>JALAZF010000379.1:5627616-6252907 GCA_022829125.1 Lathyrus tuberosus | reverse complement strand
GTATAATGATCCTTCTCCAGTGATACTAGCCTCCCTCTTGGGCTTTGTACAATGATTCTCCCCAGTGGAGTCAAAAGTCGTTTAGCCTCTCTCTCGGGATTTGTACGAGACACATAAGAGATTCCCTCGTTGAGTCAATCACCTCTTTCGTCTCCATCTCAGGCTTTATACGAGATACAAAAAGGTTCTTATTGAGCCAAACAAACCTTCAGCCTCCATCTCAGGCTTTGTACAAGATACAAAAACTCTCTTGTTGAGTCAATTAGCCTCCATCTCGGGCTTTATACGAGATACCAAAAGACTCCATCGTCGAGTCAAAACCTTTCAGCCTCTCTCTCGGGCTTTGTACGAGACACATATTAGCCTCCTCTTAGGCTTTGTATAAGAAAACCACTGGTTGATCCAATTAAGCTTTTAATATCAAAGTTGTGCCTCGTTCACAGTACACAAACATCAACAACTCCTTCCCCTCCATCTAATTGCTGTAAGCGGCAAGCCTCTGGATCATCTACATCCATGCCAATGTCCCTCTTTTAGTATGAGAAATTCCTAAGGAAAGATGGCATTACTCTACACTAAGTTAAAGTCTTCTCCTTCAGGTTGAAATCCCCTATAAAGGAAATTATGGCATTGCCGGATTCACAAATCCCGGTTAAAGTAATTCTCCTTTATAAACAGTTGTGACATACAACCCCCTCTTTAGAGATGACAAATTCTCTCTAAGGTCAACACCTTTAGCTTCACATCTTGGGCTTTGAACAAGATACAAATAGACCCTTCAGCTTCACATCTTGGGCTTTGAACAAGATACAAATCACCTTTCGCTTCACGTCTTGGGCTTTGAACAAGACACCAAATACCATTTCCTCCCATAGAATAGGAGGAACTACGAACGCTTTGATTTCCCTATTTCGGTAAACGGGAATACGTAGGCATAAGATTGAAAGAAAAGATCTTAGCGAGCACACTAAACAAAAACCCAAAGTCCCATACTCCCATATATCCTAATCTGAAGCAGTATCCTAACAAAAAAGAGAGAAATCAGTATTGGCGAAAATACAAATAACCAGTACAAAGGCCCCACCACATTGATCGCATCCGTAACCTAACAGACCGCTGTTTAAACTCAGTATGCAAGCAGGGTTAATTGGAGAAATCTATTTCCCTTCCTTCATCAGCTCACAATAGTATAAAAAATGAATCGACCTGTAGTTAAAACTCAACCGCAGAGAGCGACCAGCGCTTAAGAACCGCGTCCAAAATCGCTCGCTACAGAAAAATGGCGCCCACCGTGGGGCCTTTCAAAGTTAAATCTAGGCACGGTCGTCCCCATTTTTCACAGAAAAATGGCGCCCACCGTGGGGCACATTTCTAAACCTTTTTTCTCTTCACTTATGTGAAAACCACAGATTGGGGCTTCCGCCGGGGAACCTATTTTCTGTCAGGAACTTAGGATTCACAGCTTTAAAGGTCTAGGATGATTAGGACAAATATATATACTGCTTTTCCTAATTGCTATACATGTTTATTTTTCTTCTAATGGGAATGCGTGTGATGCCGCATGTGGAAAGATCGAGTATACACTTAAGATAAGTGATGGCGACGAGGTCGACCATCAACCTCAGTGGAGGCTGACCAATGCAACCCATTCTCTCACCTAGACAATGGGCCGATTGTGATGTCTGAGAAGCTGTGAAGCCAAACCCTTTTATAGTGCGGAAACTATCGGGAATAGTTGTTACGCGATACTACCCTCATTTGAGGCTGGTGATCTATTCTCGGTGAATGGCACTTACTCTAAGATTGCTCTACAACTCGCTGGCGATCCGCTTGTTATTTTGCTTTCCTGGGAGGAGCTGATGATAATGAGTATAGGTACAAAAATCACCCTAGTATAAACCTTTGGGAATGGGTAGAGCCTTGACTTCATGACAACGACCCTTTGACTCCATGTTTTTTCTATGTTTTTGTGTGCTGCATTCATGCATTCATCTAAAAAACATTAAAACAAGAAAAAAACTTCTCTTCTAGTCTCTCTGTTTTTCAAATTAAACTAAGATTATGATTGCAAATATCAGAGAAAAGGATTGCGCTAATGGATTTTGGTAGAAGGAGAACTCATAGTTATACCTTCAAGGTTCCAAAGATAGAGGATTTGAGAAGGTTAGCGAGGATGATCACTAACCCTGAGGCTTTCAGAGCCAAGCACGGAGGTCTGCTACCACTGTTAAGAGTCCATGTGATTGAGGGAATCATGGATGCACTCATTCAGTTTTATGATCCATTTTATCACTGTTTCACATTCCCGGATTACCAGCTCGCACCAACGCTGGAGGAGTATTCTCATCTGATCGATTTACATATCACTGATCGAGCTCCATTTTCTGGACTGGAAGAAATTCCAAAGAATCAGACCATTGCAAGAGCAATTCATTTGGACGAGTCTGAGGTTAGGACTCCCCTAACTACCAAGGGTGGCATCCAAGGTTTGCCAGCCCAGTTCTTGACAAAGAAAGCTCTGTACTTCGCTAGTATAGGAAACGTGACTGCTTTTGAAAGCGTATTTGTCTTGCTCACCTACGAGTTATTTTTGTTTCCCAACATTAATAACTTCGTCGATATTAACTCCATTAAGGTTTTTCTCATTGGAAACCCTGTACCGACTTTGCTCGCAGATGCGTATCATTCTGTACACTTGGGAAATTTGTACAGCGGAGGGGAGATCACATGTTGTGTACCTCTGCTTTACAAATGGTTTATCTCTCATTTATCCAAGTCCGCTGCTTTTTGGGATTGCAAAAGTGCCTTACGTTGGTCGCAGAAGATCATGTCTTTTACCAACTCTGATATAGATTGGTGTAATAGGATCTATGATGGGATCAGGATCATTGACCGTTGTGGAAACTTCCCCAACGTACCCCTTATAGGAACTAAGGGAGGAATCAATTACCATCCAGTTCTCGTTCATCGTCAATTTGGATACCCGATGAGACACGACCCACGGGATGTTCATCTGGAAGGTCTTTTCTTCAAGGAAGGAGAAAACGACAGAGCACTAAAGACGGAAATAGTGCACGCTTGGAAGCATGTTCATAAGAAAGGACGAGAGTCTCTAGGAAAACTGGATTGTGTCTCGGTGGAGCCTTACCTCCATTGGGTACAAACTAGAGCTCTCAAGCTAAAAATGCCTTATCCTCGTTACGGAATTCTTCCGCCGAGGGAGTCTGTCATGTACTTCATGACGGAAACTGAAAAGCTTCAGGTTACTCTCAACAAAGTTCAAAAGGAGAGAAGGTCTTGGAAGAACAAGTACCGCACCCTCGACGTAGAGTGCATCAAAATACAGCAATTACTAAAAGAGAAAGATGCTCTGATTGAAATTTTAGAGCAACATGCTGTAGAGAATCAAGATGACCAAAGGAATTTTCTCACTCCTTTCACCTTGCAAAGGAATGACAACCCGACAACGACCCAAGATCCCCGGTCAAAGAAAAGGAAGATACCAGAATCAGCACCCGATTTCTCTTCAAAGAGGACTCGGGACCCATTAGTTTAGGTTTCTGTTTCTGCACCTTGTAATCTACTGTATTTCCATTTCTGTAATCCTTTGAATTTCAATAAAAAGGGGTTTCCCCACCGTTTGATATTTGCAATCTAATTGTCGAAGTTTATTTTGATTAAACCAAAAAAATAATTAATATAATCATTGCATTCATCATTCTCACATCGCGTATTCTTCTTATCTACGAATCTCACGTTTGGGTCTCGGTTCTAGAGTCAAACTGTCTCATTCGTATAATACTCGGGCCAATCGTCAGAAAAAGATGGATGATCTTGAGGAAGAGAATAGAGATTTGAAAGAAGAGATCGACGCTCTGAGAGAGGATATGAGAAAGCTTCGTAACGACATGCAAGCCATGGCAGAAGCTCAACTACAAAGAACTGTGATCTCAGAGATCACCTCAACGCCCATAGTGGAGAATTATGATCCTAGGTATCAGATGCCGAAAGATCGTCCTTGGGGCATACCTGTTAACTATATCCCGGAAGGATATGTTCCGCCGATCACTGAAGATCAGGGAATCACAACAGAAGCCGTTGGGCCTGAAGGTTACAAACTTCGGGAAAGCGAAGATGCCAGGGGCATACTGAAGACTCCTGAAGGTTACAAACTTCGGGAAATGCCAAGACTCACTGCCGTAGTCACGGTCCCACCCCCTGTGGTACACACTGTCCCGGAAGGATAGATTCCACATATACCTGCTGGTAAGAAGGAAATTATGTTTGACAGAATGGAGGAATTCCAGGAGCAGTTCTTGGAAATGCAGAAGGAGCTGCAAGCCATTCGCGGTCAGGATTTATTTGGAAAAGACGCCGCAAATCTCTGCTTGGTCCCAAATGTGAAAGTTCCGCACAAATTTCAAGTGCCCGACTTTGAAAAATACAAGGGTAACTCTTGCCCTCAAAGCCATCTGGTGATGTATGCTCGGCGAATGTCAGCTCAGACGGAGAATCAGGACCTACTGATTCACTACTTCCAGGATAGTTTAACCGGTGCCGCACTAAAATGGTACATGGGTTTAAACCGTACTACGATCAGCACTTTCAGAGATCTTGGTACTGCCTTCGTTCAACAATACAAATACAATTTGGACATGGCACCGGACAGAGATCAACTCAGATCAATGTCGCAAAAGGACAAGGAAACCTTTAAGGAGTATGCTCAAAGGTGGCGTGAAATTGCCGCTCAAATTTGTCCACCTCTGGAGGAAAAAGAGATGACAAAGATCTTCTTAAAGACCTTAAGCTCATTTTACTATGACCGAATGGTTGCCAGTGCCCCCAGTGACTTCACCGAGATGGTGGGCATGGGAGTTCGTCTTGAGGAAGCCGTCCGAGAAGGACGTTTGGTTAAAGATGCTGGATCATCGAGCGGTACTAAAAAATACGGTAGTGCTCTCCCTAAGAAAAAAGAGTAAGATATTAGGAATATCTCTCTCAGAAAGCAAAGGTAACGTTATCAACCGGTAGCAGCTGTGACTCCTCTATCAACCCTGTGCCTATTCCTACGTATCAACCTCAGGTTGCGCAGAGCCAACCTGATCAGCAAAGGACACAACAGCCTCTTCAGCAGGCTCGTCCTCCATATAACAACAACCATACAACACGGCCACCAGGATTCGATCCTATACCCGTATCATACGCAGAGTTGTTTCCATTACTGCTAGCCAAGGGGCACATTCAGACTAAGTCCCCTCTTACAGTACCGGAAAATCCGCCTTTTTGGTTTAAGGTGGATCAAACATGCCCTTATCATCAAGGAGGATCAGGGCATAACATAGAGACTTGTCTCAATTTCAAGTCCGACGTGCAAAAACTTATTAGGAGCGGGGTCTTATCCTTCAAGGATACAAATCCTAATGTTCTCACGAACCCGCTGCCTCAACACGTGAAGGCTGCAGTCAATTTAATAGAAGGAGAGACTAACGATGTCTATCAAATTCACGATGTACTCTTGTTGAAGACCAATCTGGTCAAGATGCATTGTAGACAGAGTGGATATGGCCATGTGTCGCCTCATAACTATCACCAGTGTGATATCTGCTCTAAAAACAATTAAGGATGTTCGGTAGTGCAATCAGCTATACAGGAACAGATGTATCTCGGATGGATCCAAGAGCACCGAGTTCGTGGAGTTAACATGGTCTACGTGAATTCCAACGTCATTCAGAACCACGATATCCGTGCGATGAATGTCAACTTGGTGGCAGTGCACTCAAGGCAGAGCCAGTATCATAATCTGCCGCGGCACGATTACAGTTCCTGTCTGACTTGCTCGGTAAACAAACAGGGATGCTCTTTCATACAAGAGGCCCTCCAGCGTCAGATGGATCTTGGATGGATCCAAGACTACCATGATAGTAATTCCTATCAAATCAACATGGTTCAAATCTTCGATATTCGCGTGATGAATACCAACTTAGTAGAGTTACATGCTGAACAGGTCCGACTCAGATTCTTAACATCACATGACTATCGAAGCTGTAAGGCAGGTTGCGAAAATAATCGAGGTTGTACCCTTGTCTAGGAGGCACTTCAGCACTTGTTAAATCACTGGTGGATGCCAATTTATATGGATGAAGATACTCAGCAAATTAGTATTGTAACAGGAATCCTACTCGGCGTCAGAGTCAGGACGTCCGATCTGTGGAAGCTAACCTAGTGAGGTTACATTGTGTTCAAAGTGGGCGTGGCCAGGTGCCACCATACAATTATGAAAGTTGTAGTGTCTGTTCAGAAAGTAACCAAGGGTGTTACCTTGTGAGAGCAGCTCTTCAGGGACAGGTGGATCGTGGAGAAATTCGCCCATATCCGGGTTCTGGACCCATCAACTGGACGTCGAACTACCTTGCCAATCAAGTCGAGGATGTTGTCACAATCTCTGGTCATCACAGGACCAGGGATGTTTTTGCCATTATCCCTCTACTTGACGAATCTAAAGTTCCCAACCGGGAACGGATCTAGATTAATTATGATGGTCAGAAAATCATAAGGTTCCCATAGTCATCTATCTTCCAGGACCACTACCGTATGAATCAGCTAAGGCAATCCCTTACAAGTACGGTGCAACAACCATTGAAAATGGAAAGGAAATATCATTACCCTCCGTCGTGAATATTGCAGACATCAATCGTGTAACACGGAGTGGTAGAATCTTCAACCGAGGAGTTGGAGAACCTAACAAGGAAAAGGAACTTCAGACGGAAACTCCTGATCCACCAGTCGGTCAATCCAGTAATCCCGACCTTTCAAAAAACAATGATGAGATGCTGAAGCTCATGCAAAGGAGTGAATACAACATTGTGGATCAACTGTTACAAACTCCTTCAAAGATCTCGGTATTATCATTATTACTTAGTTCAGAAGCCCACAGGGAGGCTCTACAGAAAGTCTTGGAGCTAGCCTTTGTGGAACAGGATGTAACAGTCAGACAATTTGATAGCATTGTCTCTAACATCACTTCCTGCAATAATTTGGGATTTAGTGATGAGGAATTACCCGAAGAGGGTCGCCGTCATAACATGGCGCTCAATATCACAGTTAACTGCCAGGACGATGCTTTAGCCAGCGTACTGGTAGACACAGGATCAGCCCTGAATGTTATGCCAAAGTCTACTTTGATGCAATTATCATTCAAGGGCCCTCCGATGAGAATCAGCGAGGTCGTCGTCAAAGCATTTGACTGATCCAGAAAAATAGCTATCGGCGAAGTCGATGTTCCCATAACTATTGGTCCTCACACTTTCCAAGTCACTTTCCAAGTCATGGATATCCGGGCAATGTACAGTTGTTTATTAGGAAGACCTTGGATACATCAGGCTGGAGCGGTCACTTCGACCCTCCACCAAAAGCTAAAGTTCGTCAAGAACGATCAACTTGTCACAGTTTGTGGGGAACAAGCCTTGCTTGTGAGTAACTTCTCACCATCTACTGGTATAGAACTCGAGGAGGTTATTGGAACTCAGTTCCAAGCACTGTCGGTAAGCAAGAACAATCAATCAAGAGGAGGAACCTCGATTTCCTCATACAATGATGCTATCAAAGCGGTCGAGAGTACCGATACAACCGGATGGGGACAAATTTTCATTCCTACTGGCAATGCAACAAAGAAGGGTCTTGGTTTTTCTGCAACCTGTACCCAGATAGCTGTCAACGATGAAAGTCTTCATCCCCTTCAAAACTTCTTCCACAGTGGAGGTTTTCTTCACCCAGTGTCTCAAGCAATACATGCTATCAATGAGGAAGATCCCTCTGACACAGATGAAGAATGGAAGTCCTACCTTAACGAGGACGATTATATGTCTCAGGAAGAGGTGCCTATACCATTTTGCTATCCCACATAGAGTCCGAGATTTATACTCAGGTCAGATGTCGAAATGACATACGGGGATTGTGGTCTGGAAGGATGTCGTGCTCCGCCAAACTCATTAGAGGAGGACACTTTGATGAAAGACAACTTTGACTACAACTACTATGGCCCAATGGATGGTCTGCCAATGTGGCAACCTTACCCAGGAAACTTGGGGCAAGAGAGTCAGCCGAATAACGAAAATCAGCTGGCCATTATTGAACAGAATACTTTGTCCCCACCATGTCATGGGATCAACACTCAGGTCATTCAGAAACTACTCAACATGAAGATGAATTTGCAACGTTTGCAGGACTTGAATTCATCAACTATGCTTTTCCTGAGGACAACGTCATCGAGAGGGATGACTCCTCCAGTTCAAAAGAAGTGTGGGACACCTTGGGACAACCAAGTGGAAAATACGACTATATGGTCAAGTACACTGCGCCCGAAAGCTCTCGTATCAGGTTCGAAGATATCCAGCCTACTGGATAGGGAGATACAGCTGAGAGCACAACTACTCTGCAAAATGAAACAGAGGAATTCTCCTACAATAATTCTGCCTGGGAGACAGATTCCAACGATCCTGCTCCACCAGAAATCAGCGTTATTTCTGAAGACAAATCAAGGGAGGTGTTAGAGTTTGTGATTCACCGAGGAGTTCGCCGCCAATGGGTTGCTGTCGAGGTTCTGAAGGTCGTTCATCAGTCAAAGTAATTGCCATCTTTTAACCTTTCACCCTGCCCAGGTGAAACGAATGTTTTGATAGGGCTCGCTTTTTGTAAATTTCCCTCTTCGCTTTGCCCAAAGTGACAGAGTTTTGTTTTATAGGGCTGTAGTTTCAAGGATCAACTTGTTCATTAATAAAATAACGTCGTTCTGTAATTTCTGCATTAATTGTTGTTTTCTCTTTTTGCTTTCTCAGAAAATGGTAATCCTAAAAAACAATCAAAAATAAAAACAAGCAGTAAAAGAAATACACTGCACACACTTGCATTTTTCTCTATCTCTTCTAAACACGAATCATCACGTCATGCCGATTGCTTGTTTTAAACCCGTTGAAACATACGATCCGATGCCTTTTCCCAACTTTGAGTTCACGGTATTCGAGGCTGAAGAAGAAGATGACAACGAAATTCCAGAAGAGATCTCTCGACTACTCAGACAAGAGGAAAGGTCCATTGAACCTCACAAAGAACCGTTGGAAACGGTAAACTTGGGTTCAGAAAAAGAGAGAAAAGAAATCAGGATTGGGGCACTGCTCAGTCCAACTGCCAGAGAGGGTTTGATAAAGCTTCTCAGAGAATTTCCCGATGTATTCGCTTGGTCCTATCAGGATATGCCAGGGTTGGATACCAGCATCGTGGAACATCATTTACCGTTAAGATTGGAATGTCTACCAGTAAAACAGAGGTTGAGACGCACTCACCCGGACATGGCCATCAAAATCAAAGAGGAGGTACAAAAACAGATTGACGCGGGTTTCCTCGCCACATCAGAATATCCTCAATGGTTAGCCAACATCGTACCCGTTCCCAAAAAGGACGGAAAGGTCTGAATGTGTGTCGACTACAGGGACCTGAATAAGGCTAGTCCAAAGGACAACTTTCCTTTACCACACATTGACATGCTGGTAGACAATACAACAAAGTTCAAAGTTTTCTCCTTCATGGATGGATTCTCGGGCTATAACCAGATCAAAATGGCGCCGAAAGACATGGAGAAAACTTCGTTCATTACCCCATGGGGCACCTTTTGTTACAAGGTAATGCCGTTCGGTTTGAAGAACGCCGGGGCAACCTATCAAAGGGCCATGACTACTCTGTTTCATGACATGATACACAAGGAAATCGAGGTATATGTCGATGATATGATTGAAAAATCAAAAACAGAGAGTGAGCACGTTGAACATCTGTCAAGATTGTTCGAATGTTTAAGAAAATTCAAGCTCCGCTTGAATCCCAACAAGTGCACCTTCGGTGTCCGTTCAGGGAAACTACTAGGGTTCATCGTCAGCCAAAAAGGAATTGAGGTTGATCCTGACAAGGTCAAGGCCATTCAAGAAATGCCTTCTCCGAAAACTAAAAAACAAGTCAGAGGGTTCCTAGGACGTTTGAACTGCATCTCCAGATTCATATTCCTCATGACCGCCACATGTGCGCCGATTTTCAAATTACTCAAAAAGAACCAGGATTGCGTTTGGACAGAAGATTGTCAAACCGCCTTCGACAGTATCAAGGAATATCTGTTGAATCCTTCGATTCTATCACCTCCAGTGGAAGGAAGACCACTGATCATTTACCTCACAGTCCTAGAGGACTCAATGGGATGTGTACTTGGCCAACAAGACGAAACCAAACGGAAAGAGTCTGCCATTTACTATTTGAGCAAGAAATTCACCGACTGCGAAACTCGGTACACGATGCTTGAGAAAACTTGCTGCGCTTTGGCTTGGGCAGCCAAGCGTCTTCGCCAATACATGATTTGTCATACTACTTGGTTAATTTTCGAGATGGATCCAATCAAGTATGTCTTTGAAAAACTTGCTCTCACAGGAAGGATTGCCCGTTGGCAGATGTTGCTGTCAGAATACCACATCGAATACCACGCTCAGAAAGCCGTTAAAGGAAGTGTTTTAGCCGATCATTTGGCTCATCAACCAATTGACGATCAGGAATCAATCGGGTTTGACTTCCCGGACGAAGATGTCATGTATTAGAAAATGAAAGATTGCGATGAACCGCTACCCAGTGATGGGCCAGAACCAGGTTCCCAGTGGGGGCTTATCTTTGACGGAGCAGTTAATCATTATGGAAACGAAATTGGGGCAATAATTGTTACCCCTAAGGGTACCCACATTCCTTTCACCGCCAAACTTACGTTCAAATGTACGATCGCTTTAGGTCCCCACTTGGGCACACGATCGTCTATTACCATCGCTTTCGGTCCCCACATGGGCACACGATGTTATAGCAGATTCCCTCTGGAACCAAACCGTCACTCAGGACGTCACAACAATGCATATCATGATGCTTGGCATACAATGACTCATGACATTTATTATGCACACACATAAATACATTCATAATCATGCATATTCACATCATACAACAGCACACAAGCTACACTTTACATAACAAAAGCTTATAGCATGATAACACACCAATCGCCCACAATTAACGCGATAAAAACCCGACAACCCGACTATTTTTCAAAAACACGACTTAATTAAATCATCTTTTACCCTCCAAACCATTTTTAATAGAAAGAACTTTTCATTAGCTTTCCAACGCTTCAAACGGGGGTCAAAACGGACTTACGGTTCAAAAGTTACAATCGAAACAATTTTGAAAGAAAAACCTACAGCAGGGCTGACACGGCCGCCCGTGTTGTGTGACACGGCCGTGTCACCCAAAACTTTCAAATGGCCGCAAATTGACACGTCTGACACGCCTGCCCGTGTTGTGTGACACGGCCCGTGTCAGAACCCAGAAAAATGCATTTTTTTACCGTCGGAAGCCTTCCGGACCTCCGATTTAGATTCCGTAAAAAGCCTCGGTCTCAGAATTCAGCGTACTACAATATTCTCACCATTAAAAGACCATCTAACACATTTTCCATTTTTGAAATATTATGAAACATAATTTTATCAATTTCACCCGATTCCAAACTCGATCAAACCACTCGAAAACACACCAACAATCATTCACCGATTAAATATCAACCTATACCAATATTACCAGACATATCCAAACACTTTTACTCGATCACAACATCAATTTGCACAAAACATCAATATATATCAAAAACTCAAAAGTTACAAATTCGACTCGATTCAATCGAACGATCATGCTAAATCAAGACCCAACATCACACGACTCTACTACGCGATTTATTCAAACTTTCGTCCGTGAAAACATCTATTTCTACTCGTTTATCTCATTTCGACCTATTATTGAAAAAAAACAACAAAAGTTCCACACAACATACATAATCATACACAAACATAGTATAATTGAGTTTCGCACCCTTACCCGATTAATTCGCGTTTGAAAAGTCGGTTGAATCGGATCCTAAATCCACAAGTTTTTCCTCTTTTTCTTCTTCTCTTTCTCTTCTCTTCTTTTCTTCTTCTCTTTCTCTCTATTTTTCTGTTTTCTTTTCTTTCTCTCTTTCTTACTACTTTTCTATTTTATAAAAAATCAAAATATCTAACCACCCAAAAAGACCAAAATACCCCTACACTCAATTTTCTCGCAAACGTTCCCAAAACGCGATAAAACATCACAACATTGAAAAATAACATTTTTCCAAATAAAATTCGAAAATAAAATAAAATAATAATAAAATAATAATAAAATAATCAAAACGACTCAATTAAAAAAAACTCACACAAAACTGGGGCGTTACAACTCTACCCCACTTAGAAATTTTCGTCCTCGAAAATCTTACCTGAGACGAACAACTCTGGATACGACTCCCGCATCCGACTCTCCAACTCCCAAGTCAAATTGCCCTCAGCAGCGCCTCCCCACGCCACTTTTACAAGTGCAATATTCTTGCCCCTCAACCGCTTCACCTCGCGATCCAAAATCCTAACCGGTAGTGCCTCAACCGTAAGGTTCTCCCTTACCTCAACCTCATCCATCGGAATCACATGCGACGAATCCGGAACATACTTCCGCAACTGTGAAACATGAAACACATCATGCAAATTCGACAGATTCGGCGGCAACACCACCCTATACGCCACAGCACCCACTCTCGCGGATATCTGGTAAGGACCAATAAACCGAGAAGTAAGTTTCTTCGATTTCAATACACGACCCACACCCGTTACCGGCGTAACCCTTAGAAATACATGATCGCCCTCTTGGAACTCAAGATCCTTCCGTCTCCGATCATGATAACTCTTTTGTCTACTCTGAGAAGCCTTCATTTTCCCACAAATAGACTTCACTTTCTCCGTAGTCTGCTGTACCAATTCCGGTCCTACCACCGGGCTCTCACCAGATTCGTGCCAACACAACGGTGTTCGACACCTTCGTCCATATAGTGCTTCAAACGGTGCCATACCAATACTAGAATAAAAACTGTTATTATACGTGAATTCAATCAACGCAAGATAACTATCCCACGCACCACCTTGTTCAAGAACACACGCTCTCAACAAATCTTCCAACGAATGAATCGTCCTCTCCGTCTGACCATCTGTCTGCAGATGATAAGCCGAACTCAACCTTAATTTAGAACCCAAAGCTTTCTGTAAACTCTCCCAAAATCTCGATGTAAACCTTGGATCTCGATCAGAACAATACTCAATGGAACCCCATGCAACTTCACAACCACACTGATGTAAATCTCCGCCAACCTCTCCAAAGTAAAACTGATGTCAATCGGAATAAAATAAGCTGATTTAGTCAGCCTATCAACAACCACCCAAATAGCATTATGCCCTCGCTGAGTATTTGGCAACCCTGTTACAAAATCCATGGAAATGCTATCCCACTTCCACTCAGGAATATCCAACGGCTGCAATAAACCACTAGGCCTCAGATGTTCCACCTTCGATTTCTGACAAGTCAAACATGCATAAACAAACTGAGCCACATCTCTTTTCATTCCAGACCACCAGAAAATCTTCTTCAAATCCTGATACATCTTGTTCGCTCCCGGATGTATACTCAAATTACTCCGGTGCCCTTCCTCCAAAATCATCCTTTTCAACTCCGCATCGTCAGGAATACAAATCCTACCTCAGAATCTCAAAACACCATTAATATCCACTTTAAAATCACTATTCACATCTTTTTCTCCCACTAACATCAAATCCACAAATTTCACATCCAGCTTCTGTTTCTCACTAACCGTCCTCAGAAAATCATTAGTAATCGTTAGCATTCCAAGCCTCACGCTATCCGACGTAACTTCACAAACCAAAATCAAGTCTCTAAGCGATTCCAAAAGCTCCCACTCCTTAACCATTAAAGCGGACATATGTAACGATTTCCGACTCAATGCATCAGCTACCACATTCGCTTTACCAGGATGGTAATTCAAGCCAAAGTCGTAGTCCTTCAGAAATTCCAACCATCTACGTTGCCTCATATTTAGCTCTTTCTGATCAAACAAATATTTCAAACTTTTGTGATCACTAAAGACTTCAAACCTTGCACCGTAGAGATAATGCCTCCAGATCTTCAACACAAAAACCATAGCTGCTAATTCAAGATCATGAGTAGGATAATTTTTCTCATGAACTCTTAATTGCCTTGAAGCATACGCCACAACCTTACCTTCCTGCATCAGAACACCACCTAGACCAATCAAAGAAGCATCACAATAAACCACAAATGGTTCATTAGGATCCGGCAAAATCAAAATCGGAGCCGTCGTCAATCTTCTCTTCAGCTCATTAAAACTTTCCTCACACCGAATATCCCAAATGAACGCTTGCCCCTTACAAGTCAACTGGGTCAAAGGAAGTGCTAGCTTAGAAAACCCTTCAATGAACCGTCGATAATAACCGGTCAAACCCAAAAAGCTTCGAATTTCAGTAACAGATCTCAGAGCCTCCCATTGTAGAACTGCTTCTACTTTAGATGGATCCACAGAAATACCATTACCTGAAATTACGTGCCCAAGAAAACTCACCTGCGACAACCAAAATTCACACTTGGACAATTTAGCAAAAAGCTTCTTTTCCTTCAAAACCTGCAAAACAATACGCAAATGCTCTGCGTGCTCCTCTCGAGACTTAGAATAAATCAATATGTCATCAATAAACACAACAATAAATCGATCTAAATGCTCGTGAAAAATACGATTCATGTATTCCATAAACACACCTGGCGCATTAGAAACCCCGAACGGCATCACAGAATATTCATAATGACCGTAACATGTCCTAAAGGCTGTCTTCTGAATATCTTCCTCTTTCACCCTTATCTGATGATACCCTGATCTCAAATCAATCTTACTAAACACACAAGCACCAACCAACTGATCCATCATATCATCAATCCTTGGAAGAGGATACTTATTCTTAATCGTTACCTTATTCAATTGGCGATAATCAATACACAATCGCATACTTCCATCCTTCTTTTTCACCAATAAAACTGGAGCACCCCAAGGAGAAACACTAGGTCTTACAAACCTCGTTTCCAACAACTCATTCAATTGCTTCTTCAACTCAACCAACTCAGATGCCGACATACGATAAGGTGCCATAGAAACAGGTCTAGTACCAGGAACTAGATCTATCGAAAACTCCAACTCTCTCTCTGGCGACACATCTGATATATCCTCAGGAAACACTTCCGGAAAATCACACACAACTGGAAACACATCAAGTGAAACTTGACCATCCACCGTCAACGATGCAAACAACCCAAACAACTGAGCTTCATCCACCAAAAGTTTCTTCAACTCTTTGGTAGATAAGAAACTCGAGTCTTCGTCTTCCTCAAGAGAAGGAAACCATACTAGCTTATGATAACAATCAATATGGACCCGATTGAATTGCAACCAATTCATTCCCAGAACCACATCTAAACCTTCCAATGGCAAACACACTAAATCTATCTCAAAGTCTTTACCATAAATGGTCAAAGGACAACTCAAACAAACCAAAGAAGTAGTTACTGACCCCATCGCTGGAGTATCAATAACCATCTTACCATCCATCGAAGACAACACAAGATTCAAACTCTTCGCGCACTCAGACGAAATAAATGAATGAGTCGCTCCAGTATCAATAATAGCAACTAAAGGCGTACTATTAATAATGCATGTACCTCTAATCAGACGATCTGCACTTAAAGTCTGAGTCCCCGCCAATGAAAACACCTTCCCACCAGTTGGAGCTTTCTTCGGATTCGGACACTTCGTGCTAATGTGACCAGGTTCCCCACAATTATAACATTTCAACACATTCTTCCTTTTACAATCTGCCGCGACATGTCCTTCACCTCCACAATTAGAAAACTTATCCAAATTCTTCCTACATTCGGACTGACGGTGTCCCAATCCACCACATCTATAACATCTCAAAGAATTAGACATACCTCCACCTCCTGACCTTCGATCAAAAGTACCCCTTTGTTTACCCTTATCAGCTGGTGTCACATACGGACCACCACGGAACTATTGCTCCCCTTTCCTCTCGCTCACACTCTTATAATGAGTAGAACGAGCCTTACTATCCTCTTCATAAATCCTACAACATTCCACCAAATCAGAAAACCTTCTTATCCTTTGATAACCGATTGCCTGCTTAATCTCAGGACGCAATCCGCTCTCATACTTCACACACTTAGAGAACTCCGCAGTCGCTTCAGCATAATGAGGATAAAACTGCACAAGCTCCACAAACTTAGCAGTATAATCAACAACAGACATATTACCTTGTTTCAGTTCCAAGAACTCAATTTCCTTCTTTCCCCTCACATCCTCGGGAAAATACTTCCTCAGAAACTCCTGGCTAAACAATTCCCAAGTTACTTCTTCATCTCCAGCTTCCAACACCTGACGAGTACTAACCCACCAGTCATCCGCTTTCTCCTGTAACATGTGAGTTCCCAGTCTCACCTTACTGTCCTCAGCACAATCCATAACTCGGAAAATCCTTTCAATTTCTTTCAACCAAATCTGTGCACCATCAGGATCATATCTTCCTTTGAAGACAGGTGGTTTATTCTTCCTGAACTCATCATTCTCTCCAGCATTAGGTACACCCTGCACAGCTCGTGCCATAGCTTGCATAGCAGCAGCCAAAGCAGCATCGTTTCTTCCAGCCATATTCTGTTCATTTCCAATAACAACACTTATGGTTAAACACACAACCCACTCCAAACACAACGACCAACAAGGACTGACACAACTGACACGGACTAGCTCTAATACCACTTAATGTAACACCCTCAATCTATACCCCCAATTAAATAAAGCGGTAAAAGAAAATTCAAAATTTCGTCAGAGTATAATTGAAATTCACAGCATAGACCGAAGGGTCACATCAATTTGAAACAATACATACAACACCTGCTCATAAAGATATGCAACAGTGGGGTAGCAATCAACAGAGGAACTCAGTTCCTTACACCCACATTTCAGAATTAGAATAAAAGCGGAAAATCTAAAACTGAATAATATATATATATATATATATATATATATATATCACATGAAAAGTTGTCATACATCAAATTATACATGCACAAGCCAAAAGATATATATACATAATACACAATAATCACTAACGGCCTCCCTAACTACTCGGTGTCACATATCAGAGCCGACCGACAAAAGAATGAAGACGCAAAGCTTCACAAAATACCTTCAGCGACTCTAATCTGCAATGCCTCATAGAGCATTATAAAACAGCAGAAGGGTGAGAAACACAATCATAATACGGTTGCATATAATTATATATTAACCCAGAAATGCACAAGTAAAATATTCCCACCACAAATGCACCACAATCAAATACAACACAACACAGTACAAGTATCAGGTATCCAACACCAATGCATATCAATCATACACAATGCACTCATCATCAACACATTTATACATATTCCATCTCAAAAATCACATTCACAATTAACATACACAATTAATCCATGATTATGCAAATGCACAGAGACCGACACAACGACTCTATGCACATGCCATGCGGTACCGACTTCCAATGTTTCTCATGTCTCATCACCAGTTCACTCAGGAACTATTGGAACCATTGCTCGTTACTTAGTGTAACTCCCCGTCGGGCCTACGATGTTCACCCGTCGCTTTAGGTCCCCACATGGGCACACGACGTTTATGGATTGCTTTCGGTCCCCACATGGGCACACAATCCGATCGCTTTAGGTCCCCACATGGGCACACGATCGTCTATTACCATCGCTTTCGGTCCCCACATGGGCACACGATGTTATAGCAGATTCCCTCTGGAACCAAACCGTCACTCAGGACGTCACAACAATGCATATCATGATGCTTGGCATACAATGACTCATGAAATTTATTATGCACACGCATAAATACATTCATAATCATGCATATTCACATCATACAACAGCACACAAGCTACATTTTACATAACAAAAGCTTATAGCATGATAACACACCAATCGCCCACAATTAACGCGATAAAAACCCGACAACCCGACTATTTTTCAAAAACACGACTTAATTAAATCATCTTTTACCCTCCAAACCATTTTTAATAGAAAGAACTTTTCATTAGCTTTCCAACGCTTCAAACGGGGGTCAAAACGGACTTACGGTTCAAAAGTTACGATCGAAACAATTTTGAAAGAAAAACCTACAGCAGGGCTGACACGGCTGCCTGTGTTGTGTGACACGGCCGTGTCACCCAAAACTTCCAAATGGCCGCAAATTGACACGTCTGACACGGCTGCCCGTGTTGTGTGACACGGCCCGTGTCAGAACCCAGAAAAATGCATTTTTTTACCGTCGGAAGCCTTCCGGACCTCCGATTTAGATTCCGTAAAAAGCCCCGGTCTCAGAATTCAGCGTACTACAATATTCTCACCATTAAAAGACCATCTAACACATTTTCCATTTTTGAAATATTATGAAACATAATTTTATCAATTTCACCCGATTCCAAACTCGATCAAACCACTCGAAAACACACCAACAGCCATTCACCGATTAAATATCAACCTATACCAATATTACCAGACATATCCAAACACTTTTACTCGATCACAACATCAATTTGCACAAAACATCAATATATATAAAAAACTCAAAAGTTACAAATTCGACTCGATTCAATCGAGCGATCATGCTAAATCAAGACCCAACATCACACGACTCTACTACGCGATTTATTCCAACTTTCGTCCGTGAAAACATCGATTTCTACTCGTTTATCTCATTTTGACCTATTATTGAAAAAAAACAACAAAAGTTCTACACAACATACATAATCATACACAAACATAGTATAATTGAGTTTCGCACCCTTACTCGATTAATTCGCGTTTGAAAAGTCGGTTGAATCGGTTCCTAAATCCACAAGTTTTTCCTCTTTTTCTTCTTCTCTTTCTCTTCTCTTCTTTTCTTCTTCTCTTTCTCTCTATTTTTCTGTTTTCTTTTCTTTTTCTCTTTCTTACTACTTTTCTATTTTATAAAAAATCAAAATATCTAACCACCCAAAAAGACCAAAATACCCCTACACTCAATTTTCTCGCAAACGTTCCCAAAACGCGATAAAACATCACAACATTGAAAAATAACATTTTTCCAAATAAAATTCGAAAATAAAATAAAATAATAATAAAATAATCAAAACGACTCAATTAAAAAAAACTCACACAAAACTGGGGCGTTACAACTCTCCCCCACTTAGAAATTTTCGTCCTCGAAAATCTTACCTGAGACGAACAACTCTGGATACGACTCCCGCATCCGACTCTCCAACTCCCAAGTCAAATTGCCCTCAGCAGCGCCTCCCCACGCCACTTTTACAAGTGCAATATCCTTGCCCCTCAACCGCTTCACCTCGCGATCCAAAATCCTAACCGGTAGTGCCTCAACCGTAAGGTTCTCCCTTACCTCAACCTCATCCATCGGAATCACATGCGACGAATCCGGAACATACTTCCGCAACTGTGAAACATGAAACACATCATGCAAATTCGATAGATTCTGCGGCAACACCACCCTATACGCCACAACACCCACTCTCGCGGATATCTGGTAAGGACCAATAAACCGAGAAGTAAGTTTCTTCGATTTCAATGCACGACCCATACCCGTTACCGGCGTAACCCTTAGAAATGCATGATCGCCCTCTTGGAACTCAAGATCCTTCCGTCTCCGATCATGATAACTCTTTTGTCTACTCTGAGAAGCCTTCATTTTCCCAAGAATAGACTTCACTTTCTCCGTAGTCTGCTGTACCAATTCAGGTCCTACCACCGAGCTCTCACCAGATTCGTGCCAACACAACGGTGTTCGACACCTTCGTCCATATAGTGCTTCAAATGGTGCCATACCAATACTAGAATAAAAACTGTTATTATACGTGAATTCAATCAACGCAAGATAACTATCCCACGCACCACCTTATTCAAGAACACACGCTCTCAACAAATCTTCCAACGAATGAATCGTCCTCTCCGTCTGACCATCTGTCTGCGGATGATAAGCCGAACTCAACCTTAATTTAGAACCCAAAGCTTTCTGTAAACTCTCCCAAAATCTCGATGTAAACCTTGGATCTCGATCAGAACAATACTCAATGGAACCCCATGCAACTTCACAACCACACTGATGTAAATCTCCGCCAACCTCTCCAAAGTAAAACTGATGTCAATCGGAATAAAATAAGCTGATTTAGTCAGCCTATCAACAACCACCCAAATAGCATTATGCCCTCGCTGAGTATTTGGCAACCCTGTTACAAAATCCATGGAAATGCTATCCCACTTCCACTCAGGAATATCCAACGGCTGCAATAAACCACTAGGCCTCAGATGTTCCACCTTCGATTTCTGACAAGTCAAACATGCATAAACAAACTGAGCCACATCTCTTTTCATTCCAGACCACCAGAAAATCTTCTTCAAATCCTGATACATCTTGTTCGCTCCCGGATGTATACTCAAATTACTCCGGTGCCCTTCCTCCAAAATCATCCTTTTCAACTCCGCATCGTCAGGAATACAAATCCTACCTCAGAATCTCAAAACACCATTAATATCCACTTTAAAATCACTATTCACATCTTTTTCTCCCACTAACATCAAATCCACAAATTTCACATCCAGCTTCTGTTTCTCACTAACCGTCCTCAGAAAATCATTAGTAATCGTTAGCATTCCAAGCCTCACGCTATCCGACGTAACTTCACAAACCAAAATCAAGTCTCTAAGCGATTCCAAAAGCTCCCACTCCTTAACCATTAAAGCGGACATATGTAACGATTTCCGACTCAATGCATCAGCTACCACATTCGCTTTACCAGGATGGTAATTCAAGCCAAAGTCGTAGTCCTTCAGAAATTCCAACCATCTACGTTGCCTCATATTTAGCTCTTTCTGATCAAACAAATATTTCAAACTTTTGTGATCACTAAAGACTTCAAACCTTGCACCGTAGAGATAATGCCTCCAGATCTTCAACACAAAAACCACAGCTGCTAATTCAAGATCATGAGTAGGATAATTTTTCTCATGAACTCTTAATTGCCTTGAAGCATACGCCACAACCTTACCTTCCTGCATCAGAACACCTCCTAGACCAATCAAAGAAGTATCACAATAAACCACAAATGGTTCATTAGGATCCGGCAAAATCAAAATCGGAGCCGTCGTCAATCTTCTCTTCAGCTCATTAAAACTTTCCTCACACCGAATATCCCAAATGAACGCTTGCCCCTTACAAGTCAACTGGGTCAAAGGAAGTGCTAGCTTAGAAAACCCTTCAATGAACCGTCGATAATAACCGGTCAAACCCAAAAAGCTTCGAATTTCAGTAACAGATCTCAGAGCCTCCCATTGTAGAACTGCTTCTACTTTAGATGGATCCACAGAAATACCATTACCTGAAATTACGTGCCCAAGAAAACTCACCTGCGACAACCAAAATTCACACTTGGACAATTTAGCAAAAAGCTTCTCTTCCTTCAAAACCTGCAAAACAATACGCAAATGCTCTGCGTGCTCCTCTCGAGACTTAGAATAAATCAATATGTCATCAATAAACACAACAATAAATCGATCTAAATGCTCGTGAAAAATACGATTCATGTATTCCATAAACACACCTGGCGCATTAGAAACCCCGAACGGCATCACAGAATATTCATAATGACCGTAACATGTCCTAAAGGCTGTCTTCTGAATATCTTCCTCTTTCACCCTTATCTGATGATACCCTGATCTCAAATCAATCTTACTAAACACACAAGCACCAACCAACTGATCCATCATATCATCAATCCTTGGAAGAGGATACTTATTCTTAATCGTTACCTTATTCAATTGGCGATAATCAATACACAATCGCATACTTCCATCCTTCTTTTTCACCAATAAAACTGGAGCACCCCAAGGAGAAACACTAGGTCTTACAAACCTCGTTTCCAACAACTCATTCAATTGCTTCTTCAACTCAACCAACTCAGATGCCGACATACGATAAGGTGCCATAGAAACATGTTTAGTACCTGGAACTAGATCTATCGAAAACTCCACCTCTCTCTCTGGCGACACATCTGATATATCCTCAGGAAACACTTCCGGAAAATCACACACAACTGGAAACACATCAAGTGAAACTTGACCATCCACCGTCAACGATGCAAACAACCCAAACAACTGAGCTTCATCCGCCAAAAGTTTCTTCAACTCTTTGGTAGATAAGAAACTCGAGTCTTCGTCTTCCTCAAGAGAAGGAAACCTTACTAGCTTATGATAACAATCAATATGGACCTGATTGAATTGCAACCAATTCATTCCCAGAACCATATCTAAACCTTCCAATGGCAAACACACTAAATCTATCTCAAAGTCTTTACCATAAATGGTCAAAGGACAACTCAAACAAACCAAAGAAGTAGTTACTGACCCCATCGCTGGAGTATCAATAACCATCTTACCATCCATCGAAGACAACACAAGATTCAAACTCTTCGCGCACTCAGACGAAATAAATGAATGAGTCGCTCCAGTATCAATAATAGCACCTAAAGGCGTACTATTAATAAAGCATGTACCTCTAATCAGACGATCTGCACTTGAAGTCTGAGTCCCCGCCAATGAAAACACCTTCCCACCAGTTGGAGCTTTCTTCGGATTCGGACACTTCGTGCTAATGTGACCAGGTTCCCCACAATTATAACATTTCAACACATTCTTCCTTTTACAATCTTCCGCGACATGTCCTTCACCTCCACAATTAGAAAACTTATCCAAATTCTTCCTACATTCGGACTGACGGTGTCCCAATCCACCACATCTATAACATCTCAAAGAATTAGACATACCTCCACCTCCTGACCTTCGATCAAAAGTACCCCTTTGTTTACCCTTATCAGCTGGTGTCACATACGGACCACCACGGAACTATTGCTCCCCTTTCCTCTCGCTCACACTCTTATAATGAGTAGAACGAGCCTTACTATCCTCTTCATAAATCCTACAACATTCCACCAAATCAGAAAACCTTCTTATCCTTTGATAATCGATTGCCTGCTTAATCTCAGGACGCAATCCGCTCTCATACTTCACACACTTAGAGAACTCCGCAGTCGCTTCAGCATAATGAGGATAAAACTGCACAAGCTCCACAAACTTAGCAGTATAATCAACAACAGACATATTACCTTGTTTTAGTTCCAAGAACTCAATTTCCTTCTTTCCCCTCACATCCTCGGGAAAATACTTCCTCAGAAACTCCTGGCTAAACAATTCCCAAGTTACTTCTTCATCTCCAGCTTCCAACACCTGACGAGTACTAACCCACCAGTCATCCGCTTTCTCCTGTAACATGTGAGTTCCCAGTCTCACCTTACTGTCCTCAGCACAATCCATAACTCGGAAAATCCTTTCAATTTCTTTCAACCAAATCTGTGCACCATCAGGATCATATCTTCCTTTGAAGACAGGTGGTTTATTCTTCTTGAACTCATCATTCTCTCCAGCATTAGGTGCACCCTGCACAGCTCGTGCCATAGCTTGCATAGCAGCAGCCAAAGCAGCATCGTTTCTTCCAGCCATATTCTGTTCATTTCCAATAACAACACTTATGGTTAAACACACAACCCACTCCAAACACAACGACCAACAAGGACTGACACAACTGACACGGACTAGCTCTAATACCACTTAATGTAACACCCCCAATCTATACCCCCAATTAAATAAAGCGGTAAAAGAAAATTAAAAATTTCGTCAGAGTATAATTGAAATTCACAGCATAGACCAAAGGGTCACATCAATTTGAAACAATACATACAACACCTGCTCATAAAGATATGCAACAGTGGGGTAGCAATCAACAGAGGAACTCAGTTCCTTACACCCACATTTCAGAATTAGAATAAAAGCGGAAAATCTAAAACTGAATAATATATATATATATATATATATATATCACATGAAAAGTTGTCATACATCAAATTATACATGCACAAGCCAAAAGATATATATACATAATACACAATAATCACTAACGGCCTCCCTAACTACTCGGTGTCACATATCAGAGCCGACCGACAAAAGAATGAAGACGCAAAGCTTCACAAAATACCTTCAGCGACTCTAATCTGCAATGCCTCATAGAGCATTATAAAACAGCAGAAGGGTGAGAAACACAATCATAATACAGTTGCATATAATTATATATTAACCCAGAAATGCACAAGTAAAATATTCCCACCACAAATGCACCACAATCAAATACAACACAACACAGTACAAGTATCAGGTATCCAACACCAATGCATATCAATCATACACAATGCACTCATCATCAACACATTTATACATATTCCATCTCAAAAATCACATTCACAATTAACATACACAATTAATCCATGATTATGCAAATGCACAGAGACCGACACAACGACTCTATGCACATGCCATGCGGTACCGACTTCCAATGTTTCTCATGTCTCATCACCAGTTCACTCAGGAACTATTGGAACCATCGCTCGTTACTTAGTGTAACTCCCCGTCGGGCCTACGATGTTCACCCGTCGCTTTAGGTCCCCACATGGGCACACGACGTTTATGGATTGCTTTCGATCCCCATATGGGCACACAATCCGATCGCTTTAGGTCCCCACATGGGCACACGATCGTCTATTACCATCGCTTTCGGTCCCTACATGGGCACACGATGTTATAGCAGATTCCCTCTGGAACCAAACCGTCACTCAGGACGTCACAACAATGCATATCATGATGCTTGGCATACAATGACTCATGACATTTATTATGCACACGCATAAATACATTCATAATCATGCATATTCACATCATACAACAGCACACAAGCTACACTTTACATAACAAAAGCTTATAGCATGATAACACACCAATCGCCCACAATTAACGCGATAAAAACCCGACTATTTTTCAAAAACACGACTTAATTAAATCATCTTTTACCCTCCAAACCATTTTTAATAGAAAGAACTTTTCATTAGCTTTCCAACGCTTCAAACGGGGGTCAAAACGGACTTACGGTTCAAAAGTTACGATCGAAACAATTTTGAAAGAAAAACTTACAGCAGGGCTGACACGGCCGCCCGTGTTGTGTGACACGGCCGTGTCACCCAAAACTTCCAAATGGCCGCAAATTGACACGTCTGACACGCCTGCCCGTGTTGTGTGACACGGCCCGTGTCAGAACCCAGAAAAATGCATTTTTTTTACAGTCGGAAGCCTTCCGGACCTCCGATTTAGATTCCGTAAAAAGCCCCGGTCTCAGAATTCAGCGTACTACAATATTCTCACCATTAAAAGACCATCTAACACATTTTCCATTTTTGAAATATTATGAAACATAATTTTATCAATTTCACCCGATTCCAAACTCGATCAAACCACTCGAAAACACACCAACAGCCATTCACCGATTAAATATCAACCTATACCAATATTACCAGACATATCCAAACACTTTTACTCGATCACAACATCAATTTGCACAAAACATCAATATATATCAAAAACTCAAAAGTTACAAATTCGACTCGATTCAATCGAATGATCTTGCTAAATCAAGACCCAACATCACACGACTCTACTACGCGATTTATTCCAACTTTCGTCCGTGAAAACATCGATTTCTACTCGTTTATCTCATTTCGACCTATTATTGAAAAAAAACAACAAAAGTTCCACACAACATACATAATCATACACAAACGTAGTATAATTGAGTTTCGCACCCTTACCCGATTAATTCACGTTTGAAAAGTCGGTTGAATCGGTTCCTAAATCCACAAGTTTTTCCTCTTTTTCTTCTTCTCTTTCTCTTCTCTTCTTTTCTTCTTCTCTTTCTCTCTATTTTTCTGTTTTCTTTTCTTTCTCTCTTTCTTACTACTTTTCTATTTTATAAAAAATCAAAATATCTAACCACCCAAAAAGACCAAAATACCCCTACACTCAATTTTCTCGCAAACGTTCCCAAAACGCGATAAAACATCACAACATTGAAAAATAACATTTTTCCAAATAAAATTCGAAAATAAAATAAAATAATAATAAAATAATAATAAAATAATAATAAAATAATCAAAACGACTCAATTAAATAAAACTCACACAAAACTGGGGCGTTACATGTTACGTATGAACATTCTCTCTCCTCCAGTTTTATTTCTGGATTGAAGTTGGCCCTTGACCACTTTGATAACTTGAACCTCTGAAAGACCAGAGAGCCCTCAGTTAACATCACTCTTCGCCCTTGAAGATGATATCCTTGCTTTCCCGGATTAAGGAAAATCCACAGAGAAAGCCTCGTAATCAGAGATTCGGTAGCATGCCAGTTTCGCTCCGAAAAGACCGCTAAGGAAAAGGTCTTTGGCATCTCAAAATTGGACCCCATCATATGGCATTTCTCCGGGAAGATCCTGAGAAAAGTATGATGTAAGACCCCAAGTGAAAGCAGTCTTCCAAGAAACTCGCTTTCTCCAGTAGAAACAAATGGCGTCTCCAATAGAGAAGTTTGTGCAACTCTACAATTCAGACGACTGGGTTCCCCAGCAAGTCTGACATCAAAACTTTTTCCACTCAAATGGCATCTCCCCAGGAAAATTCGGCGAGAAGTTTGAAGGAAAGCCGCTACGAATAGCGTCCCTTGTCAGTAAAGTTTATTGACGAAAGAAACTAAGACCAGTTCCTCAGTAGGAAACCAGGATCGAGGGGAAGTTTACATCATAAACTAATACCAGTTCCTTGGTAGGAAACCAGGATCGAGGGGAAGTTTACATCAGCAACTAAGACCAGTTCCTCGGTAGGAAACCAGGATCGAGGGGAAGTTTAAAATCAAGAAACTGAGACCAGTTCCTTGGTAGGAAACCAGGATCGAGGGAAAGTTTACCTTTTCTAAGCATCATCGCTTAGGTAAAGAAGATGAATGCGTAAGCTACCATTCATAACCACCATCAAAATCAGAGGCAGGAAGCGGATATGAAATGCAAGAAAGAAGAGAGACACACAAAGTTATTCAGGTTCCTCTCAAAACTTGAGAGTAATCCAGTCCCCTTGTACTTACAAGATGTTTTCACTATAATCACTTAATATTACAATTTTATCAAGCCCACAAGAAAGAGATTTCCAATGTTCCAACACTAAAGTAAGAGACTTCTATGCACAAACACACAGGAAAGAGACTTTCAATGCTGAAACACTAAAGTAAGAGACTTCTATGTTCAAGTATACAAGCAAGAAACTTTAAATGCTCAAACACTTATTAAGTGGGGTAATACACTTGATATACAATTAGATGTGTAGAAAGAATACAATGCAAATAGACTCGTTAAGACTTAGAGATTTCTATAATATACAATGATAAGAAATCCTAAGTTTTGCTTGTGCTTTTGTTTTAACAGAGTAACTTCTCTTTTTAATGTCAATTGAATCATTGTAGTTCTTCAGGCCTTCTGCTCCTTAAATAGAGAAGGAAAAGAGTCATTGGAGAACTAGCACAATAGGTCTTTGAGAAGCTTGAATAGAGGCGTTGGGATGTTTCTTCAAATAGTAAATGTTTTTGAAAGCTATTTTGAAATCCCTTTCCAACAAAAGGAATTAGAAGTTATACCCCAACTAACTCTATGAAAAAAATAGAGCTTTATATCTTCACATGAAAAAGTAGGTTCATATGTGAACAATGACCTATCAGAGTTGTCATACCCCAAATTTTGACCACTAAGATTTCCCATCATTGTGCAAATCATCATCACAATATGGATGCGTTCCTCCCGGGATTTTCATCCAGGTACAAACGCGAGAGTGGTGCGGAAGAACAGAGTCGCCAGCCGTGTAAATTTATCCCGAGAGAGGGAAAGGGAACATCGCATAAACCTGAGGAAGAGGGAAAGGAATGGGCATCGCAACCATAACCTGGGTTCGGGAGTCGGTTACGCGAGGGGAAGGTGCTAGCACCCCACACGTCCATCGTACTCGATGGGATCCACACTTGTTGTCTATTCTAAGGGTGAGTTATACTATCATCTAGGGCTGTACTAAACGGGGAGGGAAAGACAAAGACCGACTCGGTAGGACGTCGACGTCCTAGGCCTACGTACCCCCTTTGTGCAATGGGGAATTCAGAGTCAACGTAGTTCGGACCAAGTTCTTTTTGTGTTTTTTATGAGCGACGTTAAGTTCGCGTCCGGCAGTTAGGGTCGATGCCTGTTTGCGACTCAGACGGAAGGTAACGTGCCCTTTTTGAAAATAGCCTTTAAGTTGAAGGTCCCGAAGGATAAAAAGGTTTGAAGTTGGTGTGTGTTTTTTAGGACAGAAGTGGCTTAAGTTAGTTCCTAAGTTGCATTGCACCAAAGTCTAGGGCACAGGGGCGAATACTTAACGCATCGTCCCAAGACAGGACGCTCGCTAAGCACTCTAGAAAGATGAGAGGAAGCCCCTCATTTCTCATTCCCCATACTTAAGGCTCGTGCGCAATACACCTTATTCTTATTAAGTGTTTTAAAGACATTTTGAGATGAGAAGAGAGAAGACACAAGGGTAACTCTAAGGGAGACTATGAATCCTAAAGTTATCATGCATGGGTGACCTACGGTTAGTGAGGTTTAAAGACAACCTAACCCTAAAGGAAGAAGATAGAAGAGAAAAAGGTAAGGGTAACCATGGATACTTATCCATGCCCTTAAGGAACTTACCTTGATCCTGCATAAAAGGTTAGTAAGAAACAGACGTGAATAAGAGAAACGAGGTGAATGACAATCAAGCAATGACAAACAATAATGAGAATAATCCAAACATGAATCAAATAAACAAAGAACAACCCCAAAACAATTGGCACAAATGCCTTTTCAAACAGATAATCATATAAGGTCAAAGAGGCGCCTGCAAGAAAATCTTAAGTGAAAACAAATCCGATAATTAGAAAAATGACTCCTAAAATTCCCAAATTAATCATTAAGGTTCCTCAACCAGAGGCAAACAACACATAAAAAGTCTCTGCAAAAATCCAAAATGTTAGCCATTCAAACGATCATGCAAACTCAAGTGAGGGATAGGATTCAATGTGCCAAAGAGAAGGACCTAAATGCAATGTAAAATAAATTTAAAAATTAAAGAAAAATATTTTTATGCAATTTAGAATGTTGATGACCGAATGCAAAAAGAACGGATCAAAAATGTTTTATAGATGAGGAGAACGAAAATAAAGAAATTTATGTATGCATGAGATGCGTAATTAAAAAAGAGTTGAATTAAACAATTAATTTGAATGATAAAAATAAAATAAAAATAAAAATAAAATTGGTGAAAATTTTATAAATGAATAAAGATGATGTATGATTTTTTTAGGATTTTTTAAATGCAATTAACTAATATTAATAATTAAAATATGAAAATGTTATGAATTAAATAAAATAAAACATGAAAATAGTATGGGGGTGCAAACAGCAAGGAAAATTAAGAGGAAGTTGAATGGGCCTGCGTGATGGGGGCGCGAATAGCAAGCCCAGCGCCATGCTCCAGCAGAAAATAAAAAAATAAAAAGAAAAACGCAGGGGGGTGTGATTAGTAATGAAAGTACGTTAGAATTGTGGTTGGGCCGGAGACGGGGGTGCGTATAGCAGTCCGCCCATCATTAATAAAAAAAAACAAAAAAAGTAAGGGTGGTCTTACCATGCTCCAGCCATGTGCCCCGTACATGGCTTCATTAATGTGTTGGCAAAAACTTGGCCGTATGATCAAAATAAAAAGGAAACAAGAGGCCGTGATTACTGGATGTATGGTGGACTCCATGGAACGAGAAACACACAATCATTAAAATAAAAACATAAAATCAGTGACATGTGGCGTGCTCATGGACGTTGGATTAAGGAGATCAACGGCTAAAACATCATCTTCTTCCCTTGAACCCTTGGCCGACCGGCCACCACACCTCGCCGGAGCTCCACCGCCGGCCGCCACCTGCAACCACCCAACCTGCCCAGAAAATGCGTATGGGTACACTATCCGACCCAGAATTTCGCGAGGAATCCAAATATGTCCTTCAAACTTTGCTTTTGGCTGCGAATGGAGGTTGATCTGCACTCTATGGACTACCAAGAGAAGCTTTGTGGAAGAATTCTGGGGAAACTCCTTGTGGATCGTGAGTTGTGGTGAGAAATCCTTTTTTAGGGTTTTCTTGAGAACTCCTCCAATTTCACGTGCATCTAACCCTAACCAATGCATGAATAGGCTTTAAATACTTAGGGTTATTCTTCTGATGATGAGTTGGGCCTGGATAATCCATTGTTTAATTATTTTTGAATTATTTCATTTAATATTGAATTTTAACTAATTAAATCCAATAAAAATAAAATAAAATGAGGAAAAATCAAATATATGCTCTTTGGGTCGTGCATGGCTGAGTTTGGTTTAAGAAACTTATGGCCCATTTGTCAAAATTTGGGTTTTAGGCATAGTTTGCTTTGTGCACCTCCTCAAAATTGCCCAACTTTGACTAAGCATAACTCCTTCAATTTTTAGCTCCTTAATGCAAACTAATACTTTTTAGAAACCTCAAGATGTCCTATAACCAACCCTTTTGGTCCCATGTCAATTTGATCTTCCATGTTCAAGTTATGAGCTTTTCAAAAAGGTTGACTTTTGTTGACTTTCAAAATGACCTATAATGTCTTGGCTCATATCTCCCGAATGAAGTATTTCTGGACTTGGCTCGTGAGACACAAAGTTGTAGGGAATTAAATTTCCTTAAATATGGGATTTGGTTGAGGAATTTTTTATGAAGTATGTGGAAGTTAGGTCTGGTCAAAGTACAGTTGACTTTTCCTACAAAAACCCTAGTTTAGTAACTCCCGATTCTTGATGATTCTGAGGTTTCCCTGATGAATCATGATCAACCCTTGATCAAATGATGAATTTCACCCCATAATCTTGATGTTGACCAAAAATCTTGAGGTTTGACCTTGTGTTGACCACAGTTGACTTTTTGACCAAGTTAACTGATTTTCAATCCATTGGCCCATTGAACTTCTCCTAAATCAAACTGATGGACAATCTTCCATTCATAGATACTTAGGAACCCAAGGAATACCATGGAATCAAGTCTTGCCCAAAAAATCAGAAATAAACTGACTTTATAGCAAACCCTAGTTTTGGTACCCTCAGTCTAGGAGGAAATAGTACAGTCTCCAAATCCAAATTCCTCTGAATATGATGTGTATCCTCTCCAACAAAGATAAGATATGCCATTTACTGATGATAAAAACCCAAGGAACTTGCCTATTGACGCAATAACCCAAGAATTTCAAAACCCTAATTCATGCACTGGTTAGGAGAGAGTGATCCACTTGAAATCCCTTGCCACTTGTGAACTCTTGATGATGTAGTAGACCAGATAAGACTTTTCTGAACTGCCTCAGGCACCTTGACCCCATGCTAATGATATGCACACATGATAATGCAAAAAAAATGAAATGAAACATAAGCCAGTTAGTAAATAAGTAAGGAGGGCAAATTTTGGGGTGCAACAGCTGCCCCTATTCAATCAACTTGGTCCTGAGTGTATGATAGCGACAGCTTTCAGATAATCAGGATGCACGGAGATTGAATACCAACGAACCCAGAAATTTGCAATCCCTCACTGGAGAATTAGCTAAAAAATGCTGCTATGCGGGGTATAAAGTGAAACAAATCTCCCGAGTTATGTCATCTCCGCTGATAAAGAGAACTGACAAAGAAAATCTTCAAAACATTGCCGTCCTCTGCTGATAAAGAGAATCTGACGAAAGAAAATCTTCAAAAGATTGCTGTTCCCTGCTGATAAAGAGAATCTAGCAAAATAAATGCCATCCCTGCTGACAGAGGGAAACTGACGAAAGAACATCTTCAAAACATTGTCGCCCTCTGCTGATAAAGAGAATCTAGCAACATAAATGCCATCCCTGCTGACAAAGGGAAACTGATGAAAGAAAATCTTCAAAACATTGCCGTCCTCTGCTGATAAAGAGAGTCTGACGAAAGAAAATCTTCAAAAGATTGTTGTTCCCTGCTGATAAAGAGAATCTAGCAAAATAAATGCCATCCCTGCTGACAAAGGGAAACTGACGAAAGAAAATCTTCAAAACATTGCCGTCCTCTGTTGATAAAGAGAAACTGGGTTTCGCGAAATAAGTCAGATGAGAACTGACTACCAGTCGAGAACTGGATTTTACCAAATAAGTCAGACGGGAACTGACTACCAGACGAGAACTGGGTTTTACCAAATAAGTCAGACGGGAACTGACTACCAGGCGAGAACTGGGTTTTACCAAATAAGTCAGACGAGAACTGACTACCAGGCGAGAACTGGATTTACACCAAATAAGTCAGACGGGAACTGACTACCAGGCGAGAACTGGGTTTTACCAAATAAGTTAGACGAGAACTGACTACCAGGCGAGAACTGGATTTTACCAAATAAGCCAGACGAGAACTGACTACCAGACGAGAACTGGGTTTCACGAGAGAGAAAGGCCAAACAAAGGCAAATTCCTAACGGACTCACAATCTACAGATAAGACGACTCCGCTGGGGAAAGGAGAAATCTAAATAAAAGACTCTGCCGGGGAGCGCAAGTTTGAGGAACGCGTCCCTTCAAAATCTACTGAGTTACGCCATCTCTGCCGAGAAAGAGAACTGGCAAAGAAAGTATCAAACCTGGCTTATGCTTCGAATGCTAATGTTTGAATTTTGCCGTAATGCTCCACACGAAGTGGAAATGCTACGCGTTTGAGGATGCAATGCAAATGCTTATGACATGCAAAAAGGGTCCCTCCAGCAAAATAAATGCCGGAGAGAAAAGTCCAATTCAGTTGGGGATGATAAAAATAAATTGTCCTTTGAATCTAGGAACTCTGTTGAGAAGGGTCATACTGATCGACTCTTCGGATCAATTACTTCTGCTGGGGGATGAAATCCCTAAAGAACATTCGTTCTACTGGGGATTATACATAATTCTTTGAAAAAGGAGGCCACGACCTGAATCAAAAGAGTGCCAAATGTCTCTTGGATTTAAAACCTGTTGGGGATGTCAACCACCGTTGAACAAACTGCTGCGAGGATTACCACCAAACTTTGCTTGGGGGAACTGTAGATGCTGACATCCACCCTGCTAGCGGATAACATCAAGCTTACTCATCTGTTGGGGATCAGATCGCACCGTTGCTACTGAGAAAAACATTCCCTGACTGGCTGAGGAAAATAAGTGTTCAGACTCTGTGGGGAAGATAACTCCTTTGTCCCAAGAAGATGTTCTGTAAGTCCCTTGCTGGAGAAACAACAACCTGCTGAGGAGAATGAAGTTTCAATATTGAGGGGAGTAGCTCTACTGGGGAAAACAAATTTGTTACCCTACAGACATATGGTAAACTGAACCGTCTCTATGTTCATAATCGACCCTTTGAACTCTCCATTTGCCCCAGACCACCCGGTCTAAAGGAAGAAATCATCTCAAGAGGATTTTATAGAAGATCGGGCATTCACACCGCCCCAGGGTCTTCAAACTTTTAGATAGATTTATCGGATCTCGACTTAATTGCCCCGAACTGCGTGATCTTTGAAGGAATTTGCCTCGAGAGGACTCGTAATGGCTTGAAAATACCCTGCCCCAGTATTCTGAACTTTAAAGAGGTGTTTTCAATTAACCGTCTTCCGGAGTGGACAACTTCTTACGCTCCAGAGGTGGCCTACCCCAAGTCTTGAAGAAACTTTGCCCCTGACTGACCTTACAGAGATTTGTCAAATCGACCTGATTGCCCCTGTTTGGCTGCTTTAGGGAGAGTTTTCAACGTGACTGCTCCAGATTGGCTGCATCTTATCACCATTTATCGGGAACCTCCGGGTTGCGCACAGTCTCTTGGCCACATACCCCTTGACATGACTGTCCTTCGGAGTTTTCACCACCTCCACTTGGCGTGATCGAGCTTCTCAACTGATGTTCATCATGTAAGCTTCTTTGATGTCAAACACATGCAAGCAGAAAATGCATATTATGAGGATGACAATTCTAATGCAACACTCGTGTTAACCCGAAGTTTTATTGAAAATGTGTCGCCAAGCCTTATGAACGAACACTAGCCGGGATGCGACATTTATTTTTGAATGGAAAATAATACGGACATGTAATACCAACAAAAATCTTATTAGTACAACTCATGGGAGTCAGGAACGCTATCTTGTTGAAGTACGCTTTCGGAATAAACCCTGTTTCAATTAGGACTTTTAAAGGTTGTAACGTGGTCTGGTTCACGGTTTCAGAAAAAAGGATTTATGGCTCAAAATTTATCGGTGCCCACCCACTCTTCGTGATGTTCTCCAGTCCTATGTTCAGCTAATTTGACGCAAACGCTCACCTCTCAAACGGTTCATGATCTTTGAGGAACCCGTGCAACTGATGGTTTGACACCTATGGAGGTTTTGGAGTAACAGTCACCCCTTTTTATCTTTTGTGTCCAGTGCCACATGAATTTGTTCTTGTAATCCTTTTAGCTTTTCGCTTCTCATTCTTTTGCTTTCTTGATCCCTAATTTTTTCCTGGACTGACTCTTTTGAGTTTTTCGATTTTTAAGTCCAGCGGGATGCCCTAACTTTTGTCTAAGTCAAGTTCCGACTTAGCGGGCTTTCCTTTTTTCCTTTTTTTTATAACAAAGCGTGTGACACTGGTTGTCTTACTTGTTTGAAAAGGTTGTGACATCTCACTCATTGATTATTGATATTGATAGATAACCATTGTGGTTTCACATCTCTTGACCTCTTGACGGTGGGATAGAAGGTAATGGATCTTCAGATGCACACTCTCCTTGAAATTTGAACGCTCGGTCAAACTCACTGACGCCTACCCTGCCCCTGGGTTAAGTATGAGGGTTTTTTCAAACGAAAGAAACTCCTACTTCAAGGCTCAAAGGGGTTAACGAGGGTCTATCTCCCTTATATCTCCAGTGTTTGGGGATTTGAAACAATGCCTGTACATCCTTAACAGGGTTTTATCCAAAAGCATACCATCAGAAGTTTGCGTTCTTACTTCGTCATCCTCCCTCAAAGAGTTTAAGCAAAAAAGTTGGTATTGCAATGCATATAAACATGATATGAGTGCATAAAAGTAACATACTTCAGGAACAACACGTTTATTGTATTAAAATCAGCATTCAAAACACAAACACGTTTTTACATGCAAACACTGTTTGAACAAACAAATGAAAGCTACATATGAAAATGCAGTAAAGGAAGCTGATGATTGCCATTGAGGAGTCTTGACTCCGTCTGGACTGGTTTCTTCTGATGATGTCCTTTGAAGTCTTCAAGCAGATGAGAGGTCGACATGCACAACCAAGTCTCCTTCTGGAAATGATATGTACCCTTTGTCAATCAATTGTTGCACTTTGGCTTGGAAGGCTTTGCAATCTTCTATTGAGTGTCCCATAGATCCTCCATGATATCAGCATTGCACATGGGGATTGTACCCCGGAGGGTATGGTTCTGGAACAGGCTTCAAAGTCTTGGGCTCCACCAATGAATTTTGAACCAGGTGTGGCAAGAGTTAACTGTACGACATGGGAACTGGATGAAGAGGAGCATTCCTTCTTTCCAAGTTATTGCGAGGCCTATGCTAATTCTGACGCTGATACTTCTGTTGTTGAGGAGCATAAGGCTGCTGGTACTGAACGACATTGGTCTCTCCTTCTTCTCCCCTGTAACGTTTCTTCGTAGTTTTGGAATAACCGGGAGTAACTTGAATCTTTCCCATTTCGATACCGCTTTCGACCATTTCTCCTACTAAGATGAGATCAGCAAACTTTCCAGTTATACACGTACCAGCTTTTCATAGTAATGACCCTGCAAGGTGGCCATAAACATACCTATCATTTCACGTTCCAGCATGGGAGGCTGGACCCTTGCTGCCAATTCACGCCACCTCTGGGCGTACTCCTTGAAACTCTCATTGTCCTTCTGTGATAAGTTCTGCAGCTGTGTTCTGCTAGGAGCCATGTCAGTGTTATATTGATAGTATCTAATGAATGCCCCTGCCAGATCCCTCCAACTACGCACATCCTTCCTTTCCAGTTGCATATACCACTCCAGGGATGCCCCAGATAGGCTATCCTGGAAGCAGTGCATCATCAGCTTTTCATTCTTTGCATGCGCAGCCATTTTGCTTGCATATCCCCTCACATGGGTCCTCGGACAAGTCATACCATTATACTTCTCGAAAGTGGGAGTCTGAAACTTGTGCGGAATAACAACGCCTGGAACCAGCCCCAAATCTTCTAGATCCATTCCCACAGAGTCCTGATTCACAACACCCCTTAGCTGTTCCTCAATCAACCGGATCCTCTGATCCTGGTCAGTCTGGGGACCAGCATCCCCACCTGGCAGAGAAAATACCTCATCCTGAACATCATCATACTGACGACCCTGAACTGCGCCAGTACCAGTACCACCTCCCCCAGCATTTTCAGCTCCGCCCAGAGGAATCACAACACCAGAAACAGGAACACCTCCGCCAGTAGGACCATTCTGACCATTACCAGTAACACCAGTCTGAAGTCCTCCATGAAGGACACCGTCATCATCAACCCTCGCAATCAGTGGCTGAACGAGAGTTCTCAACTGTTCTTGTCCCTGAGCAACCCCTTGCATTAATTCCATGAATTGGTTCATGCGAGTCCGCATATCAATGATCTCATTCTGTAGCTGATCCATGAGTCTCTTATGATTCTGTCTAGTAGGATACCGGTGAATGTGCCGATCTGCAATTCTGAGATTTAGAACAAGATAAGAGTACCGGAGATAAATGCCTGCCATGCAAAATGATTATGCACAATGAATATGCAAATGTAAATGAACATGTTTGAATATTAGCAGGGCGATCCACCCCTTGATTCCAGTTTAATAATAAGATAGAACGAAACTTTTGCTCATATATTAAGAAGACCAGAGGAAAACCAGATGTCAACGATCACAGCTCGAGATAATAAGTCTGAACACAATAATCATGGATCCCAGCCAACAAGCCTGGTGGTGATCCTAATAAAATAGAGAGAAAAAGAACTAGGCATGTCATCAAAGTCCACAAGTGCCAATTCCCCAGGTTCTGCCATAGAAACAACCTTGTGAACATGATCCAGAATTAGTGACGGGAATTTGTATCCTATGATATTATTTTTCTTTTCAGTACTCATCCTTGATAGTCTTCAGAAGCCAGAATCAAGGTTAGGATGCAACCCTGCAAATGAATAAACATGTTAGGATGCAAAATGATGATGCAAATGCACACATGGGGTCAAGGCACACTACTGGATGTGCTGTGCTGTTAGCTGAACGAGAAAACAGAAAACCAGAACTCTGAACCACCGAGGAACCCAAATAATCATACGTTGATGAGAAATCCAGAAAACCGGGTAGGTTGAAAGTCTCGGTTACCTGCAAACCTGCAAACGCCCATCCCCTCTCACATGTGGGTACTAGGATGTTCAGTATCCCGGGCTCTCAGGTCGAGAAATGATGATACGTTCACCATTTCTGGTTTGGCATCATCATCAATCGAGGAGGCCTCAACTGATTCTCCAAAGCGGAAGGTCCTCAGCTTTGGCACTGAGGTCGAGAAACAATAGTACATTCATCCCTCGGGGTACAGTACTAAAGTCAATCGAGGAGTGCCTCCACTGATTCTCTTCAAAACGTAGGGGCCATCCTATGCGAGTTCCAAAGCGGGCCCTCGGGTGCGAATGGGTTTGCCACAGGAAGTGGTCTGCCACTGTCACCACTAAAGAGGGATGTTTCCACTAAGGTCCTCAATGATCGGTCACCAGAGTCGACAGCTCTCTAGATCAACACCCCAACATGCGCAAGACACACACGTTAGAATGCGTCCCAAGATAGCCTCGTCTGGTTGTGAATTTCGTGAACACACAAACGTACCAAGCGGGCACGTAGGTCCCACTACTTTCCACTCTAGTCCTAGGGTATTCTCAAGCCTTGGTATTGGGCTTAGCTCTCGGTCCCACCCAACCTACAAAACAAAGACAGCCAGCACAGCACAGCAGAGTCGCTTAGGATTGACTCGCTTAGGAATGGACCAGCATAGGTCAAACAGATTCCCCAGCAGAGTCGCCAGCTGTCGCTCCCGGGATTTTCATCCAGGTACAAACGCGAGAGTGGCGCGGAAAAACAGAGTCGCCAGCCGTGTAAATTTATCCCGAGAGAGGGAAAGGGAACACCGCATAAACCTGAGGAAGAGGGAAAGGAATGGTCATCGCAACCATAACCTGGGTTCGGGAGTCGGTTACGCGAGGGGAAGGTGCTAGCACCCCACACGTCCATCGTACTCGATGGGATCCACACTTGTTGTCTATTCTAAGGGTGAGTTATACTATCATCTAGGGCTGTACTAAACGGGGAGGGAAAGACAAAGACCGACTCGGTAGGACGTCGACGTCCTAGGCCTACGTACCCCCTTTGTGCAATGGGGAATTCAGAGTCAACGTAGTTCGGACCAAGTTCTTTTTGTGTTTTTTATGAGCGACGTTAAGTTCGCGTCCGGCAGTTAGGGTCGATGCCTGTTTGCGACTCAGACGGAAGGTAACGTGCCCTTTTTGAAAATAGCCTTTAAGTTGAAGGTCCCGAAGGATAAAAAGGTTTGAAGTTGGTGTGTGTTTTTTAGGACAGAAGTGGCTTAAGTTAGTTCCTAAGTTGCATTGCACCAAAGTCTAGGGCACAGGGGCGAATACTTAACGCATCGTCCCAAGACAGGACGCTCGCTAAGCACTCTAGAAAGATGAGAGGAAGCCCCTCATTTCTCATTCCCCATACTTAAGGCTCGTGCGCAATACACCTTATTCTTATTAAGTGTTTTAAAGACATTTTGAGATGAGAAGAGAGAAGACACAAGGGTAACTCTAAGGGAGACTATGAATCCTAAAGTTATCATGCATGGGTGACCTACGGTTAGTGAGGTTTAAAGACAACCTAACCCTAAAGGAAGAAGATAGAAGAGAAAAAGGTAAGGGTAACCATGGATACTTATCCATGCCCTTAAGGAACTTACCTTGATCCTGCATAAAAGGTTAGTAAGAAACAGACGTGAATAAGAGAAACGAGGTGAATGACAATCAAGCAATGACAAACAATAATGAGAATAATCCAAACATGAATCAAATAAACAAAGAACAACCCCAAAACAATTGGCAGAAATGCCTTTTCAAACAGATAATCATATAAGGTCAAAGAGGCGCCTGCAAGAAAATCTTAAGTGAAAACAAATCCGATAATTAGAAAAATGACTCCTAAAATTCCCAAATTAATCATTAAGGTTCCTCAACCAGAGGTAAACAACACATAAAAAGTCTCTGCAAAAATCCAAAATGTTAGCCATTCAAACGATCATGCAAAACTCAAGTGAGGGATAGGATTCAATGTGCCAAAGAGAAGGACCTAAATGCAATGTAAAATAAATTTAAAAATGAAAGAAAAATATTTTTATGCAATTTAGAATGTTGATGACCGAATGCAAAAAGAACGGATCAAAAATGTTTTATAGATGAGGAGAACGAAAATAAAGAAATTTATGTATGCATGAGATGCGTAATTAAAAAAGAGTTGAATTAAACAATTAATTTGAATGATAAAAATAAAATAAAAATAAAAATAAAATTGGTGAAAAATTTATAAATGAATAAAGATGATGTATGATTTTTTTAGGATTTTTTAAATGCAATTAACTAATATTAATAATTAAAATATGAAAATGTTATGAATTAAATAAAATAAAACATGAAAATAGTATGGGGGTGCAAACAACAAGGAAAATTAAGAGGAAGTTGAATGGGCCTGCGTGATGGGGGCGCGAATAGCAAGCCCAGCGCCATGCTCCAGCAGAAAATAAAAAAATAAAAAGAAAAACGCAGGGGGGTGTGATTAGTAATGAAAGTACGTTAGAATTGTGGTTGGGCCGGAGACGGGGGTGCGTATAGCAGTCCGCCCATCATTAATAAAAAAAACAAAAAAAGTAAGGGTGGTCTTACCATGCTCCAGCCATGTGCCCCGCACATGGCTTCATTAATGTGTTGGCAAAAACTTGGCCGTATGATCAAAATAAAAAGGAAACAAGAGGCCGTGATTACTGGATGTATGATGGACTCCATGGAACGAGAAACACACAATCATTAAAATAAAAACATAAAATCAGTGACATGTGGCGTGCTCATGGACGTTGGATTAAGGAGATCAACGGCTAAAACATCATCTTCTTCCCTTGAACCCTTGGCCGGCCGGCCACCACACCTCGCCGGAGCTCCACCGCCGGCCGCCACCTGCAACCACCCAACCTGCCCAGAAAATGCGTATGGGTACACTATCCGACCCAGAATTTCACGAGGAATCCAAATATGTCCTTCAAACTTTGCTTTTGGCTGCGAATGGAGGTTGATCTGCACTCTATGGACTACCAAGAGAAGCTTTGTGGAAGAATTCTGGGGAAACTCCTTGTGGATCGTGAGTTGTGGTGAGAAATCCTTTTTTAGGGTTTTCTTGAGAACTCCTCCAATTTCACGTGCATCTAACCCTAACCAATGCATGAATAGGCTTTAAATACTTAGGGTTATTCTTCTGATGATGAGTTGGACCTGGATAATCCATTGTTTAATTATTTTTGAATTATTTCATTTAATATTGAATTTTAACTAATTAAATCCAATAAAAATAAAATAAAATGAGGAAAAATCAAATATATGCTCTTTGGGTCGTGCATGGCTGAGTTTGGTTTAAGAAACTTATGGCCCATTTGTCAAAATTTGGGTTTTAGGCATAGTTTGCTTTGTGCACCTCCTCAAAATTGCCCAACTTTGACTAAGCATAACTCCTTCAATTTTTAGCTCCTTAATGCAAACTAATACTTTTTAGAAACCTCAAGATGTCCTTTAACCAACCCTTTTGGTCCCATGTCAATTTGATCTTCCATGTTCAAGTTATGAGCTTTTGAAAAAGGTTGACTTTTGTTGACTTTCAAAATGACCTATAATGTCTTGGCTCATATCTCCCGAATGAAGCATTTCTGGACTTGGCTCATGAGTCACAAAGTTGTAGGGAATTAAATTTCCTTCAATATGGGCTTTGGTTGAGGAATTTTTGATGAAGTATGTGGAAGTTAGGCCTGGTCAAAGTATAGTTGACTTTTCCTACAAAAACCCTAGTTTAGTAACTCCCGATTCTTGATGATTCTGAGGTTTCCCTGATGAATCATGATCAACCCTTGATCAAATGATTAATTTCACCCCATAATCTTGATGTTGACCAAAAATCTTGAGGTTTGACCTTGTGTTGACCACAGTTGACTTTTTGACCAAGTTAACTGATTTTCAATCCATTGGCCCATTGAACTTCTCCTAAATCAAACTGATGGACAATCTTCCATTCATAGATACTTAGGAACCCAAGGAATACCATGGAATCAAGTCTTGCCCAAAAAATCAGAAATAAACTGACTTTATAGCAAACCCTAGTTTTGGTACCCTCAGTCTAGGAAGAAATAATACAGTCTCCAAATCCAAATTCCTCTGAATATGATGTGTATCCTCTCCAACAAAGATAAGATATGTCATTTGCTGATGATAAAAACCCAAGGAGCTTGCCTATTGACGCAATAACCCAAGAATTTCAAAACCCTAATTCATGCACTGGTTAGGAGAGAGTGATCCACTTGGAATCCCTTGCCACTTGTGAACTCTTGATGATGTAGTAGACCAGATAAGACTTTTCTGAACTGCCTCAGGCACCTTGACCCCATGCTAATGATATGCACACATGATATGCAAAAAAAAATGAAATGAAACATAAGCCAGTTAGTAAAAAAGTAAGGAGGGCAAATTTTGGGGTGCAACAGGATGAACCATTAGTCTCCCCAAAGATGTGTGAGCATCCACTACCATCAAGAATTAGGGTTTCAAGCCCTCTCAGAGCCTTAGACAAAGGATCAATCAAGGAAAGACTTGATCTTCAACTTGTCTAGCCTCTCAAACATCCACAATGGATCAAAAGGACTCCCACTTCAAGTATTAAGCACAAAGTTATTCCTTCTGGGTGGATCAAGTCTCAAGGTTGACAGTGTCACCAAATTAGGGTTTTGGTCGACCAGGGCCTCCAGATGGAAATCTTTCATCTGGGCACAAGTCAATGATCCAAAACATAACCTAATATGCTCCATGGAACTTCATGGACATAATCATCAAGTCAATTTTGCCTCAAGGGATGCATACATCAAAAATCAGGAATTAGGGTTTCTTGACCTAATTCACCCCTAAGTTGACTTTTGGGACAAATCATGAACCAAGACCTCAAGAAATGATTTGAGGGTCTCTAATATACCATATTGATCCATTTGGAACAATGGATTAAGCCAAGAGGCTTGAGCAATAAGTTTCAATTTCATCTGCACCACAATTAGGGTTTCGCGAGGAAAGTCAACTATAACTTTGACTTTTGACCAGGACATGCTCCCAAACCCTAAGACATGATTCAATATACCCTATGACATCCATGGAACATGTCCATCAAGTTTGATTTAGGTCAAGGACATGATTTCATGAAGAATTGCACAGTTTGGAATTCATCTGATAAAAATTCAACTGTGCACAAAAGTCAACTTTGACTTTTTGAGATTTTTCACCAAAATGGATTTTTAACCCTAAAATGATGGTAATGTATGATTTGAATCATCATTCATCAAGAAAAATCAAAGAAAGTGGGATAACTTGTAAAAGGGGTAAACATAAAAACTTAGAAAAATTTCTAAGTTATGGAAAAAGTGACACTAATGTGCCAACTTTGGAGGATCATAACTCCTAAACCACAAGGCCATTGGTCCCCATTCAAAGCTTGATTTGTAGATCTCATTGACCTCTACAAAAGCTTCATACTGACCTATGTCCAAATTCCTCATGGATTTTGAGTTATGGAGTGATCAAAATCAAGAAAAGTCACTTTGTTCCAACACTTAGTGAAAATTTCACTAAGTCAGATTTTACCCTACTTTTTGCCAAATGTAGGGGGATTTTTCACCTGGATTCAAAAGATATCAAAACCAAACATGTTCAAACAGTTGTTGTATCATGTAAGGGCTTTCCAAAATGGCCAAGAACATTACCAAATTCAATTTGAGTCATGAGATATGACATTGCCAAGTTGCCTTGTTGAAATCTGTCAAGGCAAGGCAGATTTTGCATTTTTGGTCGATTTGCCAAAATCAGCCAAATCCAAATGCTCCTATCCACTTGGACACCTCTGGGGATTGAATCTAAAGGGTACAATCACTGAGCCAAGCCTCCAAAGTCTTTGGAACAAGAAATAACATGTTGAACCTAGAATGGCCAAAATAGGGACAAGACTCCAATTTTGGATTAGAGCATTCAATGGAAGCATCAAGGTGGCATGGACTGAGCCATTCTCAAATGAATTCAGTCAAGACTTATCCAAGACCAAGGGAACCACAGACCTGTGCCCTAACCTCTAGTCAATGGCTAGAGGAGACTTGCATTTCCATTGGCCAACATTGAACAAACACCTGCTGCAGTTGCCATTCACTGTGGATCCCAAAACAAACTTGATCTACTATAAATAGAGCTCAATTGTGATCAGTTTGAGTACATCAAAGCCATCAAACAGATGCTTTCCTCAAAATCTCTTCTTTCACTCCAATTTTGCCTTCTAAGGCAAGTCACTATCGGGTTTTGAGTTTGAGAGCTTTTCCAATCAAACCAATCACTCACACACCTCACATACATCATATAGAAGTGATCCAAACACTCACATAACATCTGGAACACAGATTTCACAAAATCACCAGCCAATTGCTCAAGTTCTTGACAGTTTTCCAGTTGAGGTACCATCTTCAGCTCCAAACCATTTCAATCCATTCCAAGCATTCATACACACTCCATGGCACTTAGGGAAGCTATCCAGATCATTGGAACCTAGCTGTAACACCTCCAACACAAATCACGATCACCAGCTGCAAGTGGTAAGCATGAGCTCTTCTAACTCTATGATCCATGCAACTTTTGCTGCACAATAATTTGGCCATATGTTCATAATCATGCATGGAATGTTTTCCCTCAATTAATTGCATTGTTTGAATCGTGTATCAAAAATCCTAGCCTTCATGCAGAAATTAGGGTTCTTGAGGATTTTTCGTGATTTCTTGTTATATGTTTGATTTAAATGAAATTAAGTACCATAGACACGATCGTGAGGTTGAAACGAGTTGATTTGTATGTGGATTGCATGATATGATCAAGTATTCAGTGAGATTGGAGAGAAAATGAAAATCTGGGCAAACCCAGAACACGCGCGTGTTCTTGGTGTGTTCTTGGCGCCATTTTTGAATATTTGAATATTTGAATTTTGTGATTTTATTTAATTGATTCAAAAATTAATTTCTCTATGAGTTTTAATGATTTTGAGTTGATTCTTTTTTTAATGATTCACAAAAATGTTAAAATATTTTATTTTTCCAAAAAATCCCAAAAATATTATTTATTTTGTATAATTGATATTTTTGCAAAGAATTAATGTTTTAATTATTTTTGACATTTAAAATATTTTTTCCACCTTGATTTTGCAACTTTTAATGCTTTCTAATTATTTTGTAGGTCAATACTTAATTTTTAAAGCATTAATCCAAGATCACAATTTGTTTTCCATATGTTAAACAATTTTGATCACTTTAATTGAATTTTTATTCAATTAAAACACATTTTGAAAACAAATTAGGGTTTTTGGATTAATTCAACCCTCATAAATCATTTTCAAAAACACTTTTGGGCCTCTAATAGAGTGTAAGACCCAATCCTTTGTAAATACAAACCATTTTGGGCCTCACTTATTGTATAAGTCCCACTGTATTTTCAAAAACCTCGGCGCTCGCCAATTCAAAAATCAAACCTTAGGCCTCTCCTTGAGCTATAAGACCCATTCAAAACTTTTTGGGCCTCTAATAGAGTGTAAGACCCAACCCCCTTTTAACCAAAAACTTTGGGCCTCACTTATTGTATAAGTCCCTTCGTGTTAAAAGAAAATCTCGGCGCGATCGCCATTTCAAACGGAAAAAAACAAACTGGGCCTACCCTCGTGTAGTAAGACCCATTTATTTTCTTTAAAACTTTTTGGGCCTCTTGAGAGAGTGTAAGACCCATCCCTTGTACAGGAAAACTTTTTGGGCCTCAGTCACTTGTATAAGTCCCTCTATTTGAAATCAACAGTAAAATCACTGATAAAACCTGGGCCTCTCCTTGAGCTGTAAGCCCCAAATCTTTCTTTTTTCAAAGCACTTTCTCCTTTAATTTTGAATATACTGTTGTTTTCAATCTTTCTTTGTTGAACAACTAACCAAACGGCATGGAAGCTCTACAACCGAGTAAGTGTTTACACGCTTTCATTTACCGCTTTCATATACATATAACTGTATTGTGGGGCTGTTTCGCTGTAACTCTTCTTTCATAAACTCATATAAACTGTGTAATAATAGTATAGATATTTTGAGTTTCCCGGCAACTACGTCTAGCATTAAGCCCGCTGATCACTCTTAAATAGTCAAAACTAGATCCCCATAGGATTACCAGACACAGTCTTCCCTCCTCTTGGGGTTAAACAATATGGAGACATGAAAGGCAGCATTCTCGGTGAACCCTTTCATAGACTGTCACTCGTAGAAGTTGTCAAAGAAACTCTATTCCCCAAAGATGATATTTTCTTCGTGAATGGCATCTCTTGAGTTTCTTCCAAATTCTCGGACTTTCCTGGCTTGATCTATTCTCGGTGAATGGCATGTCTTGAACTTCTCGGGGTTTGGGGACCCATCGGCTTCTTAAAAGCACTTGTCAAGAAACTCTATTCCCCAGAGATGATCTTTTCTCCGTGAATGGCATCTCTTGAGTTTCTTCCAAATTCTCAGACTTTCCTGGCTTGATCTATTCCTCGTGAATAGCCTGTCTTGAATTTCTCGGGGTTTGGGGACCCATTGGCTTCTTAAAAGCATCGGCCTCCTCTTGGGCATCGTACAAGGACCCACAGGCTTCCTAAAAGCAACCCCGCCTCCTCTTGGGCTTAGTACAAGGACCGATCGGCTTATTAGAAGTACTCACAGCCTCTTCTTAGGCTTCGTATAATGATTCTTCCTCCAGGAATGATAGCCTCCTCTTGGGCATCGTACAAGGACCCGTCGGCTTCTTAAAAGCATCAGCCTCCTCTTGGGCTTCGTACAAATTGTCCCGACGACCTCCTAGAGGTATAGGAACAGAACTTAATCATCTGCATAGAACAGTCCTTTCATAGAGTCTACTACTGTTTCTCAAAGCATGGTACAAAAGATAAAACTCTAGACTTGGACAGTCTAATATCCTTGAGTCTCAAAGACATTCTCAAGCACCCTTCAAGAATAGGAAGGAACCCGTAGACTCGGACAATCTCAATACCCTTTGGATTTCCCACTTCCTTAAAAATCAGGAATAACCCGGATCCTCGAACCAAATCCTCGAGTACAGTGTTGCTCATATAAGAACTGATTTTCTCTTTAAAAATCAGTCTACTAATCCTGTCACTCAACTGAAACAGTAACCATAGCCTCCTCTTAGGCTTTGTATAATGATCCTTCTCCAGTGATACTAGCCTCCCTCTTGGGCTTTGTACAATGATTCTCCCCAGCGGAGTCAAAAGTCGTTTAGCCTCTCTCTCGGGCTTTGTACGAGACACATAAGAGATTCCCTCATTGAGTCAATCACCTCTTTCGCCTCCATCTCGGGCTTTATACGAGATACAAAAAGGTTCTTATTGAGCCAAAAAAACCTTCAGCCTCCATCTCGGGCTTTGTACGAGATACAAAAACTCTCTTGTTGAGTCAATTAGCCTCCATCTCGGGCTTTATACGAGATACCAAAAGACTCCATCGTCGAGTCAAAACCTTTCAGCCTCTCTCTCGGGCTTTGTACGAGACACATATTAGCCTCCTCTTAGGCTTTGTATAAGAAAACCACTGGTTGATCCAATTAACCTTTTAACATCAAAGTTGTGCCTCGTTCACAGTACACAAACATCAACAACTCCTTCCCCTCCATCTAATTGTAAGCGGCAAGCCTTTGGATCATCTACATCCATGCCAATGTCCCTCTTTTAGTATGAGAAATTCCTAAGGAAAGATGGCATTACTCTACAGTGAGTTAAAGTCTTCTCCTTCAGGTTGAAATCCCCTATAAAGGAAATTATGGCATTGCCGAATTCACAAATCCAGGTTAAAGTAATTCTCCTTTATAAACAGTTGTGACATACAACCCCCTCTTTAGAGATGAAAAATTCTCTCTAAGGTCAACACCTTTAGCTTCACATCTTGGGCTTTGAACAAGATACAAATAGACCCTTCAGCTTCACATCTTGGGCTTTGAACAAGATATAAATCACCTTTCGCTTCACGTCTTGGGCTTTGAACAAGACACCAAATACCATTTCCTCCCATAGAATAGGAGGAACTACGAACGCTTTGATTTCCCTGTTTTGGTAAACGGGAATACGTAGGCATAAGATTGAAAGAAAAGATCTTAGCGAGCACACTAAACAAAAACCCAAAGTCCCATACTCCCATATATCCTAATCTGAAGCAGTATCCTAACAAAAAAGAGAGAAATCAGTATTGGCGAAAATACAAATAACCAGTACAAAGGCCCCCACCACATTGATCGCATCCGTAACCTAACAGACCGCTGTTTAAACTTAGTATGCAAGCAGGGTTAATTGGAGACATCTATTTCCCTTCCTTCATCAGCTCACAATAGGATAAAAAATGAATCGACCTGTAGTTAAAACTCAACCGCAGAGAGCGACCAACGCTTAAGAACCGCGTCCAAAATTGCTCGCTACAAGAGTCACCTTGATTCCTGCACTTTGATTGACTCGGGTTCTGATCTTTAGAAGCAGACTTCTTCAAAGTCTGATCATTAGAGGCTGGCATCTTCAAACTTTGACCTTCAGATGTTGTCCTCTTCAGAAGTTGACTTCTTCAGAGTCTTGTCTTCACCTTATGATCCATCAGATTTTAGTATTTAAGCTTCTCTTTAGATGTTCATAGTCAGAATCAATACTTGGATTCTATATGAAATTATCATCTAAACCTAAGGGATTTAAGAATAGTCAGTAGTCCCAATTTTGTTCCAACAATCTCCCCCTTTTTGATGATGATAAACATAAGTATTTAAGAACAATGGTTGTTAATTTAATTAATAAGTTGACTTCAGGGTATGAGGTTTGTAAGCTCCCATTGTGTCTAACAATCCATAGGGTGAGGTTTCTAAGCTTCCCCTAAGTCTCATCCAGGTTAATTAAATATAAACAAATAAAGAACAATAATAATTCTTTAGAATTTGTAGCAAGAATAATAATTGTCAGATTTCAGGTGCTTAAATACTTCTATATTTACTCCCCCTTTTTCATCAACAAAAACAAAATAAGGAAATAGAACTATACAGAAGAAAAATGTATTTCATTCAAAGAAACTTTTAGAGGCACAAAAACTCTGATAAGAAAAATCACATAAATAAAACATTTGGGATTTTACCAGATCTAGATAAAAATACTTTAAAATCATATTTGATTTTCCCCTTTTTTCAAAAAATAAATAAAACAAATATTTTAAGATATAGATTGAAAATATGTTAGAATGGTTTGGAAAATAACTCTTTAATTCTCAAAATGGTCAGAGCAAATTCTAACAATGGAACATTGATAGTGTCGCATCCTAATTTTTGACCCTAAGATCCCCGCCTTGTTCTTTGCATATCATCTTAGGCCAATCATTCGTGCATAACTAACCGCTTTATCTAGCTTTGTCTGTTTGTTTCCTTTTTTAAGGACAGGTACTGCTGCAGAAGATTCAAGGTCCTGAAGGTTGTGCTTTGTGTGTATTCGTGGAGGTTTCTCTGGCCGCTGCAAAGTATGTGTGTGTGCTCCTGTGAGATTGTGCCCTCACTCGTTTTGATCCCTAAACCATTACCAAGCCATTCCTCCCTCAAGACTCCTCAGTCCCCCCCCCCCCCCCCCCCCCCCGAAGTTTAAGCCCTTACACCCTCTGATATGGAATTTGGTCCCCTAAGACTGGTCATTGGTTGTGTGGCAAGTTACATTACAAATTGCATCCTTATTTCAAGGAATGGTTCATGTGCTGAGTTCGCCCTCATCTAAATCTTTGATTGTGTGGGTAGTAAAGGTCAAGCAAGGCTTTGTTCTTGAGCCTAGATCATGAGTTAGTTCTTTTGATTCTTAAGAGAAAGAATGTGGATTGTCCTGTTGGTAGTTCATGATCAAGAGTGTTGGATAAGAGATACGAGAATGACTCAAATTTCACTATAAGGAATTTAATATTCAAGAGTTAAGTTACAAAGAGATTTTGGGTATTTCGCACTAAGCTTTAATCTTAAGGTTCGGTATTAGAAGTTAAGCCCAGGTTAGGAGTTTGAGAAAATGATTGAAAGTTCTTAGTAGCCCAAAATTACAACATGTACACAAGAATTCACAATGTGCAAAAGTACTCATTTCAAAAGCCATTTCAAGCTGCTATTTGCTGGTTACAAAGACAATTCTCTCCTTCTCTTTGTTAACAAAATTTCAAACACTAAACATTTCCACATCCACCTCAACATTGAAAAGTAAGCATAAATGACTAGAAATCATTTTGAGAAACGTTACACGGCAGTAAATGCAATGCTGGTGCAAAAAAAAAAATTTACAGGATTCATGTTGTATCCTAATTTCTAAAATGAAATCCTAGTCCTAAACCACTCCTCCAAGCTGCCCAAGTCCAAAGCAAGCAGGCCGATCCAATCTCAAGCCAGGAATTCTTCGAGAAACCATGAATAATCACTCCATATGTGTTTTTAATGGTGCTAAACCTTAACCTGCATAATACGGGAGCTATTAGGCGAATTGCAAACATTTGAAGAAAACTACCAATAATCACAATCCAAGATGTTGCAATATTACAACGACAGCATGACAAAATCCATATCATCATTCAAAGACTATTCGCAGCAATACCACTCAAGCTTCAAAGTGTCAGCAATACAATCCTAGACCTTAATACAAACAATAGATTAAAGTGTACATAATAACAAGTTACGGAAGACACGATTTCGGTACCAACATGACCAAACCAAGCCTAATCCTACAAGCTGAGATTGAAGCCAAGCATACCCAAAAACCTGCCGTGACAATCTAGAAATCAGCAACAACACTCCCAAGTGAAGGATGCTACGAAATATCAGAATTATGATGGTGCACCATGAGATTTCCCTCTCCCCTACTGCTTCGTCCAAGAACCTGTTCAAAAGGAAACATCAATGTGACGTTAGAGGCAATCAAGATAGGGAACTTTGAATATTAGAATGACAATTGCTAATTTTGGATGTTAAGACCCTTCAATGCTACCAACCGTGATAGGTAGATTCACCATTTCAATTAACACTCGATTGGAATTGTTCTATAGACCAAAAAAATGAAGGGCTGCCACAACGATAACGAACAGAAGTAAAATCATATGGATGTGGTGATGATATTGCTCGGAAGCAAAATTTAAAAAAAAGAGCATAATGTTGAACTATGTATGGCAAAACTTCTCTTGTCAATTCGGCTATTACAGGATACCGTCACAGATTCGAACGATGCACTTGAAGTACCTCCAGATAAGATCGAAACGTCCTCGGGTATGATCGACAAGATGTCACTGAAAGGTTTTTTTCTCTCAAAGAAGCAACCTCTGATCCTCTATCCAGCTCTGGATCGTTTCTTCCTAAATGTAATACATGATACACGTTAATTTCAGATTGTGATTAGAACAGAAATTCACAAAACATGATAAGACGAAAACAACAAGAATCATAACCCTGTTTATTTCCATGGCAGTCACAAGCATAGCAACGCAAAAATGGAAAACGGTTAGCATAGTACCAAGAGTAGACATCGGTTTTTTCAAAACGTGTATCGAACATTTATGGCAAGTTTTTGGAATCCTTTCCCTACAGAATCAGACGTGTCGAATTAGGCGGCAAAGAATTTATTACAAGAATCACAACTCCTGATCATTTCCAAAATATAATCAAAACATTCTTGGCAATCCTCATCAATCATTCAAGGAGGAATCAAAATTGAAAAAGGAAAGAAACATGTTTGGATCAAAAGGAGAAATAACATTCATCACAAAAACATATCCAAGACAAATTCAGGACTCTCCAAAACCTATTTCCCAAATTTGTAAAAGAGTCTGGGCCTCAGAATCGTAAAAGGGATCACAACCATTAATTGAAAAAGATGCGCAAATATTAGAATCAGAGATTATCTCATCATTTTCAATTGGAAATTATTGGGCAATATTACAAAGATACCGCCAGTAAAATTTCCAAAACTTTCCAAATTCGAAAATCAAATCATATCAGGCACAACCGAAATTTTCCCAAATAAGCACCAAACAAATCAATTCGCAGATCACACATTATCACACCATCAATCAGCATTAAAATGCTTCCCAAATAAGTTCATCACTGGCCATCTATAAAAAGGGACCTATTCTCATCAGAAAAGGGGACGAAAAAAGGAGATATCACACATAAAACCCTAAGCCACAATCACACGCAAAATACATTCCCGACAGCATCCGAAAAATTCCAGTGTACCCTACCCAAAATCACGCAGGAAACTTGGAGATCAGAAGAATGGGAGTTCCTCATCATCTCTCCGGAAAACATTAGCTGGCAAGCACACGAAGCAGACAAGTCTTAACACAAAGGCAAACCAAATTGCAGCAGGTAAAGAAGAAAGAGAACTTCCCTCGACGAAGCCACCGGAGCCATCCACACCATTCCGCCACCGTTTCTTTTTGCTTTCATTTTATCACCTTTTGTAATATGTAAATCATCCAAATATAGTGAAACCGGGGTAAAAGGGCTTTGCAGGGTGGGGTTTTGCTTTGTTGCTTTGTTTCGTTTGCAGATTGAGAGAGAGATCGAGAGAGAAGATGAGAGGAAGAGAGGATGAGAGGTGATAGCGGCGGCTGGGGTTCGTAACCCCTTTTTTCATTCCGTTGAGAGAAGATAAGAGAGAGGCGAGTAGGGATAACGAGATAGAATGAGAGGCTCAAGTTTGCTCATTTTCTTTCTTTTTCTTTTTTTCAGTTAATCACATCACACACATATCACGCGGTAGAGATCAGAGGATCCATCGTGGACCCTCTCTCCATGACCACACCTGAACCCTCCGTTCTTAGGTTTTTTTTTCCTTTAATAATAAAAAAATAGAAAAACCTTTTTTATAATATTAAAACTAAACGCTTTTTTTTTAAGATTAAAAATTAAAACATTTTTTTATATAGTATTTCTTTTTAAAAACATCACTTTTTTTATAATAAAGCAAAATTTCTAAACTAATAAAACCCATTTTTTTCTTTTATTAGAATATTAAAATTAATCATGTTAGTAAGATAAAACCTTTTTTCCTTTTTCTTTTAAAACTAATAATAACTTTTTAATGTAACAACACTAAATAATAATAATAATAATAATAATAATAATAATAATAATAGTAGAACCTTTTATTAGATATAATTTTCCTTTTAATAATAATTAATAATAACTTTTAATATAACTTTAAAATTAAGTAATAATAAAACTTTTATGTATAAAAAATTAAAATTATAACCTTTTCTATTAACTTTTTTTTACATAACTTTAATTCTAATTTAATAATGAACCTTTTTTAAAAATAAAATAATCTTTAGCGTATTTCCCATAATAATAATAAACCTTAAAATAAACTCTTTTTCTCAATAAATCAAAAACTCATTTAGAATCTCTCGCGCCCGAGGGTACGCTTGCGTGTTTATCTGTTTACTATGTCTCTATTTGAATGTATGCTTTGTATGTCTAAACCTTTTCAAACTTATAAAAATCCTCGATCCAACGTCGAGCCCATTTTCTACCCATGTAAGTCGATCGCCTTAGGGCATCGCATTCGACCTACCGATCACAAGACACAAGTCTAGAATCACTTTGCTAGCACCCTCGCCTAAATAACAATAATTAACCGCATTAATATCCAAGGGAAAATCCCATGCATGATAACCATGTTGTTGTGCATGGTGCATATCATTTGCATCATAATCGACACCCTAAAATAAGTCAATTAGACAACTTAAGATAGATTTCCTAGGCTAGTCCCCCCTTAATTTTGATTTTTTTTAAATCAAACTTTAGCTCACCTAATTCTCCACACAAGAGAATTAGATGTTGATCATCTCAAAGAAGGGACATACAATCCCATACCCCACAAAATACAAACATTTTCAAAAACTGTGGTGGTATTCTTAAGATGATGACTCATCTTTTCTCCTAAACCTTTAAAACATTTTAGTATCCTTAATAAGGAACTACAAGTGCTCTGATTCCCTCCTGACAGGATATGTAGGCACAAGATGTGATATCTTGTCGAGCACACTTAGGAATAAAAATAATAAATCACCTACCCTTAAACCCTTAGCAAAACAGATAACAAATAACATAAAATAAATCAAGAGGTTCCTGTAGAGTACTATAGATATCTAGGATGCTAACACCTTCCCTAGGTATAACCAACCCCCGAACTTAGAATCTTAGTGCATTTGCATTGCATTGTGGGAATTCGATTTTTCTCCCTTCCCTTGGATAAAATCAAAGACTAGTGGTGACATTAAAAATGCGATCCTAGTTAACAAATAACTATGGTATCCAATTTTCACCGCGACAGATAGAAATAAAGCAGTCAAAGTTGTGAAGATGTGTTTGAAGACCAAAGTCGCATTTATCTCCTATGTCCATTGGTGCATAATAATCAACACTAATTTTACTTTTTTCCAAACTCTCTATAAAAGTTGTCTTCCGTTACCAACAAAGTCAAATTCATTTCCATCTATCTTTTCTCATAACAGATAATATGAGCAAGTCATCTAAGAATTCCAAGGAGAGTTCTTCCAAGGAGATTAGCAAGGCAATTAGAGAAGTTAAAGGAAAGAAACACAAGTATGATAAGCTTAATAAGTCTAAACGTTTAAAGTCACAAGTTGGTTCATCTGCAAGAGCTTTTTGTGTGGGGAGGACTTCAGTATCCAAGATGAAGAAACTCAAGAAGAATAAGGATCCAACTGATGACTATGAATCAATGCCGATGACGATAAGATGGACTATCTCAGAAGGCGTGATTTTCATCCTGATGTAGTTTGAGAGTTGTAGCCTTTGTAGAGCATCTGTTTGCTTATGAGAATAAATGCAAAATTGTACCATCTTCTTAAATACTAATAATATCATATCCTTTGCCTTTGCATTTATTTAATGATTCTTTTACTACTGACATCCATTTGTTGAGCCATCAAGAAGAATGTTTCAGAGAATTTTCATCTTCAAGTATATTCATGTGAAAGTCATGAATGGTCTCTTCATCTTTCATCTTCAAGCTTTCAAACTTTGTCGTTAGCAGCTGAAGTCTTGACATCTTGACCTTGGAGGTTCCTTCATGAGTTGTTTTTAGAATATCCCAAGCCTCCTTAGCCACTTCACATGTGTTGACCAGCCTGAAAATGTTCTTGTCTATACCATTAAATAAGGCATTCAAGGCCTTAGAATTCCCAAGTGCAAGTTCATCTTCTTCCTTGGTCCACTCCTCTTCAGGTTTCAGCTTTGACTCACCATCTTTCCCCACAATGACAGGGTGTTTCCATCCTGTCAAAATAGCCTTCCAAGCCCTGTTGTCTAAAGACTTCAAAAAGGCAACCATGCGAGGTTTCCAATAGTCATAATTTGATCCATCTAGAATAGGGGGTCTATTCACAAATCCACCACTCTCCTTGTCCATTGCACCAGAAAGTAACAGCCCTAGATCTCACCCAGATGCAGAGCAGGATGACCTGCTCTGATACCAATTGAAATTCTGGTATCAGATATGTGATGTCAAGTGAGATGTCACAACATCAATATCTGTGAAATGAACAAGACAATAATAATACTTAAATACAATAAACAACACAAAGGATTATTCATCCAGTTCGGTCTAACAACCTACGTCTGGGGGCTACCAAGCCAGGGAGGAAATTCATTATTAGTAGTATCAATTCATAGACTCCACAATCAACACACAAGTTGATAATCCACTCACTTAATCACTACCCAATGATACTTCTACCTAAGACACTCTTAGATATGAGACACTTCTCACTCCCCCTCAATCACACCAGTGATAACAACTAACAATAATGAGAATAGAAGACACACTTCAAGGACAATACTTGATCTTGCTTAAAAGCTTCAATCAAGAACAATACACTCGTGCTTAAAAGCTTAGAGTGGACAAATTACAACTCAATTAAACAGTCCAATTCAAACATCAAAGAGATGAGTGAATGGCTTACAAATAACACAAGACACACAAAGACTCAAACCCTAACACAAGTAATGCAGCTCTTCAATTAAACTCACTAACCAGCAAGTAGGGTTGATACGTCTTTTTATAGCAACTCTCTTCATGGGCTTGGGCAGCCTTAACACCCAGATTTGAATCTCACTTTAAAACATAATTACTCTTCAAATCTTTTAGCCCTAAAACTAGAAATAGAATATACTTCAAAGGAAATATAAAACGATTGCATCAGACAAAATCTCCTCCAAGAATCACGCCTGCAATTTCTCAAACAATCCTCAAGATACATCAAAGAAAAGCGCAGCCCTAATAAAACATAACAGACTGAACCTAATGTTCTGTCAACAGATGTTAAGACATCATGTTTGACATCAGAACACAGACCTGCAACACTTATCAAAACTAACACCAGAATGTTAGAAAGACCACCATGTCAAAACATCAAGTAAAACATCTTGATGCAAACATTGTTTTACCAAAATTGATGCCAATTCAGAACTTACAATCTCCCCCTTTGGCTAATTTTGGCTAAAACAACCAATAAGCACACAAACCAGACCATAAAGCCATACAGCTCAGAAAACCCTGCAGCAGAAGCAACATACAAACCTGACAATCTGAGTTAACACTGATCACTCAAAAACTACTGCAACTTCCCCTTAAGCAGAAGAAAACTATTCAGTTGTACACAAAACCAAAAACTAGTCTACTCTCCCCCTTTTTAGCCATAATTGGACAAACTAAAGAAAAAGTAGTCAAAGTTAGAAGTAGTAGTCAGTCACAAACAGTCATTGTTAGACAACCTAGCCAGCAGTCATTCACACAAAGTCTCTCTTGTTAGCCACAGAATAGACAAACACAAAACACAGCTAAATATATCAAACTAAAGCTGTCATCAATAGCAGTATAACTATATTAAGTCACAAAATAAGCACACACAGGTGCCATCAGAATTCCAGAACAGCACACAAGAGTGCCTAAAGACAACAAAAAAAAACTCCAACAGAACCAGCAGAATCAATCTTCCTCAGAATCATCAGAAGCATCTTCATCACCCTCATTATCAGTTGCTGAGCCACCCTCCTCAGAACCTGAATCATTATCAACTTCCTTGACATTATCATCCTCACCATCTTCACCATGTTCTAAAGACTTGATCAATTTTTCAAATTTCATCTTCCTGGCAGTGCTGGTGTTGATAACAACATCCAGATCTCTACATGCTGAATTCAACTCATTGATCAGTTCACCTTTGGTGCATGTCTTTGTTGTCACCAGAACCTGATGTTGAGACAATATCTGGGACATGATTCCCTATAAATAGCTTAGGATGCAAAGACAATGCAGCCTCCCTCTTGCAAGCAATATCAGAGTTGGTTAAAATTCCAGGATGTTGATTCAATATCATTCCACAAATAAGGGAAGGAAATTCTATAGGCATCTTAATAGCATTAGTTGTAGCATGCTTCACAATCTGATCAAAGATGTAATTCCCATAATCAAACTTGACCTTGTTGCCAACAGCAAAGATGAACCTTCCCAACCCTACAACTATGGTAGTTTTGTGATTTGTAGGTACCCAGTTTGCAGCCCCAATCCTATGCAAAATTACATATTTGACACTTAGTTGGCTAGCAGGCAATTTACCTTTCAAGGGCCAACTAGTCACTTGACTGGCAGTGATCACCTTGCACACATGGTTGTCAGTAACCTCCAGTTCACACTCCTCTTTATCACTCCTTCCCAAGTACTTGTTGATGGCACTAGTAGAGAAATGAATACATTTGCCCCTAACATAAACCTTCATGAAATTCACGCTTCTACCATCAGCAACATCAGCAGGAATGTTCACAATGAATTCCTTAACCAGCACATCATAATACTTTGAAAAATCTGACACAGTCTTTAATAATCCTGCAAAATGAATCAACTCCATGATTTCCTTGACCTCCAAGGCATCCTTACCAAGCTCTCTCTCCAGAGCAATTCTTCTCAGATAAACATACTTCCACTTACTCACATTTTCAACAAAATGGAATGAAATATTATCTAAAGGGACATCAGGAACTTTGTTAACAATCTTCTTGCTAGCAGCCTTCTTCTCAGGGTTGATGTCCTGGACATCCTCCTCAACATCAAAGTCAGAGTCAAAGTCAGACCTAGCCTTCCTTTTCTTGGAGCTGGTAGCCACCTTGCTCCATGATTTTGTAGGACCAACCACAAACTTCTTCTTACCACTACCAAGGGACCCTGTCATAGCAACAACCTCCTCTTTTCTTGTCTTCATCCTTTTTGCTATCCCAGGCACCACATTTGCTATAATCTCATTATATGACAAATCATCCATATCTACCACATCAACTGGCTTCTTTCCTCTAGGACTAGAGGTACCTTTCTTAGCAGGTGATGTTCCAACATCTGTTTCAACATCAGCTCCACCTTCAGTTTCAGCATCTTCAAGAACAGACATAGCCAACCTGTGAAGATTGTCTTCAGTAGTTTGCTTATCATCTCTCTTACCCTCAGAGTGAGAGGCAGACATTTGAGCGAGTGGCCTCGATATCCCAGCCACAGAAATACCCTTTTCAAGAACCTTGGTAACTATCATGTCAAGACTCTTATCTACAGAATACCCAGGAACAGATTTTTCTCCAAACAGAATTCCAGTGACAACCCTCCTAGCTTCACTATCATCAAAATTTCTAGTCTCAGAAGGATCAGAAGGTTTACCTGTACTAGGACGTATCGACCACTTCGCCTGTAACTTGCTTGGTCGTATCTTTTCAGAACCAGGGAGAGGAACCATAGATAGAGGCGCAATATCCAGAGCATCATCAAGCGAGACCTTTTTAGTAGAAACCCTAGATTTAGCATGCAAAGGATTTTTTGTAGCAGATTTCTTGGATGGTGAAGGTTGTTGTTGAGACATTGTTACTTTCTTGCAGCTGATTGTCAAACGATTTGAAGAGCTTCTTTCTCCGGGAGAGAAGATGAATGAGTAAAGCAAATGAGGTGTGAGACGTGTGTTGCGTGTGGGAGCACTACGTTGAAATGATTGCCTAAAATAGGTGGGCTGCTTTTGGAAACATAAAAGGCAATTAATGATATTTCTACAAACCAGTAAATGGCTTTTAAAATTTAAAAAGATTTTCCCACACCCTTAATTGCTATAAGTTTTCACAAATGTGGATACCCAATTTTTTCTTTGAGAATTCGAACTTACTAGCATCCACAGTCTCACCCAACTTTCGTTCAGTGGCAACAAGTTTCAAAATTATCACATTATCTCCCACAAGACTTCTGATCAATATGCTCAGGATGCCATAGTGTAATGTCATGACATCTTGCTTGACATTATACTCAATCAGACTTTATTCCACCTCTTTCAGATGTAGATGCCCAAGTCTTTGATGGTCCACATCCACGTCATCATCTTTGGCAATAGTACATATGGTAGAGTAACTGGACTCTTGAGGAACCCACAAGTAGCAGTTATCTTTAGATATAACTCCCCTCATAACAACTTCACTCTTTTCATTTGTCACTAAACATTCAGATTTTGTATAGCTGACCTCGAAACCTTCATCACACAATTGACTGATGCTAATTAAATTAGCAGTCAACCCTTTAACAAGCAACACATTATCAAGACTATGCCCAACTGAACAATTCAGCTTTCCAATCCCTTTGACCTCACCTTTGACTCCATCCCCAAAAATCACATCACTTGTGGAATAAGATTTGACATCCACCAACAGGTTCTTGACACCTGTCATATGTTTAGAACATCCACAGTCAAAGTACCAATCTTCCACAGATGAGGCTCTACTAGACATGTGAGCTAATAAGCTTGTAACAGCAACCTTGGGAACCCATTGTTTTCCATGTGTAGGAATGCTTTGATTTGTTCTAGGTTGAGGATCAGGTTTAGGAAATCCATGCAATCTGAAGCAAAAAGGTTTTATGTGACCAAACTTACCACAATAATGACATCTCCATCTTTGAAATCTTCCTCTAAAATGGTTGAGATGTCTTCTCCCATACTATTGAGGCTGTCTTCTGCCATGATGATGAGGCACAAAATGATTAGGTCCAGAAACATGCACCTTCCTATGATGTTGCGACATCTGATGGAATATGTTCTGCTTGGGTCCAGAAGTATGAACTTTCTCATGTTGTTGAAACATCTGATGAGACAGGTTCTGTTTAGTACCAGAAGAACTAGCATCTAAAGAAGGTTTCTTCTCACCCTTAAATCCCAGCCCAGTCATGTCTCCAGTCAGTTTTCCAGCTTGAAGGATTTTATCCAAAGTGTCAGATCCATTGTTCAACATTCTGAGAGATTTGGACATTTGATCAAGATTTCATTTCAGCAAACTGACTTTATTTTCCAGTTCAGCCTTGTCAACCTTGAGTTGGATTATGAGTTCCTTTTGCTTTTCCCCTTCTTGACACACTTCTTCACTTCGGATACATAGCTCTCTATATGATGCAGCTAGTTCCTCGTAGGTAATCTCTCCATCACTATAATCTTCATCAGAATCACATATTCCAGTCATAGCTCTGACATTCTTGGCAGATTCATTCTCACTATCAGTGTCCTCATCAGACCAAGTGACAGACAAACCCTTTTTCTGTTTAAGGTATGTAGGGCATTCAGCTCTGATATGACCAAAACCTTCACAGCCATGGCATTGGATCCCTTTGTCATTATTAGTCTTCTCCTCTGCTTTGGTTTTCTTCTGATCACCTGACCTGTTGATGTCAGATGTGATGTTCTTGACATAGGGTTTATGCCTCCTTTCCATTCTTTTCCACACCTTATTAAACTATCTTCCCAGCAGAACAATGGCATTGGATAGCTGCTCCTGAGTTTCAGGACCACACTCTTCCTCATCATCTTCTGTACCAGACACCAAGGCTATGCTTTTAACCTTCTTTTCAGATCTGTCATTTAATCCTAATTCAAATGTCTGAAGTGAACCAATCAATTCATCAACCCTCATCTGGCTGATGTCTTGAGCTTCCTCTATAGCAGTCACCTTCATATTAAATCTCTTGGGAAGAGATCTGAGAATTTTTCTCACTAGCTTCTCATCAGACATCCTTTCTCCTAGGGCACTAGAAGCATTTATTAGTTCAAGTATATTCATGTGAAAGTCATGAATGGTCTCTTCATCTTTCATCTTCAAGCTTTCAAACTTTGTTGTTAGCAGCTGAAGTCTTGACATCTTGACCTTGGAGGTTCCTTCATGAGTTGTTTTTAAAATATCCCAAGCCTCCTTATCCACTTCACATGTGTTGACCAGCCTGAAAATGTTCTTGTCTATACCATTAAATAAGGCATTCAAGGCCTTAGAATTCCCAAGTGCAAGTTCATCTTCTTCCTTGGTCCACTCCTCTTCAGGTTTCAGCTTTGACTCACCATCTTTCCCCACAATGACAGGGTGTTTCCATCCTGTCAAAACAGCCTTCCAAGCCCTGCTGTCTAAAGACTTCAAAAAGGCAACCATGCGAGGTTTTCAATAGTCATAACTTGATCCATCTAGAATAGGGGGTCTATTCACAAATCCACCACTCTCCTTGTCCATTACACCAGAAAGTAACAGCCCTAGATCTCACCCAGATGCAGAGCAGGATGACTTGCTCTGATACTAATTGAAATTCTAGTATCAGATATGTGTTGTCAAGTGAGATGTCACAACATCAATATCTGTTAAATGAACAAGACAATAATAATACTTAAAAACAATAAACAACACAAAGGATTGTTCACCCAGTTCGGTCTAACAACCTACGTCTGGGGGCTACCAAGCCAGGGAGGAAATTCACTATTAGTAGTATCAATTCCTAGACTCCACAATCAACACACAAGTTTATAATCCACTCACTTAATCACTACCCAATGATACTTCTACCTAAGACACTCTTAGATATGAGACACATCTCACTCCCCCTCAATCACACCAGTGATAACAACTAACAATAATGAGAATAGAAGACACACTTCAAGGACAATACTTGATCTTGCTTAAAAGCTTCAATCAATAACAATACACTTGTGCTTAAAAGCTTAGAGTGGACAAATTACAACTCAATTAAACAGTCCAATTCAAACATCAAAGAGATGAGTGAATGGCTCACAAATAACACAAGACGCACAAAGACTCAAACCCTAACACAAGTAATGCAGCTCTTCAATTAAACTCACTAACCAGCAAGTAAGTTTGATACGTCTTTTTATAGCAACTCTCTTCATGGGCTTGGGCAGCCTTAACACCCAGATTTGAATCTCACTTTAAAACATAATTACTCTTCAAATCTTTTAGCCCTAAAACTAGAAACAGAATATACTTCAAAGGAAATATAAAATGATTGCATCAGACAAAATCTCCTCCAAGAATCACGCCTGCAATCTCTCAAACAATCCTCAAGATACATCAAAGAAAAGCGCAGCCCTAATAAAACATAACAGACTGAATCTGATGTTCTGTCAACAGATGTTAAGACATCATGTTTGACATTAGAACAGAGACATACAACACTTATCAAAACTAACACTAGAATGTTAGAAAGACCACCATGTCAAAACATCAAGTAAGACATCTTGATGCAAACATTGTTTTACCAAAATTGATGCCAATTCAGAACTTACAGGCTTAACAAAAAATGCTTGGTTATCCTATTAATACAACTCAAAGATAAGAAGACAGAAAATTCCTTTAGAGGAATTTTGACTTAGGACCTTTTGAACCAAAAAACTTTCTTACTTATAGAACTAGTTGGTTAAGAGTCTAATAACTCAGAAGCACAGAGAAAACAATCAAAGGCACAAAGGAAATAGATGGAAGTAAAGCATATGGTAATGACAAATAGAGGTGAGACATAGTAGTATTCAAAACATTTTTATGATTAACCACCAGTTATTATCCAACACTTTAGAAACCAAATGTTAAAAAAACCTTTCAGATTCATGACACATAAGTGGACAAATGTTAAAAATAATTTCTCCACTTATATGATATTAGAGGCAACTAATCAAATTCTAAGCATCAGAGGTTGAGTTGCATCTGATGCTACTATTCATTCGAAGATAGTTCAGAGCTTCTGACACAGTAGCTTCTGATCATCATCAGACTCTGATTCTCCATTCAGAAGCAAACACTAATATTTAATAAAATGCATGTTCAGATTATTTTTTATAAAATAAAATATTTCAATGGTAAGGGGTTTGGTAAATATATCAGCTCATTGATGATCAGTATCAATGAATTGTATATCTGTCACACCCTTCTGAACATAGTCTTTAATAAAATGATATTTTATTTCTATGTGATTGGTTCTAGACCGTTGAATATGATTATTTTGCAAACAAATAATAGAAGTATAATCACAAAATATTGGAATAATGCTTCAACTTATCTGATAGTCTTCAAACTAATCTTTCATCCAAAGTAGTTGTGTGCAATAACATGCAGCTGAGATGTATTCTGCTTCTACTGTAGACAAAGGAATAATTTATTGTCTTTTACTAGCCCAGGATATTAGGTTTTCATCTATGAATTGACAACTTCCACTAGTGGATTCTCTCTCAATTATATCCCCAGCATAGCCAGCATTACAGAATCTAACTAGCTTATAATATAGGGATTTTTATAAAGCAACCCTACATTGGTTGTTCCCTTCAGATACCTAAAGATCCTCTTAACAGTTGTTAAGTGAGTCTTTCTAGGATCTGATTGAAATCTTGCACAAAAATAGACACTAAATAAAATATTTGGTCTAGAAGTTGTTAAATAAAGTAAAGAGCCAATCATACCTCTATACAACTTCTGATAGACCTTTGTGTTGTTTTCCTCTTAGCTCAGGTTGCAGGTTGGATGCATGGGAGTGTTCATGACTTTTCAGTCATCTAGATTGAACTTCTTCAGAAGCTCTTTTGTGCATTTTTTGTGAGGAACATAGATTTCATCCTTACATTGATTGATTTGAATACCAAGGAAGAACTTCATCTCTCCCATCGTACTCATCTCAAACTCATCTTGCATTATCTTTGAAAATTCTTCGTATAGAAAAACATTAGTTGAACTAAATATAATATCATCTACATAAACTTGGACAATTACTATTTCATTCTTAAGTGTACTTCTGATGAGTGTAGTGTTTACTTGCCCCTTCTAAATACCATTTTCTAACCGAAAATTACCCAGTCTATCATACCAAGCTCTAGGAGCTTGTTTGAGTCCACAGAGTGTTTTCTTAAGTTTGAAAACATAATATGGGTAGACTGAATACTCAAACCCATGTGGCTATTTGATATACACTTCTTAAAAAATGACTTCATTTAAAAATACACTCTTAACATCCATTTGATATAATATAGTGTCATGATTAATTACATAAGAGAGAAGTAACCTGATTACCTCTAACCTTGCAACTGGTGCAAAATTTTAAGAGAAATTTATACCTTCTTGGTGACTGTATCCTTGAGCTATAAGTCTAGCCTTATTTCTTAACATTTCTCCTTACTCATTGAACTTCTTTCTGAATACCCATTTTGTTCCAATAATGTTCTTCTGCATAGGTTTGAGTACAAAATCCCAGACATTATTTCTTTGAAATTGATTCAACTCTTCTTGTATTGCCATAATCCAATCATCATCAGAAAGTTCTTCATCAACAAAAGTAGGTCCACTCGTGGAGATTAGTCCTAACATTTAATGCACTTCTCTGAAGGCAGACCTTGTCTATTTGAGACTATCTTTGTTTCCTAGAATTAACTCTTCTGGATGAGAAGACTTGTACTTGAAGGTCTTATTGGATTGTGATGCATCTGAGGAGCCATCTTGAGCTTCTTCAGAATCTTTAACATTTGGATAAGGTTCTGAGGTTGGATCAACTTCTGGACCAACAACTTCTGAAGTTCTGACAACTTCTGAACATCTAGATTCTGATGCATTAGCTCCTAAGATGTCTTTATATACACATATTTCTGAAAAACTTTGAACTAGCCCTGACATTTTACTGCCAGGATCTTCGTAGTCAAATTTGATATGTATTGACTCTTCAACCATATTGGTTTCAGAGTTATACGCTTATATGCCTTTGAGCTTTCAGAGTATCCTAAAAAGTTACCCTTCATAGCTCTGGCATCAAATTTCTTCGGATAGACTTTATTGTTTTAGATGTAACATGTACATCTAAACTGATGAAAATAAGAAATGCTTGGATTTCCTCCTTTGAACATTTCATATGAAGTTTATTAATTTTTTGATAAAAAATTATATACATTAAAGTTATACCAACATATTCATGGCCGGAGCGAAAAGGTCTCGAGGATGTCCCAAATCCACGGTGTCCTTGGTACCAACTCAACCGGCGTCGCCGGTGGCGCAACCGGTGATGGAAGCGGAAACCCAAGAAAAAGCAGAAGATGCGGAGACAACACATCAAGAGAATGTACAACGACAAGAGGTAACCCTCCAAGAACCCTCATCTGAAACCCTAGAAACACGAAAACTCTGGGTTGATGTCATAAGCGAAAATCGAAATCCAGCTAAAGGGAGGTCAATGGAATATGTAGCCCCCAAGATTGTGGATGGGGAGATTGAGATAGCAATTGAAGAAGATGATGTAGCCTCTGAATTGCAGTTTTGGGAGAATGCCCTAATAGCGTATGTACTAGGTGAAGATATCAGTATGCACATGATGAAAAACTTTATGATGAAATCATGGAATTTTGTTCAACTGCCAGATATCTATTACCATGATGATGGATACTTCTTACTCCGGTTCAAGAAACATGAAGATATGGAAGCAGTCTTAATGAAAGGACCCTATACCATCAGAAATAGGCCAATGGTACTAGCCGAATGGAGACAAGATTTTGATCTCAAGAGAGACCTACTGCGGACTATACCTATCTGGGTCAAGCTTCCACAACTCCCACTGCATCTATGGGGGGCAAAATGCCTTAACAAGATTGGGAGTTCCATTGGCTCTCCACTGGTCACAGATGAATGCACCACACACAAACTACGAGTATCCTATGCAAGAATGTTAGTGGAAGTAGACATCACGCAGAAGCTGATAGAGGAAGTTACAATCACAGATAACACAGGTAGGAGGCGAAAACAACCTATAGAGTATGAATGGAAACCTAAATTTTGTGATAAATGCCAAATGTTAGGTCACCAATGTGGGGTTGTACCTCAACAGAAAGTGTGGAAAGCCAAACAACCAAGAACCAAACATCCAAAGAAAATGCAACAGGAGCCACCAAAAAATAATGAGAAGAATGAAGCTGAAGTCAAAACACCTACGGTGACCCCTCCTATAATAAGTGAAGAAGGAAAAGAGAAGTGGATAACAATTATGAAGCCAACTAGGGAGAGAGGTAAGGGTACCTTATTCCCTGAAACTTCAAATTCTGTGAAATGCTTGAATGGCTTTTATGCTTTGGACGGTTTGAATGCCCAACAAGGCCCTTTTGACAGGGGACCATGTTAGTCTCGTGGAACGTGCGGGGGCTCAACAAGGCTGGGAAACTCAAGGAGATTAGCTCCCATCTCCATAAGCTACAACCTATCATAGTGATTTTGATTGAAACAAGGGTTAAGAAGAATAAGGCCGAAAACATACGGAAGAAACTCTGGCAGAACTGGCAATGTATTGACAACTATGAGCATTATGACAATGGTAGAGTATGGTTGTTATGGAATGATGCTATAGTGGAAATAAGACATGAGAGTAGCTCTAGCCAGTTCATACACTGCGGAGTCTATGATACGACTGGGAATTTTAAATTTTGGTTGACTGCTATCTATGCACTTAACCAGATTGAAAAAAGACGAGTACTATGGGCTGACATGAGCAGACTACACACCATCCACCATGGACCTTGGTGTGCCCTAGGGGATTTCAATAATGTAGAAAAGAGCCAAGACATGATAGGGGGAAAATCGTGACTGAGGCAGAGTATGTGGATCTTCAAAACATGATGAGCAACACGGGGCTTTATGAAATGGATAGTTCTGGAGAGTATTTCACTTGGTCTAACAAGCAACCCGAGAGCCCTATATATTCCCGGATAGATAGAGTCCTTGCCAATGTAGAATGGTTCCAAAAGCACGCTGATACTAACTTGACAATTCTCCCTCCTCATGTCTCGGACCACGCCATTCTGTATGTTGCTGCACCTGGTGGAGACAGACACAAAAAGAATTTCAAGTTTTGTAATTGTTGGGTCAATATTGTTGGCTACCAGGAAATGGTTGCTAAGAGCTGGAACAAACCTGTTAGAGGAACACCTATGCAACGGTTATGGCATAAACTAAGGCGATTACAACCAGTTTTGTTAAAGCTGAACAAACACACCTCTGATGTCCAGCAGAAAATCTCAAAAGCCAGGGAGGAACTAGAGCAGGCATATGTGGATCTTTGTAATGACAAAATGGATACAAGTAGGATTGAAGATGTAAAACAGAAAACTGAGAATTTAATCAAGTGGAACGAGATTGAGGAACAATCTATGATGCAGAAAACGAAAATTGATTGGCTCCGGATGGGCGATGGAAATAATGCATTCTTCTATGCATATTTGAAGAATAGACATCATTCCAAAACCATGAAGGTGATTCAACAACAAGATGGCAGCATTCTGACAACACAAAAAGACATTGCTGGGGAGGTACTTGCTTTCTATGGAAAATTAATGGGACAAGAGGGTAATGGCTTAACTCATGTAGACATAGATGCTCTAAGAAGAGGTGGCCAGCTGAATATGGATCAACGTGAGTCCCTGGTCAAACCTGTTACTGATCATGAAATTGAAGTAGCCTTAAAAGAGATTGGTGATCTTAAATCTCCCGGAGGCGATGGCAATGGATCCAAGTTTTTAAAATCTTGTTGGCATATCATCAAGGGAGACGTCAAAGCTGCTGTACTGGAATTTTTTAACCAGAATAGGCTGTTCACCCCCTTCAACCAAACTGTTGTTACCTTGGTGCCTAAATCAGAAGAAGCTAAATACATAAGGGACTACAGGCCAATTGCAGGTTGTAATACTTTCTATAAAATTATTTCTAAGATTTTGACTGCAAGACTTGGTAGGGTGCTTAACAGTATTGTGAATATATCCCAAGCAGCTTTTGTTCCCGGCCAAGTTATACATAATCACATAATGTTGGTGTATGAGCTCCTTAAGGGTTATGGCAGGAAAGGAGGGACCCCTAGGACAATGATTCAACTTGATCTCCAGAAGGCTTACAGTATGGTCGACTGGACTGCTTTGGAAACTATCCTAAAAGAACTAGGAATGCCTGGCAGGTTTGTACAGTGGATCATGACGATGGTTACTACTGTGACATACAACTTCAATGTTAATGGAGAGTTGACTGACACATTACATGCTAAAAGGGGCATTAGGCAGGGGGATCCCATCTCCCCCCTGCTTTTTGTTCTGATGATGGAGTACATAAATAGGCTGTTGGTAAAAATGCAAGCTAATCCTAATTTCAATCACCACGCCAAGTGTGAGAGATTAGGGTTGACACACCTCACCTTTGCAGATGACATTTTATTGTTTTGCAGGGGAGATTTTGGCTCAGTTCAGATGATGTTGGAGACTATTGGAACATTCTCACATTCAACTGGATTAGTGGTGAATCCTAGCAAGTGCAACATCTACTTTGGAGGGATGGATGCGGAGACTAGAAAGAAGATTCAAGAGCTTACTAACTACAATGAAGGGAAACTCCCAGTCAGATATCTTGGTATACCTTTGCCCTGTAAAAAGCTACCCATCACTAGTTATCTTCCTCTAATTGATAGAATCACGAGTAGAATTCGCCATTGGACTTCTAAACTGCTCAGTTTTGCTGGAAGGGTGCAACTTGTAAAAAGTACTATCAATGCCATCATTCAATACTGGATGCAGTGCCTGCCAATCCCTAAATCTGTCATACAAAAAGTAGAGAGTCTGTGTCATAGCTTTGTTTGGAGTGGTGGACCTGATAAAAATAAGAAGAGCCCAGTAGCATGGAAAACGAACTGCCGGCCTAGAAAACAGGGTGGTTTGAGTATTTTTGACATGGGGGTCTGGAGCAAGATATCAATGATGAAATGTTTATGGAATCTTTGCATGAAAACCGACAACCTTTGGGTTAAATGGGTGCACATGTATTACCTGAAAGGGCATAATGTCATGGAAGCGACTATTTGTAAGAACGGCTCTTGGGTGATCCGAAATATCCTGAGCCAAAGGGAGCATGTCTTACTGCATCAAGATATTTGGGACACCATGGTTCAAAAAAGGAAATTTGCTATGAAAACTATGTATGAGGCTTTGATGAAGAACAACAACACAGTGAGCTGGAGATTCTTATTTAAAGGCAATTGTGCTAGACCTCGCGCATTGCACACGTGATGGCTGGTTTGGCATGGGAAACTTGGTACAAAAGACAGACTTGCTAGATTTGGTATAATTGAGGATGTGAAATGCAGCATGTGTAACGTAGCTGGTGAGAACCTTGACCACTTGTTTTTTGAGTGTAGCATCACACAGAATATCTGGCAGCACATACTGAACTGGTGTGGTATACAACATGTACCTAGTCATTGGTCAATGGAACAAACATGGATACTGAATAACATTGCAAAAAAGGGGTGGAAAGTGAGCCTACTGAAGCTTGCCATCGCTGAAACCATGTACGACATATGGCGATATAGGAATTGGAAAATTTTTGGAGGAGATAATCACATGACACACACGATTATTTGTAGAGAGATAACTGATAGTATTTTTTTATAGGGGTTGGGGATCAAAGAGGCTTAGGCGACATATAACATCTTTGATGATATAGTTTTTTGGATGGTTGGATCAACTGATCACCTTGTAATTATTTGCTTTTGAGTTAATATATATCCTTTTAATTCAAAAAAAAAAAACATTTCATATGAAGTCTTGTTTAGAATATGTCTTATATAGACTATATTATGAACATAACATGTAATTACAACTTCTGCCCACAATTATTTAGGTAAGTTGTTTTCATGAATCATAGTTCTAGCCATTTCTTGTAAAGATATGTTCTTTTTCTCTACAACTCCATTTTGTTGTGGATTTCTAGGAGAAGAAAACTCATGGAGAATCCCATGTGTTTCACACAAAAATTTAAATGGCTCATTTTCAAATTCATCACCATGATCACTTCTCACCTTCAATTTTTTTCCCTTTTAGTTTGAACTTGTATGTAGTAGATTATAAATGCATCATATGATTCATCCTTGGTTATAAAGAATTTAACCTAAGTCCATTTGCTATAGTCATCAACAATGACTAGTCCATATTTCTTCCCATTGATTGATTTAGTTCTAATAGGACCAAACAAATCAATGTGAAGTAGTTCTAAGGGTCTAGAGGTAAAGACAAGGTTTTTAGGTTTGAAATAAGTTTTACTAACTTTCCCTACTTGGCATGCTCCACAAAGAGCATTTGAGTGATAATTAAGGTCTGGAAAACCTTTAACTAGTTTCAACTTGCAAAGTTTATAGATTAATCTCTAGTTAGCATTACCTAACCTTCTGTGACAGAGCCGTACTTCTCATTACTCACTGATAGAAGGAAAAGTAACTTATGATCAACCAATTCAGAAAAATTATTTTTATAAACATTTCTTTTCCTCCTACCTTTGAACACTATTGACTTGTCAGATTCATTCATGATAATATAGTTTTTCTTACTAAACATGACTTCATAACCACTATCACAAAATTGACTAATGCTTAGTAGGTTATGTTTAAGTCTATCTACAAGCCAAACATTATTAATTGAGATAGAGGAGTTACCAATAGTACCCATACCAATGATTTTTCCTTTTTGGCTTCTTCCAAATCCCACAATTCCTCCCTCTTTGAGAGTTAGAGTTTTGAACATATGCTCTTCTCCTGACATATGTCGTGAGCATCCATTGTCCAGGTACTATGACTGCTACTTTGCTTCTCCCTTTAAGCATATCTTTAGCCAAAACAATTTGAGATTTAGGTACCCATTGTCTCATGGGTCCTTTAGGGTTAGTGATGACATGTTTCTTTTTGTTTTGTACCTTTGCTCTCATATGATAAGGCTTAGGATCATTCAATAATTTTGATTTAAAAGTTTTTTTGTCTTCAATAGACCTTGGCCTTAGGTTCTAAACCTTTCAAAACCATAGCTCTTGATGTCTTAGGTTCTATATTCTTCAGAACCTTTGACTTTAGAGTCTTAGGTTTTGGTTTCCTCAGAACCCTTAACTCAACATCTTTACGTTCTGACTGGTTCAAAACCCTTGCATTTTCAGAAACTGGTACAAAATAAGAGTCAAGCCCTTTTTGAGAAGAGCTTTAAGAGGAACAATCTGTTGGCTTACTTAAGGTTTCAAACCTTGGATTAAAAGATTTTTATGAGTAACCAAGACCCCCCCCCTTTCTTCTCCTTACTCTATAAATCATAAAAGCAAGTTTAGTTCTATTAAAATCATTTATGATAAACTCTTAAAGAGCTATTTCATGCTCATCAAGAGGTTTATCAGACACTTATTTTACTAGAGAAATGTGAACTTTCTCTAGGGCTTCATTTTTGCTTTGAACATAATTTAATTCTTCCTTCAAAATATCATATTGCTTTTTCAATACTTTCATGTGTCTTGCTTTATCTTGACATCTTCCCATGAGATATTGAATAAAAGTAATTAAATCGGAACGAGATAGTTTAGAAAATACCAATTCCTCTTCCTTAGACTTTGAACCAGAATCTAAGTTAAATTCTACTTCAGAAGATGTAAGAGTTATCAAAGAAAGGTTGGCTTGCTCTTAATCATTCTTATAGTCTTCTTCATTGTCAAGTTCATCCTATGTTGCCTTGAGACTTTTCTTGAACTTGTTTCTGAAGCTATCCTTCTTCAAACTTCCCTTCTTTAACTTGTCCTTTTACACTTGTAGACTGTCAACAATGAAGTGACCAAGCTTCTTGCAATTGAAGCATCCTTTCTTATCATCTTTCTTTTCTCTAGAACTGGATCCTCTGAAGCCACTGCTTCTTCTGAAGAATCCTTTATTCTTCTTGGATATATAATGAAACCTTTTGATGATAAAGGCCATTTCATCATCATCTGAATCATCTTCAGAACCTTCTACTTGAAAAGCTTCTTAAGACTCCTAGATTTGAGGAGTCTTGGCAATTTCAGCAATAGATTTCAAAGCAATGGGCTTTTATTTCCTGACAGGTTCATCTCCATTGAGCTCCATCTCATAGCTCTGGAGATTACTGATAAGAATTTTAACACTTAATGTATTTAAGCCTTTATCCTCTTGAATAGCTGTCACTTTAGGTTTGTATCTGACAGGAAGACCCCTAAGAATCATCTTGACATGATCATATATAGTGTAACTTTTGTTCAGAACCTGAAGTCTTGACACAAGAATTTGAAACCTAAAAAACATGGTTTCAATGTCTTCATCCTCCTTCATTCTGAACAGCTCATATTGTTGAACTAGAAGGTTAGCCTTAGCTTCCTTAACTTATTGATTCCTGATCAATGTATTTTAATACACCATATTTTACTTTGTGCTACAAAAATTTTATAACTTCTTGCATTATTTTCATTGCTTTTAATATGTTTTTGAAGTTAAGTTTAAATTTTCTTTGAGCTGATTATTTTCGAAATAAACCATAGTTTGATACCTTCTCATTGTGCAAATCATAATTTGAGCTACGAGACTCTATTTGATGTTCTAATATGTATTGGAAAGTTAAGAGAAAGAGCTATAAGTTTCATGTTGATGTCAGAAGCTAATTATGAGTGAAAAGTATTCAAATTATCAACTTAAATTTGCTTTGATTTTATTTATGTTGCTTATTTTTGGAATAAACCCTAGTTTGATACCTTCGAGCAAAATTAATAAATAAGCCAATCCAATGTCATTTTCGACTTATCATCGATTCTCAAAATTCCAATTCCCTGAGAGAACTCGATCCTATTCGATTACCCATTAACATGCGCAGTTGTTATTATATGATGTATGTTCCTAATTTTCGAATTAAGCAAGCAAATTTAAGCAGTCACGAATTAAGCACACACAACTTAATCAAACGCGATAACGAAAAAGCTACGCTAATGTGATTATAGTTAAGGATCATACAAACAATCGAATTTACTCAACTCTATCATATAAGAAACAATTGAATTAAACAAACATAAGTAATCGAATTAAGCAAACGAGTTCATAGGAAGAATTGAAAAGAATTTGAAATTAAATTGAAATTTATAAAAGACTCAAAGTAGAATTCGAATACAACAGATCAGCTCTTTGGAAATCAACTATCCATAGAATTCGTAATCCCTATTTCTTATTTTGTGAATGTTGAATAATAAATCCTAAAACTACTAATTTGTTTAAATAGAGTAAGGGAATTCAGGCATAATAGCAACCGACCCAAAAAAAAATACAAAATCGGCCCAAAAACTAAGTATTTTATCATGTATGAATTGAAAACAAATTATTCGAATTTCTTCACTCCGGAATTGGCACCATTTTTTATCAGTGTAATTTAATACACCATATTTTACTTTGTGCTAAGAAAATTTTATAACTTCTTGGGTTATTTTCATTGCTTTTAGTATGTTTTTGAAGTTCAGTTTAAATTTACTTTGATTGTATTTATGTTGCTTATTTTCAAAATAAATCATAGTTTGTTACCTTCTCATTGTGCACATCATAACTTGAGCTACGAGATTGCATTTAACGCGTTTTAATGGAAGATAAGAAAAATAGCTACAAGTTTCATGTTGATGTCAGAAGCTAATTCGGAGTGAAAAAGATTCAAATGATTAGTTTTTGTTCCAAAGTTAATAAAACTAAATTACTTAGTTTTAGGCCAACTTATGTTTTTCGGGCCGATGCTCTTAAAGCACAATTTTCTGTATTATTTAAGCTTAACTCAGAATTAGGGAAATGAAACGATTTTTAGGTATTAGATAGAGCATTAGGATTACATGGCTGGCTAAACTCCAAGGTTAATCTACTGTTTCGGAATTTTATCAAGACTTTGAGGTTATTATGCTATTAGTTTTTATTCAATTCCTTTCAATTCTATTTTGTTTATTCTGGTTTTCTAAATTAGAGTTGCATATAATAATGTTGATTAAATTTGATCGATGCATGTTCCTCAATTTCATGTGTTAACTTAGCTTATTCGTTAACTTCGTTCGATCTTAAGCCGTCATGCTTAATGAGGAAAATAGGAATATAATTCATATAGTGTTGATAACTCTTCTTAATTGATACTTTAATCAAATAGGAATTGAATACGTGTTGTGAATCTTGTTGTGAATTACGACAAAATTCAATATCAATTTGTGGGGCAAAGAATAATAGAAACCAAAATAAATGGTCTTCAGCAATAATAATCCGTACACAGATAATATAACAGAATAAGGCAAGGAAAAACAGAAGGTTTGTTTACCCAGTTCGATCAAACGATCTACTATGGGGGAGAGAGCAATTATCCAGTTCACTATACTCGGAAAGTTGTTACAAGAGATTACATATGAGTTACAAGAAAATAGCTTTCTCCTTCAGGTTCTCAAGAACAACCCTATTTTCTACCCAAGTGTTTCCCAACCTCTCCAACTCTCAATATATGAATCACTCAAACCCAAGGTGTAACAGTGTTTCATAATAACCTTAAACAACTCCAAAGGTTTCCCTAAACCTTTGCTTTTCTAAGGTTTTCCTTGTGAATAGCTGAAACCCTATGCTATGCCTTTAAACCCTTGATCTCCCTGTTTGGTGTAAACTCTAAGATTGTGATAAATGCAAATTGTACCTATTTTTGTATATAAGTTTTGTTGCACTTATCGTTACTTTGTGTTAAAATTTGTTGAATAAACCCCACTTTATGTGTAAATACGTTTACTTTACGTTTTCGTGTGTATATTGCATTTTCTTGTAAATATCATTAATTTTAATTGATTTTATCTCATTTTTGTAGGTATTCCTGCAATTGAATTTTTCCATTGTTGTATAGAGCATTTAATAAGCTTTCCAACGCTTCGAACCGGGCAAAAAACAAAGTTACGGTTCAAAGGTTACGAATAAAATATTGCAGCAGAAAAATGTTGTTCTGTCAAATTCGCCAGGAAAATTTTAATCCGCCGGGCGAATTTGAGAATTTCGCCGGGAGAGGGTGTGGTGAATCAAAAGTTGGAAATTCCAGTAGTTGCTGTCTTGTGCTCGCGTCTTGTTCGCCGGGCGAATTTTCCTTTCGCCGGGCGAATGTAGATATTTTTGCCAGGCTGTTTTATTGCGCAGCTGGTGTGAGAGAAAAAGGGGAATCCGCTGGGCGAATTTGTCTGAACCAAAATTTTGTATTTAACTCATTTTACTTCATTTTTGTTAGTTTATGATTTTGGGGGTGATTTTTGGTCTCCCAACTTCATCAATCTCATTCTTTGTTGAGAGAACTTGATAACAACTCATGGATTTTGCATCTTGAAGAATTGGATTTGGATCTTCATCAATCGGGTTGACAACCGGGAGGTTTTGGTTTATCTCTCTTTCTCTCTTTTTGTAATTTCACTTGTGTTGGGTGTTTGTATAATTACTCTGAACTCATGTATCTTTTGTTGATCATAATAATGTATAAATCTGCTTTACAAATCATTATCGATGTCTTCCTTGATCTTTTTGCATTTATGTTTGGATTTGTGTTGTGTTAGAGATAAACATTACAAATCTTGATTAGGGATGGATATCTAATGTCTAGATGCTAGAGATAGATTTAGATGATAATCTTTATGGTGTCGGAACTTAATGCCTTCCGTGTTTCGAGGCTTCGTTCGCGAGAGTGACGAAGAGAGTGATACAGTTGCTCTCTCAGCTCAGTGTGCCAGAGATGGACACTGTTGTGAGCGATACTGGATGATTTTGACGAGTATTGTAGTAGAGTGAAAATGATCGATAAATTTATGTTTGTGACGAGTGGATTATATGTATGCTTGATAAGTTTCTTTTCTCCGAAGAATGTATACTTTTTATGTTCTTATTTACTTTCCTGCATTTACCTTAAAACCATTTTAAACCCAAAATTATTAACAATTAAACCTTCGAATGGCAGTTCAATCCCAATCTCTATGGACACGATAAATTCCCGGAAAAATACTTCCAAATCTTTTTGTTGCTTGCCGCTTTACCGCTTCAGCAGATTGTCACACACACCAAGCATATAAGAGATACATATTTATAATATCAAATACCCAACAAACAAAGCCCAAAATCACATGGCCATGGATTGAATAGAAAAAGTCCGAAAAATAAAAACCACTATTCACCGTACGAATAACACTATTCATTCGTACGGGGCGTCACTATTCATCCGTACGGGGCGTCACTATTCACCGACTGAATTTTTCCCGACTTTCTAAAACTTCCGATTTTCGCGGTAAATGCAATTTAACAATAGCCTAGATCATTAAACATACTTATAGATAACAAATTTACAATAGCATTTACCCCTTGAAAGAAAGAAAACATATTTTGGAGATTGCATTTACCGCGAAATCTTCAATAGACATTTTCGCTTGAGTATGTTGTTGAAATCTTCAACACTCCACGCTTAACTCTAGTACAATAGCCTAGATCATTAAACATACTTATAGATAACAAATTTCGCTTGAGTTCTAGAACATACCTCACATTGTGAATAAGAAGTTCACAATCATTAAATATTTTTAATCTGACCGTACCAATACCATGAACCTTGCATGCCTTATTATTACCAAGGCGAACTACTCCACCTTGCACCATCTTCAAAGTTTCAAAGTATTCTATTCTTGGACACATGTGATAAGAGAAACCTGAGTCAATGACCCAACTGTCATACCCCAAATTTTGACCCCAAGAATTCACAACATTGTGAGAATCATCATCACAATAAGGATACATCTATCCTACATCACCAATCTTCTCAGAAGTTGCTGAGCATTCACCACAATCGAGGATTAGGATTTTGAGCCCTCTCAGAGCACTCAGACAAAGGATCAATCAAGATTTGATGTGATTTTCAACTTGTCTAGTCTCTCAAAAATCCCCAAGGGATCAAGAGATATCCCATATCAAGAATTAAGCACAAGAGTGCAACATCTCAGGCTAATCAAGCCTCAGGATCCCTAGTGTCACCAAATTAGGGTTATGGTTAACCAGGGCCTCCAGATGAAAATTTTCATCTGGGCATGAGCCAATACCTCACTTAATAGTCCAACAAGCCCAAAGGAACCTCAAGAGTCCATCCACAATGGCCAAATCACCTTGAGTATTCATTTACCAAAAAATCAGGAATTAATGTTTTGACCTAATTCAACCCTTGAGCTAACTTGTGAAGCAAGACAAGACTTGAAGCTTCAAAATGAACTTCAAGGGCCTTAAATACATCTCATTGACATGTCCACAAGATTTGATTGACTCAAAGAGCTCAATTCATAAGTCACAAGAATTCATATTCATCTGGTCACAAATTAGGGTTTTCTGAAGAAAAAGTCAACCCTACCATTGACTGTTGACCTACACTTGTTCTGAAACCTTGGGGGAGGGTCCAAGACATCCCTAAACACCCCTAGAGGCCATCCATGAAGTTTTATTAGGCCCAGGGATTGATTTCACAGAGGAATCACAAAGTCAAAATTCATGTGATGAAAAAGTCAACTGTTCAAAAGTCAAAGTTTGACTTTTTGAAATTTTGGTCAACTAAGGTCCCATTAACCCTAAAATCATGTTTATATGTGATTTGAATCATCATTCATCAAGAAAAATCAAGAAAAGTGGGATAACTTGTAAAAGGGGTAACCATAAAAACTTAGAAATTTTTCTAAGTTATGAAAAAAGTGGCAAGGGTACCAACATCCAAGGGTCATAACTTGAAATTCAAGCAACCATTTTGGGTGATCCAAAGATGGATTTGTAGGTCTTACTACACTCTACAAAAACTTCAACTACATCAAACTCCAATTCCTCATGGATTGATCAAAATCACAAAAACTAGGATTTCACACTTTTTCAACACTTAGTGAAATTTTCACTAAGTCAAAAACTGTCTCACTTTTTCCAAAATGTAAGGACATTTTTCACCTTGATCCAATTACCTTAGTGAACATCAAAGTTGAAGAATGCCATGAGGGCTTTCTAAAGAGTCCATTGGCATGAAAAAACTCCAGGGAATTCAAGAGGTATGACAACCCAAAGTCATGCTGCTGCAACTGTTTTGGAAAATTCAGTTTGCATGTTTGCTTGCTCTCCACGATTCTGAGTCAAGAACAATGATCTCAATGCCAAATGCATTCAATATGGTCATACTACATCAGATCAAACCTGCAAAATTAGGCCAATATGCCAAGAAGTTCTTCACTTGTGGAATGATGGTTTTTGGCACATATGCCTTGAATTCAAAGGCAATCAAGTACAAATAGTGCACATTCAAGATTTTTACCACTTGTAGTCAAGATGCTCCAATAAACAACATTAAAAAGGACTGAGGAATGTGATTTCAGTCAATACATAGCTGATCTATTTTGGACAGCTCTTGTACCTTGTGTAAGAGGCATTTATGCCAAACCAAGACCATTGAATCACAACCCTATCTTCTGAACTTCAAGAGTAGCACTTCAACACAACTCTTTGCCTATAAATAGAGGTCCTATCTGATCTTTCAAACCACACCAAAGCAGCCTACAACATTGCTTTCTCTCATTTCCTTCCAAAACTCCAAATTGCATTGTTCTTGAGGAAGCACTTTTGGATTATGAGTTGGAGAGCAATACAACTCAAACCAATGATTCACACACCTCACATATAACATATAAGAGTGATTTAAACCATTATATCTCATCTATAACATCAAAATCACAAAATGACCTTCCAATTGCACAAAACTCATGACTTGCTGTAGAAGGAATCAGGTTGATCAATCCAGAGGTTTTCCAATCAACCTAAGCACTCAAACACATTCCCTGAGGCACAAGGAAGTTGTCCGAAGCATTAGAACTTGACTGTAACACCTCTATCATCAATTTCGAATTTCAGTTGCAAGAGGTAAGCTTCAAAATTTCAATCTCACTAATCATGCATCATACATACATTTTGTGAATACCATTGTGTTTCTAAGTGTACCTAGATCATTTTCCCTCAATCAATTGCTGTTTATAGTTCGTGTATAGGATTTCATTAAGTTCATGCCAATTTTAGGGTTCTTTAGGTTGTATCATGAGATGTTCTGATTCAATTAGTTTCAATAATATTGGGTATTGCCATTATGTTCCTCGTCTGAAAATGCACGATTTTCATATTTGGATCATGTCAAATGATTGAGAAATGAGTGAGATAGAGGCCTTCACGCATCTGAGCTTGAGGTTGAAGATGACCATGGCGCCATGGTTCAAAAACCCACTTGTCTTACTATATAATTTTCGCTTGCCATATATTATTTGAATTGGCATTGTGCCCCAGTGGTTGATCAACTGGTTTGTGTGTATTGAGCGAGTGAGAGGTCTGGGGTTCGAATCCCCCTCGCCCCAAACTTCTTTTTAATCACTTGTTTCCTTTTATTATTATTTATTATTATTTTTTCATATTATTTTTAAATGATTTGAAAATTTAATTTCTTATTCAATTTTAATCATTTTTTATTGGTTCTTTTTTTAAAAATCCACAAATATGTTAAAATATTTTATTCCACAAAAAAAATAAAAAAAAGATATTATTTATTTAATACACTTTGTATTTTTGAAAAGAATTTCTTTTAATTATGTTCAAAATATTTAAGTGAATTCTTTATCTTGATTTTTACAAATTCAATTGATTTTTAAATCATTTCGTGAATAAAATATGATTTTTCAAACATTTATCCAAGTTCATAACTCATTTTTTTGACAATTTTTTGATCATTTTTATTAATTTTTAATCAAAATTAATTATCTTTTTTAGCAAATTTAGGGTTTTGATTAGTTTCACCCTAATCAATCTTTTTTAAACACTTTGGGCCTCTAATAGAGTGTAAGACCCAACCCTTTGTAAATAAAAACCATTTTGGGCCTCAAGGCATTGTATAAGTCCCACTGTGTTTTCAAAAATATTGGCGCGATCGCCTTTTCAACAAAAATCATCTGGGCCTACCCTTGTGTTATAAGCCCCATTTTTCCTTTCAAAATAATCTTTGGGCTACTAATAGAGTGTAAGACTCAATCCCTTTCTTAACCAAAATCATTTTGGGCCTCACTTATTGTATAAGTCCCTCTGTACAGTTTTCAAAAAAACTAATGAGATCATTTCTTTTTAACAAATCCTCTGGACCACTCCTTAAGTTGTAAGTCCCACATCTCTGTACAAAAATAATCTTTGGGCTCTCTTGTTGTATAAGACCCAATTCTCTTTGTAAATACTCTGTTAATAATACGGTCTGTATTTAAATCATCAGGGCATCTCTTGTTGAATAAGCCCCAACTCTTTTCTGATTTACAATAACTGTTATCAAAACTTTCTTCAATTTCTTGTACAACTAACATTTACAGGATGGAAGCTTGCTCACCTGTAAGTTTTTATTTGCTTTCATTTACTGCTTTACACACACACACACACACACACACACACACACACACACATATATATATATATATATATATATATATACTGTATTGTGGGAAGCTGCGCATGGTTAGTCTTCTTTCATCTTTTAAATACATGTCATATACATATACTGTATTGTGGGAAGATGCGCACGGTTAGTCTTCTTTCATAACCTTTTTAAATACTTGTCATATATCAACTGTATATATACTTGTATATCTGTTAGAGTTTTCCCAAGCAATTAAGTCAAGAATTAGGTAAAGCCGGTTGTTTACTCTCTTATAACAGTCAAACTTAGATCCCTATAGGATTTCCAGATACAGTCTTCCCTTCTCTTGGGGTTAGACAATATGGAACAAAGAGAAATGCAGTATTCCCGGTGAACCTTTTCTCAGACTGTCACTATTAGAACATGTTAAAAGAAATTCAATTCCCCAGAGATGAATTATTCCCGGTGAAACTTCTCTTGAATTTCTTCAAACTTTAGAACTTTTCACACAAGAAAGGAATTATTCCCGGTGAAACCTTTCTTGAACACTCTTAAGTTTGGACCCACAGGCTTCTTAAAAGTATTCCCCAGCCTCCTCTTGGACTTTGTACAAGGACCCACAGGCTTCTTAAAAGTTCTCAGCCTCCTCTTGGGCTTAGTACAAGGATCCAGAGACCTCTACAGGTATATGAACAGAACTTAGTCATCATTTGCTAGAGCTATCTTTCTGAGTCAAGTGTTAGACCAGTTAATGGGTTGACCTTCATCCCTTAACATACCAGCCTTCTCTTGGGCATAATACAATGATCCCTCACCATCAGAGAACCAATTTCTCAACACCAGTAGACTTGGACAGTCTCAATACTCTTTGGATTTCCCATTTCCATAAAGAACAAGAAATAACCCTAATCATCCAGATCAATCCCAAAGCAGAAAATAAAACAAACAGTTTTCACAACTTAAATCTTACCTTTAAAATCCCCCAGCTTGGATCACTTTACTGTCATAATCCTTATCAGAACCTTAAGGTCTCTGATACCTCAACTTTTCTGTAATCCCCAGCAAGAGTTGAATTAACAACATACTGGACCTGTCTCTAGACTGAAACAGTCTTCAGCAGAAGATAGCCTCCTCTTAGGCTTTGTATAATGATACACTCTTGTTGAGTTAATCAGTCTTTAGCCTCCATCTTGGGATTTGTACAAGATACAAATACTCTCTTGTTGAGTTAAACAGTCCTTTAGCCTCCATCTTGGGCTTTGTACAAGATACCAAAATAATACTCTCTTGTTGAGTTAAACTTTCTTTTAGCCTCCATCTTGGGCTTTGTACAAGATAAAAAATAAATACTCTTTTGTTGAGTCAATCAATTTCAGCCTCCTCTTAGGCTTTGTATAATGATTCTCCCCAGCGGAGTCAGTCAATCTTTTCAGTATCCTCGTAGGCTTTGTATAATGATTTTCCCCAGTGGAGTCCAATCAATCTCTTAGCTTCAACCTTGGGCTTCAATCAAGACACACATAAATCAACAAAACCTCAGATGAGACAAGGAACTCTCTCTGTAGGAAGACTTTCCCTCTATACATCACAAACCAAAATCAAAACCATCAAAACCAACTTCTAGATAATTGTTGTAAGAGGCACACTTGTTGATCAGATCCAAGCTGTAGTCCTTCTTTTATCCTGGCAAACCTCTCATCAAATTGCTGTAAGTGGCAAGCCTCTGGATTATTTACATCCAAGCCAATGTCCCTCTCTTAGCATGAAATATCCATTAAGGAAAAATGACATTGCTCTACACTGAGTTAAATTTTATTCCTTCATGACCCCCCTCTTTCAAAGGAACTTATGGTATTGCTGGATTCAGTGCTTTCCAGTTAAATTAAACCCATTTGTAAGCCCATAAATCTCTGTGATGGATAGTAGAGATTTATCCCTTTAGAGATGACAAATTCTCTCTCAGTCAAACCTTTTAGCTTCATATCTCGGGCTTTGAACAAGATACAGATAAACTTTTAGCTTCACATCTTGGGCTTTGAACAAGATATAAAAAACCAAAACACATGTTTCTCCCTTAGATTAGGAGGAACTACGATTGCTCTGATTTCCCTATACTCCATAACAGGGAATACGTAGGCATAAGATTACAATAATCTTAGTGAGCACACTAAACTAAAAACCTTAGGTCCCTGACCTTACCAAAAACAACTCTCTCTCTCTCAAATACCAAACAACAAACATTTTCCCATTTCACAGATAAACACGAATCAATATCAAGTATTAAGCATAATCCTAAAACTATAACCTGTGGATAACCACATACATGATGGATAATTGACAACTTCCCATTGTGTAACCTGACCCCAGACTCCCCAATCTCTTTACCGCATTTGTTGGGATAAACATTTGCAAAGCAAGGTTAGTTTGAGATAGCTTCCCTTTCCCTTCCAGCTTCACGGGATAAATAAGAAATCAGAAAGTAGCAACCCAAGTGTTTTCCTCCCACTGAAGTGAGGAAATACTCCCCGCGATAAGGTGGTCACGTCACCGACAAAAATTGCTCGCTACACCAACTATCTCCAGTTTCCAAACTCGATACTACTAGTGCTTCGGCATCCTCATAACTTTACTCACCCAATGCAACAACAACTTGAACAGAATCTTCATTGACCTTTCTTTCAGGACAATCCATTTTAAAGTGACCGATTTTCTAAAAATTAAAACATTTTACCTTTGACTTGTCAGACCTCTTTGATTTGGACATCCTTTTACGCTCACCTTCTCCTCTTGACACATTTAAGCCTTCACCACTATCTTCAATCTTCAAATCTTTTGACTTTGAAAATTCTTTGGATTTCACCGTCGTATGGACTTCATCCAAAGTAATAGTACCTTCCTTACCATAAAGAAGGGCATCCTTAAAGTTCTAAAAGGATTTTGGTAATGAACTCAACAGGAGCAAAGCCTTGTCCTCATCATCAATCTTCATTTCAATATTCTTAAGATCATCGATAATCTTGTGAAATTATATGAGCTGCTCAACTATGGATTTTTTATCCACCATTCGGAATGAATAAAGTTGTTGTTTCAGATACAACCTATGAGCCAAAGACTTTGTCATATACAATGATTCAAGTTTTACCCACATAGTAACCGCAGTTTGCTCCCTGGCGACTTCTCTTAGAACTTTATCCCTGAGGCACAAGATAATGGCAGTCCTGGCCTTATCACCATCTCGGTCTTCTGTACCTGTGTAAGCCCTACAGGCATCAATGCTTCACTCTTCAAAGCATCAATACACTTCTCTTGAATTAAAATTACTTGCATCTTAATTTTCCACAACCGGAAGTCGTTGTTATTGGAAAATTTCTCGATCTGCCATCTACTAACCATGGTGCTCACTTGTCAACAATATCTCTTTGCTCCACGCTCACCACACCACTTGTTGTGAATCTTGTTGTGAATTATGTAACACCCCACTTCCCATTTTAGAAAAATATGTAAATAATACGAAAATAATCAGAGTTCCCTTACAAGTAGGATGTCACATTATCCAAACATATTATGAAGTTTCAATTATTCATTCTCTTCTTTTCTCATAAATGAATTAAAACAGCGGAAATAAGTATTTTCTCCAAAATCACGGCAACAAGGCCACAATACAAAATCTCCACATACTCGTGGTCCACAATAATTTAAAAAGATAGTGATACGTAACAAAATCAAATAAAGGATAGTAACTAATGAAAAACTCCCAAAATCCCGTGTTACGTATCAGAGCGACTCCTAAGACTCGATCAGGCAACACGCACTCCACGCACTACTCAAGTACCTGGATTATCTGTACTTCCCAAGAAGCACATACACAAGAAACAACAAAGGGGTGAGAAATACATTCAATAATTAATGGTGTATAATACATGTTAAGAGTCGTAATCACACATTCACACAAAACAACACACAACCACGACATAATTGTCACTTTCATTTATATTCCACCAAACACATAATAATGCAATGTGACTCAATGACATGGACACAATGCATGTGCTACCAACACACCAAGGTTCATTCAATCGAACCAGATTCCTAATAGAATCCGGATAAATCACATACACTCCCACTAAACAATGATTTATCCCCATCACGACTCCACATTGGAGTCCGGACAATACTAGACACCCATCATGGATTCCCACCTAGCTGTCTCCACTGGACACATCATGAAATGCATGACACAGAATATGCACAAAACACACGTATAATAACCATTATACATCTTCACGATCCTCCTGATCACCCGTGAGATACATACCCACCGTAATACCCAATAGTATTACCACGCCTGTCCAATCAATTCAGCATAACACACACAATCAAGAAAAATACCTCGCGTGGCCTACATTAGCTAATTATCTGATTAGTCCACATAAATTAAATTTTTAATTATTTCCACTACCATTCTTAGGTTCAACAAGTTCTGACACCTATCCCAACCTCTAAGACCAAAAGGAACTGCATCAGACGCAAAATCGGGAAAGAAATCGTGAAACAGCAAAATTCTGCACCTCCGCTGGTCATACGCGTATTGCCTTGCGTATTACGCGTAATGCCTAGCTCGCTCGCCTCCCAGCTATGTGTACCCAAACGTAACGCCCACTCTGCAGCTTGCCATACGCGTATTGCCCAGAGGGTTACGCATATGAGCAGAGACTGATTTCTCTCCAAAATTCCATTTCCAGATCTCCTACGCGTATCACTAGCCTATTACGCGTATCGCCTTACCAGTACGCATAATGGCCCTCTCACACACAATGCCATACGCGTAACGCCTCCTCTGTTACGCGTATGGGCAGAGACTGTGAAAAATCCCAACTTTTCATATCAGTACGAATTCTACCACTATGATCTCACTTCTAACATCCAGATTTATCCTAAAAATCGTTTCTACATAGATTTTAAGACCCATAACTTCACATTACCTCATTCTCCTATTATTACCAATCAATTCATTGTTTCCTCGATCTAAATTCGTCACTCTTAACCTACAACAAAATCAGATCTGCAACACAGTTTGTTCATACAGCCACAACAATACAAATTATACACGAAATTAGTGCTATCATCAACAAATTCATACCAATCAACAACAAAACATCCATATCAGATTCAAGATTCATCAAAATCGCATATACACAAAATTCTATGAGGGAAAGTACCCCTCACTACCCTCTCATGTTAATAAGAGAAGGGAAATAGATGCAATGTTGTTGTTTGAAAGTGAATGAAGTCTTATTTAGTTCAACTTCAACAGTTTATTTCAACTTTCTTTTGACCCTTTGAATTTTAATCTAGTACCCCCTTAGGATTTATCTCATCCTTACCTTGGCCAAGTTACAACCCAAATAAAGTCCTTTTGATCATTGTGTGAATGTATTTCAAGTGTGGATGTTATAGTATTTTCAAGCTCATGGTAGTGCTAATTTTTATGATGTGCTTTGAGTGTAAACAATTTATCTAAACACTTGAGAGTTGAGAGTATTTTATCCAGGGAGGGTCTTACTACTTATGATGTACTCTTTGGTAAACTATCCTCTAATTTTCTTTGATTGCCATAAGAAATTACTCATTAACGTCATATTACTTGAAGCTTAGAATGAGAATTTTGTTAACCCTTACGTGATCCTGAAAATATTTGAAATTGCGTGTTTTTTTGTTCTTGTTTCTCGGTTTTAGTTTGTTTTGAATTTTGAAGTTAGAGTTTTACTCGGAGTGCAAAAGTTTAAGTATACGGGAATTTGATCAGTGTATTTTAATACACCATATTTTACTTTGTGCTACGAAAATTTTATAACTTCTTGCATTATTTTCATTTCTTTTAATATGTTTTTGAAGTTAAGTTTAAATTTGCTTTGATTTTATTTAAGTTGCTTATTTTCAGAAAAAAACCATAGTTTGATACATTCTCACTGTACAGATCATAACTTTACTTACGAGATTCCATTTGACGCATTCTAATATGTTTTAGAAAGCTAAGAGAAATAGATACAAGTTTCATGTTGATGTCAAAAGCTAATTAGGAGTGAAAAATATTCAAATTATTAGTTCTGTTCCAGACTTAATAAAAATAAATTAGTTAGTTTTAGGCTAGCTTATGTATTTCGGGCCAGTGCTCTTAAAACCCAATTTTCTTTAATATTTAAGCTAAACTTAGATTTAGGGAAAGGGGAAATTTTTTAGGAATTATAGAGATAATTTGGATTACATGGTCGACTAAACTCCAAGGTTAATCTTTTGTTTTGGATTTTCATCAAGACTTTGAGGTTATTATGTTATTAGTTTTTAGTCGGCCATGTAATCCAAACAACAGCATCAGGAAGAAGATTTGAAACCACTGATCTATTAGATAGATCTACAAAGATACGCCAGGTAGGAAGATAGCGTTCCCAAACAAGAGTTCCTGTGATTTCTCCAATCTCCTCACAATTGATCACATTTGCAATCGCTTTAGAGGTTACTGTAATAGAAATACCAGTTACTCTAGACAGAATGGCATACTCAGAATTCAGCTCAACAATGGAGGCATTAATCCAAAACTGTTTGACAATACTTGGATAAGTGAAACCTCAGACGGAGACTTCCCCACTTGCTCAATCAGACTAGCTGAATAAGACTTTCACAGCTCAAGCACTTAAGTAGTGAGACTTATGTGGCTTAAGCATCTTGGCTCAAGAATTATTGCTTGAATTCTAATGAGAAGACTTTTTTGCTCAAGCACATAGAAGGAGACTTAATCTAAACTACTGAAGGCTCAACAGAATAGAGAACAAGGTGTACATGATGCAAGCATCAGAGGTACGAGAAATCACAATAACAAAGACCTAAAGCACTTAAGATTTCTCAGATATTTAATGATAAGAAATCTTAAGGCGTTTATAATTACAACCTAAAACATAAAATGTGTATATTACATTAGAGTTGTTAATTACTTGATTTTGCCACTCCTTCAACAGAAGAATCCTTGTTAAAATTCAAACTTAAATCTTCTGCCATATTACAACCTAAAACATAAAATGTGTATATTACATTAGAGTTGTTAATTACTTGATTTTGCCACTCCTTCAACAGAAGAATCCTTGTTAAAACTCAAACTTAAATCTTCTGCCATATATATAGCCTTTGCAAAAACTAGCCGTTGAGAAAGTGTCTTGAACAAGTGTCTTTGCCTTTACTCCATAGTACAAGAGACGTTTAAGATGAATGCACAGCAGATTCTGAATCCAATGTGTAACACGTTTAACTTTTGAGTTTTCAAGAGGTTTTATACTGAAAGAGCCGTTGGGAGCAGACATCCATATAACGTACCAGCTTTTCTTGGGCCTTGTAATCTTGTAGACTCGAGCTGAAAGGCTGATAAGCCAATACAGCTTACTTTCAGCAGTACGAATAATCCACAGCTTTATCACCAACTCTGAATGGTACTAGATGCTGATATACAATTACCAAGTGTAGAAACTCATCTAAATGCCGAGGCCTTCAGTTCAGAATCTACGTCAAACCACACTAGTTATTATTCTTTAGACTCTTCCACCAGAAGCTAGCAATGAAGCAACTCCAAGTGTGTCTAAGTAAAACATATTCTTATTATTTATGTACAAGAACCTGCATAAATAAAACACACATCATATAAACCATTGTTCTTTTAATGCTTTTGTTATCATCAAAACTAAAAGAGAAAATGTCAAGAACAAATATTGTTCTAACATACAATATTTACACAATTCAATCATCAACTTGGATCTTGATAGAAAAGCTCAATGGGGCTAACAAATGATTGCTCTCTCATAAGCTATATTGATCATTCAATTTGTTCAAGTGGGTTTTTTCAAATAAACGAAAAAATTGCCTTGATCATTTTCTTTCTTTCACACAAATCAACACACATGCATGATTAAACATAAGTTAAACGAGTAAAACAAAGATATTGGTATCCCGTGCATTTAATAAACAATGGACGGTTTTCTCACATTTGGCTATGAACTAAAGTGATTCACAAATGAATAAGAATTGCAAGAGAATGAATGACATGTTATTTGTACAAAGCCTAAAGTTCATGTTCATGCTATGTTATAGAAAGCACTAAACGCATACCTTGACAATGCAACTTTCTTTTCAAACTTTTATCATTACCACAACATTTACTTGTTGACACACTCAAACTTGAACAATCACCGCATGTCTCTTCAAGAAAATAAAAAACAAGCTTTTTGGACAAACACAAAACAAGTCTCTGACAACTTAATAACTTTAAATTAAATTAATACTAAACAAAAAACAAAATAAGTTCAAAATGGGTCAAAAGACCAGGGTGAAAGTGGATAAACGGATGAGATATTTTTACGTGTAGAGTAGAGTGCATTAAGCGCCCTCTGCGCGTGCTAAGCACGAGCAAGAAAACTTAGATTTTCAAGTACTTTCTCTCATTCAATCCACTTTTTAATAACTATACTACTTTGAAAAGCTATAACAAAGATATGCTCCCTCTCGCTGCTTCCTTTAGTGTGGCTAGTTGTTTTTGCTTCTTGCCTTTGTCGATGTTCCTTCACCAACAGTTATCCCTAACCAACACTTGAACAAACGTGAAAGGAAACAAATATATATATATATATATATATATATAGGGCCGGCCCAACCAATCGGGAGGCCCAGTTATAGTTAAAAAAAATAGGTCTTAAAATAATAATTTATATCGAGTTTTAAAAAAAATCATAAAAATACATAGATTTTGTTTTAAAAAAAATATGATTTCACAACTCTTTTTTAAAAAACAGGTGTAAAATAAATTTGAAAAACAATAATTTTACACTTTTTAAAAAAAAATTTAAATATAGTTTTCTAAAAATTAAAAAAAAAATGGGCCCTTTGAAATTTGGGGCCCAGTGCTGCAGCAAAGGCTGCACTTGCACTTGGTCGGCCCTATATATATATATATATATATATATATATATATATATATATATATATATATATATATATATATATATATAAACAACTGTACACAACTCAAAAATATAGAAACTATTGCGATGCAATTCAATATCTAAACACCAATCCCCGACAACGACGCCATTTTGTTAAAATAGTAAAGCGGCAAGAAAAAAAGTTTAAAAGTATTTCGGGTTTTATCGTATTCACAGGGATCAGTGTGAGGGATCAAATGTCATTCAACAATTTCTACGTTTCTAAACTTATGGTTACAAAATGGTTGAAAGATTCAAGATAACATAAATAAAGGCATAAAATATAAAGATGAAAAATATAAAGTAAAGACTTAAATATAAACGGAGCCTTGTTGGGATTGGATCTCCTCAATTAATATCACATGCATTCTTCTAACAAAGTTAAACACAAAGCTATCATTCGTCTAATATCCCTACGTATCACCACATCAAAGGTTATGTCTAACGCAACGTTGAGAGAATAACCGTATTGTCTCACTCATGATGTCTCACGCAACTCAACAACATAAAGTATTAAGAACTGATATATATATATATATATATATATATGCTTGATCCTTTGATTTTAAAAGTTGTTATTGAGTTATTCATTACTTATACTTGTTTTTAAATATTTACTTCATTTTTACAGACTCGTGCATAACATACATATTTTTACCCAACTCATCTTCGTTATGGGTATTTATTTGTGGGTTAAATATGTTTTTGGTCCGTATAAAATTACAAAATTTATTTTTTGGTCCCTATAAAAAAATAGCGTATTTTGGTCCCTACAAAATAATTATGCACGCAGTTTTAGTCCCTATTGTTAAACCAATGTGTATTTTTAAATGATTATTTTGCAGATATGTTTAGAACGTTATAAAAAGTTCCTCGAAAAAAAAGGAACTCGAAATTTGATTTATAAGTCGAAATTTTCATTACTTTTATCATTATGTTTTGAAATTTAAAAAATTCATATTTAATTATTCTCATTTTAAAAAATTATATAATTTGTTAAAGAAACATTTTATAGTAATTTATACACGTATGAAAAAAATTATTAAAAAATTTATAAGTTTATAGGTAATTAAATAGTTTTCAAAATTTTAGAAAATAGCAAGGACTAATACTGTATGCATAAATATTTTGTAGGGACTAAAATATGTCATTTTTTTTATAGGGACTAAAAATGAAAAGTGAGATATTTATAGGGACCAAAAACATAATTAACCCTAGTTTTTATTCAATTCCTTTCAATTCTGTTTTGTGTATTCTTGTTTGCTTAATTCGAGTTTCATAAAATAATGTTGATTAAATTTGATCGATGCATGTTCCTTAACTTCACATGTTAACTTAGCTAATTCGTTAACTTCGCTCGATATTAAGTCGTCGTGCTTAATGTGACAAATAGGACTATAGTTCATATAGTGTTGATCACACTTGTTAATTGATACTTTAATCAAATAGGAACTGAATCTGCTTAGGGAATTGATAATATAATAACTGATAATAATTATGAACTTACCGAACCAGTAGATTAATCCTTTAATCGTAATTGTAATAGTGTACTTTATTTTCATTTCAATTGTTTGAAAACCTAAGCTCCCAATTATGTTCTTTATTTTAGTTAATTCAAATTAGAGTCCTTACGATACGGCTCGAGTGTCGCTTCCTTATAATACATTTTTAATAACTCGTTTTTGACTCGTGTGCAACAACATATCAAATTGACGTCGTTTCCTACAAAAGGAATTAGTGGTTGCATTCCAATTGATTCTATGAAAAAGTAGAACTTTAGGTTTTCACATGAAAAAGTAGGTTCAGAGGTGAACAATGACCTATCAAAGTCACCTTGGTCATTGGACTTTGTCTGGGTTAGGTTCTGATCTTCAGAAGAAGATTTTTTCAAAGTCTAGTCATCAGTGGCTGACTCCTTTAGACTCCGACCTTCAGATGTTAACCTCTTTAGAAGTTGACTTCTTCAGAGTCTGGTGTTCAGCTTATGATCCATCAGATTTTGGTCTTTAAGCTTTTCTTTAGATGTTCATAGTCAGAACCAATACTTGGATTCTATATTATATTTTGGTCTGTGGTCCAACACACTTGAACAAACATTAGTATACCCAGTTGTTCTTTAAATAATTTGTTATCATTAAAACCTAAGGGATATGGGACAAACCAATTTTGTTCCAACACTTACTTGGGTAAACTTCGAAGAAGTTAGGTCTTCTCTTGGGAGTTTGAAATAATGGAGGCTAGCATGGCTTGTGTAGACAGATCTTGAGGGAAATCTTGATCATTAGCTTCCAAACTTAATGGTTCTTGCTGTAAATCCCCATTGATGAATTGAATTTTATCTTGCGTAGAGAATTCCTCCCAATCAATGTGGGGTTTGAGGTTGACCATTCAACTTTCAAATTAACTCTAACATCATTTGTGATTTTTTGATTAAATTTCCTTACAATAGCCTTGTTATAATCCTTTTATTGAAATCTATAACATGGAAATTATTCCATAGTCCTAGTTAGTTTGAAGATTTTGAGTAAGCAGGCACATGACACCCATTTCATCTTTCACTAACTCTTCATGGCTGATCTTTCTTGGAAGGAGCATACTAGTTACTAAATGGTGCCAAAATCAGTAAGGTGCTCTCAAAAGTTTCACCTTGATAGGGATTTTGCAACTTCCTATAGAATTGATGAATAGGTTTCGAGTTTCAACTGATAGCATGAAGTTGTGAGTATATGATGCACCTTCTTTGAATCTGATATTTGAATATAATATTTTGATTAATCTTAGATACATAGGCTCTAGCTTTTTGAAGAAGAAATCTTTGAATAAGGCTACACAGAGTTTGTCATAGAAATCAAAGATTCTGAATTTCTTTGCATCCATATAGGTAGCTTTGAAAACATGGCGGTTGAGAAAGAATTTGTCATGATGGAATTCTTGATATTTGGACGAGAAGTCTATATATGAGTAGCCATTTGAGGAGGGATTTTCAGCGAGAAGATTCTTCATTGAGGCCATAAAGATGGCGACAATATCAATATGAAGTATGGAGAAAAAGGAAAAACATTAGAAAGAAAAATTATGGGATGAATACAAGAGTGGCGGGAACATACATTTTTATAAGCCTTTTAAAAGTATTTTGAATTTGATTTGATCGAAGAAACTCATGGTTGATCAGAGGTATATGAAAACCCAATTATTGATTTGAGAAGCTTGTTAAAAATAACTCCTTTAATTAATTAAATCCTTGCTTAATTTATTAAAATCTTAATGAAGGCTGATTCCTTCATTGATTCTGATTGAGAAGCGATTTGTTGCAATGTTTAATTGATTATTTAGTCGTTTAACCAAATGGGTTTGTCTTTAAGGCGCCATATTTGAAAAAGATATAGTCTTAATTAATTAGCACTTTAGGGTTAATCAATTAAGAGGTAATTGTTTATCCTCTTTTGTCCATTTGGGCCTTGAGAGACTTCGGACCCATATTTTCTTTTTGCACCTCCTCCTCTTTTGGTTTCATACCCCCTTTTCTAAAAACTTTATTTTCTAAGACCAAATATTAGTAGAAAATAAATGAATGGACTGCACAATTAATTTAGTACTTGTTAGAGGAATTATTCGGAGCTTTTCGAGTTTATTCTATACCAAGTATTTTACCTTAAACTACAAGGCACTTTTTAAGAAGATTTTTCTCACCCGTTTGAAAAAAATCTAACCAAACTTTATACTCTTTCTTTTTGCATCTCTCTGAATCATTTGTTACGAGAGACAAACTTAATATTAATTTTCTCTTTGATGAGATATTTTTCATAGAAATTTCTCTTTAATAAGATACTTTCAAATAATTCCATATATATTATATCATCTTTGTAGAGGAATTCTTGGATTCATGCTTTACACATCTTTCTTTGACTTACAGTTTGGTCCTTGAAGCTGCACAACATCCTTACAAATGAATCCGATTTTTATCTTTGTTACCTAAATCATTTTTTGGATCCTTTGGTATTAGTGGTTTTAAGATATTTTAAGTTAGTGGAGATGTACCCATTTGACCATTTTAAATCATACATTTTGGCAAAACAAAAAGGTTCAAGATGACCATGCATATAACACAAATTGCATTTATACACACGACGATTAATTTTCTTCTTAGCATGATATATACCAATAAACAATTTTTTCATTATTAGGTTGATAACTTAATTCAGCTTTATAAGAAGCTCTCTGGTTGGATAAACTTGTATCAAGATTATCTTTTCCTGTAGTAAACTTACTTAAAGTTTCATGCAAGTTATCAACTTCAATTCTTAATGCAACACATTTTCACATTTATTTGATTTTAATGTTTGTATTTTTATCTCATTATTCCCATTAATAATCCTATATATCATTTTTATTTTCAAATTGTTTAACATGACTCCTAAATTCTTTAATATTTTTTTAAAGGCGGTCATTTCTCTTACTAAGCTTAACACATAAATTAAATATTTGCTTGTTGGAAAAAGTAGTTACCTCACTGTCTTCATCAGTAGTAGCTTTAATACAAAAATTTACCTCTTCATTTGATTCCTTTATTGATTCCTTAGAGCGAGCTTCATGAGAATCTTTGAATGAGTTCTTGGATGAATCTTTATATAACGTTACAAAAATTCTCATATGAAGGAAAAATACTCCACATATGATTATTTTGATGATGATTCTTTAGAAGATCCTTCATACATTGTTAGAGTCCTTTGAAAAGAAGTAGTTGGTGATGATATTCTTGTTTTTGATTCTTCAGATGTGTCTGAATTTTCTACTTTGATATTTTATTCATATTTACAAAATTGGATCAATTCTTTGAGATTTTAGATGATCTTTTTCTTACTCGATATATCCTAAAAATCATTAACAACTTTTGTGTCTTTGAAGTCAAGTCTTGTATCAGGGTTTTGATACCAGTTCTTGAATCTAAAATATTTATTGGAAGAATAAATTTTGCGATTAATTTTAATATTTGAGAACCAACCTTCACTTTTACTTAATGTCTTAGCTTCTTTGATAAGTGTGTTTTATCTTGTCATCTCAATTGGAACTTCATAGGTTTCCTTAATGGTGCCTCACACTTCTCTGGTCGTGTCACAATTAAAAACATAATATAACTCTCTAGTACTTAAAGTATTTTTCATCAAGTACTCAGCTTGAAACCCTTATCACACATTTATCTTTTTCATATGTGGTCCACCTAGTTTTATATTTGATTACAACTTTATTATCAATATAATGAGTGAGGGAGAGGAATTATGCTGTTTGAAAATAAAAAATAACTTATAAAAATTTGTTCTTTAAAACATTATATTTTATTTGATGAACATACACACACACAAATATAGAAAAAAAAAAGATGAAGATGAAGAGATATATACAACGGAAATAACATAAACAAATAAAGAGAGAATGGATAAAGAGAATGCACCAGAGATTTATACATGTTCAGCCCCAACCACATGGAATACTCCTATTCTGAAGAGTTTCCTCTTGAAAATTCCCCTAAAAATCTCATTTGAGCATTTTACAGGTTTAGCCCACGAACCTTCAACAACAACTAAATAAAGCTTTTATAATGGCTAAGCTCAAGCACCAACGTACAGAGCTTTCACACAGGCTTATTTCAGGAACCTTCAATAAAATCTTTTACAAAGGATAAGCTCAAGAACCTATAACCAAAGATTTTACACAGGTCAAGTTCAAGAACCTAAAAACAAGCATTTATCATATTTAATTAGCAACCTTTTAAATCCTTTACAAAATAACTATACAAGAGAATCACACTATTGAATACAACAAATTAAGCTCATCACCAGATATAACACAACTATCATAAGTATTTTTTAGTCTTTCAGCACTACGATAACTCTCGTGAAAAATAAAATTCAAAAACATAAAGAGTAGAAGAAAAAATAGAGATTTCTATTCAGAATTCTGGTGTAAAATGAAATGACGAAAAATCTCATTTTATAGAAAAACTTTTGGATAAAAAATGAAATGATCCATGGACCAAATTAAATAATTTAATCATTTAACACAATTTTTAAGTGATTAAAATACTTTAGAAGGCGTGAACCTTAATTCAAAAAAGGAAATCTTAAAAGGAATATATGAATTAATTGTGTTGTGAATTGATGTCGTCAAGAACAAACCAAATTATGAGAAAAATATTGATTTTCTTGAACAAAAACAAGAAATCCTATTAGGTTTTACAAAAGAAAGAGAGAAGAAGGAAGAAGAATAAGTATTAGTTAAAAGTATTGTTGTGAATCGGATACCTTATCAACAAAGTATAATTGGTTCCTTGATCAGTCAAGAAACCCACAAGGGTTAGGGTTAACAAAGAAAACAAGAGTAAAAACAACAAGGTTTGGTTATAAAACTGTTATTCTTTCCTTTCTCCTTAAAACAAGGATTACAAGTATACAAGAATAACAAACTAACCACTCTCACTCTTTCTAGGTTTTTTCACTCACATTAGAATGAGAGACTAGCATGTTATTTATAATAAAACCTAGCACACTAAACTAACGGGCCTTTAACAAAATACCCATTACAAGCTAACTTAGGGTACAAGCTAACTTAACCAATTGGATCCTTAACACAAGGCCCAATTCAATATGCTAACAAACCTAGCAATATTAACTAATACATGTTAGAACAATCTTCGACTACAAACATGCATTATGTTCGACAGCAGCATGTGATCCAACTTCGACGGCATGCTTCTTCTAGAGTTCGATCCAAATTCCACAAATCTCCACCTTGGATCTAACTCTAACAACAAGAAAACAAACTAACTTTCTTCATGCAGCTTTATCAACTGCATACAGTGGAAAAACTTGCAACTTGGCAATGTCTTGGTGATCATATCAGCAGCATTATGATCTGTCGAAACCTTCAGCACTTGGACTTTTCCACGCTCGATTACCCCTCTGACGAAATGCAGCCTCACATCAATGTGCTTGGTTCGCTCATGATAGGCTGAGTTCTTCGACAGGTGTATTGCACTTTGACTATCACATTTAACAGTGATATTTCGACCTTGAAGTTTCAGCTCCTTTGCAAAACCTTCAAGCCACAATGCTTCCTTTACAGCTTCAGTGAGGGCAATATATTCAGCTTCAGTGGTTGATAAGGCAACAACCTTCTGAAGCATGGCTTTCCAACTGATTGCTGTGCCAAACATTGTGAAAACATATCCAGAAATAGACTTTCTGGAATCCATACAACCTGCATAATCAGAGTCAAAAAATCCTTCGACTGCTGCTTTACTATCTTCACCCAAGGCTCCACCATAAATTAGGACTCTATTCAGAGACCCATTTATGTACCTTAAAATCTACTTCAATGCTTGCCAGTGTGCCTTTCCAGGATTCAACATGTACCTGCTCACAAGACTCACTGCATATGCTATGTCAGGTCTGGTACAGACCATAGCATACATCAAAGAACCAACTATATTAGCATATGGTATGCTATTCATATAAGTTCTTTCGACATCAGTACTGGGACACTGATCTATACTCAGCTTGAATTGCGGGTTTGTCGGAGTTACAACAGGCTTTGATTTCGACATACCATACTTTTCAAGAACCTTCCGTAGGTATGCCTCTTGAGATAAGCATAATTTCGACTGCTTTCTATCTCTTCGGATGTCAATCCCAAGAATCCTGGACGCAGCTCCCAGATCCTTCATTTCGAACTCCTTACTGAGTTCAGCCTTCACCCTCATTACCTCTTCGACATTGTTGCTTGCTATTAGAATATCATCCACATAAAGCAACAAAATAACAAATGAATTACCCGGTCGAAATCTGAAGTAAACACAGTGGTCGAACTGACTTCTGATGAAACTTATGCGTGCCATGAACTTGTCGAATCTCCTATTCCACTGTCGAGGAGATTGTTTCAGTCCATATAAAGATCTCTTCAGCTTGCACACATAATCTTCCTTCCCCTTTTCGACATACCCTTCAGGTTGCCTCATCAGGATCGTTTCATCTAGGTCACCATACAAGAATGCAGTCTTCACATCCATTTGTTCCAGTTCAAGGTCGAACTGTGCCACCATGGCAAGCAACATTCGAATGGACCTGTGCTTCATAACAGGCGAGAACACATCATTGAAATCGACACCTTCTTTCTGAGTGAACCCCCTAGCAACCAATCTTGCCTTGTATCTTTTCGACGCCACTCCTTTGATTCCTTCCTTGACTTTGAAAATCCATTTACAGCTGACTAACCTGGCTCCAACAGGTTTCTTTGTCAGTTCCCATGTGTCGTTATCATGAAGAGATTTCATCTCGTCATCCATGGCTTTCAGCCATTAAGTCTTCTTTCGACTCCTCATAACTTCCTTATAGTATCTAGGTTCTTCGTCGAGAACCTCACTTGCAGAGATTAAGGCATAAGTTATAAGATCTGCATACCCAAGTCTTTGAGGTGGCTTGATGACTCTTCTCGACCTGTCTCTTGCTAACAGGTAGTCATTATCAGTTTCCTCATCTTCGACAACATCTTCTGTTTCGTCTTCGACTTCATCTGGGGTACGCACTTCAGCATCAACATGCTCCACCTCAACAGGAATCTCTCCCTGTTCCAGCTCTTCGTCAGCAACATCAATTTTCTTGAAAGCCATCTCAGCTTCATTGAAAACTACATCTCGACTGGTGATACACCTCCTGTGACCTGGCTCTAGGCACCATAGCCTATAAGCTTTGACTCCTTCAGGGTATCCCATGAACATGCACTTCAGAGCTCTAGGTTCGACCTTGTCTTGCCTAATGTGAGCATAGGCCACACAGCCAAATACTCTCAGTCTGTCGAGACTAGGTGGATTTCCCGACCAAACTTCTTCAGGTGTCTTCATATCTAATGCAGTCGAAGGACATCTATTTATCAGATATGCAGCTGTCGAAACAGCTTCAGCCCAAAACACCTTCTTCAATCCAGCACTAACCAACATGCATCTAACCCTTTCAAGGATTGTTTGATTGAATCTCTCAGCTAAGCCATTTTGTTGAGGAGTACCTGCTACAGTCTTATGCCTTGCAATCCCAGACTCAACACAGTAACTGTCGAACGCTTTGTTGCAGAACTCAAGGCCATTGTCAGTTATCAACCTCTTAACCTTTCTGCCAGTTTGAGTTTCGACCAGAATCTTCCAACTTTTGAAATTCTCAAAAGTTTCATCCTTCGTCTTCTGAATGAATACCCATAGCTTTCTGGAATAGTCATCAACAATGGATAGAAAATACCTTGCACCTGAGTGTGAAGGATTCCTTGCAGGCCCCCAAAGATCAGCATGAATGTAATCAAGGGATCCATGTGTTCTTTGCTTGCCTTTGTTGAACTTCGCCCTACAGGATTTACCAAATACACAAGATTCACAAAACTCCAACTTTTCGACTTTGTCACCACCTAGCAGGTTCTGCTTCCCCAATTCGACTAGGCCTCTTTTGCTGACATGGCCCAATCTCATGTGCCATAACTCTGTCTTCGACATAGGTTTCGTGGATACAACATTTGTCGAACCACTTACAACCTCAGCCTCCAGGGTATACAAGCCTTGGTTTTTCACGCCTCTCAAGACTTCCTTCGACCCTTTCATGACTCTCAGGGTACCTTGCTCTCCTTTGAAAACATATCCCTTTTTGTCGAATTCACCAAGAGAAATTAAATTTCTCTTCAAGTCAGGTACATACCTAACTTCAGTCAATAATCTTATTGACTCATCAAGGAGCTTGAATCTCGCGGATCCAATACCTGCAATTTTGCAAGCTTTGTTGTTTCCCAGCAGCACTGATCCTCCATCTTGATCACATAGTTCTTCAAACACATTCTTGTTTGGAGTCATGTGCCAAGTACATCCAGAATCCATAATCCACTCTTTTCTTGAGTCGCCGCTTGAAACTACAAGAGCATCAGATGAGTCGAAGTCATCTTGAACAATGGTTGTGTTTCCATTATCCTTACCTCCATGATCTTTCAGGCGTTCAGGGCACACTTTTCTTATGTGTCCCTCCTTCTTACAGTGATAACATCGAAAACCAGATGTTTCGCCACTAGAAGACTTCTGCTGACTTTTACCTTTCTTCTTGTCGAACCTACCATCCTTTCGCAAGAATTTTCCCTTAACTACCAAACCTTCACCAACCGTCGAAGGTTTATGCTCCTTTCGTTCGTTCAGGTCCTTAGAGTACAAGGCTGCTTGAACTTCTTCAAAGGTCAGGGACTCTCTTCCATACAAGAGAGTTTCTTTGAAGTGAGCATGCGATTTGGGCAAAGCACACAACAACAACAATGCTTGATCTTCATCATCAATCTTCACATCAATGTTTTCAAGATCAAGAATCAGTTTGTTGAAAGAATCCAACTGCTCAGCCAAAGCCTTTTCTTCATTCATCTTGAACGAATACAAGGCTTGCTTCAGGTAAAGACGATTCACCAAGGATTTGGTCATATATAAACTTTCCAGCTTCGTCCATAATCCCGCCGCCGTCGTCTCTTTTGATACCTGTCAAAGAACCTTATCACCAAGTCTCAACAATATTGCGCTGTGTGCTTTCTCTATCATGGTAGTCTTTTCTCTTTCAGTTAACGCAGCGTCCATGGCTGCCATTCCCTTCAACGCTTCCAAACAACCCTGCTGAACCAGTAGGGCTTTCATCTTCAAGCGCCACAGACCGAAGTCGTTCACTCCGGTGAACTTCTCGATCTCATACTTTGTTGAAGGCATCTTCTCCACGCTCACCGCACCAATTTGTTGTGAATCAGATACCTTATCAATAAAGTATAATTGGTTCCTTGATCAGTCAAGAAACCCACAAGGGTTAGGGTTAACAAAGAAAACAAGAGTAAAAACAACAAGGATTGGTTATAAAACTGTTATTCTTTCCTTTCTCCTTAAAACAAGGATTACAAGTATACAAGAATAAAAAACTAACCACTCTCACTCTTTCTAGGTTTTTTCACTCACATTAGAATGAGAGACTAGCATGCTATTTATAATAAAACCTAGCACACTAAACTAATGGGCCTTTAACAAAATACCCATTACAAGCTAACTTAGGGTACAAGCTAACTTAACCAATTGGATCCTTAACACAAGGCCCAATTCAATATGCTAACAAACCTAGCAATATTAACTAATACATGTTAGAACAATCTTCGACTACAAACATGCATTATTTTCGACAGCAGCATGTGATCCAACTTCGACGGCATGCTTCTTCTAGAGTTCGATCCAAATTCCACAATTATTTTACTATTCACTTTCTCATTAAGGGTTCAAAGATTACTAATGAATACCAACAATTAACCTCTCTCCACAACCTGAGAGAACTAGTCTATTTATAGACTACTAAGCAAACTTAGGCTACAAGCTAACTTAACAATTGGGCTTACAAGCAAGGCCCAATTCAACATGCTAACTTAAACAGAAAGCTAACATATTTCAACAATATGCTTGAACAGACTTCAACTACAACATGCGCAACTCATGCCTAACCATAAAGCTACCCTTGTTGGTACTAGAGTTTGATCCAAATACTACAAATCTCCAGCTTGGAATAAACTCTATACTAACCAGGGAACATACTAGCTTTCATCATGCAGCTTTATCAACTGCATACAGTGGAAAAAATTGCTACTTGGCAATGTCTTGATGATCATATCAGCAGCACTATCATCAGTCAAAACCTTCAGCACTTGGACTTTTCCACGCTCGATTATCTCTCTAACTAAGTGTAGCCTCACATCGACGTGCTTTGTTCGCTCATGATAGGCTGAATTTTTTGACAGGTGTATTGCAATTTGACTATCATATTTAACAGTGATAACTCAACCTTGAAGTTTCAGCTCCTTAGCAAAACCTTCAAGCCACAATGTTTCTTTCACAACTTCAGTGAGGGTGATATATTCTGCTTCAATGGTTGATAAGGAAACAACCTTCTGAAGTGTTGATTTCCAACTGATTGTTGTGCCAAACATAGTGAACACATATCCAAAAATAGATTTTCTAGAATCCATATAGCATGCATAATCAGAGTCGACAAATCCTTTGATTTTGACTTTGCTATTATCACCACAGGCTCTACCATAAACCAGGACCCTGCTTAAAGAACCATTGATGTACCTAAGAATCAACTTTAATGCTTGCCAGATCACCTTTCTAGGATTGGCCATATACCTGGTTACAAGGCTCACTCCGTACGATATGTATGGCCTCGTACATACCATATCATACATCAAAGAACCTATTATACTAGCATATGGAACGCTATTCATAAAAGCTCTTTCGACTTCAGTACTAGGACTTTGAGTCATACTCAGCTTGTATTGAGGATTAGTCGATGTTAAAACAAACTTTGAATTTGACATACCAAACTTGTCGAGAATCTTTTTCAGGTATGTGTCTTGAGATAAGCATAATCTTGATTGCTTTCTATCTCTCTGAATGTCAATCCCAATAATTCTAGAGGCAACTCCCAAATGCTTCAAGTCGAACTCCTTATCGAGTTTAGCCTTCACCTTCATAACATCTTCGACAATGTTGCTTACTATGATGATGTCATCCACATAAAGCAACAAAATAACAAGTGAATTTCCAAGTCGAAATATGAAGTAAACAGAGTGGTCAAACTGGATCCTATTGAAATCACTGTGTGCCATGAACTTGTCAAATCTCCTATTCCATTGTCGAGGAGATTGTTTCAGGCCATACAAAGACCTATTCAGCTTGCACACATAGTTTTCCTTTCCCATTTTTGCATACGCTTCAGGTTGCCTCATCAGGATTGTTTTTTCTAGATCATCATACAAGAAGGCTGTATTCACATCCATCTGTTCAAGTTCTAGGTCGAACTTCGCCACCACGGCTAACAACATTCTAATGGATTTATGCTTTACACAAGGTGAAAACACATCATTAAAGTCGATACATTATTTCTAAGTAAACCCCTAGCAAAAAACCTTTCGTTGAAGCGCTTCAACATCACTCCTTCGATTCCTTCCTTAACCTTGAAGCTCCATTTACAGCTGACTAACTTGGCCCCTATAGGTTTCTCGACCAGCTCCGAAGTGTTATTTTCATGAAGAGATTTCATTTCATCGTCCATGGCTTTCATCCATTCAGTATTGTCTTGACTCCTCATAACTTCCTTATAGTCTCTAGGTTCTTCGTCTAGAACCTCACTTCCAGAGATTGAGGCATAAGCTATAAGATCTTCATAGCCAAGTCTCTGAGGTGGCTTGATGACTCTTCTTGACATGTCTCTTCCCAGCATATAGTCATTATCATTCTCCTCAGCTTCGACAATAGGTTATGCATATTCTTCGACTTCATCTAAGTCATGCAATTCAACATCATTAGGTTCCACCTCAACATGAATCTCTTCTTGTTTCAGCTCTTCTTCAGAGATCTTCGAACTTCAACCAAATTCATCAGTTTTTTTGAAAGCCATCTCACACTCCTATAAAATACAAATTCAGTAACATTATATTACCACCGTCATTCCATCCACCGTTGTAATATATGAAACTGGATGCGCCTTATTTATTTAAAAGTCATTTTATCACAACTTTTAGACACAACCATGGTGATAGAGTGAGTGGTACATGGTTCGAATCCTGGAATCTACATTTTTTTCCCATTTTTTCCTATTACAAAAAGTGTGTGTCACTTAAATTCATATATAAATAAAAAATTGAAGATTATTTAATCATGAATTTAATTATTAACCGTTGTAATATTATCTGTACAACCTTTACACTTCCCTAAAGAGAGAAACACTCTTCCCAACTATAATGATAATTGAAAATTTTATTCAGTTTTCAAGACGGTCATAATGTCATTCAAGAATATCGACCATTGGAAGTAATCATTTCAAGCATTAAATCATCAAATCTTTCATCTTCAACCTCTTCTATAAAGTCACAGTTTTATATAATGAATTTTCACTTCTTCAAAACCATTCTTCTTAACTACATATAGCAATATGAGTTCTATATCTGAAAATGCTAACAGAAATATCTCAACTGAAGTCACCACAATACAACACCATGATCAGCAGTCAACTAAGGAGGTCTAACCATCTGGATCGAGTGTTGTCAGGGATATACTTAGGGTTAGGAAGGCCAAGAAGAAGAAAGAGAATAAGCTGAAGAAGAAGAAAAAGGTGCCCAGGAAGATTTGTTAATATGATTCTGACGAGGGTAGTGATGAGAGAGTCATAGATTATGAAGATTCCTTGGTTGCTAGGGGTTATTGTTCTGACATTAACAATATGTAATGAAATAATTTATGTACTCCGCCCTCTTAGCTCTCTTAACGAAAATATTTATTATTGTTATATATACTCTTTCATTTATATCACTATATATTATTGTTTTACAAAAAAAAAAATAGTACAAGCCAACAATAATAAAAACAACAATCGCAACAGTAATGAAAAACAACTATAACAATAATTAATACCTCTCTAACAATTGGGTTCATAAATAAATAAATAAACTGTGAAAGATTTAACCACGGTTTTACTTAAGAATCGTTGTAAAAGTTTAAAATTATATCACGGTTTTCCTTTCTAACCGTTAGGCATGGCAACGGGGCTGGGCGGGGACGGTTTTTACCTCCCCCAAACCCAAACCCGAATCCCCAAACAATCACCGTTCCCCGCCCCAAACCCAAATGGGGATGGAGAATTAAAACCCAAATCCGTACCAAACGGGTTCGGGCTGGGTTCGGGGTATCCCCGCCCCGCCACCATCCGTTTAGTAAAATCAATTTTTTTAATAGAAAATATTTATTTTTTCCAAAATCAAATTACATTTCAAATAATAATAAAAAATCTCAAAGAAAATTCTTACATACATTTTAAATAATTAATACAAATCAAAATATCAAAATATTGGCCACATATTTAATATTCTAAATTAACAAAATTAAATAATAATGTACATAATAAAATAAACGGGGCGGGTTCGGGGACGGGTTCGGGGTGGGTACTAGTGTCCCCATTACCCGACTCGTCCCCATATTTTTTAATCGGGGAAAACCCAAACCCGAACCCAGTCAAAACGGGTTTTCCCCGTCAACTTCGGGGCGGGTTCGGGTGGGTACCCACGAGTATGGGTTTTGTTGCCATGCCTACTAACTGTAATGAAAAGTTATTTATTATATCACGGTTTTTCTTTCTAACCGTGATGAAATGTGATATTTTTTACTATATAAGTGAAAATATCTATCGTTCAGTACATAACAATCGTTTCTCTCAAATGAAAACCCTAACATATTTCACTATTCTCTCTCATAACATAACCCTAACATCCATGTCACTCTTTAAACTTTCTTAAACCTTCCCATTCGTCTTCACAAATCCTTATGATACTCTCTAATCATATTTCGGGTTCGTTCATTAAACTTATGCTTCGATTTCGTTTACATTTCTTGTTAAAAATGGTTTCTCATTTTTTTATTTGGTGAATGTTCTCATTTTTTTAGATTCGTCTTCACCACCTTAATAAAGCGTATACTTTGACTATGATACATATGGTTCGTGTAGCTATGAAGAAAAATATAAGAAATATGAAGTTATTGTGTTAACTTCATTCACCTTGTGCTTCTTCTTCATAACTTCATAAACTAAATGAAAATCATAATTTGTTCCAGATCCATGATTAGTTTAAAAAAATGTGTGTTCTTTAAACATTACATAATATCTTATGTTGTTGTATGTTGTTGTTGTTGTATGTTGCTATTGTTGTCCTTGAACCTTATTTTGTGTTATGTTGTTGTGTTGTTGATAAATGTTGTTGTATGTTGTTCTTGTTGATTAATGTTTTAAGAATTTATAGAACAAAACATTGCTAAGTAACAAGAAATAAGCTTCTTGTGACTTAACAATGTTTTGTTCTTTATAAAATTCTCAAAACATTACATAATATCTTGTGTTGTTGTATAATGTTGTATGAAGTTAAGTTTATTATATGCTGTGTAGATTGTTTGTTTCACTAACCCTTCACTGAAAATACATTTCGTTTAAATTGACATAGAAACTTATAATATGAAAATTTAGTTGTATTTGAAAGCCAACTTATATCAATCAAAGTTTTCCGAATTGCATCCGTCTCATCGTTTATCTCAGTATGTTTAACTTATAGAATGTGGGTCAATGATTTGAGTCCTTCAACACATCCATATCTTCTCTTATAGTTTAATTTGAATAATAACAATTTATTGATATTATTCAAATTAAACTAGAAGAAGGAATTGATGTGATGAAGGACTTAGACCATTGAACCACATTCTATAGGCTAAACAACGTTAGATGAACGATGAGATGGATGCAATTCGGACAACAGTGGCTTGTTTAAGTTGGCTTTCAAGAATAGTTTAATTTGCAGATTATATACTTCTTCATCAATTTGAATGGTTGTATGTTGTTGTGAGGTTTATTGTAAAACAAGAAATCTACATATTATATAATAAACCCAGGAAACTTTCAACAATGGTTATTTTTAATAACCGTTATAAAATGCTATTTTCCTAAAGGTATATACCACCTCGGTTAGTTATAGAAATCGTGATCATATATAGCGCACCTTCAGTTTATCTACAACGGTCGTAAGACAGTGATTGTAAGTTGAGCATATACAACCATGCCCTACGTAATAAGAGCAGGTCACGCGTGATGTTATCCTTTTTCCAACCGTTGTTGTATATATTTTCCGTACTAGTGTCAGATTTATTGAAAACTGCATCTCGACTTGTGATACACCTCCTGTGACTTGGCTATAGGCACCACAACCTATAATCTTTGACTCCTTTAGGGTATCTAAGGAATATACATCTTAGAGCTTTAGGTTCGACCTTGTCTTCCCTAGTATGAGCATATGCTAAACAACCAAATACTCTACGTCAGTTGAGACTAAGTGGATGTCCCGACCATACTTCTTCAGGTGTGTTCATTCCCAAGGCTGTTGAGGGACACCTATTTATAAAATATGTTGCAGTTACATCAGCTTCTGCCCAAAACACATTCTTCAATCCTACTCTTACCAACATGCACCTAACGCTTTCTAGAATGGTTCGATTAAACCTTTCAACCAAACCATTTTTTTCGAGGAGTCCCTACAGTAGTTTTGTGTCTTGCAATACCAGATGCATCACAATAGCTGTCGAAAACCTCATTACGAAATTCAAGACCATTGTCGGTCCTCAATCTCTTGATCTTCCTGCCAGTTTAGTTTTCGACCAGAGTCTTCCAACTTTTGAAATTTTCAAAAGTTTCATCCTTAGTCTTCTGGATGAATACCCATAACTTTCTGGAGTAATCATCAACTATGGATAGAAAATACTTTGCAACTAAGTGTGAAGGATTCCTTGCAGATCCACAAACATCAACATGAATGTAATCAAGAGATCCACATGTTCTTTGTTTATCTTTGTTAAACTTCAATCTACAGAATTTACCAAATACACAAGGTTCATAAAACTCCAGTTTTCCAACCTTATCACCACCCGACAAATTTTGTTTCGATAATTCGACCAGGCCTCTTTCACTTAGATGATCAAGGGTCTTGTGCCATAGCTCAGTCTTCGACACATGTTTCGTGGATGCTACATCTGCTAAACCACTTACAACCTCAGCCTCAAGGGTATACAAGCCTTGTTTCATCACGCCTCTCAAGAATTCCTTCGACTACTTCATTACCCTTAGGATGCTTTGTTCTTCTTTGAAAACATATCCTTTATTGTCGAATTAACCAAGAGAAATCAAACTCCTCTTAAGATCAGGTACATACCTAACATCAGTCAATAGCCTTATTGACTCATCATGGAGCTTGAATCTCATAGATCTAATACCTGCAATTTTGTAAGCTTTGTTGATTCCCATCAGCACTGATCCACCATCTTGATCACAAAATTCCTTAAACATGTCTTTTTTGGAGTCATATTCCAAGTACACCCTAAATCCATAATCCACTCCTTACTAGAGTTACTGCTTGAAACCACCAGGACATCAGATGATTCATAACCATCTTGCGTAATGGTTACATTACCATTATCCTTCCCACCATGACTGTTCAGTCGATCAGGGCATATTTTTCTTATATGATCATCCTTCTCACAATGATAACACTTAATAGTAGGAGAATGACCACCATAAGAATTTTGTATAACTTCACTCTTCATATTCTCAAACCTACCGCCTTTCTTCGAGAATTTCCCCCTTAACGGACAAACCTTCACCAACAGAAGATGGCTTGTGCTTCCTTCGTTCGTTCAAATCCTTAGATTACAAGGTAGATTGAACGTATTCAAAGGTCAATGACTCTCTTCCATACAAGAGAGTTTCTTTGAAGTGAGCACGAGACTTAAGTAAAGAGCACAACAGCAGCAACGCTTAATCTTCATCATTAATCTTGACCTTAATATTTTCAAGATCGAGAATCAACTTGTTGAACATATCCAACTGCTCAGCCAAGGCTTTGTCTTCACTCATCTTGAATGAATTACAAAGCTTGCTTCAGGTAGAGACGATTAACCAACGATTTCATCATGTACAAACCTTCAAGTTTCGTCCACACACCAGCTACATTTTTCTCCTTTGAAACCTACCAGAGAACCTTATCACCAAGGCTCAATATAATGGCATTGTGGGTTTTTTCGACCATCGTTTTCTTCTTCTTCTCTGATAAGGCATCCTCCATCTTCTCTGATCCTTTCAACGCTTCTAACAAAGCCTGTTGAACAAGAAGGGCTTGCATCTTCAAATGCCATAAACTGAAATCATTTACACTATTGACTTTCTCAATCTCATATTTTTTTGACGACATTTTTTCCTCCACGCTCACCGCACCAGTTTGTTGTGAATTGATTTCGTAAAAAACAAACCAAAATATGAGAAAAAGATTGAGTTTCTTGAACAAACACAAGAAACCTATTAGGTTTTACGAAAGAAAGAGAGAAGAAGGAAGAAGAATAAGGATTAGTGAAAACTATTTTACTATTCACTTTCTCAATAAGGGTTCAAAGATTACAAGTGAATACCAACAATTAACCTCTCTCAATAACCTGAGATAACTAGTCTATTTATAGACTACTAAGCTAACTTAGGTTACAAGCTAACTTAACAATTGGGCTTACAAGCAAGACTCAATTTCACATGCTAACTTAAACACAAAGCTAATATATATCGACAACATGGTTGAACAGACTTCGACTACAACATGCACAACTCCTATCGAACCATGAAGCTACCCTTGTCGACACTAAAGTTCGACCCAAATACCACAAATCGATTAATAACTTTTCTAATCAATTAAAAGGTCTTTCTCCTTACTCGAGTCGATTGGACCAAGTCCTTAATTAATTAGGAAATGAGTTTAATTTTCTAATTGATTAGAAATAATTCTTTATCAACTCCATACATTCCTTTAAAGTTTTCAAGAAGTTTTGGGAAATTAGAGAGGGGTTGAAAAATATATTTATTTGTGTATAATTTCCTTAGTAATTTAATACTTACTATTGACCTTTTACAATTTAAACTAATCACTCTCAGATGCTAAGCGCAAGACTAGACGGGGTTTCACACTTTCTCTATTTTAGACTTCAATAATCTTAGCTTGATTCAATAATTGATTAGCACTTCAACCAAATCTTTTAATTGTCTAGCTGGTGAAGTTTGAGATATCTTCTTGATTAGATGCCATCATCAAGAGCTTACTAGAAAATTGATATCGACTCCCTATTTGACTCTTGTCACAAAGAACTCTTAACATCCAAAAGTCACTTGACTTAAAAAGTTGTCATCTTTAAATTTGTTTGATAGTTGTCTTCAGTTGTCATCCTCAAAATCATTTGGCGGTTAAACCTGCAAGCACATAGATCCACAAAAGGTTGCAAGTGGAATATATGTTAAAAGTTTGGTTCAAAGGTTGCAAGCTGAATGTATCTTAAGAACTTGGTTATAATATAATCTCAAGGTGCTCTCCTTAGGGGACTATACGTAGGCCAAATGATTTTGAGTTGAAATAGTAAACTTTAGTGGGACCTTATATCCTGAATTTTGTTTAGTTTTAGTAATTTATCAATTGTTTGGCCCTCCATCTTATTATTTTCAAACTTTTTTACTAAAATATTTTTTAACGCTTTAAAAACAATTTTTTATGTCTGCAACTCACCTTCCCCCTTGTATATTTGGAGTCATTTGCTCAACAGAGTCCATAATACAAAATAATGGAAAAATAGAACGAGGTGTAAAATATCAAATTCAAGTTAGATGGTTGAAATGGAGGAAACCTTATATATTTTATGTAAAACAACATTGTTAAATTTGTAATTCTATGTGTCGAAGTCGAAATCAGTGTGTTTGTATTCGACGGGTGTCGAAAGGTGTTTGTGTCGAACAAAGTCTGTATTTTCTATATTTGATAGAAAGTCAAATATAGCCTATCGAAGCATACAATCGAAGTATGTAGTTGTCGAAAGAGTCGACAAAGTCGAAATAATTAACTTAGCTTAGTTTTAGTTGAGTCAGTTATTTTTTGTGATTACTTGGAGTGTAAGTAATCTCATCTATAAATAGAGAGGAGTTTTATTTCATTTGTAAGAAGTGTTGCATTGTGTAGTTTCAAAAATCACAATTTTGATTAACACCCATTATAGCACACACTTAGAGTGCAATTTACACAGTAATACATTTGATCTTGACGGCTGATCAGAACCTGAAGTGGATCAAGGATGACGTTTGCGATGCTGGGTGTATGAGATGAGGATGGGGTGTGCCTGCAAGGCACTCCGATGCTAAAGTAAGTATCGTGAGAGAGAAAGACAAGTACAAAGTATGTGTTTCGTAGGATGATTTGGAATACCTGACCCTCTCAAATGAGAGGGTTTATATAATGCCCCCAGCGCGTGGCCAACGGTCCCTATTTCTGGGGTAAAATAACAGTTTCCTGAAGAATAGGTAACTGCCAGAAACCAGCTGTTAGGACGGGCAGAGGCATCCGAAACTAGCTGTTGCCACGGGCAAAGGTGTAGTTCTGGGCATGGGCGTCGTGACTGTTTTTGGATGGTAGAGACGTGCATGACGGGCATGAAATACTGGGAAGGGCAGATGACTTGTCGGGTCCTCTGCTGTATTTTCCCGGTTGAGGGGCAGAAAGGCGAATACTGCCCCACATTAGATGTACTTAGGAAATTGGGCCGTTCTGGGAGCAGAAGTGGATTGGGCCATGCCTAGCCATTGGTCCAGTCTGGAACAGAAGCCCTCCAAGTCGTTGCTCCCGAGCATGAGAGTGATGACTTAAGGATAATTCCCAGTCCCGGGGAAATCTGGAAGGGGTCGTCGCCTGCCGACGAGGTGGAGTTGTTTTATGATGCCCAGGGGAATCGGTGCCGACGGGATATAGAACGTTGTCTGGCGTGCCCGGTGTACGGGGAGACCATCGATTGATGTGATCTGAAGAGATGGGACACCATGTGTGTCTCGAGCCTTGTGCTGCATTAAATGTGTCATGATGGCTAGGCTAGGGTCATGATGATGCCCCTAGCCACGCGTGCTCGTGCACGTGCCTTCATAAGGCCTATAAATAGAGGGAGAAGCTGCTTATTTACACTTTTCGCTTCTTTCTCCTCGTTTACTCTTCTCTTTGAGTTCTCCAGTTCGTCGCCGCCGTGAGCCGCCGTTTCTACTGCCGTACGAGTTCCAAGCAGCATCTTCGACCCTCTAAAGCTCCCGACCACGTAAGTTGCTCATCTCCACCTTAGTTTTCAGCTTTTTTGCCTTTAGTTTTGCTAGAATGTTTGCGGTTAAGATGATTCTAGGCAGTTACGGTAGCAGTTTCTGGTGACTGTTGGGGGTAGACTGTGGCTTGTCCATTTTTTACTGCTATCATGGTCGTCGGAGCTTTAGAGACTCGTAGATTTAGGCTGTTTTCGACGGCGTTGCTATGACGAGCGTGAGTGTTGCTGGTGGAGCTCATGAGTTTTTCGGCTGATTTATGAGTTTTCTGGAGAATATTCAAATGGAATTCTAGGGAGTGAACCGGGGAGAATCTCCCCACATGCGTAAAAGGGGTTGTCCCAGGCATCTCCTCGCACAGTACTCTTGTGCCATTTGATTAGGGCTTGGGTCGGGGACGTCGTTCTCGAATCTTTGTGCGCCCTTTCACTTGACTAGCGGTGGAAGGGTGGATTTGATTTTGTCATCGAATTCATTTTTGTCCTCTGCTTTTCAAGTGAGAAAGATGGCCCGTGAATCCGAACAAGAGATTCTAGTAGACTAGTCCGAGGAGAGCTCCTAGGAGAGCAGTGATACAGAAGTTTCAACCACTCCTAGTGATGCTGGAGAGACTCCCCCTGATAGGACCTCCGCGAAGGAGTGGGCGATTGCAGAGCCTGCCAAACATGCTTATGTTTTTGCATCGTATACCGGGGATGCCTTCACGACCTTGGGGCCTGAAGGAGAGTGAAAGGTGCACTTTCCAAGTGAGGACGACCGAATATGCACTGATTACGGGGAGATGTTCCCGATGTACGAGTACATCTTCAAGGACATCAGGCTGAGGTTGCCATTCACCGACTTTCAGAGATCAATCTTTGTGCACTTGGATCCGGCCTCTTCACAGCTACATCCCAAATCTCTAGCGTTCATCCGTGCCTTCGAGTTGACGTATGATTACCTGAAGATAGGGGACACCCTTCCCTTGTTTTTCACAATCTTCCACCTCCAGAGTCGAGTCTCGGGGAGGAAATATGGTTGGGTATCGCTGAAGCAGACGAAGAAGTTGTTTAAACCATTCTCCGAGTCGATCAGGACCTTTAAGGAGAGGTTTTACATCATTGAGCCCGTGTCGGAGAGAGACCAGGATACTACGTATGCCCGAGAAGTGTCGATGGACGAGGAAGAAAATGAACTTTACGATAAGCACGGTAAAGTGGTGGCGGACAGAGTGCTGAAGTTCCCCTTTTGCTGGAGCGGGGCTCATTTGTCTCAGGGAACCGACCAGTATCTTGCCTAGCCAGAGATGCTTGGAGACGAGGACAAAGGTGGTTATGCAGTGCTGGTGAATTATGTCGGCAACTTTAACCTTGCAGAGTGCTAGACCAAGAAAGGGGAACCGGTCTTCTAGGAAGACGGCGGGCAAAAGGTGGAAACCCGCTACATCAATACAAAGGGGCTTCTTGAGTGCAAGACCCATGCTGACGCCCTTAAACTGCATGGTAGTCTATTTTTTAACTTGTTTGTATTATCTTTTTTCCTCGTTTGCTAACGCGTGTTGTTATGTTTTTGCAGGTGAAATGCCTTCAGCGCACGAGAAGATAGTGAGAAATGCCCTCAGAAAGGGAAAGGCTGGTGTGCCCAACACGAAGAGCCGGCTCGGGCAGAAACTGCCACCTCCAAAAATGGGGACGTCCTTGGCTACTCCGTTATCTGTCCATAAATCTCCGGTACTTGCGAATCTGAAGATCAAACGCTTTCGGCCAACGAAGACGGTGGATCTTAGCCAGGCTGGGGAGAAAAGCAAGTTCGAGCTTCCTCCATGTCTTCATAACAAAAAATTCTTTGAAGGCTTCTCGCTGACGGTTCCTCGGGCGAAGTCTCTGAAGCTAGAGGGGATGGACAGCCCGAGCAAGAGGTCGATGCTAGCACAAGATGCCTCTGCCCTGATTAGGGTCCTGGAGATGGCAGCGGTCTATGCCAAAGAAGATTCTCCCCATGAGTCCGAGCTGAGGAAGGCCCATGCGGCGATATCGGCTCTGGAGGAGAAAGTGAAGAAGGCCAAGGCTGCCGAGGAAGGGAGGAAGAAGTCTCAGGAGGAGGTGACTAGGTTAAAAGAGGAGAATGACACCCTGGTCGTGGAGAAGAAGGCCGATGAGGACTTGTTTGAGCAGGTGAGGTCTGCGGCAGCCCTAGCTGAAGACGAGCATGAGAGTCTGAAGAAGCTAGCAACTAGGGCTTATCTGATTGCCCGTATAGCGTAGACAGAGGATAACGTCTGCGCTATCGGGGAGGAATCTTTCAACAATGTCATGTCTTAGCTCAGACTTGCGAACCCAGGGGTCCAACTGTCCACTGAGGGGATCAATTTTCTGCACCATATTGAATGTGGTAAGATTGCCGCCCCCGACTTCTTCCAGATTGGCAAGGAGCATGCTCATATCCTTCAAGAGGAGCCTCAGCCTACGCAGACTATCCCCGAGGAGGGCGAGCAAATGGAAGAGTGATGTCTTGTATTTGTATTTCTGGCCTGCGTGCCGTGTTATGTAATTTATTTTGTTATGTGGGGCAAGGTCCCCTTTCCATGTAACAAGTACAATCAGTGGTCCTCGTGACCACCTAATTGTTATGTCATGTATGTGTCCGGCCATTCTGGTCGATTTTGTATGTTTTATATTCGCGCATGTCTTTATTTGTTTTTATTTTCGCTATGTGTAGTAACTTTGCTCGATACGAATGTCTGCCCGTGGCGAGGGTGACCTTGAATGATTTTCTGCATCGGAGTTTGCTTGACTAAGATGTGGTCGCCAGTGAGGGGGAATGCACGAACGTCCAGGGTAGTATCCGAGCATGAGAGTGGAGCTCAGGTCACGTTTGAGGCCCGAGTTCGCGGCGTAAACCTCCCATCGCGAGCTGGGTGTTCTGCCTATCATGGTACTTTAACAACGACGGGCTCGGTTGAGGAAACCCCATCAAGCATGGGTCTTGCTAGTTCTTGAGCGGGATCCTGCCTTAGTTGGAATGCGACGTTTGTACTTGGGTGCGCATCGTAGTCGAGATGTTAGGCCCGTCGTTCTGACGAAGTAAACTGACGATCAGGGCCTTAGCTATAATATTGTTTTAGCTTTTCGGCGTTCCATGGTTGAGAAAGGTCTTCCCCGTTGAGGTATTCTAGTTAGTAGGCCCCGTTTTCCGTCTTTTCCCGGACGCGATAGGGTCCTTCCCAGTTTGCGGCGAGTTTGCCTTCTCAAGAATCCTTGTGGTTCCTTCTTAAGACAAGGTTCCCCACTTGGAATTCTCACCGTATAACCTTGGCGTTGTATCTAATCGCAATTTTTTGTTTGAGTGAGGTTCACGGAGAGCTGCTCTTCATCGTACCTCTCCGACGAGATCGAGCTCCTCCCTCAGTGCCTCCTTATTTGTTTCCTCGTCCAGGGGGGATTTAGTCCACCTAGAGGACACATGTATTTCAATGGGGATCACCGCCTCAGTTCCGTAGGCTAGACGGAAAGGGGTTTCCCAGGTCGACAAGTGAGGCGTAGTGCGTTAGACCCAGAGCACGCTATGCAGCTCCTCGACCCACGCTTTCTTCGTTTCGTCCAACCTTCGCTTGAGGCCTCGTAGGATTATTCTGTTCGCAGCTTCGACTTTCCTGTTAGTCTGAGGATGTTCGACGGATGCGAATTTTTGTTTTGTGCCCAGTTAGGCAACGAACTCCTATAATTTTCTATCCGTTAACAGCGTCCCGTTGTCGGTGACTATTGCTTACGGGATGCCGAAACGTGCCAGGGTGTTCCGCTTGGAGAAGCGAAGTATGTTGTGGGCCATTATTTTGGCCAAAGCTTATGCTTCTATCCATTTAGTGAATTAGTCAACACCCACAATTAAGTATTTGTTCTGGTTTGATCCCACGACGAACGGTCCCAGGATGTCTAGGACCCACCACGCGAAGGGCCACGGGGAGGACATTGCTTTGATCTCATTGGGCGGAGCCAAGTTCATGTCCTCGTGCCGTTGGCATTTGTCGCATTTCTTCACATGCTCTTTTACGTCCTGCTGCATGGTCGGCCAGTAATACCCTACCCGGAGGGCCTTCCTAGCGAGGGTTCTCCCCCGAGGTACTGGGCGTTGATCCATTCATGAATCTCGCGCAGGATGTGGACGACCATTTCTTCCTCGATGCATTTGAGTAGAGGGATGGAGAATCCTCGCATGTATAGCTTATCTTCGACCAAAACGTAGGAGCAGGCTCTGCGCTTGACTATGTCGGCCTCCTTTGTGTCGCACAGTAGTTCATCCTTAAAAAGGTAAATGTAGACGGGGGTCATCCAGCAGTTGATGTCACCGATGACTTGCACGTCGAGGATCGATGAAGCTTTCTTGATGCTGGGTTGAGGAAGTACTTCCTGGATGACAGATTTGTTTCTTCCCTTTTTCTTCGTGCTCGCTAATTTCGATAAAACGTCTGCTCTAACATTATGTTCGCGGGGAATATGTTTTACTTCAACCAACGAGAATTTCATCATTTTTTCTTTTACCAGGGTTTATTCAGACATGTTGTCATTCTTGTCCTGATATTCTCCTCGAACTTGAAGGGCCACGAGTTGAAAATCGGTACAGATGACGACTTCCTCGGCTCCTAGATCCTCGGCCAGGCGTAGCTCGGCGAGGAAGGCTTCATGCTCGGCTTGATTGTTGGAAGTAGGAAAAGATAAGGTAAGTGAGACTTCGACAATAATTCCTTCTTCGTTCTCCACGATGATGCCTGCCCCGCTACCTGCCAAGCTGGAGGCTCCGTCGACGAAGATTGTCCACTTGCGTGCCACGCATGTTAGGGACTCGGCGAATGTCATTTCCGCGACAAAGTCGGCCAGAGCTTGGGCCTTGAGGGATTTTATGATTTCGTACTGGATGTCGAATTCTGACAACTTCAGTGACCATTTGAGCATTCTGCCGGCCATGTCTGGTCGGCCTAACAGATGCTTCACAGGTTGATCTGTTCAGACCATGATGGTGTGGGCCAGAAAGTAGTGTCTTAGTCTCCTCGCGACGTTGATGAGGGCCAGGGCCATTTTCTCTATCTGTTGGTATCTTAGTTCTGGACCTTGCAACAATTTGCTCGTGAAGTATATGGGATTTTTCCCGTCCGACGTTTCATGGATGAGGGTGGCGCTGACGAGCTTGGTTGCTACAGTGAGATAAAGGTAAAGGGTTTGGCCGTTGTTTGGACAAGAGAGAACGGGCGGCTCTAATAATGCTTAGTTTAGGTGGATGAGAGGTTGGTCGCATTCCTCCATCCATTAGAAAGCAGCCTCCTTACGGAGGAGTTTAAAGAAGGGCAGTGCGTGCTGGGCATACTTGGCCACAAAACGAGATAAAGACGTGAGCATCTCGTTGAGGGATAGGATGGATTTCTTCGAGTTGGGCATAAGAAACTCAGAGAAGGCCCTGCACTTGCCGGGGTTAGCTTCGATTCCTCGTTCCATCAAGTAGAAGTCGAGGAATTTGCCTGCTCGTACCCCGAACGTCATTTCTCCCAGTTGAAACGCATCCGGTACTTTCTGGCCTGCTCGAATACCTTTCTCAAATGGGCCGTGTGATCGGATTCCTCGTGGGACTTCATGATCATATCGTCCATGTAGACTTCGAGCATATCCCCAATTTCTCCCCGAAAGACCTTGTTCATCATCCTTTGGTAGGTCGCGCCAGCGTTCTTCAAGCCGAAGGGCATTACGTTGTAGTAATAGTTACCCAAATTGATCATGAAGGTTGTGTACCTTTTGCCACTTTTCGCCATTGGTATTTGATTGTATCCCGAATAGGCATCCATGAACGATAACACTTTAAAACCGACAGAATTATCAATAAGTTTATCTATATTGGGGAGGGGATAAGCATCTTTATGGCATGCCCTATTAAGATCAATATAATCAACACACATACGCCACTTTCCATTAGACTTCTTGACAAGTACAACGTTGGACAGCCAAGTGGTGTACTTGGCGTCCGAAATAAAGTTTGCCTCGAGGAGGTCTTTTACAGCTTGTTCAGCAGCCTCCGTTTTCTCCGGAGATTGCTTTCTCCTACGTTGTGCTACAGCCTTATCGGTTGGGTCTATTGTGAGCTGATGGTAAGCGATGGCAGGATCCAAGCCGGGCATTTCCGCAGCGCTTTAGGTGAATAGGTCCGTGTTCTCTCGGAGGCAAGCTTTGAGTTGTTTCCTCACTATGTCGCAGAGTCCAGTGCCTATCTTCATTCCTCACTGAGGGTCGTCGCCGAGCAGGACGAGTTTGAACTCGCCATCTGAAATTGGGCGTATCGGATGGGAGCTGTCGCAGATGCTAGTCGAGGCTAGGGAGCTGCTCGGACAAGTCTGGGTCTCCTTCTGGTGGTCTTCAGAGAACCGAATGTCGAGGTCTATAGAGTCGACGCGGGGCAGCAGCTTGGCTTCCTCGAAGCTGCTAAACAGGCTCGACTTGTTGGAGATCTTCGGCCTGACTGCGATGGTGTTGAGTCCTTTGGTGGCTGCTTCGAAGCATCTCCTTTGATCGTGAAGGCTGGATCAGATCCTGTAGAATCAGGACGCCAAGTGCGTCAGGGATACTGGTCGTATGGAGAGGAGGGGGTGTACCTGCAAGGCACTCTGACGCTTAAGTAAGAAAGGGTCAGAGAAAAGGGGCAAGCACAAAGTATGAATTCTTAGGGTGAATATTGGATACCTGACCCTCTCAAGCGAGTGGGTTTATATAGAGCCCCCAGCGCGTGGCCAACGGTCCTATTTTCGGGGCGAAATAACCGTTTTCCCCAAAGAATAGGTAACTACCCAAACTAGCCGTTATGTCGGGCAGGGTGCCCGAAACTAGCCGTTATGTCGGGCATAGGCATAGTTCCGAGCACCTGCCCATAGCTGTTCGGGGAGCAGTGCTGCTGTGCCTGACGGGCAGAAGACCCAGGGAGGAACGTTGCATTCCTTGCCCGGTAGGAGGTGCAGAAAGGTAACTTTTACCCCTTTGTGGATTGGACTTAGGAAATGTGGGCCGCTCTGAAGCAGAGGCGGATTGGGCCAATTCTAGCCATTGGTCCAGTCCAGAACATCCTTGCTGTCTGGACGTCCCCGTGCAGAGTGGCGACCAGACCTTTAGAAGTGTAATACTTCATTTTCAAATGCACGGTTGATGGTACGACCACCTGTTCGGCCAAGGTTGGTCGCCCAAAGAAGCACTGATAGAGCGAAGGGTAGTCGATAACCAGGAATTGGACTTTAACAAACCTGACCGTCTCTACAGATCCAAAAGTCACGATTAACTCAACATATCCCTAGGGCTTGGTAACCGACCCGTTGAAGCCCTGTAGGTCAGAACCGACGTAGGGCGTTAGGTGTGATTCATCTAACTGAAGGGTTGAGAACAACTGCGAGTACATGATGTCGACCGAGCTGCCTTGGTCGACTAAGATTCTGCGAACATAAAAATTTTCCATTTGGGCTCTTACGAGAAGTGGGGTGCTTGAGTTCGGAGCCCCGCCGAGGAGTTCTTTGCGGTAGAAAGAGATGGGGGCCAACTCTCCCCGGACTTTATCGAGCATTGTACTTCTGCTGGAGCTCGTGCAGAGAAGCTGCTCAAATTTTCTTTTCACGGAGCCCATGGTGACTTTGTTAAAACCCCTTCCAGAAATGACCATGGCGGAAGGGAAAGTTTCCCACGGGCTATGTGCTGCGAAATATGGTGGAGCACTGAGCTCTTCAGGAACATAGAAGTCCTCAAGCCGCAATATATTCATGGCGACCTGAAGGGTTGTCTCTTCCGAAGAAGGCACCTCTTCCTCGAATTTCTTTGACTCCTGTGCGTCTTGCCGGGGAGTTTCCCTCTTCTTTGTAAACTGCTTCAGGTGGCCGTCCCTGATCAATATTTCTATTGCATCCTTTATGTGGATGCAATCGTCAAGTGTGTGGCCGTGACTTTTGTGGAAAAGGAAATATTTCGATTTGTTAGCGTTCGGCTTGGCCGGTGTCTGCTTAGGGAATCTAACCCCTGCTTGTTTAAACTCCGAGTTAGCACATTCGGAGAGAATTTTTTCCCTGGAGACAGTCAGGGTGTATATTCATGGAAACGGCCGGAGGGCCTTTTGTTGTCCCTGGATTCCCGGGGGCGGTCTTCGCGTCTTCTGTCTCCCCAACGGGATGTCGAGGCTTAATCACTTTTGGAGGTCCGGACACTTTCTTGATGGCGTGAGACCCGGGCGGAGCTGGCTGCCTCTTTCTCCTCGTACTGGATATATGCTTGTGCCTTGAGGAGGAAGGCGTCCAGAGTCCTTGGAGGTGCAATGCCGACAGCTTTGGAGAACTCTGTGCGGGGACGAAGTCCTCGCTCGAGCAAGATCTACTTCATGTCGTAGGTCGTTGAAACCTGTACCGCTTCTTTATTGAACCTCTCGATGTAGGGGCAGATATGCTCATCTTTCTCTTAAATTATGGCCTCAAGGGAGGCTTCAGTTTTCAGGTGGCGGCGGGATGCCGTGATGTGTCTGGAGAATAGTCTTCCCAACTGATTCCACGAGGTGATTGACTCGTCGGGGAGTTTTTTGTACCAGGTCATTGCCCTCTTCCAGAGCGTGGTCGGGAACATGCGACATTTGATGGCGCCCCGGACGTCACAATAGTCGAGCAGAACATCGATATTTTCGATGTGCTCATCTGGATCCGTCGTACCATCGTAGGTGCCCAAAGATGGTGGTTTCTCCAATCCCTCGTGGAGGCGCATGGCCATAATTTCTTGAGACAACGGACCGTGAGGCTCGTCGTCGCTGCTGCTACTTGTCCAGGATGGGGAACAGGTGTTTCGCCAGGTAGTGAGGCGACGATCTCGGCGGGGAGATGGGGTATGTGCTCGTTCCATGGCTTTGGGTGGAGGCAAACACTGGCTCCACGGGGAGATGTGATCACGCTTTCTGACAGCATGAGATTTTGGCTCCTGATGTGCCCGAAGGTCTCTTTCACGTCAGGGAGGCGAACTTCGGTATTGTCGGTGATCTTTCCGCGGCTGAGGGGATTTTGGACGGGCAGATTTCTCCAAGGATCAAATCCTCGCGTTTTACTAGAGGATTATGAGGTTGGTTTTGTTTAGAGCTTCGAGAAGGGCCGCCACGGCCGGGTCGACGTTGGCCGGAGCTGGAACGGGCTAGAGGTCCTGTGAGGGCTGGTCTTCAACACGATCAGTACGAGTAGGGGAGGGAGACACAGTGGCTCTGTCTCTCAGACGAAGGGCGTCTCCTCCGAGGAAGGAGGCAGATCTGTCAGCATCAATTTTGCTGACGGGGAGAAAAGCAGGATTGCGAGAATCTTGAGGGTGATCTTGGCTTACCATGATCAGAATCTTGGATAGAGAGTTGTTTTGGTCTTTGATCTACGATGGATGTTAGACGGGGATGACAGAAGTTCCCACAAACAACGTCACTGATCTTGACGGCTGATCAGAACCTGAAGTGGGCCAAGGATGACGTCTGCGATGCTGGGTGTATGAGATGAGGAGGGGGTGTACCTGTAAGGCACTCCGATGCTGAAGTAAGTATCGTGAGAGAGAAATACAAATACAAAGTATGTGTTTCGTAGGATGATTTGGAATACCTGACCCTCTAAAATGAGAGGGTTTATATAATGCCTCTAGTGCATGGCCAACGATCCCTATTTTCGAGGCGAAATAATCGTTTCTTGAAAAATAGGTAACTGCCAGAAACTAGCCGTTAGGACGGGCAGAGGTGTCTGAAACTAGCCTTTTCCACGGGGAAAGGTGTAGTTCTGGGCACGGGCGTTGTGACTGTTTCTGGATGGTAGAGCCGTGCATGACGGGCAGGAATTACCGGGGAGGGCAGGTGACCAGTGGGGTTCTCTGCTGTATTTGCCCGGTTGAGGGGCAGAAAGGCGAATGCTGCCCCACATTGGATGGACTTAGGCAATTGGGCCGTTCTGGGAGCAGAAGTGGATTGGGTCATGCCTAGCCATTGGTCCAGTCCGGAACAACATTCATCTTCTTCCTACATAATTTCTCTTTTCTCTCAATTCCAATTGTATTATTTTCTTCTTTTAAATCTCTGTGTAGTGTAAAATCATCTTGCAACCACGAAGTGGTTGTTGCACCCGAGTAAAGGGTGAAGAACAAGAGATGAGATCAATCAGAAAGATTGATTCGATTAACGTCAAGATTGGAGTTTTTCCAACAAAAATTACTACTCAAGCTGAAGAGAGAATTTTATCGGACAACGATAAGATCTGCGATATTGCATGAGATAGAAAGTTGAGCGGTTGAACCAACACAAACATAGAATTAGGGGTGGGAATAGGCCAGGCCAACTAACAGGGGCCTACGGCCTAGCCTACATAGGCTCAGGCCAGGCCAGGCTTTTTCTTAAATAGAAAAGGCCTAGGCTTTTTTATAAGCCTATTTAGCTAAAGAGGCTAGGCCACAGGCCATAAGAAAAGCCTTTTAAGCCTATCAGGCTGGCCTATTTAAGAAAATATCAATAAATTTATAATTATTATATTCTATTTTGTACTTTGAATTAAAATACGAAAATAAAACTTAGTTATCTTGAAGAACTTATAAAAATAAGTTGAAAAAACATTATAAACAATGTCATAAGTTGTTGTCATAAGTTTTTCTCATAAGTTATCTTCAACAAATAGTATCACTAAACGTATGCTAATAAGAAAACTTGAACGAGACAATGAAAACAAACATTTAATCTCATTGATCTTTTAACTTGTTAGTCAATTTAACATTAGTTGAATTTCTTATTTACAGATGTTTAAATGAAGTAGGCTTTTAAATAGGCTAGTAGGCTAATCAGGCCTTCGAAAAGGCCAGACTTAGGCCTAAAAATAAGCCTATGATAGGCTACAGGCCAAGCTTAGGCTTTGAATTTTTTAGCAGGCCAGACTCAAGCTTGGCAAAGCCTAGCTCGGCCCAGCCTATTTCCACCCCTACATAGAATACATGTAGAAGAATAGGTGATGTTATATTGGATGTGTTCAAAGATTATACGAAATAAGATTAAAAATAATAATATTAAAGAGAATGTTGATTATATATATATATATATATATATATATATATAGGTGATTTATTCACTTTCTAACGCATTCATATTCTTATATTCAAATAATTGCTTGATTTTTATATTGCATCAGTCATTAAAATATGAAGTGTGTGTTTGATTTAAAATTTGAAAGAGACAAAAACAATTTTAAAAGTGTAGAATTAATTTTGGAGACGTGTTTAGTTTTTCTAAAATAAAATTCATTCTATCTTTATAATTTATTTTACTTGAAATTCGAATCTGTACATTTTAAAGCTAAACGTGATTTTTACAACGTAATTTCATATTTGACAAAATTTTACATATAGTTATTCAAACATAAATTATTTTATATTCAATTCATTTTTAACAACAATCAACTTTAAAAAAATTAGTTTATTCTTTTTTCACCATGAAATCAAACATACGTAAAACACGAACAACTATAAAACCTTTAAAAATTTTGAACAACTACTACTGAATTTTATAGGAGAAAGGAAATACTAACATTAAGACTTTTATTTTTCTAGTTCAAATTTTAAGGATGAAAAAATATAACAACAAGAGTGTTTTATTGCCTTCAATCCCGTTTTTTTTTTTCGTTTAGGAATCTTTTTGTGCTAAAATTATTATTCAAGGTTTAATAAATATTTCTTTGATTTTATTTATAAAAGAAAATTGAGTTTTTTTAATTTATTAAATAATTAATGTATCTCATCTATGATATAGATTAGATATATTAATTATTTAATAAATTTAAAAATTTTATTTATAAATAAAATTAGAGGCAGTAAAAAATAGTGAAGTTTAGAATAAAATAAGATGTTGATAAAGTGGTTCGTTGTGTCTTTGTTTTAAGAGAAAAAACGGTGAAGAAAAAAAGATCATGTAATGTAAGTTTGTGAAAAGGACATTGATGGAGATGTCATTGATGCCAAACTAGGGAAACAGGAATAAATATTTTATTTTGTTCTCTTCTTACCGACTGTATTAACTTTTCTTTTGTAAAGTTATTTTAGTATTTACTTTATTTATAAAAAAAACTTGAATTTTGCATAATTTTTGAAATAAAAGTTAAATATATAGATTATAATATTAAAATTAAAATTTTTCAAATATTTAATTAATAAAATTGTTTGTCGAATAAATAATAATAAATAGAAAATGATACTATTAAAAATAATAAATATATATTGATGTTATAAAAATTCAAATAATTTAAAACAAAAAATATATTATAACGTGTTACTCTTTTTATAGTCCTTGAGTGTTTTTCTTTTAAATCTGGAAATTGTATTTTAAAGTAAAGTTTCTACAATTCCTTTTTCTTACATTTACTTATACTTTATATTTTCTATCAAATAATTTGCTATTTTCTTTTATTTTTCTCTTTTTATTTCTCTCTCTTATTTATACATAACATCATTTTCCTTTCAAGTATGTTTCTTAGTTCAAAATGAAAAGGTACTTTTAATGATTATTGCAACCACTATTTGATTTTGATAACATACCAAATCAATGAAAACCTATCTTCATTTGAAATCAGAATCAAACAAACAATAAATAACAATCAAATATATAAGAACAAGAAACCCTAGCTAGCTAGGTATCAAAAAGAATAATAACTGAAAATTAAAAACAATGATAAACATTCACATGCCACCATCACATAAGATATATAGCTAGCCGGTAAATAGTAAAAAAAATTAATACACCATATAAATACAAACATATAGATATAGGTATAGCTATATCATATAAATACAAACATATAGATATAGGTATAGATATATAGATGATAGCAGCATTTTGCTAAGAGTTAAAAGGAATAACTTTTTGAAATGTTGAAGCAAAAGCTTAGGAATCAAATCAATCAAACTTATGAGGATGCTAACATCAAGCTATTATGTTGAAAAGAAAGAAAACAACATTAATGTCGTTTAACTAAGCTTAATGTATATGTCTTTTATATTCATATTGAGAAAGAAAGCACAATAAATAACATAAAAGTCAAGAAATGTGGTTTGGTTGGAAAAGAATTGGATTGGTTGGTTAAGAATCAACATTGATACCGACACAATATGTCAAGACAATTAAGACATGAAGATGAAGTGAAAGACACATGGAGGAAAATAATATGAACGTTGAAAAATTGTTTGGATAATAAATAAATAATGAATTGAATTGTGGTAGGAGAATACAATGAACCCCCCTGGCCTTAACAGTCTCAGTCTTATCTTGTACTCAAAGGTCATCAAAATATTGACCCATTTTGCCGTCCATTTTCAGAGTCTGTTTTGTACATTTGTTATCAAGAGCTTTGTTCATTCCTTTATTGTGTTAAAGTTGTAATAATAGAGTCAAGTTGTGGACCTAGTTTAACTTTTATGATGGCTTTTGTAAGTATAGGTGAAGTGTTTTTCTTTCATATTGAAAAAGTTAGTTATTTCCTATAATAGTTAAACACAACAAACCAAAGCAATTACTTAAAAAATCATGTAGACATATTTTCATATTATTATTATTATTATTATTATTATTATTATTATTATTATTATTTTGAAAGAATAGTAATTGCAATACTAAAGCCAAGAAAGTACAAAGATAACTAAACCAAGCAAAAGCTTTTTACATTAACAATAAAGCTATGTGCTTTTTCAATTTACTATTATGTCATCCTCTATGAGTGACACAGTCTATGATGTTATTTACAATCGTATAAGTATCTGTACTATGGTTTCTATCAAAACAGACATTGTTTCGAAGCTGCTAACAGTGGTAGACTGTCTCAGCCACAACAACCTTCATGATGCCAACTTTGGTTCCCTTCCCTTTGCAGTAATTCCTTAACCAATGCAGCTCCTCCTCCCAATTACCAGGACTGTGACTAACCTGCAACCAGTTTAGGACTCCTTTCCAAATCTCATTCATCTTCTTGTAGCTAAACAGCAGATGGTTGATACTCTCATCATCATGGCAAAAACAACAGATGGTTTCACGAATAAAGCCCCAACTTTTGAGCATATCCTTGGTGGGCAACCTCTTGTGACAGGCCTGCCAGAGACACATCACAGCTCTAGGTCTAGCAAGACTATGAGCCACAACTTTATACCAGTTAGCAGCAGGCTCATTTTTAAACATTTCTTTGTAAGCCCTGCCCATTCTAAAATTCTTAGTTTCCAAGCTCATATTCCAGAAATTCTGCAGATCAGGAATGGGTAATCTAGCTTTCATGATTCTCTTCAAGATCCAAGAGGCTTTAATGTCCTCTTCCATCAACATCACATCTCTATCTTTTATAAACATCATATGAATCCATTTAACCCATAGACCATCACTTTTATTGCAGATATTCCAAAGGAGCTTAAGCATAATGATTTTATTCCATCTCTCCAAATCAAGAACATTAAGACCACCCTTACTTTTGGGTTTACAAATAATCTCCCAAGTCACAGGGCTCTTTCTGCTAGGATTTGTGCCACCAGTCCATATAAAAGTTCTACAGGCAACTTGAATCTTTCTAATGACAGTTTTAGGCATAGGGAAAACTTGAAGCCGATAGTTTGCTATAGCAAAGGAAACAGCATTAACCAGTTGGATTCTACCTGCTTGGTTAAGCAACTTAGCACTCCAATGGTTGATTCTCTGCAATATCTTCTCAATGAGGGGCAGATAGTGGTCAACATTCAATCTCTTTCTAGTAAGAGGCACTCCCAGATATTTAAAAGGTAAAGCTCCTTCTTAAAACCTGTCAAGTTGATGATGCTCTCCTTATCTTCTTCTCTAACAGTCCCAAAGTACACGTGGCACTTAGCAGGATTCACCACCAGCCCTGTAGACTTAGAAAATTCATGCATAGTAGTATTCATTAATTCCACAAACCCTATGTCTCCTCTACAAAATAACAAGATGTCATCAGCAAAGGCTAGGTGTGCGAGCTTCATTTTTTCACACTTTGAGTGATGGTTGAAGTTATGGTTTTCTTGCATTTTACTCAACAGCCTACTCAAATATTCCATTACTATAACAAACAGGTATGGTGATATAGGATCACCTTGCCTGATCCCTCTATTGGCCTGCATCAGGTTAGAATTCTCACCATTGATATTGTATCTGTAAGAGACAGTTGTGACTCCATTCATGATCCATCTCACAAATTGCTCAGGCACACCAAGTTCCATCAGGATCTTCTCAAAGGCTTTCCAATTCAACATGTCATAAGCCTTTTGAAGATCAAGTTGCATACAACACCTAGGAGTACCATTTTTTCTAGAGTAACCTTTTATAAGCTCAAAAGCCAACAGGATATGGCTGTGGATTTGCTAGCCAGGGATAATAGGGCTGACAACACTTCCAATGACCTTAGCCAGTCTAGCTGTTAGAACTTTTGAATAAACTTTATAAACCACAGAGCAGCAAGCTATGGGCCTGTAATCTTTAAGGGAGCTAGCATCATCTTTTTTAAGTATGAGGGAGACAAGAGTGTTGTTAAAAGCTTTGAACATGGTATTGTAATGCATCCAGTAGCATATAGTGGCTATAAGATCCTGCTTGACAATACTCCAACAACTTTTAAAAAATTTAGCACTATAGCCATCCAAACCAGGAGCCTTGTTATCACCAATGTCATGAAGAGCAGTGAAAATTTCCTTTTCTGTGACAGGAGCTATCAGATCGTTTCTTTGAGTTTGGTTGAGGGAAACACCTCCCCTCATAACTCTCACATCTATCTGATGCATATCCCTGTCTTCCTTACCCATTAGTTGGTCATAGTATCTTAGCACTTCATCTCCAATTTCTTCACTAGAGTAAAGTTCAGTACCATCATCTTTTCTCACTTTTATCAACTTTTTAGCAGCCTTAGCTTTTAGGGTAGCATGGAAGTACCTATTATTATTATTATTATTATTATTATTATTATTATTATTATAATTATTTGGAAATAAAATACTTTATTAACCAAAAGCGAGAAAGATACAAAGTGATCCCAAAAAGAGGGGATCCAGCTGCACAAAGAGACAACAAAACCAAGGATGACAACCTAAGGCATAAGCAATCTACTTAATGACTTTCTCAGATTAGCCTTCATCCAACATCTATAGACAATGATGTCTATGATTCTATCACCCATTTTGCCCCTATTACAATCATTTCCAAAACAAGTATCGTTTCTAAAATGCCATAACTCGTAAAGAGTCTCAGCAAAAGCACATTTTATGATTCTAGATCTAAGACTCTTAGACTTACTAATCCTATTGATCCAAATAACCTCTTCAGACCAAGGACCATGGGAATGCTTGATTTGAAGCCATTCAAGAATGTAGGTCCACACTTCCTTCATAGGCTTGCACAAGAACAAGAGATGATTGAAGGTCTCTTTCTCTCTACAAAAGTAGCAGCAGTAATCAAAAATCAATCCAAATCTCACCATCTTATCCTTAGTAGCCAATCTCTTTTGACAAGTCATCCACATGGTAAACTTAGCTCTTGGACAGGCAGGGTTGTTGTAAAACAAATGTCTCTATTCCATAATGCAATTTCTGTCATTCAAAACATGATACATCTGCCTCGAAGAAAACTTATCCTCCTGTACAAATTGATTCCAAATATTCAACTCTGCAACAATAGGCCTCATCTTAAGGATAGCTTTCAAAATCCAAGATGAGCTATTTTTAATTCCCATAGTCATTACATCTTGCTCCTTAATGTAGTAGGAATGAATCCATTTTATCTACAAACAATCAAATTTCCTGTTAATGTTCCATAACAACTTGGCTAGGCACATTTGATTCCAATTAGTCAAGTCTATGATGTTCAGACCCCCTTGCTTCTTAGGAACACAAGTCTTCTTCTAGGCAATGGGCGCTTTCCTGGAAACTTTGTCATTACCTGTCCACAAAAAAGATCTACACAGAGAATAAATTCTAGCCAAGACAGTCTTTGGCAAAGGTAAGCATTGAACCCAGAAATTGGAAATGGAAAACAGAATACTATTTATCAACTGAGTTCTTCCAGCCATAGAGAGAAGTTTAAAACTCCAATGATTAATTCTGCAGCAAATCCTATCAATGAGGGGCATGTAATGACAGATGTTAAGCTTCTTACTGGTCATAGGAATACCAAGATACCTAAAAGGTAGCAGGCCTTCTGAAAATTGAGTGACACCCTGAATTATAACTTTAATTTCCTCCTCAACATTTCCATAATAAGCCTTGCATTTAGCAGGGTTTATCTTAAGACCCATGGCTTGAGAAAAAGAGTTAAAAACTTCCATCAACAGCTCAACAGACCTGACATCCCCTCTATAAAACAATAAAAGGTCATCAGCAAAACTCATGTTAATAATCCCCATCTTCTCACATTTTGAATGAAATTTGAAATCAGGGTTTCCATTAAGTTTCTTCATCGGTCTATGTAAATACTCCATCAGAGATATTGCCATTCACCTGAAATCTATAAGAAACAGTTGAAACAGTTAACATAATCCATCTAATAAACTGGTGAGGGAAATTAAGCTCCTTCAAAATAGTCTCAAGAGCATACCATTCTACAAAATCATAAGCCTTCTGCAGGTCCATCTGTAACATACACTTAGGAGCTCCCTGCTTAGTGCTATACCCTCTGATTAACTCAAAAGCTAGCAGGATATGATCATGAATCTTCTTCCCAGGAACAAAAGCAGCTTGACTGCTATGAATGATATTATTCAAGACCAGCCCAGGTCTTTTAGCCATAATTCTAGATATCACCTTATAAAGGACAGTGCAACAAGAGATTGGCCTAAAATCCTTCACCATATCAGCACCACTAGTCTTAGGGATCAAAGTAACCAATGTGCAGTTGATAGCTCTGTACAGTCTTTCCTTAACAAAAAAGTCTTTAATAGCACTAGTGAAATCCTGTTTAATACACTCCCAAAAGCTTTTGAAAAACTTTGCATTAAATCCATCAATCCCAGGGGTAGATAGATCCTTAATACCATTCAAACTCTGCAATATCTCCTCATCAGTTACAGGTCTGGTCAGCAGCTCACATTGATCCCTGCCTAATTGAGGTCCCTTCCTCATTGCCATAATGTCAATGTTGCCTAGCTTATTTTGAGCTTTACCTATAAGATTACCATAGAAGTTTAATATCATTGCCTCAATCTCCTCCTGGCTCTTAATAACATTCTCATTGTCATCTTTCAGCTTACTCAAATGGTTATGGCTCTGTTTGGACTTCAAGGCAGCATGGAAGTATCTATTGTTGCCATCACCAAGTTTTATCCAGTCAATCTTAGCTTTTTGTTGGATTATGCTCTCTTCCAAACTACTCAGCCTAAGCACCTCCTTAGTATAATTACTGACAACATCCATGCATTGAGGATTCATTCTATTCTTCACTAACTTATCTTGAGCCCTACTTAGCATATCTCTAGCTTCTTTAAGCTGTAAGCTAATGCCCTTGAGGGACTTACTCAAATTCTTAATCTCAGGTTGTAGTCTCTATAGCTTCTTCCATATGACAAACATTGGTTGCCCCACCAAAGGCTGTATCCAACTACTTCTCACAGTGTCATTGTAATCATCCTTATGTATGACTGCATTTTGGAACTTGAAGGGAGTTCTATGGGGCCCTGTAACATTAGACTCTTGAAGGAGTAAAAGAGCATGGTCAGACACACCTTGGTTCATAATGATAAGCTCTGTATTAATGTTCTGCTGCTGCCATTCAACATTGCCCAAAACTCTATCAATCCTAGAGTAGATCATGTTCTCTCTTTGATTGTTGCACCATGTATAATAATCACCCTGACTGTCTTTTTCATATAACTCGGCTTGTATCATCATCTCATTCAGGTCTCTATATTCTTTCCCAGTAACCTTATTACCTCCAACTCTGTCTTGGACTCTAAGAACATTGTTGAAGTCACCCATTAAGCACCAAGGTCCACTTATATTATCCTGCATTCTACCAATGGTCTCCCACAATTCTTTCCTCTGATCTAGGGTATTATAGGCATATATAGAAGTAAGCTAATAGCTTTTATTCCCCTTCTTATAAGTCACCTTACAGTGTATAAACTGAGCCTCTATAGAATGAACTTCCAGCTTAACTTTATTTTCATCCCATAACAACCATATTCTCCCATTATTATGCTTAGTGTAGTTATCAACCATTTTCCACTTAGTACCAAAATTTCTCCTAGCCTTCACAGCTTTTTGAGGCTTAACTCTAGTTTCAAGGAGCATAGCTATATCAGGGCCCATATTTTTGAGGCGAGAGGAAACCTCATGGCACTTCCCTGTATTATTAATACCTCTCACATTCCAAGAAACCATCATGTTACATCAGCTTGTGACCTAGCAGGCATTCCAACCCTCAAGGCCTCAAAGCCATTCTTGCAGGGGATATCCTCTTGGCTGCTAGAAGTGATAACATTTTTACCCTTGTTTCTACCATTACTTCTCACATTTTCCCATTCTTTGTTTTCTAAGCTCCCTCTTCCCCCCATGTTAACAACTTGGACTATAGAGCTTTCAGGAGCTTTTATAACATCAACCTCTTTCTTCTCATTTTCTATAGGGGATTTAGGTTTCCACTGCTTCTTCAATTTCACCTTGCATTGGTGCCCTACCTTTTGATAGGTTTCACAGTACAAAGGTCTCCATTCATATTCCATAGCCTGTTTTCTCTTGTTTCCTTCATTGTCTTTGATGAGGATGAAGTCCTTCTGCTTCTGAGTTACATCTATCTCAACCAGAAATCTAGCATAGGAGAGTCTCAACTTGTTAGCAGTGCACTCATCAGTCACCATAGGGACACCCAAAGCACTTCCAATTTTACCTAAGCTTCTAGTCCCCCAAAGATGTAATGGAAGATTGGGGAGTTTCACCCAAACTAGCAGTGTTCTCAAAATGTCTCTCTTGAAATCAAAATTAGGAGTCCAATCCTTAAACACCATTGGCATGTTTTGAATAGTATAAGGCCCCTTCATCATCACCATATCTTTCTCCTGATTAGACTTAAACCGCAGTATGAAATAACCTTCCTCATGGAAGAATAGGTCAGGCAGCTTGATAAAATTCCAGAATTTAGTCATAAACTGCTTCACCGCATTTAAACTCAAATCTCTACCTATGACATACATGATTAAGGTTGAACCCCAAAAATGTACCTCAGATTCTATGTCTTCTTCTTCAATTTTAACTTCAACCTCTCCCTCCACTAAGTTGGGAGCAACAAATTCAATCAAAGCACCATTGGAGGCAATTCTGTTTCCACTAATAACGTCCACCCAAAGCTTGGGGTTAGGATCTTCCATCTTCTCTTCACTGACCTGTTCATTCTTCTCCACCACCTGGATCTCAGACGACTTAGCAATTGGTATCTCGTTTCCCACTTCGCAACTCTTCACAGAGTCGGTTTCAGTACCAACAGATGAAACTCTCTCCGGATCTTCATTTTGTGTTCTATTTTGCAAGAGGGTGGTTAAGATCGACGGAGACGGCACCTTGTTCCTCTTAGGTCTTCCCCTTCCTCGACCCATATTCCTCTGATATCCTGATACAAAAACCCTCCTGGGAGGTCCCTAGTCCAAAAACTAGGAATTTAAACCATCCATAAGAGATTTCCACCAGTCAACCACTACTTGAGAAGCTAGGGCAAGTTCGCTGGAAATCGCACTGCTCGCCGAAAATCGTTAGAGGATTACAAGAGAGAGAAAAAAGGTTTTTTAATCAATTTTTTATTAATGATTATTATTATTATTATTATTATTACTATTATTATTATTATTATTATTATTATTATTATTATTATTATTATTATTAGATTGATGTTTTAACAGACCACCGCCATCAAAATTATATAAGTTTAACATCTCCACCTTTTATTTTATAAAATATATTGTTTTAAATTCTAAAGTTCTTTTACTAATCGTTAAAAAAGAATTACAAGTGTGAGTAGCGTGGATAATAGTCTCATATTGGATAGGAATGTGGTGACTTGAGCATTTATAAGTGAGAGAACCCACCCACCTATCATCTTAAAGTTTTGAGTAAATATGTGGTGTATCTCTTACAAAGGTGTGTTGCTCTAAGAAGGATGTCCCACCATTTAAAATGCTCATCGCTTTACCTCCCAATTGTTGCGCCAACACTAATCATAAAAATATTTACAAGTATATCTTTCTATCAAGATTTAAGAAGAGAATTTTGACCATACACCATTGTCGAGCCATTATTCATTAATTTGTTGTCACCATTGTGAGCATGGGTTTTGGGTCGGAATATTGGCAATGTCTTTGTAAATTACAAACCATTCTTGTTTTTCTATTCATAATCATGATGGATTAGAGATGAAACATTCTCATTGCAAGCTTATTTTGATTATCTCATAAATGAAACAAAATTGTTTTTTTCGGCCATTCTCATTTGGTGGCCTCACTTGAGTCACATCATATTGCATAGAACTCGCTAAAATTGTTAAAAAAAAAATGCTTTTACATATTCTAAAAGATATTGTCGACAAAAACAACTTCACCATTTTGCACTAAAATATGAAGCTCTTGAACGAGATCTTGATCTTCATCCTTTTTCTCCATATCACTCTTAACTTGTTTGACAAAAGACCCAAACAAAAATCACGATAATTCTTCAAAGCCACCTCATTCTTTTCATGTTCGGTGTATGAGGTAAAAGATATCAAAAAATTTTAAGAATATAATTCCTTGTCAGAAGATAAGATTCAGGATGATAATTATGATAACAAAGGAACCTCCATAAAAGAAAATGACGACTCTGACTCATCCGATGAATCAGAGCAATAAGACAAAGTTAACTTATGTCTTATGACAGAAGATGAGGTAAGTAAAGATAAAATTGAATGTCCCTACTATGAATTATTTTATATATGTAATGAACTTAATAAAGAAACTAGTAGATTAAAAGATATCGTTTTCACTTTTAAAAATTATATTACGTATCCCGTATCGACCAAAAAAGTAAAAGGTGTGTGTGCTCCCCCCTGCAAGGGCAGGGAGAGTTAGAGGCTCTATAAGGTATATTACACGGATATGGTGAGGCTAACTCACAATTGCGAGTAACCTTGCACGATGGTTTTCGAGGCTGTTTTGGGGACCAATTCACGTGAGGTGAGGAGTTCTACTGGTGATCGGTGTTGCTAGATTGCAAGTAGGTGGTTAGATTATCAGTGTTATGACTGTTGTGAGCGAAGTGCTCACTGAGCAGTATTGGGTGGTATTGAGTGAAGCTGACTTGGGGGGTGAGGTATTTATAGGGATTCCTGATTCCTAGGGCTTTCTTGAAAAAGGTCACCGCACACCTAGTCAAAAGGTGGACTATTGAATTCCTATTTCGAAGAAATATGTGGGTCATTAGTTATATTAACTTTTCTGTTATCTAAGACACATCTTATCCTACATTTCTTCTTCCCAGGGGTGAGGGAGATGTAAGGGAGAAGTGGTACCTCCCTTCGGGCAACCTTGATTCATCGCCCATTTCCTAGGGTGATCCTAAACTATCGCTATAGGTGGGTTATTTATAAATATAACACTACACAGTCCCTCAGACACGAGTTCTTCAGCAAAAGGTGAAATGTTTTTCACCCTCATTTAGTTTTATAATGTATTAGTTTAATTTGATTAATAAAATAGTTTGATGATGTGTACAAAAACATGCATTATTTATAATTTGAGAAAATAATTATATTGTTTCTTGTATTTATTTGTTTTAATTTGAATATAAAAAAAATGGTTTTATACTTTTATAATTTGAATTTAAATAAGTAAGAAAAAGGATTATGATTGGTTGTTGAACTTATAAAATAAAAGGAAATTTTATTTATCATTTTTTATCATTTAACAAAATAATTAAACTATTTGAATTAAATGGATAGTTTTTTGTTTTAATTTAAAATGGATAATTAGGACTAACTAACAATTAAATGAATTAATTAATAACTAAACACAATAAAAATACTAAATGACTAAATTAAAAATACAAATAAAATAATTAAAATGATAAAAATAGAAGTAAAATAGAAAATAGGGATGAGTTGCAAATTCAGTAAGACATATTAGGCTTAATTACAATTGGGGTGTGGAAAGCAATGGGCACTAGACCCAAATTTCAAAAGCCCAGTCAAAAATAGAAAGAAAAAGTGGAAAATAATCAGAATAAATAAAAGAAAAAACATAGACAAACGTAGGCCGCTTGATCTGATTACCAGGAGAAGTCAAGATTCATCTTGGGACACTGGATCAGTTGACCATTAGGGGGCTAATTGATCACATGGATGTGATTGAGGGTGCTTGATAACAAGGGTGGTTAGCAGCGCATAGGACTAGTCAATGGTCATCTGATCCGAGTGGCTAGGAGAAGGCGTGTGTTGTTCACCTGTAGCGAGGAAATGAGAGTACATAAAGGAAACTCTCTTCAGAAACTCTCATTTCCTTATCTTCTTTCTCTCTTTAATCCCATCATCTCTCTATTGTTTCTATGTCTTCCTCCCTTTCTCTAAGACCCCCACCCTAATGCTCTCTCTCTCTCTCTCTCTATCTCTCTCTCTCTCTCTCTCTCTCTCTCTCTCTCTCTCTCTCTCTCTCTTTCCCTCCCTCCCTCTCACTAAAACACCACACTACTACGGAAAACTCATTTAACAACGGTTGGGAAAGATATATAATGACGCGGACATATGTGTTGTTATGTAGAGTGTCGTTGTATATATGATACTTACAACCACGGTCCTGTGACCGTTGTAATAAATTGGAAAGTGCACGCCCTATAACAACGGTTAAGAGTAATAACCGTTGTGATATTGTTTATGAATAAAAAACAAACGTATCATACCAGAATCAGCAATACACCATTTGTGAACAGATATCAAAACCATTATTACATCAAAATGTACGTAATTACGAAGGAATATCAAAGGATGAAAAATGAAATTTCAAAAGACAACGAGATATAATCATTAATTCAACAGCTCGAGGTTGGAATAAATTTATCCAACTTCCAAGAGAAGATGAAGAATCAGAAGAAACAATATAAAAGCGTAAGAGCCAAAACATAAAAACAACTTAATCCAAAAGAATCAAAATGAGTTCTACTGCTCAAGCTACCAATAATGTTAAGAATGAAGCTGTTGATGTATAGGGGGATGTAGTTCAAAACCTTCCTCAGAATCAATATGTTGTTGTAGAGGGGGTTGTCGTTCAAAACCTTCCTTAGAATCAACAAGTTGCTGCTGTAGAGTGGGCTGTTGTGGAAAGAAGGAGAGCTCTAAGGATGAGGAGAAGAATTTTGAGAAGGCGGATGGTTGTTTTCGATTCTGATGATGATGATGAGGCTGACTATGATTGGTCAAACTTCCTCTCAGCCAGAGCATTTAGATTTAATGATTAAGTTTATGTAATGAAACTTAATTTATCTAATGAAATTTTAATCTTTTTGTTTAACAGCTTAAAATATCAGCTATAATATCTATCAACTAATATACTAACAAACAGATAACTAATTGAAAATTCAAAAGTTTGCGTTGAACTTACTCGTAAGAAACCGTCTTTTATTAGTTGCATTCATGTCTTCATAATGTAATTCAAACATCAACAATGCATCTGCAGTTTAAACATCAACAATGTAATTCAAACCCTAATTCAACTATTACATTTCATAACAAAGTAAACATTAAACATAAAGGAGACAAGAAAACATAACATCTTGAGATTTCCAGAGAATCTCTCTGATTTCGGTTTATTTTTCAAATTCTTGTTCTTCTTCTTTAAATTCTCATACATAACCTTCAAATAGCCCACAACTTCCAACTCTGACTTCATAATGCTCTCATCTTCATTTCCAGCTCTTTCTCCTATGTCTTCATCCCATATGAACAAATTACATGTTTCATCGCTCCTCCAAAATGGACATCTCCATAAAAGCCTTCCTCTATTTTGTCCCTTCTTGTATTGGTACGAAACCATACGACCATCATAACCACAAAAATTTGCAGATCGAGATTTTACAGTGGAAGAAGACATAGAAACACCTTTGGATGAGTTTGTCTTCAAATGCGACATTGAAACACCTTAAAGTAGAACACTTTCTTGTTATTGTTGTTGTCCTCTTCCCGACGATGGTGACGGTGTTGGTGTTAGGGTTGTTTCGTCTTGTTTCTTTTTTCAATGGATAAATGGATATATACTTGGTGTTTAAAATACATAAAGAAGCTTCAGTTTGCAACAACGGTTTTAAGAAATAGCTATAGTGATATCCTTATTATTGTTTAGTTAAATATAAATAAAACTAAAAAGGGACGCATTTACGTTAAATGAATAAACTATTTGAGGGCGGTGAGGTTCGAACCCATGAAAGCTTGATTGTATCACCACGGTGTTCACAACAACCGTTATTATACCCCTTAAATTTCTAATTAAAATATAAAAAAAAATTAGCGCATGACTTTCTAATTAAACCAAAAATGCTGGTGCTGGGAGTTGAACCCATGACAAGACGCTACCAATAATAACGGTTTTTTAAATACCCGTGGTGAAAGGCCTCACATTTCACCACGCTTGGAATTTTAACCGTCATTAGAAGCATTTAAATAAGACTTAAAAAATGCGCGCATCCAGTACGCACTATTACAATGGTGTATAGGATGCTGTTGTAAACCTGGCGTTATTGTTTGCGCATTTTGTAGTAGTGCCACTAAATAGAAATCACCTTCGTCGGTGGTTCCACCCTAACAACCCTTACTCGACCACCACTTTCAACCGATGTTCATAATTTATTCATCCCAACCTAAGAACCCTAAGTCCAAACCCCACGAACCCTAAGATCAATTATGAACCATATCCTTAGCCAAACCTATAAGTGATGAACCCCAACCTTTTCAAGATGAACTCTAACCCTGTATAAGGAACCGTGACACAAACCAATAAACACTTAAACCCTTATCCAAATCACTGAGACCGACCCTCAAACCCTAGGTCCTACCATCAACAACCACAATCAAATAGCAAACCAAACACACAACTACAAAATATAACTTTCGTAACACCAATTTTACAACGATCATAGTGTTAACCATGGTAATAGTGTATTTCTGGGTGTTTTTTGTTATTACTAAAGAACATGTCACAACGGTCATATGAAGCAACCGTAGTGAAATGTACACTGAGTGAAATGGTTCAAATCCCAACACCAACAATTAGTCATTTATCGTGATAAAAATGTGATTAACCTTGTATATCACCATAGTTTTTATTTTCAACCATGATGAAAGGTGATACTTATTTATATATAAGAAAAATTATCTCTCGCTTCAGTACATAACAACCGTCTCTCTCAAAACAAAACCCTAACAACTCTTTCACTCGTCTCTCTTCAAATGAAACCCTAACAACTCTGTCATTCGTCTTTCTCATATGGAAACCCCAAAACGAAACCACAACATCAATTCTTAGCCAATGGGTATTTAGAGGTTCATTTTCTCTATAGTTTTTTTCAAAATCTATTTCAATAGCTTGTTTCATGTTGTAAGAACTTTCTTCTTGTTTTGACTTGTAGGTAGGGATGTTTATTTCAATAAAGAGGACGGAATTAAAGTTAGCGATGAAAACTTATAGGTAGGGATGTTAAGTTTGTTGCTCTAACTTTAGCTTCATCCTTATTTCATTGTGGACGAGTCATTATGGGATATGTATGGTACGTTTCTAAAGTATTCTATGATTTGATATGTTGTATTTTTGTTTATGGTTTGTTGTTGATGAATGTTGTTGTTAATGTTTGTTTAAAAAATGAGTTTATTATATATTATGTGGTTTGACTGTTTTTCCAATCCCTTACTGAATATATAACTTTCTATCCACCTTTAATATTGTTTACAAAGTAGTTAATATTTTACAAAAAGAACTAGAGGTGAAGCAGGGGCGGTTGAAGAACTAGGATCATTAAGTCAAGTTCTTACTATCAAAGAAAAATAATACAAATAAGGTGTTGAAGAACTCTTGTCTAGCATTGAACGTGAATTTGTATTTCTAATACAACTTAATTTATTATATTATAATGTTCTAGTGCAGATTTAAAAGGTTATATGTTTAGTGAGCATTGGGGAAATATGCATTCCACATAATTTATAATAAACTCATATTGATATATTACAATGATTGTTTAGCACAACCGTTGTTAAATATGTTGCATTAAAGGATATTACAACAATTGTTTAAAGTAATCGTTGTAGTAGGTAGCACGCTATGTAGATACAATTATGGTTGCACGTCTATGGTAGAAATCATAATACATACAATCACACCTTACCTTACAATGGTTGGACCAGCGTGGTGGTATCCCATTTCCAACCGTTGTAATAGGTATTTTTCGTAGTAGTGACATTCAAACACAAATATCCTAACCCTAACATTCAACAAACCTTCTGCCTATGCCCAGCCTAACCAAAATCGAACCCCCTAAACAACAATGCTCCGATACCTTAACAATTCACACAATCACTGCAAAACCACCACAAACAAGGCAACAAAAAGGAAAAACATCATGCATGTAGAAGAAAATGAAGCACCAACCTACGGAAAGGAGGATTTCTCCGGTGAAGGTAAAAAAGCTATGTCTTTTTATTCCTAGTTCTTTTTCTTTCTTTCTTTCTTTGAATCCCTTCTAACTCCTTCTTTCTTTCTGTGTTGATTGCGAGGTAATACTTGGAATCTTGACTCTTGCAAGGTAATACTTGGAATCTTGACTCTTGTGAAGAACAATAACTTAGGATTTATGTATATTTTGTAAACCATAGATCCTCTCTTGTAAACCCTAGGCTTAGTTTATATAGTGTTAGCATTAGGTTTAATAGTAAGTTTTGATTGATTCAATTAGGAAACTTTAGCCCAGATTTTATTTGATTTGTATTTTTAGGAAAGTTTGATTTGTAACTGAAAAACTCAAAATGAAAGATTTGTTTTTTTTTATGCTTTTGAGTTGATTTGGTCCTTATTGATTCCAAGTTTATGTATTCTAGCCTCTAGGGCTTTTTGGACCATTTATTGGACTCTTGAACTTTTGACTTGTTTGACCTCTATTGATTCAGCACAAAAAAGGAATAATAAAAATAAATAATAATTGTTAAACCAACATGCCAACCTAATAAACTAAGTAGTAAAAACAAATAATTAAAGAAAAACATAATAATGACCTAATTTATCCAAATAACCCTTAATACAATAATAATAATAATAATATGACCTAAAAAATGCAATAATAGAATATGCCATATTAATATTAATAATAGTAATAATTGTATGTATTATATTAAAAAGATACTTAGAAATAAAAGCAACAATCTACCCTGGATAAAAATAATATACTTAGTAATAGTAATAACATCTTAATAGTAAAAATCACACAAAAACATACAATAGACTAAACTTAAAAATAAAATAAATATTAATAATATGAAAAAAATCCTAATAACTTGAAAAAATAATAGAAGTGAAGATGCATTAAAAAGGAGTACCAAGAAAAATAAAGCAAAACAAGGGTAAAAAGTCAAAATGGTCCTTCATTGATTTTTGGATCATTGTAGTTGACCATTTAACTTATACTAGTGGGACTCAGATGAACTAAACTTATACTAAGGTAGAGGATAAACTTTAAAATATTCAGTTGGAGAGTGTGGTCAAAATTTGGAGTATGACATAAGCTGTCTATCTTTGGGATTTGATGGGCGTGAGGTCCCTTTTGGACTTCCTTTAAGTCTTATATGGACGTGAATCTGGACATAGTATTTGGAACTTCAGAGTAAGTATTTGGAACTTCAGAGGGACGGGCATCAACCGATGCAAGCTCTTTATTGGCAGTCTCCAAGTTGCTCAGATAACATTCGTGAGCTGCTTATTGATTTCCTTGAATGGTGTCCACTATGCCATCTAGGAGCGAATATTTCAAGGTTAAATATTCGGTGGATACGAGCACTTCTAAGGCGTTGATGGCAAGGCGCCCCATGATCATATTGTAGGGCGGCGTGGAGTCTATGATGAGGTAGTTGACGTTGATGACTTTGGCGTCAATAACCTCCCAACAAGTGGTTTTAAGGTCACACAACCCATTATCTGTATCTGTTCCCTCGATAATCCTATTAGGGAGCCTGTGAACCCTTGTATGTCTTCCATATTTAGTTGTAAATTCTGGAAGACGTCCCAGAACAGGACTTTGACTGAGCTACCCAGGTCTATTAGAACGCGTCTGATATCCCAGTTGCAATGTTGGACGATGATAACTAGGGGATCAACGTTATGAGGATTTATTCACATGACATTTTCTTCAGAGAAAACAATCACTACTACGAAAAACTCATTTAACAACAGTTGGAAACTACATATAATGATGCAGATCAGGGCGTTGTTAAGTAGAGTGATGTCGTAAGTACGCTACCTATTAAGTGAGTTAAAAAAAATTAAGATTAGCTTACAAACTCTCATTCTCATATTCCGATTTACTAACTCATCTAAACCATCGGATTAAAATCAAAATCTTTGTTTCTCTCAGAAAATACAGAATTAGAGATTCAAGAACAAATCCCTCAATATCCATCTCTTAGAATACACAACTCTAAAATCTCTCCAACCTATCCCTTCATATTCTTCTTCAATTATTCACAAAGGTTACCTTCTCAACTACTCTAAAGTTGTATAACATAGAGTTTCTGGTAAGCAACCAATGTTTTTTTCAATCTTTTTTTTTTCTAAATGGTTCATGATAATTTCAAATGGAAACATGGAAAAACTACTTGAAAAATGAATAAGATGTTGGTTTGATATCATCAATTTTTTGTGTTCTTGCTGCTTAAAAGGGTTTCTCAACCTCACAACTTCCACACACAGATAATGTTATTATAAACCAAATGCTTGCCTAAAACCTAGTAACATGCCAACAGTGGCTGAAGTTAAAGGCTCTGGTTTCGACAACAGATGACTAATAAAAATGAAGTTGAAGGATCTGACTTCATAAAATATACATTATCGGATCTAATATATTCAGTGAATCTTGGCACTTAAAAGCGCTATTATAAGTGGCTATCCTATAATAGCGGGAGCTTTAATAGCATTTAAAAGCGCTATTAAAGGTAAAAAAACGCTATTAAATATCTTTTTTGGCGTAGTGCACCCAGTCTAAAGGTGGATTGTTGATCTTTTATTTCCAAGGAATATATGGGTCATAACTATCTTGACTTTCCCGTTATCTAAGGGCGATGCAGTACCTCCCTTCACGCGACCTTGCGTTGTCACCCCTTCTCTAGGGCGATTCCAAGTTGTCGCCATATGTCAGTTATTTGAAAATATAACACTACATGTTTTAAAAATGAAAATGATAAATTAATCTAGAAAATACGTCAACTTAGAAAACATGTGTTAAATGCTAATTTTGTTTGTATTTCGTCTGATAATATGGATACCAAATGTAAAGGTTGTGAGAATTTGAAAAATAAAATTGAAGATTTGCATGAAATCCTTAGTAAATTTATCAAAGGTCGAGATAATTGAGATATCGTTTTATCTCATTAAAGAGAAACATATAATAAAGCTAATATATGTTATCAACCTAATAATAATTTCAAATCCTTCAATATGTTTTGCCATGCTAAAATAAATTCCAATCATAACATATTAAAGTGAAATTATTATTGTAAAAATGGTCATACTGCTCCTTATTGTTTTAAGATAAATCATGACTTGAATTGGAATTCAAATGGTTCATCTGAATTCTTTAAAATCCATGACTCTAATATGAATTACTTACAACTCACTAACTCAGGAAGACTAAAAAATACTTTGGTACCAAAGGTTAAGAACTAAAATTATGTTGCAAGTATGCTTTGCAACATAAAAATCAAAAGAATGCAATAATAGTAGTTGTCTGAAGCATTCATCTATGGACTTTATTGAGTTTTTATCTTCTTTTCTAAATGGAGAGATGACACATTGTATAGAGAAGTATTTTAAAAGGAATTTTTAAAGAAAGAATTTAGACAAAATTATACTAAAGATCCTTTAAGTTATTCTTTTGTAACAGATTGGCCCTTTTAAGTTTTTTTGTAACAACTTAGTCCATTATGGTCATTTCTACATTATTCTTCTCACATTTTGAACATTTAAAAATGTGTGACTATTATATTTCTGGTTGCACTTCATAATTTTCATACCACTCAAAATAATTTCATCCACAATTAGCACATTCACTCTATTAAAAAAAGAAAACGGTGCACACATTTGGTAATTTAAAAGAATAAGTTGTTACAAAAATAATTAAAGGACTAACCTATTAAAAAAAATAACTTAAAGGATTTTTGGTGCAATTTTTTCAACAATTTATAAATGTTGCTCACATTAAAAGGTGCAAAGTAATGCATTCACTGAAAAAGGAAAATGCTCAATACTTTTTAAAATATCAAAGATAAATAAGTCTTTCAAAATTACTATGTGGAGGTAAGAAAGATGTAAGTAATTTATAAGAAAAATAATAAGAAATTCTCTGTATGTCTTCCGAACAAATGTTAAATTTTTTCTTTAACTTTTACTCAAAAATAATTTTAATCAAATCACTCACACCATGTAAGAGTATATTCCAAATGTAGAGTTTTTAGGAAATAAAAGGGTGGTACATTAACAAATTGGGCCCAAGATCAAATCAAGCTCCAAAATGCACAAGAAAACAAGATTTTCACATTCTAATCAATTAAATCATAGGTTTAATTGATTAAAACTATTTAAAACTCAAAAAATTACACTATAAAAAATGTTGTATCCAGCCAAATGATTTAGTGAAGTGAAAAACATGTGGAGAAAAAGGCGTTTGCGACGTGTTTATCACGTCACTAACATATTTAACATTAACATAATAAGTTTAAAGATAGCACGTGGGTTATGAGATTTAAAAAAAAAAAAAGAGGTTGTGACGTGAAAATCACGTCGCAACATTTAAATTTAAATAAAAAAATTAAAAGGGGAATGGCGTACAAAAGAGGGAAGTTTAAAAATTTAAAAATTTTGTTTTTGAAGTGTTATTCACGTCGCAAGGTTTAAGAGGGAAAAATATATAACAGTAAAATGATGGGTACAGGATGTGCAAGTTGGAACTGACAAAAGTTTTGACCGTTGCAATTTAGTGACGTGTTTTTCACTTTGCAAATTAGCGACGTGTTTGTCACTGCGCAAATTGAAAATTTAAAATATATCTGTTGGGCATTGCGACGTGAATCTCACTTCGCAAGATTGCGACGTGAAATTCATGTCGCTAGGTTTGACTTTTAAATTAGCACGCCACTTATGTTTCCCAGGCCACTCACATTACATGCAATTAATCTTATCCTTTCCCTTTCTACTCGCTCCATTTCCAATATCCTTTCCCTTATACTCTCTTCCTTTTCTTTTCTCTAACATTTTCCTCATTGCAACCTTCATTCATTTTCCTCATCTCCAAATTTAAGGTATTTTTACCATTTTTTACTTCTACTATTTTAAAAGTATTTCGGGTCACACATATTATATTCTGATTTAATTTATTTTCAATCTTTTTATGTCAAAATGTTAAAGTTTAGAAGATTGAAGGAGATCTTTGAACAAAAAATTGAAGAAATAATATTGGAACAAGAATATTGAAGGAGATTGAAAAAGAGCTATTTTTGTCATTATTTTTTTTCTTCTGAATTTCCAATATTATTGGGTTGTTGTTTCTTTAAATATTATGCTTTTTTGGTTAAATATGTGTATTGTAATATATATTTAAAACGAAAATGTATTATTCAAATTTTTTAATATATTTATTTAAAACGAAAATATATAATTTTTTATTAAAAAAGAATTATATTTATTTATATATAAATATTTATTTATTAAAACAGATTTTATTTATTAAATAAAACAGATTATATTTATGGGTTAATAGTCATTTTGTCCCCTACCATATAAACGCTTTTCAAAAAACCCCCTATAAAAAAAACTTGCAAAAAATACCCCAACATTTGAAGATTATCTCAATTTTGACCTTCATCACATCTAGTCATCAAAAAAGCTGATGTGGCTGTGTTTTTTTAGTGATGTGGAAGGCCATGTTGATTTTTTATTTTTATTTTGAATTATTTAAATGCCACATTGGCACTTTATTTTATGTTTATTTTTCATTTATATTAGAAAATATGTTAAAACTTAAAAAATTTGTTAAAGGTGGGATTTGAACCCACCCCTATCTTTCATACATTAAATGTTTTAACTAGGGGTGGCAAAATGGATGGATTGGATGGTAATAGATGGATTAAAACAATCCATTAGTCCATTAACAATCCACTAAAATTTTCTTAAAATTATCCAATCCGATCCATCTGTTAAAAATAAAATCCATCCAATTCATCAATTAACATATTTTTAATGGATGGATATCCATCCATCCAATTTTTTTTTATTTAAAAAAAAAATCAGTTTTTTTATTCGGAAAAAGAAGTCGGTTTTTTTTTTTTGGAAAAAAAATCGGTTTTTTTTTCAGAAAAAAAAAAGTCGGTTTATTTTTCGGGAAAAAAAGTTGTTTTTTTACGGAAAAAAATGTCGGTTTTTCTTTCGAAAAAAAATCGTTTTTTTTTCAGAAAAAAACGTCGGTTTTTCTGTCGAAAAAAAAGTCGTTTTTTTTTTTTCGAAAATAAAAGTTGGTTTTTTCGGAAAAAAAATCAGTTTTTTTTCGAAAAAAAAGTCGTTTTTTTTCGGGAAAAAAAGTCGGTTTTTGTTTTCAGAAAAAAAATCGGTTTTTTTCCGGAAAAAAAAGTCGGTTTTTCTTTCGGAAAAAAAATCTGTTTTTTTTTTCGAAAAAATATAATCGTTTTTTTTTTCGGAAAAAACGTCGGTTTTTCTTTCGAAAAAAAAGTCGGTTTTTTTTCAAAAAAAAAAAGTCGCTTTTTTCCGGAAAAAAAGACAATTTTTTTTTCGAAAAAAAAGTCGATTTTTTTTCCGAAAATAAAACTAGGTTTTTTTTTGGGCAAAAAATATCGGTTTTTTTTCGGTAAAAAAAGTCGGTTTTTTTTTTCGGAAAAAAAGTCCGTTTTTTTTTTCAGAAAAAAAAATCAGTTTTTTTTTAGAAAATTTGGTTTTTTTTTTAAAAATAATTAATTCTTTTTAAAAAAAAAATCCATTTTTAATTATTTTTTAAAAAATAAATCTAACGGAGATAAAAATAATCCATTGGATCTTTAAAATTTGTTGGATGGATTTAATCCAATCCATTAACTTACTTTTTATGTGGTGGATGGATTGGATGAATTTTGGCTTAATGGATCCAATTGTCACCTCTAGTCTTAACAATAGGCTAGAATGCTCATGTTGTAATTTTGTTTCCATTAATTAATGTTAATACATATTTTTCGTTATTTACCTTTAATTGATGTTAATATATTATAAATAAATAACTTATTTAATTTTAAATTTTTTTAATGTTAAATATACTGTAGCAATTTTAGTTTATTAAAATGCTACAATTATTAATTTTTCAAATTAGTGTATTTTTACCTTTCGTTTTTTTGTGTATTTTAATTTCGTTTTTTAACATTAGTTTATTAATTTGTGTATTAATTTCGTTTTTTGTTTAGCAATTTCGTTTTTAATATACTAATTTATTTCAAAATTATTTTAACATTTGTTTATTAATAATTCCAGTTTATTAATTTATATAAATAATTTTTAATTTAGTTTAATTTAACTTATATTAAAACGTAAATATTAATTTATATTAATAACACTAATAATTTAATTCCAGTTTATTAATTATTTTAACATTAGTTTATTAATTTATATTAATAATGTTATTAATTTAATTTATTAATTTATACTAATTATTTACTGTAAATATTATTTAAATTGTTATAATAAATTATAAATGCTACAGTAATAATATTTGTAAACTATTCTAAATTAATATTAATAACGTTTTAATAAGCTACATTAAGAGTTATTAATCTATATTAATAACGTTAATAATTTAATTCCAGTTTATTAATTTATTCTAAACTATTCTACTGTAAGTATTCAAAACTATTTTACTTCAAATATTAATATTAACATTATATGTATTGTTTAAAACAGAATATAAAAAAAGAAAATAAAACATAATAAAAAATTGGAAGTAATATTATTTTATACTATTTTTTTAAAAACATAATTTTATTAATATATAAATATATGTTTAATATTATAAAAAAATAAATATTTTAATATATTTTTAGTATATGTTTAATATATGTATAATATTATTAGTATATGTTTAATATTATAAAAACAGAATTTTTAGTATATATTTAATATTATAAAAACAGAATTTTTAGTATATGTTTAATATTATAAAATAAAAATAGAATAAATAAATAAAATTTAGTTTTTCAACTCCCTCACAGGTACCCTCATCCTTCACACAGTTTGGGGGATCCCACACCGCACAACCCCCATCCTTCACACAGTCTGGGGGATCCCACACCGCACAGCACACACAGGTACCCTTACCATCCACACATATACATATGCGTGAGAATAATGATGAGGAGGCAGCTGAGGACGATCATGAGGTGGATGATGAGGAGGCGGCAGCTGAGGACGATGATGAGGAGGCTCCCAATGATGAGGAGGTTCATATCATTAATATTTTATTTGGCCCAGCGAAAATTCGTAAGTTTTAAATTTTTAAGTATACATGTTTCCATTTTTTATATTAACTTATATTTCATATTAATATAAATTATTGATGTTTAGTTTCGAGCCGAGTCGGACTGCTGCCCAGTGTATAAGTTATGTTATTCAACAAAAGTATTAAAAAGCTTGGAAGAGATTTAGAGAAGTTAAGGGGGACGAAAGAGAAGCTTGGTTTAATTTATTTAAGGTATAATTAATTTTTTTTGTTAAGTTATGTAATTTATTTGTTAACTTATTTTTGTTTAAATTATTTTTTATTATAATTGTCTAACTATTTTATTTGAATGTCTTACAACATTGTCGAAAATTTGTAGGTGAGAAAAAATTAATGAGAAGGAGGTTAGAAAAAATTATTTTGGCAGAACAGCAGTTCGACTTTCTGATATTCTACGGCGTGCTAGAAAGCATTGGGAACTTGAAAATATTCGTCCCAACTGGATAGGCAAAGAAGTATTAGATGAACTTCTTATTTATTGGGATTCAGATGCTAATTTTAAGGCAAGATCTGAAAAAGCAAAGAAAATGAGAGCATCTGAAAAAGGGGTAGCCTTAATGCAGTTGGAAGTATAAGTGTTGTCGAACATGCTCGACGAATGGTAATTATTACTACTATTTTAAGTTATATTATGATTTATTATATATTTTTAATTAAAGTTAATTTTATTATTTGGGAAAAGAGATTGGGGAGACCTCCACTCATGACGGAGCTAGACAAGAAAAAAAAAATCGGGGAGGCTTTGTTGACGAACGCACCAAAAAAGCTTTGGTAAGTAAGTCGTTTCATTTTATTTAAATTGTTATTATTTTTTTTAATTTAATGACAATTTTGTGACATGATTATCATGTGGCAACTGAGATATTGTGGCGTGAAAATCACGTGCCAAAATTTATTATTTAATTTACCTTAAATTGTTTAATCTATATTTAATTTAATTTTTTTATTTTACGTGTAGGAGGATTACCATGTATTGCTCACACAATTTTTGGTATAGAGAATCCTCAGTATACTCCAAGAGGTTCCGAGCCGCTTAAATTCACGAGTGAATTTTTATATTTGGGGTTTAGTAACTAGCGTAAAGGGACCGAATAGATGTTTATAAGGTGCTGGAGCTTTGACGGGTGGTATGAGAAAAGAGGATAGAACTCTATTTCAAAGAGTTAGAGATGGTGAGGGAACGTCACATCCACCACAATTAACCCTTGAGATACTAGAAACGGTAAGACAACTGGCGCTAACTGAAGCGAGATGCGAAACGGTGCAACGTGAGGCGGCACTAAAGGCCCAAATTGAGGAGTAACAAAGTCAGATAGAGGCAATGAAGAAAAGGCAAGCAGAAATGGAGGCAATGATGCGCCAATTTATGCAATCACAAGGTGGCGGTAATCCAGTTGTTGGAAATGAAAAAGTTGGTGGTCAACAACAGATGGATGACTTGGATGACGATGATTTTGACATTGATAACTTTCTCGATCCGGATTAATCCGAAGCATTTATTGTAATTTTAAATTTTTATTTTTGTAAAATATTAATTACATTTTAGTATATTGTACACTTTTTATTTAAAAATTTTATTCTTAATTTTGGTATTTATTTATATTTATTCATTTTTGTTATTTATATTTATTAATTTTTCAATTTAAATTGTTATTGAAAAAAATTTAATATTAATTTTGTATTTTAAAATAATTAAAAAAACAAACTATAATTAAAATTTTAAATTATAATTTAAAATTATAAATAAAAATACAAACTATAAACGTGTACCAAAAAATAAATAAGTTTTTTTTATACAAAAAAATTATTCAGCCACGTGATATTTACGTCACAACTTGCCACGTGAAATTCACGTCACAACTTGCCACATGAATATCACGTGGAAAGCTTCTTACACGCGTCTGCCATCTTCTCTGCTACGCCTGCTATGGCTGCAACTCTGTTTTATTTGTTGCGGCGTGAAAATCACGTGGCAAAGTTGCGACGTGATTTTCACGTAGCAACAGAGTTGCCACACAGAGTTGTGGAGGGTGCGTAATAATTTTTTGTTTTGTGATTGCGGGTTTAATGTTAACGACATTGTAAATGAGATCAAAGTGTCATCTTGGAATTGGTTGATTCTAGGTAGGAAAGGTAGGGTCCCGTGTCGACTTTACGAGTGGTATAAATTCCCGTTCGACTTTTTGTAATTGTTTTGGTTTGGAGATTTCCTTAATCTCATTTATTGAATTGCTTATAAAAAAATAGAGTTGTCACACGTGATGCTGCCACGTGAATAGTCACGTCGCTAATACCAGTTTGTGGCATGATTTTTCAGGTTGTAAAGTGAATTGCACGTCGCAAAATTCAGTTTTTTTCGTAGTGTTATGACCAATAATTGATTAGGCCGTTCATTTAATCGATTAAGATTTGAATATTTGTTGTTTTCAACGACCAATGTTATTTAATTGATTGCATTTAAACCTCCTAATTAATTAGGGAAATATCTAATCGATTAGGAATTGTCTATGAAACGCGCATCCTTTTTCATTTATTATTCATCACCTCTCAAAATAATATTCTATCTTCTTGATACTTTTGTGTGATATTTCATCATCATCGCCCATCACGTCCAACTAAGAAAATAAGAACATTACTAAGCTTTCTTCAACAAATTTTGAGTATGAATACTTTTCACCTTCAATCCAAGAAAATTATTACAAGAAGCCAAGATTAGAGAGTTTATCTTCAATCCAAGAAAATTATTACAAGAAGCCAAGATTAGAGAGTTTATTTGCACCAAACCATAAGTGGTGTACCCTAAGGTGGTGAAAATATTCTACGCAAATCTTAGCTATACAGAAAGGGTTATAACATCCTAGGTATTTAAAATCCCAATCTCCCCCTCCATTAAAGATTTAGGGGAACTTGTGGGTCTGTTATCTTATGGGTCTCTCTAATCCTTTGATTCTCTATGTTATTTCGATAATTTTAACCTCCATACTGCTACTATGTCTCTTCTTACTAATACAACCACATGTCATAGGGCCTCTCTCACTGTTGGATACATGATAATGACCTGACACCTCATTTTTTATGTGATCATCCATATATATGCATATCCCGAAGAATTTCAACCATAGAAATTTTTTGAGAATTTACGTTGTGGTTTGACTCCTTTCTAACAACATTGAGATCAATTAGGCTAGTGGGGTAATTCAACTTATGTTGGATTCTAGAAAGAGCAATACTTGGCAGCCATACCGGGACCCGATTACAAAATTTATAATTCATGCAGGAGTTAGTTTAGAAGGGAAAGAGTGTGACTAAAGCTCTTCAAAGATCACAAAATCTACTATGAAGCAAATGGAGATATCAAATAGGAATGGAATGTGGGTGTACAATGCATCTACTGAGCAAGCTCTTTAGGCTCCCCAATAACCCTAGCCTTTAAATTTGGAGGAGTTTGAATACAAGATGCCTCCAACACAAGCTTTACTTTACTCCATCCTAGCAAGAACCTAATATAACAACATAATACTTACTCGGATGTCTGCAAAAGTTAACTTCATCTCTAAGCTTGGAAAATACAGGGGTACAAGTTCCTCATGAGTTTTTGGACACTCATGATGATGATGGCGCAAATCAACAACCTCCTATTTTTATTACTTACTTTCTCCGTTTTCATCTTCTTTTGATAGTAATTTAAATTTTGTAATCCTATTTGCTTATCTATGAAGTTTATATTTAATTACTATACATTATTCTATGTGATGTTTATATGCTTATATATTTTCCCCCGCTTTTTGATAATGGCAAAGGAGAAGTATACTTTCAGAGGGAATATATTATACTCTCTTTATCTGTGAGGGAGATTTAACCACTCCCATCTTTTCATCTGTTTTACCGCCTCCATGAGAATTGAGTTGTCATAATCAAAAAGAGAGAGAATGTGATTCTTTGTGTTGTATAAGTAATTGTGGTTTTGATCATGACAAGGAGAATAAAGAGAAATTTTCATAAGCATCATCATGATTTAAGTAAAACAAAAAGCGAAGCAAGAAGGTTATGGTGTCTGGCACAAAGAAAATCAAATATTAAGAACATAAAAAAAAAACTAAATTCGATATAAGCATGCTTGTGATCCTGTGTCCTAGCTATTTTTATCTATTTAGGATCATTAATCGGTGATAAGTGTGAGTAGCTGTCAAAGTACTAAAGTAATGCACATACACTCACTTAAACATTTTTCTAAAAGTTTATATGCTTTGAAAATCGTGTTAAAAATGTTGTTAGCCTAAGAATAATCGATTAAGCATTATGTTTAATCAATTAGGAAGATAAATTCAGTATTTAATCGATTAGAACATTTGTCTAATCGATTATGAAGCCTCTTAATCGATTAAGCTCAGAACTTGGTTGTTTCTTTTGTAAAAAGCCAAGTCATAATCGATTAGCACCTAATCGATTAAGGAGCGGCTTTGCCCCCAAAATCCTTTCCTTTGATGGCCATTTTTTTTTATATAAAGAGAACTTGTGTTTAATTCAATACAACACATGAAATAAAAAAAATATATAATTTTTTCTCTCTTACTCACTCTTTTCTTAGAAACTTTTTCATACACTTAAAAGTATTTTAGTGATGATAAAGCAAAATACTTAAGAGTTATGCTTACGTAATTGTTGTATGAATTTCATCAAGCTGTAATTGTAAATCAAGACTATCATTCTCTTGTAAAATTGATAATATTATAAAGGTTGAAAGTTGACGTAAGAATGTTGTGGGGTGATCCAGTGATAAAATCTCAAGTTGATAATGGAACTCTCAAGGGTAAATTCTTGGGGAGTAGAGTAGAGTAGGCTGCATGGTTTGAGGGCGAACTAGTATAAATCCTCTTGCACATTTTCGTATGTCTTATCTATTTATTTTCTTGTTATTTATCATTCAACATTTTTCTACTCATTTTTATTCTTAGAATTTACAAAGTAAAATCAATTGTTTTTGTAAATTTTTCTAATTCTTTTATCATAATCCAGTTCCCTCATGTGTTTGAAGTCACTTGGTCAACATAAATTGATACATGTTTTTGTCATGTAGCATTGCAAGTCAGCCTCCCCTTTGAAGCTCCCACATTTGATTGAGTGAGAATTTTGACCTTCAGCCTCAGCAAGACAGACTTCCCCTTCAACCTTCAATGTTTGGTTGAGTGAGAATCTCTGTCGTTAGCTTTTGCAAGCCATATATTTCTTCCAAGCTCATACACTTGATTGATTGATAATCTCGACCATTAAAGTTAGAAAGACTGGTTTATCCTTCAACGTTTGGTTGAATTAGTATCTCGACTATCATCCTTAACAAGTCTACCTCTTCCACTATGCTCCTACACTTGATCGAGTGAGAACTTTGGACCACCGTCTTTAGCCAAACGAATACTCACTACTACGGAAAATCCATTTGACAACGGTTGGGAAATATATATAATCACGCGGGCCCAGGCACTATTATGTAGAGTGTGGTTGTATACATGATACTTACAATCACGACCCAGTAACCGTTGTAATAAACTGACAAGTGCGCGCCCTATCACAACGGGTTTTCAAAAAGACTGTTGTGATAAAAATAATGGTCCTAGGTTCGATTCTCAGCTGTGCCGTTTTGATATTTTTTCTGGACAGCGCGCGAGATATTATAACGGTTATGATATATAACTGTTGTTACATTTTATGCAGAATTAACAAATATTATCCTGCTTTTATAATTAATCCCATTTTTACCTATATTATTGTTCACCATATCAAAGCAGAAAATACAACTCAAATTTGTATCATATTCATAATAATATTAATTGTATCATATTCATAATATCACATAATTGTATCATATTCAATATACCATAACATCATCACATGAATCCAAGGTAACCAATACATCAACCATTACATCATCACTCAACATACAAACCTAATCAACTATAACCTATTTCGTCACTGTTGTTACAACAAATACAATGAACACTACAAATAAAAAAATCTAGGTAATCTTCAATTGTTTCTTCAGGATCTTCACCTTCAACTTTAATTCGTGCTCCTTGGCTTTGTAGGTGGTAACCATCTCATTCTCCTCATTCAAGCTCTTTACCAGTGAATAAATTATTTGTTTTGCCCTAGGATCCATCTCCTCATCCAACTAAGCAAAGTGAGAGCATTTTTTGTATCCTTGAATCTTATACATCCCACAGCCATAGAAACGGAGGCCTGGGTTCGAATCGGTCCATATTGTCATCAACGGAGCATCAAGACCACACTTGCATACGTACCTTGAACGACTTGGGGACCTGCTTCCATGGCTACAACCGGACTGCTGAGACATTTTAATGGAAGGATTTGATGGAAACTTGAAGAAACTGGGTGAGAAGAAGACGAACAGTGACTAGGGGAAAAGAAGACGAAAAGTGACTGAGAACATTAATCAACAACAACAACATACAACAACATACAATAACACAAGATATTATGTAATGTTTCAAGAATGCACCTTTGTTTAAAATAATCGTGGATCTTGAACAAATTATGAAGTTCATCTAGTTTATGAAGTTATGAAGAAGAAGTACAGGGTGAATAAAGTTTACACAATAGCTTCATAGTTCTTGTATTTTTCTTCATAGCTACACAAACCATATGTATCATAGCCAAAGTATGCGCTTTGTTAAAGTGGTGAAGACGAATCTGAAAAATGAGAACATTTACCAAAAGAAAAAATGAGAACCCATTGTTAAGTTTAATGAACGAACCTCGAGTTAGCGATTGGTGAAGACGAATCTGAAGGTTGAAGTATGTTTAAAGAGTGAGATGGATGTTAGGGTTATGTTATGAGAGAGAAAAGTGAAATATGTTAGGGTTTTCTTTTGAGAGAAACGACAGTTATATACTGAACGATAGATACTTTCACTTATATACTAAAAAATATCACTTTTCATCACGGTTAGAAAGAAAAACCGTGATGCAATTTTCAAATTTTACAACGGTTGTATTGTAAAACCGTGGTTGAACAACTTGGTTAAATAAATTTCAATTTTTTATTTATTTATAAACCGGTTGTATTGTAGTACCATACAATTTATAAGTCCTTTAACAACTGTTGGTTTACTTCACCTTTGTAAAATTATTTACAATTTATTTTTTAAATACTGGACTTAAGTGACACACACTTAATGTACTCTAAAAATGGAAAAAAAATGTAGTTGCTGGGAATTGAAGCTTGCTACACATCATTTATTACTACGGTGTTTTAAGACAACCGTCATTAAATTACTGTTTATAAATCCAGCTACTCACTGGGCGCAAAATTTTAACCTATTACAACGGTGTATATGAATCCGTTGTAAACCTAGTGTTGTTGTTTGCGCATTTTGTAATAGTGATTTTCCCTCTAACACTTGGATGAGGAAAACTTTGACTCGTATACTTCCTTGGTACATCCACTTCTTGGTTAGCCACAGAGTCTCTAAATGCAATGATTCCACCTCCACATTTATATGAGGATTCCTCCTTAAGGGCAGTGACTCCACCTCCACATTGATATGAGGATTCCTTCTTAAGGGAAATGACAAGACCATTTACATTTCGGTCGTTGACTTGTTCTTAAAGAAGTTGGGGTTTCAATAAGAATAAACACGAAAATCATAAATCAAAGCATAACTTTAAAGAGTCACACATTTTGCAAGATGGTGGCACGAATATAAAAACACATTAAAGTCAAAACGACTATGTTCACAAGTCAACTCCGTCTTCATGCCAATCAACAATAAAAAAATTAGTTTATGATAGTCCCAACAAAAGACTCCTAATTAGCCATCTACAAACTTTGGAACTAGACTCAAGTCATCAACATATCCAATTAGCTAAAGGTTTAGGAAATATTGTTTTTAGTTTGAATTTTTTTATCTGATCCAAATTCAATATATATATATATATATATATATATATATATATATATATATATATATATATATATATATATATATATATATATGAAAGCTCCTGTGGTTTGACTAAATTTTGGTTAAAACTTGATGAAGAACAAAATGATCAAACATGAAGACTTATGCCAGAAAACAAATATGTCGAATGAAATGTCCTATCATGAAGACTCGACATCTGGACAAATACAGCAGGTTGTTTTAATTATGTTCCAAGATTCAAGGCTCAGTTTGTTGTGGATCAAGGACAGAAGATCTGAAGCCCAAGACAGAAGACTATAAAAGGAAGACCAAGATCTAGGATAGTAACTGACTTAGGAATTCTTATTAAGACTTTTGTAAATTAGAAAATAAGGATTTAGGCTTTTGAAAGTTGAGTACTTTCTTGAGTTGTAAGTCTCTCTTTGTATCGGTTTGATACATTGTGGAAGACATAGATGTATATACAGATTCAGAAACCTTTAGGTAATGAATCATTTATTGTTCTTGGATGAAGCTTTGAAGCAAATTCGAGTGGAATTGTTAGTCAAGAATGCTTGGCTGAACTTTGTATTGAAAGACGATTCTTTTAAGTAGGATGATACAATTATTGTGACTATAACTGTTAGATATCACAGGTTGTGATTTAGGGAGTGGGATGGGTTTCTCTTATCAATTAGATGTGACTTCTAATGATAAAGTTTCCATTGGGTAGTGATAGGTAAACCAGAGGTTGTTTACTGTCGACCAGAGGTTGTTTACATAAAACTATACTACTGATAGTGGATTCTTCTTCCTGGATTGGTAGCCCCCAGATGTAGGTGATTTGCACCGAATTGGGTTATCATATTATGTGTTGTTTATCATTCTGCAATTTACAGTTCAGTATTGATTAACATGTCATAACTGATGTTGAAACATCTGTTGTGAATATGTTGCTGATATTCAGTGTATCAGCGAGTTTGTTCTGCCCTTGTTTTACTGTTATGCAGAGAACAATGTCGTGACATTTGTTAGGACATCTGCTATCTACTATGCCAGAATTTCAGTTGGTATCAGAGCAGGCATCATGTCTGTTTCTGGATGAGATCTTGAGAGATACTTTCTGGTCTTTAAACAAGGTGTGTGTGCGATCATACCATTCATTGGATATCTGGAATGATTAGTATTAGATCAAAGACGACAGCTTATGTTGGTTGTCTTTTGCTTCTGTGAAGTTTCTCCAGCCGCTGCTGGTGAAGAGGTTATTTCCTGCTAGGTACCCCCTAAAATGTCTTGACATATTAACTGGAGCCTGTTGAAGATGTGTTGGTGTTCCGCTGCATATGTTTCTGATGAAAGGACGATGGTAAATCTTGATTAAGGACTCTTTCCATGAAGGTGTCTGCATCTATTAAAGTTCTAGCCATTCCAGCAGGAAGTAATGGAATGGAGATAGTTGTTTGTTGTTGTATGTCGCTGATGTCTTGGTACTTGGAAGGTTGGTTCCTTCAGCTATTTTGAAGACAGAAGAGGGGAGGTATAGGTTATCAATTTCCTGGTAAATGCGCTAGTCATGATAAATTTGCCAAAGATACTTGAGATTTTTCTCAAGTCCACTCATAAAGGCATCTCTAGTCATGAGTACTGTCTTTCTTTGGTGTTCTGGAGGCTTCTAGTTGATCTTCTAGATCAAGGTTGGTTCTGAGAATCGTTAATCTGAAGAATTTGGAGGTGATTTATTTTCACTTTCCATGGTAGTGCTTCTTTAGATCGGTTGAAGTGATTCTTCTCAAGGAAGATGCATAGGGTTGTGCCAGCTAAGTCAACACGAGTCAAGGGTGTCTGTCTTGATGTCTCAACATTCTTCTTGGGAAGGAAAGTACCTACTCTAAAGAATACTTGATTGGTATTCCTAAAGTGTTGATATCTCATGGATGTATGGATTTCTTATAAGGATTTAAGATTCATTGCTATTTGTGATCTTTACAAGTACTTAATGAATTATCCTTAGTTGATGATCAAGGAAGATGAAGCCTAGGTGTCTCATAAGTTGTTGCATCATCAATTTTCAAGTATCTAGTCCTTGGATCTGTTTGGGGTTCTACAAGGATCTGATGTTCAACCAGGAGTTGAAACAGTCCATCAGCAGAGATTGTGCAGAGTCTTGCTGATTCAAGGAGTGAATCTTTAGAACAAGGAAGGGGAGTAGCTTATGCTCTGGGAACTAAACTTTTGTGTGTTAGGAACCTTCTTCTGGTTGAATCTACAGAGGCACGTAATCAAACTAGGAAGTTTCGTGGCAGGAAGCTTATCTAGAATATGATGCTGATGGAAGTGAAGATGAAGTCATTTTATTTTTGATGAAGATGGCTTGGATCAGTTTATTTCTAATCTAGGTGAATTGAAGTGCAGCTGCAGAGAGCATGTGATCCTTTTCAACATGGAGGGTCAGGATAAGTATCCAGGACAGTATCTCTGACATCTTGAAGAAAGTTGGATTTATTGTAGTTGTAGACTGCTCGAATCAGACTTTGGCATGTTTGCATGAGTTCTTAAAGCTAATGCTTGTCAAGGTATCTGGTCTTAAGATTGGTTGTGGACCATTAATACAGGATGAAGTTTGTCTACTCAAACTTGATATGTTAATCAAGTCTATGAGAGTATGGAACTCTTGTTCTCTAGAAGTGGAGAAGTTCCTCAAGCTGGTATGTCTGAGGGGGAGTTGATCAAGACTATTTTAGACACACTTGAGCTCATGAGATGGAAGTCATGACTTTAATGTTAAATGTTCTGACATCAGGGTTATCATCAAACTGTTCTCTCAGTGGGATCTGGTTACAGTGGAGGTGCATCATCCTAAAAGAAGATGATCTTCTTAGATATGATTGGAATGGATACTTTAAAAAGCCTATGCAATGTATGGGAATTGCAGAAGCTAGTAGAGGCTACATTTCATAATCTTAGTGTATCTAAGATGACTTGCTGAAGACCCATATTCTCTCTTGGAAATCTGGAGGAAGCTGTGACACTTGGCTGTGTTTAACCTGAATCTTGGAACAAATTACCTTTGTGCAGAAGGGTGATTGTTTGAAGACCAAAGGAGGAGATGGTCTTGCTCTGGGCTTGCTGAGTGTTGGAGGGATCTTGTAACGCCCCAGTTTTTGTTAGAGTTATTTAATCGAGTCGATTTAATTATTTTTGTTTTTATATTATTTTATTTTTTGACTTTTATTTGGCAATATATTATTTTTCATCGTTATTATGTTTTATCGCGTTTTGGGAGCGTTTGCGAGATATTTGAGTGTAGGGGTATTTTGGTCATTTTACTTATTTTTCATAAGTTAGAAACTTAAAGAGAAAAAAAGAGAGAAAATAGTAAGGAAGGAAAAGAGAAAAAAGGAAAAGAGAAAGGAAAGAAGAAAAAAAAGGAAAACTTGGGGTTTAAGGAATCGAATCAACCGACATTTCAAAACACGATCAATCGGGTAAGGGTGCGAAACTCGATTATTATATGCTTGTGTATGATTATGTATGTATGTATTTGTTTGTTGTTGGGTTGAAATTGAATAGAGAACTAAAACCATTAATATGTTGAGATTGTTAGAATTTGATATAATTTGTGTCGGAAATCGTGTTTTAAGGTTCCTTATTGTTGATACATGTTAGATATATGTTGTTGTACATTCAATTGGTAATTTGCTGATGTTTATGTGAGATTTGGGAGTGAATTTGAGTGAATTTCGCAGCAGAAATTCTGCAGGAAAAAATTCAGGGTTTCGCTGCTCATACGCGTAACAGGCAAGGCAATACGCGTATTGGTTAGGACAATACGCGTATGGCAAGGGGAAAATGTGGGCATTACGCGTATGGAACCCATTTTGCACGGCCCTCTGCTGAAATGCATAATGGTACGCGTACTTGGCAAGGCAATACGCGTAAATAGGAAGGCAATACGCGTACGGGGATTTTAGTGGAATTTTTGGGGAGAAATTAGTCTCTGCCCATACGCGTAGCACTTAGGGAATTACGCGTATGGATGGGCGAGCGAACTGGGCAATACGCGTAGGACCAGAGAGGGTGCAGAATTGTTCCTGATTTCGCGTTCGATGCTGTAACTTTTGATCTGTAACTCGGATCGAGGCGTTCTTGGTACCGTTGGGAAGCTTATGGAATGTTCAATTTCTTATTAAAATGGTTTTGATATTGGTAGCCGATTTAATTGTGTCGGGAATTTGGAAATGTGTCATTTTGCCTATTTTTACCGTCTTAATTGTGTGTATTTGATGTGTTATCATGCAATATGCTTTTGATATATGATGTATGACTTGTGCACTGTGGTATGATGTAAATACATGTGATGAAATGTTGTGATGATGGTTTGTGGCCTAAGGGCAAGTAAATGCATTGTGATTGTGGTTGATTGTATATGCATGATTATGGATGTTAGAATGGTTCACATGGATGTGTATATGTATGCATTTGATTGTCATGAGTCATTGTATGCCAAGCATCATGATATGCATTCTTGTGATGTCGTGTGCCCTAGTGGGTGTGAGCAACGAAACGGTTCCAGAGGGAATCCGCTATAACATCATGTGCCTTATACAAAGAGGTGTGAACGATGATTATAGACGATCGTGTGCCTTATACAAAGAGGTGTGAGCGATCGGGTCGTGTGCCTTATACAAAGAGGTGTGAGCGATCCATAAACGTCGTGTGCCTTATACAAAGAGGTGTGAGCGACGGGGAACATCGTTTGCCCGACGGTGAGTTACACTAAGTAACAAGCGATGATTCCAATAATTCCTGAGTGAATTAATGATGAGAATGATGGATGAAACGGTACCGCATTGCATTTGCATAGAGTCGTTGTGTCGGTCTCTTTGCATTTGCATAAATCATGAATGGATTGATTTTGTGTGGAATTGTGAATGGAATTGGTGAGTTGATATATATATATATATATATATATATATATATATATATATATATATATATATATATATATTGGTGATAAATGTATTGTGCATGAGTGATATGCCTTTGTGACGGATATATGAGATATGATTTGTGTTATTTTGTGTTTGAATTATGGTGTAAGTTGTGGTGAGAGTGTTTTACATGTGTATTTTGTGTTATTATATAATTGTATGTCATTATATTATAATTGTGTTTCTCACCCTTCTGCTGTTTTGAATGCTCTATGAGGCATTACATATTAGATGTTGGAGGTCTTTTTGTGAAGCTTCGGTCTTCATTCTTTTGTCGGTCGGCTCTGATATGTAGCATCGGGTAGTCGGGGAGATCGTTATGTGATTATTTGTATATGTATATATGTTCTTTGGATAAGATGAAAAGCTAAAAATGAAAAGCAAACTTGTTGCAGGAAAAATTACAAAAAATAACAAGAGTAAGTTTCCAATAGCTTCACAACTTAATTTGTTTTTACTAACATTAAGGTACATAAGCCAAATAACTTTGTAATCTTAAATATGCAGATGTTGTCCTAGATGTGTGCACGGATTTACCAGCATGGCCAGGAAGAGATGTTTTAAAAGATGGAGAAAAACGACACTACTTCGGATTGAAGACAAACACGAGAGGAATCGTGGAGTTCGAGTGTAGAACTCGAAAAGAATATGATATCTGGACACAAGGAGTTTCTAGGCTTCTTTCAATCGTCATGCAAAGACAAAACAAATACAAAAATTAAACCTCTCATCATCTTGTTATTGCGAGGATCGTTTGATCAGCTGGCGCATGCTGATGGACCAGTAGGTCTGATTAGCATATCCTTAATGCACGTTTTTGTTTTTGTATACATTTGAATTGTAGTGTGCTAAAGAGGATTGAGATTAGAGTGGTGAAGAGTGATAAAGAGAAATTTAGTATTTATTGTATATATCAGAAATTTTATGTATAAGCTATTTCGAACAAACTTAATTAAGCATGTATAGAATAAGTGTTTATTGTATAAGATATTTTATGTATAAGTTGTTACTAACATGCATTTATCATATAAAGCTAAATTGTTTCTAAAGTCAAGCTTTTATTATATAATAGCTTTTAAGTATAGTAAGCTGTTTTAAACTAACTTAATTAATTTTTTGAAAAATTTATAATCTAGTCTGATTAGTTTTAATTAGAAAGAATTATAAATATATAAAAAAAATAGCTTGAGATTTGCTACGATATTTTTGCAGTTCTATTGTAGCTGTTTAGTTTGGAAATGTAAGTTTAAGACTGAGGTTTTGCTACAGTTTTATTTGGATTTAGCTATGAATAGTAAAATATTAGTTGGAATTTAGTTAGAAATTTTTGCTCTAGATAATTAGTCACTCAATCCATGCTACGACCTATATCATAGTTAATCCACAACAAATTTTCAGCTAATTCTGTTTAATAGAGTTTAGCTACAAATTAACTGCTATAAAAGTTGTAGCTAATCACAAATTTTCTTATAGTGTATCTATCTTTTATGACTTCGAATAAACAAACTGCAGATATTCTAACTAAAAGTTTGACAAAATCTACCATTGAGTATTTAATAGACAAGTTGAACAGGATGGATATCTAAAATTTTATATATAGATTTTTCACGAATTGATAAAAAAATTTTATCAATAACTTTGAATGTATTGAGTTTGTTTGTATATTCCTCATTCTTTCAATTTTAACAATGTTAAATTTAAATTATGTTTTTATGTACTCTATCCATCTATACGAAACCATAATTTTAATCAACAAAAATATTGTACTATTATTTATTGAAGGGTTGTATTGATTAAGGCAAGGCTATAATAGGGTAAGGTAAGGTGCACCATGAGAAGTCACAAAGATCCAAAAGAACGGTAGTACTAGTAGTAAACGAACGAGTTACTGTTTCCTTCCAAGACTAAACATGGCCCATGCCTATATAGGATAGGACGACATAAGAGAAATTGACCCTAAGAAAATGACATGTGAACATGGTTATCGCCATTGTTCTATGACAGGACAGCCCAAAATCGAAAAAGACTGTCACTGTCCTCTCTTCTGAACCTGACAACGATAATTGATTGAATCATAAAGGTAGTACCTAGCTAGCTACCTCTCTCAATATATTGTACTTTCTCCATCTCAAATTATAAATTATTTTATTAAAAAAATTTATTTTAAATTATAAATTATTTTGCATTTTCAATGCAATATAAATGACATCCTCCATAATATATTTTTAAATATTTATTATTATTTATTATTTCAACTCTTTTAATTTCTCTTTTCTATATAATTATGAGAGCCATTACTGTAAAATTATATATAATTTATCTTTGCCATAAAATAATAATTAAATTTCTTAATTTATATAAAAATACCAAAACGTCTTATAATTTAGGACATATGGAGTACATAATATATGCATGTGTCTCTATGTGTGTAGTATCTATCCATGTTCATCCAAACTATTATTGATACTAAACTACAAGAAAAAGCAAATACATTATTATATATTTTGAATGAAAAATCTCAATTAATCCAAATTGTACAGAGTTAGTACTAGTAGTAATTCCTTAAAATATTTGTAGTGGTTCGTTAGTTAGGGTAAATCTACAGTGTGTAACATAGTACAAGTGGTAAAGACAACATTCCCCCATGCACGAGAAGAACAAAATTGGTTGGGATTAGACACGTGTTGGGATCAGAGAAGGGTTATTATAGGTGTTTCTAGCTGGAACCTATCCTCGTGATGGTGATGAAAGATGACGAACATGTGATTGGGGAAACGACACATTTCTCAGGAATCTCTGTCGTTGTGGATCCTCATCCTCACTGTCACGAGAGAGACTGTTAAGAGTAAGAGAGACACAAAGAGAAGAGGTAATCAATTATGTTAAGTTAAATTCCAATGCTATATTCCCTTCGGTCATTATTATAAAAAAAAAACACATTAAATTTTGGTCACTATTATAAACAAAAGTTATTAAATTTTAGACTAATTAATGTTTGTATTACTATTATACCCTTAATTTAATTCCAAAACATTTAATGTTGAAAGTTAATTCATCAAATAAACTAAAGATATTATCGTAAATTTTACTTTGATTGTAAATGAAATCAAAAAAATTAATTACACTTAACTAACTTTCTTAATACGTGTAAAAGTAGTTATTTTAGCTTATAATTGTGACCGGAGGGAGTAGTTTGCATTAACAAACTACTAACGTATCTGTGCGTTTATACGGGTGTTTATAGTTAGGTTTAAAACGAAAAAAATATAAATTAAGATATTAAATAATTATGAACTTGATTTTTTATTGATCAATATGCGATACAATATCATCAATTAAAAATAAAAGATAAATAAAAAGATGGTGATATAATAAGCATAAAAATAGGGTTTAAAAATAATAAAGGTTGTCTAATATAAGAAATAGGCCAAAAATATAATAAGAATAATAATATAAATCAATTCTAATTAAGGAAATACAAACTGAGTTTGTAATTAGTATAATAATAATAATAAAATCTGAAACGATTTTCCAATAAAAAAAGACATTTAGGGGCCCAAGAGATAGTGATATAAATGAAAGGTACCAGACAAGGAACATATTGCGTTTCAACTGACTGTTTCATTCTTTGTGTTACCATCATTTTGAAGAACTTGAAATGGAAAAAACCATGGAACCAACTAACCGTTTCATTCTTTGTGTAATATTTTTATACAGTTAATCGTGACAAAATCTAACACCTTTATAAAAAAAATTAAGTGATAAATACATTTTAGTTGACATTTAGAAGGACATATGAGTTTAAATTGAGTTAATGTATAAAAGTATTACACATACATTCAATTAAAATATTTTAAAGTTTTAAATTATATAAATAATTTAAACGTTACAGGCTGACTTTGCGGGATACATGATTATCATTAGTTGATAGTATAAAAATAATTTACATTATCAGCACACCATCTATTTTCTCGTTTAAATTTAGTTTTTTTTAATATTTAAAGTGTGTGGAATTTCTATATGTGATTGAAGAGTTTGGAAGTCATCAAATATTCAAGGTTTTGGAATTTCTATATGTGATTGAAGAGGTTTATAAGAGCTTTTAGAATAGTTTAGTCTGTTTTCAAATTTAATGTCTAGAGTAAGGTTAAGAAGTTTTCTTACTGACACTCTCTAAAAGCTTTTGTTCTTGCATGCAATATAATCTTAACAATAAAGTAAAACAATTTCAAGAATTTCCTCTTCATCCATATCCTCATCATCATAACCTTCTACATCTGGTCTGCCTTGAGCATGTCCAAGCACACAATGTATTGAAGTTGCAGTAAAAAACAAGAAGAGCTTCAAGAATGAGTTAGACTTAGGAGGTTTGGTTTAAAGTCCTAATCCTAGGATTAGGGACCTTCCTTCCTCTGGGTTGGACTCATTCTCCTTCTGTTCTTCTTGTTGGTTATATTTGGATAGTTGTAGAATTATGAAGCAAACTGAGTGGGAAGAAGTAAGTAGGAAAAAAAACAATCATGGCAGGATACCAAGGAGATCCATATGGACTGCCAAAGGTGGTAAGGTGAGCTTCGAAGCCGGTGATACCGTGGCATCTTTCTTCTTCACTGAATTCCTAGAGTATTTCGAAGCAAAAGATATGTTTGAAATCTTTAAAGCTTATGGAATCGTGATGGAAGTTACAATACCTGCAAGAAGGTACAAAAGAGGCAAAAGGGGCAAAAGATTTGGTTGTGTTCGTTTAAAAAACGTTGCAGATACAAGATTGTTCGCGTTGAAACTGGATAATATCATCATTGATGGGAGAAAGATATATGCTAATACTCCAAGATTCGAACGTGTTGATGCGAGGTCTTATAATGAGGAAGGATTTCAATCATTGAAGAAGAGGGATTATAGGATCGAAAACACAAATACATACAGAAGGAGCACATGGTTAAACCAAATATATCATACGCACAGATACTGGGAGGTCATAACAAGGAATCGAGGCCTGAGTACACAGATAGAAACAAAAGTAAACCTCAGAATAATTTTCATATGGGGATAAATCCATCTTTTGCACATCTACATTTCAAGGTACAAACAGAGGAATTACAAAGGTTTGAAAAGGCATTTGTTGGGGTGGTGGTAGAACCAGGTACAACATATAGCATTCAAGATGAACTATTCTCGGTAGGAATTTTCAACATAAAAGCTATTCCTATGGGAGAAAATATGTGCCTCTAGAAGAGGAAAATACTGGTGATATAAAGAAATTGATAGAGGAAAAAGTGAGCTGGGTATCCAGTTGGTTCTCCGAGGTTCATCCATGGTCACCAAATGATGTGGATAACGAGAGACTTACCTGGATACGGTGTTACGGACTTCCATTTTATGCATGGTGTGATAGATTTTTCAAATTTGTGGAGGGAAGAATTGGTGTCTATGTCCGATCAGACGAGGATACTGAAAGTTTGAAGACTTTGGATGTGGCCAGATTTCTAGTCATAATGAAATTTGCAAAAAGCTTGAATGAGGTTTTTAATGTAGACGTTAATAGTGTAACATATAGGATCAAATTGGTGGAGGACTCTCAGGGTCCTATGAGGATAAACCCCAAGTCATGTAGCAGAAATTTTAGTATCCTCTGATGATTCCGATGATAGTAGTGGCAGAGATGGGTGGGGGGACTGGGCAGATGAAGATTTGGAAGATGCAGAAGAGAAACTTTCGAAGGATTGGGAGAATGAGGATGACATAGACACAAGTTCCAAAAACATAGGTAATGATAAGGGAGCAATGGGGGTGGCTTAATAGAGGCGTGCTGGAAGAGAATACACGTGATAGGGGAAAAACTACAGACTGCAACGTTGGAAACTTCAGGATCAATCTTGATAAACGAATGTTGGAAAGGCAAAAATCAGAGGTTAATAGGTCAGTAACAGGTAGGTTAGGTGACATGGAGCCTAGGATAAAGGATGCTTGCGTGGACGTGGTGGAAAAGGATACGGTAGCAGATTTCGGCCCATTGGATATTGAGCCCATTAGGGTAGAAGTTGGGGGCTCAAATCTCAGGGAGAACTCAGAAGAGAGGTTACGGAAAAAAAAAAGAAAAAGAAAAAACGGATGTTGGACATTTACAAAAAGCTAAAAATCCCTTTCTCACCGTCTTACTATTCCGCCCTAATTTTGGAAGATAACCCCAAAATATCAAACCCTAAATGGCTTTCAATGCGTCACAATGATCTATGTAATCAGAGGAGTTCCTTTGTGGCTGATTCAATCTCTCATTACTCGGGTGACTCGGTCTTATGTTGTGACTCCATCAATGACTCAAACGAAAACCAAAGTAATAATCGTATCATAAAGAAGTTAGAGGAAGCACTGGATAGGATTTTGGAATCTATTAAAACTTTAGGGATTATGAGGGGTGATGAGGATGATATGTTTAGAAGAATTATTAGAGACACTGAAGTTAATGGAAGTCGTAACAACCAGACTCAGAAGGAGGTAGCTACTATTGACAGATGAATTGTGTGACATTCAATATCAGAGGATGTGGGAGGAAGGAAAAACGTAAGAGAATCAAAGAAATTATCAACAAAGGGAAAGCAGACGTGTGCTTCTAACAGGAGACTAAAAGCAAGAACATGATTGATGATATATTATACATCATTTGAGGAGATTCAAATTGTGGTTGGTCGGAGGCAGATTCGCTGGGTTTATCAGGAGGCATATTGACAATTTGGAGAAAAGATTTCATAACTCCTATTGTTAGTTTTCGTGGGACTGGTTTTTTGGGGGTGAAGGCAATTTGGAAATCGCAATATATATACCTTATAAACATCTATTCTCCTTGTAATTTGGGTGAAAATAGAACGCTATGGATGGAGATGATTAATATAAAGAATAAGTCTGAACCTGGAGAATCCGTGATTGCAGGTGATTTTAACGCAATCAAAAACGCGGAGGAATGCAGAAGTAATAGGTCACATAACAAGTAGAAAATGGAGGATTTCAGATTCTTTATTGAGACAATGAATGTGATTGATTTGCCTACGATTGGCAACAAATTTACCTGGTTCTGTTCGAATGGAAAGAGCTGCAGCAGGTTAGACAAAATTCTTATTTCCAATAATATTGTTAAAGATTGGAATACTTCGGCTCAATTGGTTGGAGATAGGGATGTTTCGGATCACAGGCCGGTCTTGCTCAAAGCAAGGAATGTTAATTGGGGCCCCAAACCGTTCAAATGTTTTCATTGTTGGTTTCAGCATCCGGATTTTATCTATTTTGTTAGGAAGGAATGGGGGAATTTTCAAGAAAATGGAACTGCGACACACAAGCTTATCACCAAATTCAAACTACTCAAGGAGAGACTTAAATGGTGGAATCTAAACATCTTTGGATATCTAGACATGAATGTAGAAAGGGAGGTTGCTCTAATTAATGAATTTGAGCACAAATTAGCAGATTCAAGTACAGGTATAGTTGAGGATGAACTACAAGATAGACAACAGGCACAACTAAATCTTTGGAAGAATTTGAGAATCAAAGAAAGCATTCTGTGGCAGAAATTTAAGGTGAAATGGATCAGCGATGGGGATTTGAACACAAAATTTTTCCATGCCAGCTTGAATCATAGAAATAAGATTAATTTAATTCCTGCAATTAACTTGAATGGAGTTATGATAGAGGAGGTTCAGCAGGTGAAAGAGGCAGCTAGAAGATATTTTCAGGAAAGATTTCAGGTTGATGAAAGAGTCAGACCAAATTTTGATTTTACTGGTTTGATGAGAATTGTGCAGGAAGAAGCTGACAAACTTGAGGAGGACTTCAGCCATGATGAGATTAGAGATATTGTCTTTGAAGATAGAGGGAACAAGAGCCCCGGTCCAGATATCTTCAATGGGGATTTTATTAAGAAATGTTGGGACATTTTAGGTTTGGATATCATTAACTGTATACTTGAATTTCAAGTTTCTGCAAAACTGCCTAAGATCTTTGCTTCATATTTTATAGCCTTGAAACCTAAATTAGATAATCCACAGTCATTTAATGATTATAGACCTATTTCACTTATTGGGTGTGTGTATAAGATTATTACTAAACTTTTGGCTGCGAGATTGAAGTGCTTTATGGGGAAGTTGATATCGGCAACGCAAACAGCCTTTACACAAGGACGACAAATTCTTGATGGAGTTTTGGTGATTAATGAAATTGTGGACTTTGCGAAGCGTCTTAGAAGGAGTTGTGTCTTGTTCGGAATTGATTTTGAAAAGGCATACGACTGCGTGGATTGGAAATTCCTAAAAAATACAATGGGGGCCATGAAATTTGGGAAGAAATGGATGAGTTGGATTGAGGGTACGATTATGAACAATTATGTATCTGTCCTTATCAACGGTAGTCCTACGAGCAATTTCAGGGTCTCGCGAGGAATTCGTCAAGGAGATCCTCTTTCTCCTCTTCTATTTACTATGATTGTTGAATCATTGAATTTATTGGTCAGAAGAGCGGTGGAGTCAGGTTTCCTTCATGAATTTAAGATCAACAACAATGTGTCCTATAGTATATTGCAGTACGCAGACGATACTATGTTGATATGCGATGGTTCATGTTCCAACCTTTGGGCATTAAAGATAATACTGATGGGATTTGAAATGGTTTTGGGGCTTAAGATTAACATTCCAAAGAGTTGTTTTTATGGTATTCAAGTTGATGAAACATACACACGAGCAGCGCAACAATTTTTAGGTTGTAGAATTGGTCATTTGCCTTTCAGATTCTTGGGGATTTGTGTAGGGGGTTGTCATAGGAGAGTGGCAACCGGTTATAGATTGTATAAAGAGGAGATCGGCAAAATTGAAGGCTAAACTTTTGTTAATGGGTGGCCGTATCACCCTAATCAATGCGGTCCTTACAAACATTCTCGTTCATTACCTATCTTTCTTTAAGGCGCCAAGGAAAGTTTTACAAGACATAGTTACAATCCAAGGGAATTTTCTATGGGGTGGATCAAAGGACTTGAGACCTATGGCTTGGGTTAATTGGAAAACAATATGCAAAACAAAATAAAATGGTGGACTAAGGATCAAAGATGTACATTTGTTCAACAGAGCTCTAATGACCAAGTGGACTTGGAGGCTACTCAATGATGCGAAAGCAATTTTGAGAGGAATTACAGATGAGAGATATGGAGATGTTGCGCACAAAATTTTGTCCAAAGAAAAAATTATTAATTCAACTTCATATTCCCTTTGGTGGAAAGATCTGATATCATGGTATGCAGATACAAACGCAGTAAACTTTGTGGACTTGGTTACATTCAAGCTTGGGGAGGGAAGCAGAATGTTATTCTGGAAATCAGAATGGCTCTGTGATAAACCATTAGAACTGTTGTACCCAAACCTTTTTAACACTTCTGTTTTGCAGTGTGCCTATGTCAAACAAATGGGGCAGAGGACTGTAGGTCAGTGGCGCTGGAATTTAAATACGAGTGAATCTGGGGAAGAGCCGAAGCTGCAGGCAGAATTACTGTCTCTTCAAACATTATTGCATGAAGTTTGTCCAACTGTTTTTGGCATGGATATGATGATATGGCCATACTCACCTACAAAGCTCTCCACGGTCAAATCATACTACTTGAGGATGTTATAAGATAGAGACGAACATTTGGAGGATGAAGAGAGGAAATATGCTTTGAAGATAATTTAGAAAGCTCCAATTCCATTAAAGATCAGGACCTTTGCTTGGTGTGTAATTATAGATAGATTGCCTACTCGTGGCAATTTGGTGAAACAGGGTATCATTTCGAATCCGCACGAAAGGGTGTGTTTGTTATGCTTTTCGTGTGATGAAGATATGCATCACATGCTTTTTGATTATTTAAAATCAAAGTTGCTGTGGCATACAATTTGTGACTGGTTTGAAGTTGATGAGATACAGGTTGCATCATGTTGTGATCATCTACGAGCATGAATCCAAATGAACATGTCAAAGATGTCAATTCAAAATGCGGTTGGGCTGTGGTGTATCGTGTGCTGGAGCATATGGTATGAGAGAAATCAGATTCTATTTAATGACAAGATTTATAATATTGAGATCATGAAACAAAGATGTGTACTTAATGCTTGGTGGTGGCTTGGAAGGTCGAGAAGCAATTCAGGAAATTGCCTTTATTATGAGTGGATTAAGTTTCCCTGGTTGTTTCTTTAAATTATGGGTGGATTAGTTTAGGTCTTAAAATAGGGAGATTTAGAACTTAATGTAATTTGTTGGCTGTTTTGAATTTGGGGTCCCTTTTTCCCCTATGTTTATAATATATAGTTTTGCTTATAAAAAAAATTTCAAGATTTTGATGTCACCAAAGAGAAACTCAAGCTTTTGAAGTCAAGACTAAGATTTTGAACTCAAGTTTTTGAGAAATTAGATTTAGATATTGAGTCGGATAAGTTAGTGGCAAATGATAATTTTTCTTTGAGTTTTGAATTATCCGAAAAAAGAATTTGAAGTTCATAATTTGATTTGGCAAAAGCTCCACTTTTGTAAAGATAGAAATCCATATGCATATGGTTTAGAGAAGGTGACCAAAATTCTAAGTTATTTTATTCCTTCAAAGAAAGGTTTCAAGAGCCGATCCTTAGGAGACCGAAGCTAGTTGAAATGGTTTTTAACAAATTTTTCATAAAAGAAAGCGCTAGCCTTGAGGTCCTGTTTTCACTTTAGGATATTAAAGAAGTTATATGGAATTTAGCATGTATCAAAAGTTTAGGTCAGGGCGGTTTCACAATGGGTTTCTGCAAAGCTAGCAGTGTCATACCCTCATTTTTGCCCTAACCTTTTGTACTTCTTATCTGGCCTATTACTTTATCCATCTGCATATTCATTAGCGTCAACTTATTCATTTTCATCATTTGCATTAAGTTTCAGGGATTCATAAGTTTGATGGTCATTGAAGAGTTGAGAAACTCAAATCCGGGGCTCCTATGATTCAATGACTATTGTGCTTGCATTTACCAGTTGATCATGGGGTTAGCTGTGATTACTATGGGAATCATCTCATTAGGGTTCTACTTAGAATTATTCATCATTGGAGGATACAAGTCATTGGCTCATGATTTTTACTTAAGTACAAGACATTGGTTTCCATGCAAGGAATGGATGTAAGCATGATGTGTGGAGGATCATTGATTAAGTTAAGGCACATTGATAAGAACTTTGACTTTGGTCAAAGTCAATCTTGAAAAGTTGACTTTTTCACCAAAGTTATGCTTGAGCTTTCTTGATTGGTTTGCATCTCATCTTATGATATTGATTCGAGTGTACAAAGGTAGAGCAAATGTTTGAAAATTCAAATTGAAGTATAAGTGGAGGGAAAGAAATTTCAAATCTCATTTGAAGAAAGAAGTCATTACATGATTCAAAGTTACATGTATATAATACAAACTACACCATTTAATCACTATCGTATTACAAAACAAAGAAAAAAACATTATACATTCCATCCCATGAATCACCCAAATACAAGGACTTATTCCCTACATTAGTTTTCTCTTAAACTTCATCTTCATCATAATCTTGATTCCATCCAAGCCTTACCAAGAACCTCTTCAAGCTTACCAACCATTTATTTTGTAAACACCAAATCTGCATATCATGAATGTACTGAGTCAATACAAGCATTTCCAAATCAAAAATCAAACCCAACTCCATGGCGATGTAACAGTCCCTAACATTATAACTATGTTAACCTCTTTACTAATTCAAATCCAATAAGTAGTAACCTACTCTAAATCTTCCAACAGCCTTGCTAACAAATGAACACATAATGAATTTAACACCCTTCCACTAGCTAAGTTCATAGTACATAACAAAAACAAAACTCATAACAAGAAGTTCTAACTAATAGAAACGATTTTCATGACAAATAATGCATTATAACACAAGCTAACTTCATGGCATATCCATAGCAAATTCTAAGAACAATCATAAACATAAATATGTTGCCCCGTAGCTGCCATTTGGTAGAGTAATGTTAACATAAACTAATACTACTCCGTCCCATATTATAAGCAAACGTTACTTTTTAGATACATTGAATAATTAATGTATCTGGTCTATATATAGGTCAGATACATTAATTATTTAATGTATCTAAAAAGTAACTTTTGCTTATAATATAGGACAGAGGGTGTATAACACTACATCTAACTTCACATTTAGCAAATTTGCAAAGAATACTCATAAGCTCATAATAGGGTTTCAAACTCTAATTAACCTGTGAGGGCAAGGTTCCTTAGTGCTTTGTTTTAATGATGTCAAAACTTAATACTTCGTACTTGTGTACTTTGGATGGTATCATCGCTTCTTAGCTTGCATTCATTCTCTTAAAATGCCAACAATGATCCAAATACATTAATCTAGGCATATAGGATCATTCCCTATGTGTAAATTGTGCATTAGATCATTTTGGATGCTTTTGGTCGGCCCTCACAGGGCTTAGGTCGACTCAAAGATTGATAAAAATGTGTTTGTGGCATTCTGGCACCCTTGCGTCGACTAACAGATGTGTGGAGGTCGACGCATACTGATGAAAAAACAATTTTTTGCTCTCGGGTGCTCTTGCGTCGACGCATGGCTTGGTTCAGGTCGACGCATAGTTTGATTTTTTGCGCAAAATTGCTTTCTGGTGTGTTCAGGTCGACTCATAGAATGTTGAGGTCGACCTCTCGCTCATTTAAGCATATTTTTCTGCATCTGTGATTCAAAAAGCTGTTAATTATGTTATGTGGTCTTAGTCATATATATTCATATACATCATCTTTTGCACAACAACCAACAACAAAATTGAAAATAGACATTGAATTTGCTCATCATCTTCATTCTCACACTTGCATTCTTCAACAATTACACATAATCATTTTTGTTGAGCTGTGCATTGTCAAGGTGATAACGTCCAAATGTAGGATTTGTATATCTAGTTTGGGTTGAGATTTCAGTGGGATTTTCTTGAATAAAACCGTTGGGGTTTTGTCCTCTGAGATCTTAAGGGATTTGGGGGTTTTTGCACAAATATTTGCTTCACAGATTTAGCCGAGTGAAAGTGAAATTCTGGTACAGATGTGTGATGTCATAGTGTAATGTCATAACATCGCAATCTGCTGAACAAGGCAATAATAGAAACAATAACGCACTGAATTGTTCACCCAGTTCGGTTCAACAACCTACATCTGGGGGCATACCAAGCCAGGAAGGAAGTCCACTATTAGTAGTATCAAATTACAGACTCAACAACCCGTTGACAATATACCTAATTTAATCACTACCCAATGACCCTTCTACCTAAGTTCTCCCTAGGTAAGAGACTCCATCTCACTTCCTATCATAACTATGATGTCTAGCAGTCAACTACACCATCACTGCATCAACAACTTGATTACCAACAACTGTTCAATCATAGAAGACACCCTTCCATGACACCCTTTGGAGTTGCTTCAAAGCTTCCTCCAAGAACAATACCAAACACAAACTCATTACCTACAGGTTTCTGAGTTACACACAGTGACCATCTCACAACCCGAGTGGTTCACTTTGACAAAGCCCTAAAGATCTACATCTTGGACCCGTACCTATTCTAGGTTACAAGCACTCTATTTATAATGTAATCCAACTGGATTTGGGCCTTCAAATCATATCAAATCTTCTGTACCAAATCTGCCAAAGATTCTGCTCCTAAGTAGATCTTCAATCATATCTTCAATTAAACCTTCAATTATAAACTCTGAATATTCTCCATATCTTTAAGCTTTAAATGCGCAACAAACTGATCTTCATAACTGATTGTAACATAATATATCTCTCCCTTGATCTTCGCCTATATTCTCTGATTCTCTTTAGCAGAATATCTCATTCACACCAGAAACACGTGCAGCCCTAAACACATAACAGTCTGATGTTTTAATGTTCTGGTATAGTGATGTTAAGACATCGCATATGACATCACTCTTCAGTACTTTAACTCTTCAACAATACACCAGAATGTTAGCGATACTGTTAGAAGCTCATGTTGCAACATCAACCATGACATCAACATTGTTTTAACAAAATTTCAGCCAATTACAAGAACTTACAATCTCCCCCTTTGGCTAATTTTGGCTAAAACAACTATATAACCATTACAACTCAGATTACAGCAGTAATTACAAATCTATACTACTGTCAGTAGTTACCAGTAACCACTGATCCTAACAGTAACCATCAGTAGCTACTGTGCGCAGCAATCCTGGAGAACATCTTTTAGGGAATAGTTGAATGATGTTAAGACATCATGTCTGACACCTTCTTTTGGTAGCACAACCCACCACAATCACTTCAGGCAGCACATCAGGAGGAAGAAGTAGAAAGTCCTGAAGTTGTGCACTCAGATTACAGATATCTGGTGTACATGAGGAAGAAGATTTTAGACACTCCCCCTTAATGTAGCACATTTCTTTTTCCTTTCAACTCAGACCTGGAATCATAGTGGAAGACTCCCCCATAAAAGACGTGTGTGTCTGTTCACCAAAGACCAATGGTGGCATGAGAGAATTCTGCACACCTTCTTTTATCAGACCCCCTGGTCAATCTGTGGCATAACATGACACGTTGAGAAGTGTCATTCTGCCAGCCCATGTAACTCAGAACACAGGTCACAACTGTGTTCATAACTCAGGACACAGGTCACAAACTCAAGGATGTACCATCCTCTTCTGCTGCATCAGGAATTGTAGGTTCCAAGCCTAACCACTGCGTAAACCATATAGATATAGACCCTCTCTCTCCTTTTCTCTCTCCTTTCTCCCCCTTTTTAGCCACAAATTGGCAAAGGAAACCCTCACAATACCAGACCCAAGAAGTGCTTACCCAAACACGAATAAAAGCCCTAAGACTTATGAGATACAAACACTCACTGGCTGAAGGAGAACAAACTAACCCCTATAAATAGCTGACCAGTAACATAGAAAATAATGAGCCTTGAATATGTCAATGTTCTTAGTCAAACAAACGCTATTTTAGGTATCAAAAACTGCATTCAAATTCAATGCCTACCTTCCAAAAACTGTCTTGACTGCCTTAAATAATTTACAACTGAATCTTGCCATAAATTAGGCCAATAACGCTCCATGCACAGTCTAAGCCACGTGTTTCACTTTATCCTAACACCACCGTCCAAAATACCACCCTGTTTGGCTCAAGCAAAAACATGTCTTATATCATTTTCTGACATCTCTTCAGACATTGCCTGCTGGCTCATTAACCACATCTAGATGCAACTTCTCACAACTTCTTCTAGATTGCTTCCAACCATCAGCCAAGTACACCACTTATGCTTTTCAGACCTCTCCTGTATCGGCACTATCTTATCACACATCAAGATTAGAATCTGCCCATTCTAATCCACACTATGTCAGAACTGCCACTTCAGACTATAATGTTGCTTCTTCAAACTCCATAAGTATGGTACATACCCAACCATGATGTTGTAACAACATGTAGGACATCAGCACGAGTAGTTATATCAGAAGGAATAACATCAGGCAACTAGACAAGACCTAGCCTCATCCTACTAGGACCACTTCCACCCAGGCACCAAGCACGAAGTTCTGGTAGCCAATATGTCAAGAAAAGCAGGTTCCCAAGAAGAACAGATTCCCACACCAGAGACTACTCTGACTGGTCAGGCGATACAAACAATGCCATATTATCCATTATAAATATCAAACCTCCTTGCTCCTATCAGCACACCAAGGAAGGAAACATGAGTCAGTCTAACAAGAATGCAGCAAAGAGGCGCATGCAAGAGGACAAGAAGCCAGATCCTCAGAAGTTGAAGGACACAACCCTGTCCAAAGCTGGATCATCTTCTGGAGCAACAAGAACACGCAAGACATCAGAAACCAGGATGAAGACTATCAAGAAAAACCAAGTGCAGCTTCCAGCAACTGAAGATGAATGGGATGAAGATTGGAAGACTTTTCTTGATTCGGGGGGTTGGGATAATCTTTAGACACTTTGTTTGTTGTTTTTACTAATCTTGTAACCTTTCATCAATGCAATAAACTTCGGTTTTACTTCTGTTCCATTTACACAGCTGAACAAGACACTAAATCCTCATGCAAACAACTCTTCAATTTACTTTAACCTAAGTGCCAACACCAACAACTCCCATAATATCATTCTCCCCCTAAGAAGAACACCTTCCATCAACACACACCCCTACTGAGTTTTTCCAAAACTTGTATAGAAACGCAAATTTTCCACAAACAAAGCTGTCCTTCAGACACCTTTGCAGCCAAAATCCACAGACAAGTATTCCCCCTGTCATGGTTAACAATGCTCTAGATAAGGATGAACATTTGAGCACACTTGCTGAGCACATGCATTTTGGCACCATTGTCCCTTTCTCCAAAGGCATTCATTCCTTACCATGCTCTTCATCTTTAGACTTCTAATCAATACCTGAACTACATTTTCCATCCAAGGAAGACCTTCTACTTCATCATCCTCCCGTATGACTCTGTAGACACTCCTTAGGAATAATGTAGTTACCAAGTTCCTGAACCAGAGCATAATCATCCTTTACCAAGGATATCCAACCAGATAATGTACCAACACAAGTTAGAACATCTGCCACACACCAAGACATCATCACCATGATTCTTGATATGTTCCACCAACTGGACTTACTATAGCATAGTAATCCAAAGAGCTAGAGAATTAAACTCTCATCCACCTTCAAGAAGAATAATCTCCTTGAGTCTTCAACTCATCACCCTTCTGCCCAAGAGTCACTTGTTCCAAGACAATCCTCAAAAATAACCAGCTGCCATATTCTGATTATCTTGATTCTTCGAATCCACTTCTGAGATCAATCAGATACCACAGTTGAATCACCTTTTCACGAATGTCAGAACTCTCACAGAGATATCTTGATCCACCAAGAAAACTTGATCTTCAAGTCACATGTTCCACTTGCTCAAAAGCAAACACACTTAGACTCCCTAAACCATGGTCATGTAACATCTTCTCCTTTCTGCAGCTCCCACAAACTGCCATGAGAACGATCTTTTGAAGCATCCTATTGTTCATTCCTGTAGATCACATCACTAGCTGAGACTCCTGATGTTAAGCTAGATGTCAGAACATTATGACATCCAACTGTTGAATTCAGCTCCTCCTTCTGCCACCCAGAAGAACCTCCTCCCTTTGCAGAAACAGATTTCCATGCTCTCATAGACTTAATACAATAATCAAGTTTGAGTAGATAACCTTCATCCTACTCAGAAACTCCAAAGACTTCAAACCTACCACATCTGAATCTTCAGAAAATAAGTAGTCCAAGACTACCTCATAGCAATACCAAAGAATGCCACTTCCCTTAGTAGAGCCATCAATAGAAAACCAGAGATAACTGCCACTTATCCTCGACCTTCACAACCAGAGCAAACACCATGCTCCCAACCACTTAGGTCACAAACTGATTCAAGCTGTAACCATCAAGATGTGATGTCTTCAACAGCACCAATAAAGAACCACACAGAGAAGAGTATATTCTCAACACTTCAACAGTCCTATACTTTTACATCAGACATGTACATAGTCTCCCGTCTATGTATTTTGTCATTAGTTGAAAGCACATCCTCAAAGGCAGATAAAAACTCAACACCAGTCAAGGTAACAGCCATCTGCTGAATCTTCTCCAAAACAAACTATCATGACTACCACAAAACTCTTTCAGGTAAGGTCAGTGTCTTGATCTTTTACTCTACTCTGATCAAAGAACTCTTGCGGTGAACACATGAGAATATCTGATCAACTTCCAAGACTGCACACTCTTCCATCAGCTTCAAGGTTCAGACCTCCTCAAGAATGATACCTGACCTTCATTTGTATCTAAAGAAGAACTTCCCTCTAACCAGTATCTGAAGCACATAACAATAACCAGGGAATCATCAACTTGTTCCTACTAGTCCTTCAAGCCACAATACAGGAAGAGTTCATCTCAACCACAAGCTGATTCACACTGCTACTGCCCATGATCTCTTGGATGCATTAAAACTAAACCATGGATAATCTCCTTCTCCTTTTCTTCCGTCAAAAAGCTAGGGCATTATGAATGAAACTTTGCACAAATACACCCGTCAGTAGCATCTCAGATATTGTTCAATTTCACAGCTTCAGGGATCCTTCAAAACAGCTACAAACTGATAGGTCTTTGACTTGGCTTTACCATAAGCAGCTGATGTGTAGCGTGATGTCGAGACATTAGGATTGACATATCAAGCTCAACTACTTTCTTGATGAAACTTCCTCTCGTTCATGATCAGATCATGTACCTTCACCAGAACTACACTGGATACCATAACCACGAATCTTCTCATACTTAGGACACCATAAGCTTAAGAGATAACATATCAAGATCTTCACTCCCGCATGAAAGAATTGACATTGATACTCTTTTGCTTTGGCTCCACCCTCTTCTTATACCATCAAGAAGGAATCTATGTTCAGGACAGATTTGTCTTCAATACCTGATTTGAAATATATTCTTCTTCTGCTGAGGAGACCAACCAAGGTTACATCAGATACCATGCAGCAGAATACACAATAACTCCTCAACAACCTTTAGGCACTACTCAATAATCCTTGCACACCATCACCATAAACCAAGTGCCAACAAAAAGGTTCAAACTCACAACAGCAGTTCTCCACCAAAGCTACATACCCTGTCATGAATAGTCCATCCTCCACTTCAAGGGACCATACAAACACCTCTATGAACTGACCAAATCCATAACTCAGCAACACTATATTCCTTGCTCTTGAACCAGAAAGTATCTTCCCTAGATCTCATCCAGAAACAGACAGGATGCCTGCTCTGATACCAATTGAAATTCTGGTACAGATGTGTGATGTCATAGTGTAATGTCATAACATCGCAATCTACTGAACAAGGCAATAATAGAAACAATAACGCATTGAATTGTTCACCCAGTTCGGTTCAACAACCTACATCTGGGGGCATACCAAGCCAGGAAGGAAGTCCACTATTAGTAGTATCAAATTACAGACTCAACAACCCGTTGACAATCTACCTAATTTAATCACTACCCAATGACCCTTCTACCTAAGTCCTCCCTAGGTAAGAGACTCCATCTCACTTCCTATCATAACTATGATGTCTAGCAGTCAACTACACCGTCACTGCATCAACAACTTGATTACCAACAACTGTTCAATCATAGAAGACACCCTTCCATGACACCCTTTGGAGTTGCTTCAAAGCTTCCTCCAAGAACAATACCAAACACAAACTCATTACCTACAGGTTTCTGAGTTACACACAGTGACCATCTCACAACCCGAGTGGTTCACTTTGACAAAGCCCTAAAGATCTACATCTTGGACCCGTACCTATTCTAGGTTACAAGCACTCTATTTATAATGTAATCCAACTGGATTTGGGCCTTCAAATCATATCAAATCTTCTGTACCAAATCTGCCAAAGATTCTGCTCCTAAGTAGATCTTCAATCATATCTTCAATTAAACCTTCAATTATAAACTCTGAATATTCTCCATATCTTTAAGTTTTAAATGCGCAACAAACTGATCTTCATAACTGATTGTAACAGAATATATCTCTCCCTTGATCTTCGCCTATATTCTCTGATTCTCTTTAGCAGAATATCTCATTCACACCAGAAACACGTGCAGCCCTAAACACATAACAGTCTGATGTTTTAATGTTCTGGTATAGTGATGTTAAGACATCGCATGTGACATCACTCTTCAGTACTTTAACTCTTCAACAATACACCAGAATGTTAGCTATACTGTTAGAAGCTCATGTTGCAACATCAACCATGACATCAACATTGTTTTAACAAAATTTCAGCCAATTACAAGAACTTACATAAAGGCTTGAAGAACGGTGGGTTCGTTCAAGCAAGTAGCGGTAACCAGAGGATTATGTCGAAAGATTTGGGGTCGAACGTCTTGCGATCAAAATCAGCCAAGCGAAAGACTTGAAGATTCAAGTGAGTAGTGGTAACTGGAGGTTTGTTCGAAGCTTTTGATGCACTTGATTTGGCTTGAATCAAGGGGAGAGAAGTGGATAGAATTAACATCAACATTTAGGTTTTAATGTGTGGTGGCTATAACTTCTCTTGTACAAAACTTTGCAACTTGATATTATACATATCTTAATTCTAGTTTTAGAATTGGGGGTAGAAGTACCCTAAGCAAGAACGAAAGGGGAACTGCCTAAACAAATCGGGTGTCGTTCTCTCTTTCTCTATCTCTTTACTTTGTGTTGTTAACGTTTGTGTGATATCAACTGTGAGATAAATTTCTGCTGAATTTGTAGTGCTGAAAATCTGTTTTGAAAATTCATTACAATCACTTGAATTGCAATTGTGAAAAATTTTGCACTATCATTTCATAGGAAATTAAACTTGGGGTGTTGTGCACACCAAGTGTTCGACGTATTGATCGCACATAAACTGTTCGTAAAATTGTCAATTTAATTTTACATTTTATAATTCGTTGGAAACCGGTTAATTCAAAGTGATCATTATTTGAATTGGTTGATTGGCAACGTTGTTGATTTAGTTTCTCAACGATTTTATTCCATTTGGTTTCGCATATACGATCTTACCCATAACGGTTCGTTTAGACGATTTAAAATCCAAGGCCGCTTCCGCACATTTTTGAAACAAACTTTAAGCGCCGATTTTTATTAAAAATTAGTGATCTATTCAACCCCCCCTTTCTAGATCATTGCCATCGTCTAACAAGTGGTATCACGAGTACCGGTTCATATAGTGCTTCACATATAACGTTTTAGAAAATGACTAACAAAACAAAAGGGGCGTACAATAGAACACCTGTTTTTAATGGTGAAAACTACGGTTATTGGAAGGATTGTATATGTAACACCCTATAACCCCCGCGTAAAATAATACTATTTATCAGAGTAAATATATGAAAATTACAACACGTAGGATGTTACTTTCCAATAATTACCTGCTCATACATACGACATGTAAAACAAAAACATTATTAACAGCAATTAACAAAATTATAGTTAAAGTTCATCTTATTAAGCAGCGGATACTTCACCAAATTAATGACAAAAACATAACATATTTTGAAACAAACATAACCAATAAAAGTCAACAAAGATCAAATAGTCAACGATATCTCAAATAACATAGCGTTCCATAACCCCAGTGTTACACATCATAGCAGACGCCGACTCTACTAATTAAAATGGAAGACTTCATCTTCACTAACCGCAATTCCATACTATCCTAGATTATCTGCACGTTACCCACGTAGGGGTAACATTCAAGCAAAAGGGATGAGATTCTCAAATCAACAAAAGAAATGCATAATATACATATAAAGGCATATAATTATTACACAATTCACCCTATCATCACAACATCGACACAATTACAATTTCATACGCAAGCAGCCAATCATATCATCCACGACACAATATAATGCAATACAATGAGACTCTCAACTCGACTCAATGCATGTGGTACCAATTCGATCCTTTTTCATGATCATCATTCCCGTCAGAATTTCTATATGTGTCGCTCACACCCCACATGGACACACAAACACCCGTAATCGCTCAAACCCCACATGGTCACACGATTACCTCAACAACAACAACAACAACACGATTCCATTTCAAGGAATCCGGATAAGACGCTCACACCCTACATGGGCACACGACTTATCATACAACTTATGCAACATGATATGCATTCAAAGATAACATACAACAACGACCAATGTCTATGACTAACATACAATACATCCCACAACGCCACTCTGTAGGCAACAGGTCCAACTCTTGCAGAAATCTGATATGGACCAATAAATCGAGGATTAAGCTTCCTCGACTTCAACGCAAGTTCAATGGCAGTCACCGAAGTGACTCTCAAAAACACATGGTCTCCTTCTTGAAACTCAAGATCTTTCCTCCTCTTATCATGGTAGCTCTTCAGCCTACTCTGCGAAGCTTTCATCTTTTCCCGAATCAGCTTCACCTTTTCAGTAGTCTGTTGAACAATCTCAGGCCCAAGTACTACACTCTGTCTAGATTCATGCTAACACAAAGGCGTCTGGCACCTTCGACTGTACAAAGCTTCAAAAGGCATCATTCCAATACTGGAATGATAACTGTTATTATAAGTGAACTCAATTAACGGCAAATGGTTATCCCAAGAACCTCCTTGTTCAAGCACACAAGCCCTCAACAAATCCTCCAAAGATTGTAAAGTTCTCTCTGTATGTCCATCCGTCTGCGGGTGATAAGCTGAACTCAATCTCAGTTTCAATCCCAAAGCTTCTTGCAAACTCTCCCAAAATATGGAAGTGAACCTTGGATCTCTATCCGACACAATACTCAACGAAACTCCATGCAACCTCACAATCACCTGAATATAAATCTTTGCTAGCCTCTGCAAAGGAAAACTGATATTAATCAGAATAAAATATGCTGATTTCGTCAGTCTATCCACTACTACCCCAATGGAATCATGTCCTCTCGGCGTATTAGGCAACACGGTCACAAAATCCATAAAAATGTTGTCCCACTTCCACTCTGGAATGTTTAACGGTTACACCAAACCAGTAGGTTTCTGATGTTCCACCTTCACCTTCTGACAAGTCATACAAACATATACAAACTTAGCCACATCACGCTTCAACCCAGGCCACCAAAATATCTTCTTCAAGTCTTGATACATATTTGTAGCTCTTGGATGGATACTCAAGCTACTCTTATTACTTTCTTCTAGAATCAATCTTTTCAACTCAGGATCATCAGGAATACAAATCCTGTCATGAAATCTCAACACACCTTGTTTATCCACTTTGAATTCGTTACTTTCTGTCTGCTCATTTCCAATAATCAAATCCACCAGTTTCACATCCAACTTCTGACCCTCTTTGATACTATTAAGAAACTCATTGTTGATCTTCAGCATACCCAACATCACACTATGTGGTGTCTATTCGCAAACCAAACTCATATCTCTGAACTGTTCAATCAATTTCAGCTCTTTAACCATCATAGCAGACATGTGCAAAGTCTTCTGACTCAGAGCATCAGCCACAACATTAGCTTTATCGGGATGATAGTTCAAATCTAAATCATAATCCTTTAAGAATTCTAACCACCTTCTTTGTCTCATATTTAACTCCTTCTAATCAAACAGATACTGCAAGCTCTTATGATCACTATACACTTCAAACCTGGAACCATAAAGATAATGTCTCCAAATTTTCAATACGAATACTACCGCAGCTTATTCCAAATCATGAGTTGGATAATTCCTCTCATGGACCCTTAACTATCGTGAAGCATAAGCCACAACTTTTCCGTCCTGCACTAACACACCTCCTAAACCCATCAACGAAGCATTGTAATACACCACAAACGGTTCATCTGGTTCTGGTAGAATTAAAACTGGAGTTGTAGTCAATCTCTTATTCAGCTCAATGAATCTCTTCTCACAGTGCACATCCCACACAGACGCTTTACCTTTGCAAGTCAACTGAGTCAACAGAAGTGCCAACTTCGAAAAGCCTTCAATAAACCTACGGTAATAACCGGCCAAGCCCAAAAAGCTTCTAATCTCAATTACCGACTTCAAAGCCTCCCACTATAGAAATACATCCACCTTGGATGGATCCACAACAATACCATTACCTGAAATAACATGACCAAGAAGACTTACCTCTCTCAACCAGAATTCGCACTTAGATAACTTAACATAGAGCTTCTTTTCTCTTAACACTTGCAGTGCTATCCGCAAATACTCAGCATGTTCCTCTTCTAACTTAGAATAGATTAGAATATCTTCAATAAAGACAACCACAAATTGATCCAAGTAAGCATGAAAAATTTGATTCATATACTCCATGAATACACCAGGTGCATTAGTAACTCCGAACGACATCACTATATACTCATAATGTCCATATCAGGTCCTGAAAGTCGTCTTCTGAATATCTTCATCCTTTACTCGTATCTAATGATACCCCGGCCTCAAGTCAATATTGCTAAACACACGGGCACCCACTAACTGATCCATCAAGTCATCTATTCTTGGAAGCGGATACTTATTTTTAATCGTCACTTTATTTAGCTGTCTGTAATCGATACATAACCTCATACTGCCATCCTTCTTCTTTACCAACAACACCGGGGCTCCCCAAGGCGATACACTTGGTCTCACTAATTTATTTTATAACAACTCTTCAAGTTGCTTCTTCAGCTCTGTTAATTCTGATGCCGACATCTTGTATGGTGCCATAGAAATAGGTCTGGTACCAGGTGTCACACCTGCGAAAATCAACCGGCGGAAAATACGGAAGAGTCGCCACCGAAAGTTATTTATCCCGATGCAGGGAAAGGAAACGATCAAAGAAAACCTCAAAAATGGAAAGACAAGGTCATCGTAACCATAGCCTGGGTTCGGGAGTCGGTTACGCGAGAGGAAGGTATTAGCACCCCCTCGCGTCCATCGTACTCGATGGGATCCCGCTTGTTGTTCTAGTCAAAGGGTGCGTCTATCTAAAGCTCAACTGCTAAACAGAAACGGGAAAGGATGATAAACATAGAAATAGGGGAAAGGAAAGAAAAGGTGACTCGATAGGACATCGTCGTCCTAGGCCTACGTATTCCCTCGGGAGTAGGAAAATCAGAGTCAACGTAGTTCAGAGACTACAGGATTGTGGGGGAAGGTTGCTTGCCAAGACATCGCCGTCTCGTGCCTACATATCCTCAATTTAACAAGAAAGAGGAAATCAGAACAGTTATAGTTCGACCTACAAGGTCATTGTGTTTTTTATGAGCGACGTTAAGTTCGCGTCCGGCAGTTAGGGTCGATGCCTGTTTGCGACAAAACAGAAGTAATGTGCTCTTTTCTGAAAATGATTTGAAACCCAGTTAATCCCGAAGGATAAAATGATTTGAACTTTGTTTGTGTTTTTTAGACATAAGTGGCTTAAGTTAGTTTGAAACTTGTATTGCACTAAAGTCTATGACATAGGATTGAATGCGTCGCAAATCGACCCAAGACGGGACGCATGCTAAACACTCTAGGAAAGTGAAAGGAAGCCCCCACTCTCCATTTCCCATGTACTTAAGGATCATGGCGTACAATACTCGTTGTATGTATTATGTGTTTTGAACTTGTTTAAAAATGAGAAGAGAAAGGACTTAAAGGTGCAAAGAAAAACAACTAAGGGAGACGAAGTCCCAATGTTGTCATACACAATGGTCCTAAGATTGAGGTAGAAGGGACTATCCTACTTGTTATCATACATGGATTGCAAACCTAATGTCTCTTCTACCTCCAACTTAATCGGAAATTAAGTGGAGCTAAGAATCCTAAGGGATCATGTGAACATCACAAGTAAACATTAGACTAATCAATCACCAAAGAGAAAAGAGAAGGGAGAAGTAAGATGAAATAGAATTCATGTGAGTGTAAGCAACTATGTAAGGCACCACAACCACTTACCATCTCCAAGCCAAGCTCAACTAATGAATAGTTGAAAGCAAAGTGCAAAAATACAATTATGACTATGCTAGTGTCCTAAATTACACTAGGAGGTATGAGAATCTACCAGGGGACGTAGCTAAACCTACCAAATTCTATCCACATCAATATCCTAAGAAAGCATACAAGAATGCAAACTATATCCTACACCAATATCCAAATAATTGTCATCCAAAAACCATGTCAAAATGATTTCTAAAAGTCCCATAAATGGGAGCCAAGCCATGTATTCAAGTGAGGTAAACATGTCATTTCCAAGTTTGAAGTAATGATAAGTGATCATGAAAATATCTTAAGTCTTGTTCAAAAGGTTTACAAGTTACACACAAATGTGTCATATTAAACATGTTTCCATCGATCATGAACATAATGAACCAACAAGATGAAAATAGCTCATGAAAGGACCTAGGTCAAAAGTGAACCATGTTATCCAATGTGTAAACATCTCAAACCAACACCAATGTGTCATACCCCAAATTTTGACCACCAAGATTTCCCATCATTGTGTAAATCATCACCACAATATGGATGCACCTTCATGCCTCATCAATCTCCTCAAAGATGGTTGAGCATTCACTATAATCAAGAATTAGGGTTTCAAGCCCTCTCAAAGCACTTAGACAAAGGATAAATCAAGAATTGACATGATCTTCAACTTGTCAAGTTACTCAAACATCCATAAGAGATCAAGAGGACTCCCCCATCAAGAATCAAGCACAAGGTTGCAACATTCCAAGTGGATCAAGCCTCGTGATCGCCAATGTCACCAAATTAGGGTTTTGGTCGACCAAGGCCCCCAGATGAAAATTTTCATATGGGCATGAGCCAATGCTTCAAAGCATAACCCAAGATACTCCAAGGGACCTCATGAACCCAATCATCGAGTCAACTTATCCTCAGGGGATGTATTCATAAAAAATCAAGAATTAGGGTTTCTTGACCTAATTCACCCCTAAGTTGAATTTTGAGGCAAAGCATGGGCCAAGACCTCAAGACATGATTTAAGGGCCTCAAATACACCACATTGATCCATTTACAACAATGGATTGACCCAAGAAACTTGATTCACAAGTTTCAATTTCATCTGGACCACAATTAGGGTTTTAAGGAAAAAGTCAACTGTATCTTTGACTTTTTACCAAGACATGCTCCCAAACCTTGGGACATGATTCAAGACACCCTAAAACACCTATGGAATCTATCCATTAGGTTTGAATTAGGTCAAGGACTTGATTGTACAAAGAATCATACCGTTTGGATTTCATGTGATAAAAAGACAACTGTGCACAAAATCAAGTTTGACTTTTTGGAAATTTTCGCAAATATGGTTCCCCTAAGTCAAAAACAATGTTAATGTATGGTATTGATCATCATTCATCAAGAAAAATCAAGAAAAGTGAGGTTTCTTGCAAAAGGGGCAACCATGAGAAACCAAAAATTTTCTAAGTTATGGAACAAAAGTGATTTTGTATCAACTTTGCAAGGTCATAACTCCTAAACCACAAGGCCTTTTTCTCCCATTCAAAGCTCAAATGAAAGTCCATCTGACATACTTCAAATATGTCAACTGTAAGAGATTCCAAATCCTCATGGATTTTGAGTTATGGATTGATCAAAATCACAAAAACATGAAAGTGACCACTTTTCCAACAATTAGTGAAATTTTCAAAAAGTCAGAATCTGCCTTACTTTATCCAAAATGTAGGGACATTTTTCACCTTGATCCAAGTTAAACCAGGTCCATTGGTGCACATCAAAGTTGAAGTATGCCATGAGGGCTTTCCAACAAGTACCAGATCATCTCCAAATTCAATTTGAGTAGGGAGATACAACCCTTCGAACATGACATCATGGACTAATTTTGTTCAAGGCAGATTATAGGACATTTGCTCGATTTGGCCAAATCAGATAATTCCAAGCCTTGTCATCCATTTGGACACCTCAAGGGATAAAATCAAAGAGCAATGATCTGATTCACAAGCCTCCCAAGTCCAAGGAACTACATGTTGCCATAAGTGCCCTAAAAAGGCTAAAAAGCTCAAAGACTCCAATTTTGTTTCCAAGCATTCAATGGATGCATCAAGGTGGCATGGACTGAGACATTACTAACTGAATGATTCAAGATTCAGCTCTGAACCAAAGGACCATAGGCCTGTACCCTAACCTCAAGTCAATGGCTATAGGAGACTAAAGATGCCTTTATGCCACAATTGGCCAAGGGACTGTCCAAGTTGCCATTCACTATTGCTTGCAAAACAAACTTGCTCTACTATAAATAGAGCGCATTTGTGGTCAGTTTGAGTACACCAAAGCACTACAACACTTGCTTTCCTCAAAATCTCTCTCATTAGGCCAAAATGCCTTCTTTTGCAAGTCATCTTTGAGTTTTTGAGTTAGAGAGAAATTCCACCACAGCTCATGATCCAAACACATCCAATGTATCATATATAAGTTGTTCAAACACTCACCCTTGATCTGAAACACTAAAATTAGAAATTCAACCTCCAAAACCTTGAATTTTAACTTTTCTGCATTTTTCAAGCCATGTCTTGATTCAGTCACTTCCAAAACCAAACAAGGCTTCAAACACACTCCAAATATCATCCTCAAACTATCCCAATTGGTTTCTCTCATCTGGAACACCATTTGAGAGGGTTACCATTTTGGTCACTTTTGCCACTTTTGCCAGAAAGAGCCAATACTTGTTCTTGAGGATTCCAACTAGTTTTGATCATCCTAAAAGCTTCTAAACGATCAATCAAGAGTGTTCAAAGCATTTAAATTACTTATGGCACAAGGAACTTGACAGATAGCACAAGAAGCTTCAAGAGGTAAGTGCATTACAACTTGAACTCTCTAAATCATGCATTGCTTTGAGGTCCATTGATCATGGACATCTCATACATATCATATATGTTGTGTTTGAACCAATTTACCATGCTATTGTTGCCTGTATGATGAGATAGCATAGAACATGTAAATCTAGGCCTATTTTGGAATCACTATCGGATTTTAAAATAGAAACATTTTCAAAAAATTCCAAAAGCACCATTAGATTCCTCATGAAATTCTAGGCAGGATTCACTTAAATTTTGTCAAAATCCATGGAGAATTGAGGAAGTTAGAGCCTTCATGCTAGAGGCCTAAAATCAGGCCAGCCTTGGACAAGGGCCAGGCCATGGCGCTTTGACCAGGCCTAAAACCATGCCACCCATATATATTCATGGGGTGGTTTTGATACACGGATGTATCACCACCCTAGTGGTAGCGCGCATGTGTGTTTGGATGGAAGGTCGTGGGTTCAACACCCACCCAGACCATTTTGCCATTTTCTCTATTTTTGCTATTTTTTCACATTTTCATGGTTTTTGTTAATTAATTCCAAAATTAATTTCTCTCTCAATTTTAATTATTTTTTATTGGTTCTTTTTTTGAAAATTCCCAAAAATGTTAAAATATTTTATTCTACATAAAGTTCACAAAAATATTATTTATTTCACATATTTGGTATTTTTGTAAAGAATTATGTTTTTGTTTGTTTTTAAACATTTAAAAATATTTCTTTCTCTTGATTTTGCAAATTCAAATGATTTTCAAATCATTCTATGAATGAAACATGATTTTTCAAACATTAATCCAAGATCAAAACTTGTTTTTCACACATGTTTGGTAAATTTTGATCATTTTAATTGAATTTTATTCAATTAAAATACTTTTCTTAAATCAAATTAGGGTTTTGATTATTTTCACCATCACAAATCTTTTTCAAAACACTTTGGGCCTCTATTAGAGTGTAAGACCCAACCTCCTTTGTAAATAAATAATTTTGGGCCTCAGTTATTGTATAAGTCCTAGTACAGTTTTCAAAACGACGGTGCGATCGTTGTTTTTCATCTGGGCCTACCCTTGTGTTGTAAGTCCCATTTCTTTTCTTTTTCAAACACTTTGGGCCTCTTGATAGAGTGTAAGACCCATCTCTTTGTACAAAAAACCTTTTTGGGCCTCAGTCATTGTATAAGTCCCGATACAATTTTCAGATCAACGGTATGATTACTGTTTTTCATCTGGGCCTCTCCTTGAGTATAAGCCCCAATCTTCTTTTCAAAACAACTTTCCCTTTTGATTTAGGTTCAAATTCATAGTTGTTATCAAAACTTTATTTAATTTCTTGAACAACTAACCATACAGCTGTTACAATGGAAGCTTGCTCACTTGTAAGTTTTATCAGCTTTCTTTTACATACTTGCACACACAAACACACAGACACACACACACACACACACACACACACACACACACAGATATATATATATATATATATATATATATATATATATATATATATATATTTGTTTGTTCACCTGTAAGTCCTCCTACCCTCTTTTACATACACTATATGTTTCATATGTATATATATGCCTGTATATTATCTGCTTAGAGTGTTCCTCGGCAATTAGGTCTAGAACTAGATAAAGCCAGTGGTCACTCTTTCAACACAGTCAAAACTAGTTCCCCATAGGAATTCCAGATATAGTCTTGCCTCTTCTTGGGCTTATACAATATGGAACAAAGAGAAAGACATTATTCCGGTGAAACTTTTCTCAGACTGTCACTATTAGAAAATTGTCAAAGAAATTCACTTCCCCAAAAAGGATTAATTCCCGGTGAAACCTCTCTTGAATTTCTTCAAACCCTAGAACTGTTCACTAAAGAAAAGATTATTCCCGGTGAAACTTTTCTTGAACTTTTCTTAGGTTTGGACCCACAGGCTTCCTAAAAGCATCTCGCCTCCTCTTGGGCTTTGTACAAGGGCCCTCAGGCTTCTTAGAAGTTTTCATGCATTCTCTTGGGCTTAGTACAAGGACCAAAGATCTCCTACAGGTATAGGACAGAACTTAGTCATCCTTTGTGAGAGCAGTCTTTCCAAAGAGTCAAAACATTATATCAATTAAGGGTTGATTCTCATCCCTTAAAACATCTGCCTCCTCTTGGGCATCGTACAAAGATAAACTCTTTCATACCAGTAGATTTGGATAGTCTAATCTCCTTTTGGATCTCAAAGACATTCTCAAGTTCCCTACAAACACATGAGAAACCCTGGTCATTTAATCAATCTCCAGTAGAGTTAAAATCCCCATAGGTTCTAAAACTCAATCTTTATCCTAAATTTCCCCAGCTAGGGTCAAATCACTATCAATAAACCTTTATCAGAACCTCAAGGCATCTGATACCTCAACTCTTCTGTAAACCCTCAGCAAGAGTTGATTCCCCAACTTGGACCTGTCTCTGGATCTCAATAATCCTCAGCAGAAACTAGCCTCCTCTTAGGCTTTGTTTAAAGGTTTTTCCCTACTCTCTTGTTGAGTCAATCACCTTTCAGCATTCTCTTGTTGAGTCAATCACTTAAAAACACTCTCTTGTTGAGTCAATCTTCTTCCTTAAAGCACTCTCTTATTGAGTCAATCATTTTTAGCCTCCTCTTAGGCTTTGTATAATGATCCTTCTTTTCCTCAGCAAAAATCAGCCTCAATCTTGGGATTTGTACAAGACACCCACATAAACACTCTTTTGTTGAGTCAGTCAAATATCTTTTCGCCTCAATCTTGGGCTTTGTACAAGAGACATATAAATCTCCCTAAGCAGAGTCAATCCTCTTTTCAGCCTTAATCTTCGGCTTTGTACAAGACAAATCATACTCTCCAGCTGAGTCAGACAATTTTCTTTTAGCCACAATCTTGGGCTTTGTACAAGACAGATAAAACCTCTCACCAGTAGAATTAGTTTCCCCTTTTAGCCTCAATCTTGGGCTTTGTACAAGATATATACAAATATTCCCCAGTGGAGTCAAAAAATCCCTTTTTTATCCTCAATCTTGGGCTTTGTATAAGACAGACAAAATATTTCCCCAGAAAAGTTAAACTTTCAGCCTCCTCTTAGACTTTGTATAATGATATCCCCAAAAGAGTCAATTCTCTTTTAGCCTCAATCTTGGGCTTTGTACAAGACAGATAAACACTCTCTTGTTGAGTCAGTCTTTTCCAGCCTCTTCTTAGGCTTTGTATAATGACCTCTCCAGTGGATTCAATCAATCTCTTAGCTTCAACCTTGGGCTTTGATTAAGGCACACAAAAATCAACATCCCCTTAGAGGAAATAAAAAAACTCTTTGCAGGAAGACATTTCTGTGTACAATCACACATCAAAATAGACATTCAAAACAAACCTTAATCCCAGATAACTAATGTAAGTGACGAACTTGTTGATTCAAAAATCCAAGTTGTAGTCCATCTCTTATCCTGGTAAATCCCCTCTTTCATCTAATTGTTGTAAGTGGCAAGCCTCTGGATTATTTACATCCACGCCACTGTCCCTCTCTTAGCATGAAAAATTCCTAAGGAAAAATGGCATTGCTCAAAACTGAGTTAAAGTTTTCTCCTTCAGGACAAATCCCTCATAAAGGAAATTATGGCATTGCTGGATTCTCATATCCCAGATAAAGTAATTCTCCTTTATGATAAATCACCCAACAGTTGTGATAAACAGATGAGATATATCCCTTAAAGATAACAAATTCTCTCTCAATCAAACCTTTTAGCTTCAATCTTGGACTTTGAACAAGACAGAAATAACCTTTAGCTTCAATCTTGGGCTTTGAACAAGACACCAAACATCTTTTTCCTCCCATAGAATAGAAGGAACTACGATTTCTCTGATTTCCCTGTTTTATATAATAGGAATACATAGGCCTACGCTTGCGAAATCTTAGCGAGCATACCAATCAAAAACTTTAGGTCCACACCTTCACTCATCAAAAACCTTGGAAAACCCGAAATCAAACAAAAACTCTCTCTCTCTCTCTCTCTCTCTCAAACACTCCCAAAGGAGAAACTTTCCTAAACCACAACAAACAAACACCAGTAAGTAGAAAGCAGTAAGGAAAATTGCTATAACCTATGGATAACCACATATAGGAGGGGTAATTGGCAACTCCTCATTGTATAACCTAACCTTGAACCCCCCAATCTCTTAAGCATTTGTTCAGTTAAACATTTGCATGCAAGGTTAGTTTGAGATAGCTTCCATTTCCTTTCCAGCTTCACGGGATAAATAAGAAATCAGAAAGTAGCACCCAACTCCTACCATTGCGGTGAGGAAAACCCATGGCGATAAGGTGGTCGTGTCACCGACAAAAATCGCACGCTACAGAAAAACGACTCTGCTGGGGACACATTTTATCTGTCTAGGACTAGAATTAGAATTCCTAAGAGGTCTAGGTTGTTAGGAATTTTCTACATACTATATTATATATATATATATATATATATATATATATATATATATATATATATATATATGTATATATATTGCTTTTCCTACTTGATATCCGTGTTTATTTTTCTGTCAATGGGAATGCGATTGATACACATGTGGAAAGTTTGAGAGAACCCTAAGATAAATGATGGCATAGACGGGTGGATTTACAGGGAGTGATTCCCAAATAAATGATCCTGGTAGACCATCAAAATAGGCGAGGGCCCGTGTAGATACTATGTTGAACGACCGATCATCATGAAAATAGACGCTATCCCAGTGCGGCACCCATGACCCTGAGGATTTAGTAAACATTAACCGTATGACCATTTGGTAGTGTAGTAACTATCGAGAATAGTTGATACACGATGCTACTCTCAAATGAGATTACCCTAGGATACTACAGCTCGCTCGGGTGAACCAGCTTGCTGTTGATATCCCTAGGGGGCCAATGATTTTGGGAACCTTTAACCTGTTCTATAGGTACAAAACTTGACCAGAATACAACCTTTGGGGATGGGTAGAGCCATGACTCCATGCTCGTGGAATTGAAACCTTGAACCAATGTTTTTTCAATGTTTTTGTGTGCTGTATTCATGCATTCATTTAAAAGACTCTTAAACAATGAAAAAAATCTTCTCTTTTCTCTTCTCTTTCTATTTCAAAATAAACTAAAACAATAATTGTAAATATCAGAAAGATTGTGTTATGGATTTCGGTAGAAGAAAGATGCACAAGTACACCTTCAAGGCTCCAAAACTAGAGGATTTAAGAAAGCTGGCAAGGATGTTTACCAACCCTGATGATTTCAGAGCTAAGCACGGAGGGATGTTGTCTCTATTAAGGGTCCACGTAGTTGAAGGAATCCTGTCTACGTTAATTCAGTTTTACGATCCGGTTTATCACTGTTTTACATTCCCAAATTATCAACTTGCACCAACACTGGAGGAGTACTCTCACCTTACTGATTTACCCATCACTGACCAAGCTCCCTTTTCTGGACTGGAAGTAATTCCAAAGGAATAAACCATTGCAAGAGTAATCTATTTGGACGAGTCAGAAGTCAGGACTCACATGACCACTAAGGGAGGAATCCAGGGTTTACCAGCTAAATTCCTAATGGAGAAAGCTCTATACTTTGCCAGTGTAGGAAACATAATTGCTTTCGAAGATATCTTTGTCTTGCTCACATATAGGATATTCCTTTTTCCCAACATCGATAACTTCGTCGATACCAACGCTATTAATATATTTCTGATTGGGAACTCCGTACCAACCTTGCTCGCAAATGCTTATCATTCTGTACTCTTAAGGAATTTGTACAGCGGAGGAATGATCACATGCTGTGTACCCCTACTTTACAAATGGTGCACTTCCCATTTACCCAAGTCTGCTGCTTTTTGGGACCGTAAGAGTACTCTACGTTGGTCACAGAGAATCGTGTCTCTTACCAACTCTGACATAAATTGGTATAATAGGATTTACGAGGGGACAAGGATCATCGACAGATGTGGAAACTTCCCTAATGTACCCCGCATAGGAACTAAAGGAGGAATCAACTATCATCCAATTTTAGTTCATCGCCAACTCGGATACCCAATGAAGAATATCCCGCATAATGTTCATCTTGAAGGTCTTTTCTTCAAGGAAGGAGAAAATGTCAGGGCATAAAGAAGGAAATAGTGCATGCCTGGCAACATGTTCACAAGAAAGGAAGAGACTCTCTAGGAAGACCAGACTGTATCTCCATGGAGCCTTATCTCCACTGGGTACAAACTAGGGCCCTCAAGCTGAGGATGCCTTACCCTCGTCAAGAAGTTCTTATGTTAAAGGAATCTGTCCTTTATTTTATGTTTGATACGGAAAAACTCCAGGTCACTCTCAACAAAGTTCAACAGGAGAACAGCTCTTGGAAAAACAAGTACCGAATCATCAATGTAGAGTGTACCAAAATTCAGGAACTGTTAAAAGAAAATGATGCTCTGGTTGAGATTCTAGAACAACATGTTATGGAAGATCAAAGGAACTTGCTCACTCCTTTCACTTGGCAAAGGACTGACAACCCGACAATGGCTGAAAAACCCCGATCAAAGAAAATTAAAATACCAGAACCAACATTTGAGTTCTCATCAGAGAGAACTCAGGATGCATAAGTTTAGACATTTCCTTTTACATCACTTTGTAAAATACTGTACTTTTCCCTTTCTGCAATCTTTCAAATTCAATAAAAAAAAGGGTTCTCCCCACTGTATGATATTTGCACTCTATTTGTTGAAGTCTTTTTTTGATTAAAGAAAAAACAAAAACAAAATATATCATTGCATATTATTCATGATTATCACATAACGCGTTCTTCTTATCTTCGAGTATCACGTATGTGTCACGACTCTAGAGTCAAACTGTCTCACTCATACAATACTCGGGCCAATCGACAAAAGAAAATGGACGATCTCAAGGAAGAGAATAGAGAGCTGCGAGAAGAAATTGACGCTCTAAAGGAAGATCTGAAAAAACTTCACAGTGACATGCAATCCCTGGCAGCAGCTCAGAGGCAACAACAAAGGACTGTGATCTCAGAAATCACATCTACGCCCATAGTAGAGACATATGATCCTCGTTACAACATGCCTAAGGATCGTCCATGGGGCGTGCCTATCAACTTTGTCCCTGAAGGATATATCCCGCCGGTCACCGAAGACCCAGAAACTGCAGCAAGAACCGCTGGGCATGAAGGTTACAAACTTTGTAAAAGCAAAGACGCAACAGTTATGGCAGCAACACCTGAAGGTTACAAACTTCGGGGCATGGAAGCACCAAAAGTCACCGCCGTAATGACTATACCACAACCAGTGGTACACACTGTCCCGGAAGGACAGATTCCACAAGTAATTTTTGGTGGAAATGAAGATATATACGAAAGGATGAATGAGTTCCAGGAGCAATTCCTGGAAATGCAGAATGAACTGTATGCCATTCGCGGTCAGGATTTATTCGGAAAGGACGCCGCAGACCTCTGTCTGGTCCCCAACGTGAAAATACCGCACAAATTCAAGGTGCCTGACTTTGAAAAATACCAGGGAAACTCTTGCCCTCAAAGTCATTTGGTGATGTACGCTCTAAAGATGTCAACTCAAACAGAAAATCAACAACTACTGATCAATTATTTCCAAGACAGTTTAACCGGTACCACACTCAAATGATATATGGGTTTAAACTGCACCAAGATCAATACTTTTAGAGATCTTGGTGCAACTTTCGTTTAGCAGTACAAGTATAACCTGGACATGGCACCAGATAGAGATCAACTCAGAGCAATGTTGCAGAAGGACAAGGAAACTTTTAAGGAATATGCTCAGAGATGGCGTGAAATTGCCACTCAGATCTGTCCCCCTATTGAAGAAAAAGAGATGACTAAGATATTTTTGAAAACCTTGAGCTCATTCTATTACGACCGAATGGTCTCCAGTGCGCCCAACGACTTCACTGAGATGGTGAACATGGGGGTACGCATTGAAGAAGCAGTCTGAGAAGGATGATTGGTCAAAGATGCAGAGCCATCTAGCAGTACTAAAAGATACGGTAGTGCTTTCCAAAAGAAAAAGAGCAAGATATTGGTAATATCTCTCTTGGAAATCAAAGGCGAAGGTATCAACCAGTAGCAGCGGTAACTCCCGCTATCAACCCTGCGCCGACTCCAAATTATCAACCTCAAGTTGCTCAGAGCCAACCAAGTCAACAACAGTATCAGCAAAGGACACAACAACCTCTTCAGCAGGCTCGTCCTCAGTACAACAATAACAATCGTACGACACGACCACCAGGGTTCGACCCTATACCGATGTTGTACGCAGAACTGTTTTCACTACTACTGGCCAAGGGGCACATCCAAACCAGGTCTCCTATTACAGTACCAGAAAATCCGCCTTTTTGGTTCAAAGCGGATCAAACATGCCCTTACCATCAAGGATGATCGGGGTACAACATCGAGAATTGTATCAGTTTCAAGTCTGATGTGCAGAAGCTTCTCAGGAACGAGATCTTATCTTTCAAAGATACTAATCTGAATGTTCAGACGAACGCGTTGCCTCAACATGAAAAGACTGCAGTAAATTTAATAGAGGAAGAATCTAGCAGCAGTTATCAAATTCATGATGTACTCCTATTAGGAACCAATCTGGTCAGGATGCATTGTAGACAGAGCGGGTATGGTCATGTACCGCCTCACAATTATCACCAGTGTGATATATGCTCAAAGAATAATCAAGGATGTTCCGTAGTGCAATCAGCTATACAAGAACAAATGAATCTCAGATGGATTCAAGATTATCGAATCTGTGAAGTCAATATGGCTCACGCAAATCCCAACATTGTCCAGAACCACAACATTCTGGCGATGAACGTCAACTTGGTGGCAATGCACTCACGAAAAAGTCAATACCATGATCTGCCACAGCACGATTACAATTCCTGTTCGATCTGGTCAATAAGTAATCAGGGATGCTCTTCTTTACAAGAGGCCCTCCAGCGTCAGATGGATCTCGGATGGATTCAGGACTATCAGGAGAGAAATAACCATCAAGTCAATATGATTCAGATCTTTGATATTCGCTTGATGAATACCAGTCTGGTAGAATTACACGCTAAGCAAGTCAGGCTGGGTTTTCTGGCTTCACGTGATTATCAAGGCTGTAAAGTGTGTCGTAAAGACGACCAAGGATGTGCACTTGTCCAAAGAACACTTCAACACTTGTTGGACCACTGGTGGCTTCCAATATACTTGGATGAAGCCACACAACATATCAGTTTGACTGACGAGAATCCTGATAGGTATCAAAGTCAGGATGTCCGCATGATGGAAACAGATCTAGTAAAGTTGCACTGCATACAAAGCGGACGTGGCCAGGTGCCACCACATAATTATGAGCATGGTAGAGTTTTCTCAGAGAATAACCAAGGATGCTACCTCGTACGAGGGACTCTTCAAAATCAGTTGGTCCACAAAGAGATCCGACCATGTTCAAGTTCTGGGTCGACCAACAGGATACCCGACTATCTCCCTGATCAATGCAAAGACGTTGTCATAATCTCTGATCATGGAAGGACCAAAGACGTTTATTCCATAATCCCTCTACTCAATGAATCAAGAATTCCTCTTGATAGTAGAAAAATTCTCAACCTCGAACCAATTGAGGCTGCCTACGATGGTCAGAAAAATCAAAGAGCTCCTGTGGTTATCTACTTTCCAGGTCCAATACTGTACAAATCCAATAAGGTTATCCCTTACAAGTACAGTGCAACAACCATCGAAAATGGAAAGGAAACTCCATTAGCCTCCGTCGTAAACATTACTGACATCAGTCGAGTAACACGGAGCGGTCGGATCTTCAACTGAGGAGTTGGAGAACCCACCAAGGAAAAGGAACCTCAAGCAGAAGTTCCTAATCAACCAGTCGGTCAATCCAGTAATCCGGAACTGGTAAAGAACCACGATGAGATGCTGAAGCTTATCCAGAAGAGCGAGTACAACATTGTAGACCAACTGTTGCAAATTTCTTCGAGAATCTCTGTGTTATCTCTCTTGCTCAGTTCCGAAGCTCACAGGGAAGCTCTGCAGAAAGTCTTAGAGCAAGCTTTCGTAGAACAAGATGTGACAATAAGACAATTTGACAGCATCATCTCCAACATCACTTCCTGTAACAACTTAGGATTCAATGATGAAGAACTGTCAGAAGAAGGAAAAAAATCACAATATGGCGCTCAACATTACAGTCAACTGCCAGGACGATGCTTTAGCCAGCGTACTGGTAGATACAGGATCAGCTCTGAATATTATGCCAAAATCTACTCTAATGCGACTATCATTTCAAGGATCTCCGATGAGAGGCAGTGAGGTCATCGTCAAAGCCTTTGACGGATCCATGAAAACAATTATCAGCAAAGTTGATTTTCCCATAACCATTGGTCCTCACACTTTCCAGGTCATGGACATCCGGGCAGCATACAACTATTTATTAGGAAGACCTTGGATACACGAAGCTGGGGTAGTCACTTCGACACTTCACCAGAAGCTGAAATTCATCAAAAATGACAAGTTAGTCACAGTATGCGGAGAGCAGGCCTTAATCATGAGTAACTTATCATCATTCTCTTGTGTAGAGCCCAAGGAGGTCGTTGGAACTCAGTTTTAAGCACTCTCGGTAAGCAATGAGAATCAATCAGAGAGAGGGACGTCGATTTCCTCAAACAAAGATGATCTCGAAGTGATCAAGAGTAACAACGCAAAAGGATGGGGACAACTTGTCATTCCTACTGATAACAAGACAAAGAAAGGTCTTGGTTTCTCTTCAACCTGTACCCAGACTGCCAAGAAAGATGAAAGTTTTCATCCCATTCAAGACTTCTTCCACAGTGGAGGCTTCCTCCACCCAGTGTCTCAAGAAGTACACACCATCAATAAGAGTGACTCCTTTGATACAAATGAGGAATGGAAGTCCTATCTCAACGAGGATGGTTATATGTCTCAGGGAGAAACGCACACGCCATTTTGCTTTCCCACGCAGAGTCCAAGATATATACCAAGATCAGATGTCAAGATGATGTACGGAGATTGTGATCTGGAAGGATGCCGTGCTCCACCCAACTTATTAGAGGAGGGCACTCTGATGAAAGACAACTTCGACTATGACTATTTTGATCCCATGGATGACTTGCCTATCTGGCAGCCGTACCCAGAAGACTTGGGGCAAAAGAGTCAGCCAAAATGATGCTTATTAGCTGAGTAATATTAAAAAGAATACCTGTGTCCCCATCGAGTCATGGGATCGTTACTCGGGACATTTTGAAGATATCCAGCACAAAGATGAATCTGCAAAGATTGCAAGACAATATTTCATCAACTATGCTTTTCCTGAGGTCAACGCCATCGAGAAGGATGACTCCTCTTCTCCCACCGAAGTATGGGACACCTTAGGACAGCCGAGTGGCAAGTACGACTTCCTGGTCAAGTACACTGCTCCTGAAAGCTCTCGTATCAGGCTCGAAGACATCCAGCCAACTGGATGGGGAGATCCACATGAGAGTGAAAACAATGTCCAAGATACAACAGAAGAGTTCGTCTACGATAACTCTGCCTGGCAGGAAGACTCCAACGATCCAACTTCGCCAGAAACCAGCATCATTTATGAGGACAAACCCAGAAAGAAGGTACCAGACTTTATGATTCACCATCACCGAGGAGTTCGCCGCCAATGGGTTGTTGTCAATGTCCCGAAAGTCGTCCATAAGTCTAAATTGCTTGTTTTAAACCCCATTGAAACATATGATCCAATGCCTTCTCCCAACTTTGAATTCCCGGTATTTGAAGCTGAAGAAGAAGAGGATGAGGAAATTCCAGAAGAGATCTCCCAATTACTCAGACAAGAGGAAAGGTCAATTGAACCTCACAAAGAGCCGTTGGAAACGGTCAACTTGGGTTCAGAAGAAGAGAGGAAAGAAGTCAAGATTGGAGCACTGCTCAGTTCGACTGTCAAAGAAGACTTGATAGAACTTCTCAAAGAGTATCCCGATGTATTTGCTTGGTCCTATCAAGACATGCCAGGGTTGGATACCAGCATCGTGGAGCATCATTTATCGTTAAAATCAAAATGTTCGCCGGTGAAACAAAGGCTAAGACGGACTCACCCGAATATGGCTATCAAAATCAAGGAGGAATAGCAGAAACAGATTGATGCAGGTTCCCTTGCCACCTCAGAATATCCTCAATAGTTGGCCAACATACTTCCAGTTCCAAAAAAGGACGGAAAAGTCAAAATGTGTTTAGACTACAGAGATCTGAACAAAGCCAGTTCAAAAGATGACTTTCCCTTGCCAAACACAGACATGTTGTTAGACAGTACAATAAAGTTCAAAGTCTTCTCCTTCATGGATGGATTATCGGGCTATAATCAAATCAAAATGGCGCCGGAAGATATGGATAAAACTTCATTCATTACCCCACGGGGCACCTTTTGTTACAAGGTAATGTCGTTCAGTTTGAAGAACGCCGGGGCAACCTATCAAAGGGCCATGACTACTCTGTTTCATGACATGATGCACAAAGAAATTGAAGTGTATGTCGATGATATGATTGCCAAATCTAAAACAGAAGAGGAGCTTGTGACCCACCTGTCAAAGTTATTTGAGCATCTGAGAAAATACAAACTCTGCTTGAATCCCAATAAATTCACGTTCGGTGTCCGCTCAGGGAAACTTTTAGGGTTCATCGTCAGCCAGAAAGGAATTGAGGTTGATCCTGACAAGGTCAAGGCCATTCAAGAAATGCCTTCACCAAAGACTGAGAAACAGGTCCGAGGATTTTTGGGACGTCTGATTACATCTCCAGATTCATATCCCTTATGACCGCGACATACGCGCCAATCTTCAAACTACTAAAAAAGAATCAAAGATGCGTATGGATGAAAGATTTCCAAAAGCCTTCGACAGTATCAAGGAGTATTTGTTGAGTCCACCAATTATATCTCCTCCAGTGGAAGGAAGACCACTGATCATCTATTTAACAGTCTTGGAAGACTCCATGGGTTGTGTACTTAGCCAACAAGACGAAACAAAAAGAAAAGAGTATGCCATCTACTACTTAAGCAAGAAATTTACCGACTGTGAAGCTCGGTACACTATGCTCGAGAAAACTTGTTGTGCTCTGGCTGGGGCAGCCAAACGTCTTCGCCAGTACATGATTTGTCACACTACTTGGCTAATCTCCGAAAAAGATCTGATCAAGTATGTCTTTGAAAAGCCTGCTCTCACGGGAAGGATCACCCATTGGCAGATGTTGTTATCAGAATATGACATAGAGTACCATGCTCAAAAAGCCGTCAAAGGAAGTATTTTAGCTGATCATTTGGATCATCAACTGATTGACGATCAGGAATCAGTCTGATTTGACTTCCCAGATGAAGATGTCATGTACTTGAAAATGAAAGATTGCGATGAACCGCTACCCAGCGAAGGGCCAGAACCATGTTCCCAATGGGCACTAATCTTTGACGGAGCTGTCAACATTTATGGAAACAGAATTGGGACAATCATCATAACACCTCAGGGTACCCACATTCCTTTCACTGCCAGACTAACATTCAAGTGCACAAACAACGAGGCCGAATACGAAGCTTGTATCATGGGCCTCAAAAAAGCAATTGACTTAAGGATTAAGAATATGGATGTGTATGGAGACTCAACCCTGGTTATCAATCAGATCAAAGGAGATTGGAACACGTACTAATTAGGACTGATTCCTTACAAAGACTACGCGAGAAGGTTCTTACCCTTCTTCAACAGAATTGAGTTTCATCATATCCCTCGTGAAGAAAATCACATGGCTGATGCATTAGCCACTCTCTCCTCCATGATTAGTGTAGGTCAATGGAACGACATACCTAAGATCGACATAATGCGCCTTGAAAGGCCCGCCTACATCTTCGCAATTGAAGCAGTCCTAGGCGACAAACCTTGGTATCATGATATCAAATGCTTCCTTTAAAGACAAGAATACCCGCCTGGGGCATCAAGAAAAGACAGGAAAACCATCAGAAGACTGGAAGGCAACTTCTTCCTGAGCGGTGATACACTCTATAAGAGAAATTTCAACATGGTCTTGCTCCGATGCATAGACTGACCAGAAGTAAACATGCTGATGAAAGAGATTCACGAAGGAACCTTTGGCACTCATGCCAACGGACACACAATGGCGAGAAAAATTCTAAGAGCAGGGTACTATTGGTTGACCATGGAATCTGATTGCTATAAGTACACGAGGAGGTGTCATAAGTGTCAAATATACGCTGACAAAATCCATATACCGCCGACGCATCTCAAAGTTCTTTCTTCTCCATGGCCTTTTTCTATATGGGGAATCCACATGATTGGTATGATCGAACCCAAGGCTTCAAACGAACATCCTTTCATCATGGTATCCATTGACTACTTCACCAAATGGGTCGAAGCAGCATCATACGCCAATGTAACCTGACAAGTAGTGGTCCGTTTTATCAAGAACAATCTCATCTGCCGTTATAGTGTTCCAAGCCAGATCATTACAGATAATGGATCTAACTTAAACAACAAGATGATGAAAGAGTTGTGCACCGAGTTCAAGATCGAACACCATAACTCATCTCCCTACCGACCTAAGATGAACAGAGCAGTAGAAGCGGCTAACAAGAACATCAGGAAGATTGTTCAAAAGATGGTTGTAACCTACAAAGATTGGCATGAAATGCTGCCTTTTGCTCTTCACGGTTATCGCACATCTGTCCACACTTCAACATGGGCAACCCTTTTCTCTCTAGTATATGGCATGGAAGCGGTGCTTCCCATAGAAGTAGAGATCCCATCAATCAGGGTATTGATGGAAGCTAAGCTAAAAGAGGCTGAATGGTGCCAAAGCAGGCATGATGAACTGAACCTAATAGAAGAAAAGCGAATAACGGCACTGTGCCATGGTCAGTTATATCAACAAAGAATAAAGAGAGCGTTCGATAAAAAGGTCCGACCCCGTGTCTTCAGGAAAGGAGAACTTGTGCTAAAAAAGATACAATCATTTCTCCCTGATTCCCAGGGCAAATGGACTTCGAATTATGACGGCCCCTGTGGTCAAGAAAGCCTTTTCAGGCGGCGCCTTGAGACTCGCAACCATGGATGGAGAGGAGTTTACCTACCCCACGAATGTTGATGTAGTCAAGAAATACTTCGCCTAAATAAAAAAAACGTCTCGGTGGATTGAAAACTCGAAAGGGCGGTCTAGGAAAAAATTAGAGATATAATAAAAAAAATTATCCCGATGGATTGGAAATCTCAAAGTGCAATCCAGGCAAAAGTTAGGGATTAATGGCAAGTAACTATGTCTGATCAGTTCAACTCCTCAGCAGCCACGTCATCCATCAAGAAAACTTTAGTCAAGGTCATCTTTGACAGAGGCTCAGGATATCCAGAATTCAAAGTTGGTAGAAGGATAACGGTCGTTATGTTTCAATGTAGCCCTTTTCCCTTAAACTACCATTTTCTAAACTTTGTAAATACTCTATGGGATCACACGCTTGGCTGATTTCCATTATATCAATAAAAATTTGAGCCCTAGTGCTTTTGTTTACAACTCTCATTTAGTTTAGCTTTACAGAATGACATTTTTAACATGATCAACGATTCTTGAAATAAAACAAAAATGAATTTACTTGTCAAATTTTTTCTCCTTTTAAAATAAAGATGGCAATTCCTTTTGACTATGAACTTCAAAAAGAACATCGATAGCTTCTCCAGAGGTGATTGAACCTCAAAGTGCAGAATCAAAGTACTCCTTCTAAAACCAGTGCACTTGAATGAAGGATCAACTATTTCAGATGTGATTTTCGCATCTGACATTCCCGACAGAGTTCGTACCTCTTAAGACCGATTGACAATTCTTCCTCCCCACAGGGTCTACCTCTCCCAAGCAAGATAGGATTGCTATTTTTGAACCAGTGATTCTTTTCATCTCCCGCAGTGGCCGAGTATCTAGTCATGTTCATTCACCAGGTTGTATGTCGCGTCAGTTTTGTCAGCATAAACATACATATATTATGTATTGATTCACATTCATAATCCTATTACATTAATATCACTCTGGTCATACTCATTTCCCAAGTGATAAAAGTCATCTTATCAATCGAGTTGTTAGTTCTTTCCTTGTCAGGAAATGTTTTGTCTAAACAATCTCTCTCCCCCAGTTTATTTCTGGATTGGAGACAATCCTCGACAACTTTGGTAACTTGAACCTCTGAAAGGCAAAAAGACATTCGACTGACACCTTCAGAACATCCCTCTTCACCATTGAAGATGATCTTTTCGCTTTCCTAGATTAAGGAAAATCCCCAGAGAAAGCCTCTCAACCGAAGATGGATGAGCAAAATGCCATTCATAACCACCGTCAAAATTTTGGGTATTCCGATATTTAATCCTCTTGCACCCTGAATGTCCGAACATTTTCGCCATTCACACCTTCGCGTCCAAGAAGATTAAATAGGGGCATCTGTCATACCCCAAATTTTGACCACCAAGATTTCCCATCATTATGAAAATCCACTACAATATGGATGTACCTTCATGCCTCATCAATCTCCTCAAAGATGGTTGAGCAATCACTATAATCAAGAATTAGGGTTTCAAGCCCTCTCAGAGCACTTAGACAAAGGATCGATCAAGAATTGACATGATATTCAACTTGTCAAGTCTCTCAAACATACATAAGAGATCAAGAGGACTCCCACATCGAGAATCAAGCACAAGGTTGCAACATTCCAAGTGGATCAAGCCTCGAGATCGCCAGTGTCACCAAATTAGGGTTTTGGTCGACCAAGGCCCCTAGATGAAAATTTTCGTCTGGGCATGAGCCAATGCTTCAGAGCACAACCCAAGATACTTCAAGGGACTTCATGAACCCAATCATCAAGTCAGTTTAGCCTCAGGAGATGCATTCATAAAAAAATCAGGAATTAGGGTTTCTTGACCTAATTCACCCCTAAGTTTACTTTTGAGGCAAAGCATGGGCCAAGACCTCAAAACATGATTTGAGGGCCTAAAATACACCACATTGATCCATTTACAACAATGGATTGACCCAAGAAACTTGATTCACAAGTTTCAATTTCATCTGGAGGTTTTAAGGAAAAAAGTCAACTGTATCTTTGACTTTTGACCAAGACATGCTCCCAAACCTTGGGACATGATTCAAGAAACCCTAAAACACCTATGGAATCCATCTATTAGGTTTGAATTAGGTCAAGGACTTGATTGCACAAAGAATCACACAGTTTCGATTTCATCTGATAAAAAGTCAACTGTGCACAAAATCAAGTTTGACTTTTTGGAATTTTTCACAAATATGGTTCCCCTAAGTCAAAAACAATGTTAATCTATGGTATTGATCATCATTCATCAAGAAAAATCAAGAAAAGTGAGGTTTCTTGCAAAAGGGGCAACCATGATAAACCAAAATTTTACTAAGTTATGGAACAAAAGTGATTTTATACCAACTTTGCAAGGTCATAACTCCTAAACCACAAGGGCTTTTTCTCCCATTCAAAGCTAAAATGAAAGTCCATCTGACATACTTCAAATATGTCAACTACAAGAGATTCTAAATCCTCATGGATTTTGAGTTATGGATTGATCAAAATCACAAAAACATGAGAATGACCACTTTTCCAACACTTAGTGAAATTTTCAAAAAGTCAGAATCTGCCTTACTTTTTCCAAAATGTAGGGACATTTATCACCTTGATCCAAGTTAAACCAGGTCCATTGGTGAACACCAAAGTTGAATTATGCCATGGGGGCTTTCCAACAAGTACCAGATCATCTCCAAATTCAATTTGAGTAGGGAGATACAACCCTTAGAACATGGCATCATGGACTGATTTTGTTTAAGGCAGATTATAGGACATTTGCTCGATTTGGCCAAATCAGATAATTCCAAGCCTTGTCATCCATTTGGACACCTCAATGGATAAAATCAAAGAGGAATGATCTGATCCACAAGCCTCCAATGTCCAAGGAACTACATGTAGCCATAAGTGCCCTAAAAAGGCTAAAAAGCTCAAAGACTCCAATTTTGTTTCCAAGCATTCAATGGATGAATCAAGGTGGCATGGACTGAGACATTGCTAACTAAATGAGTCAAGATTTAGATCTGAACCAAAGGACCATAGGCCTGTACCCTAACCTCAAGTCAATGGCTATAGGAGACTAAAGATGCCTTTATGCCACAATTGGCCAAGGGACTGTCCAAGTTGCCATTCACTATTACTTGCAAAACAAACTTGCTCTACTATAAATAGAGCTCATTTGTGGTCAGTTTGAGTACACCAAAGCACTACAACACTTGCTTTCCTCAAAATCTCTCTCATTAGGCCAAAATGCCTTCTTTTGCAAGTCATCTCCAAGTTTTTGAGTTAGAGAGCAATTCCACCACAAATCATGATCCAAACACATCCAATGTATCATATATATAAGCTGTTAAAACACTCATCCTTGATCTGAAACACCAAAATCAGAAATTCAACCTCAAAAACCTCAAATTTTGACTTTTCTGTATTTTTCAAGCCATGTCTTGATTCAGTCACTTCCAAAACCAAACAAGGCTTCAAACACACTCCAAATATTATCCTCAAATTGTCCCAATTGGTTTCCCTCACCTGGAACACCATTTGAGAGGGTTACCATTTTGGTCACTTTTGCCACTTTTGCAAGAAAGAGCCAATACTTGTTCCCGAGGATTCCAACTGGTTTTGATCATCCTAAAAGCTTCTAAAGGATCAATCAAGAGTGTTCAAAGCATTGAATTACTTCTGACACAAGGAACTTGAAAGATAGCATAAGAAGCTTCAAGAGGTAAGTGCATCACAACTTGAACTCTCTAAATCATGCATTGCTTTAAGGTCCATTGATCATGGACATCTCATACATATCATATATGTTGTGTTTGAACCAATTTACCATGCTATTGTTGCCTGTATGATGAGATAGCATAGAACATGCAAATCTAGACCTATTTTGGAATCACTATCGGATTTTAAAATAGAAACATTTTCAAAAAATTCCAAAAGCACCATTAGATTCCTCATGAAATTCTAGGCAGGATGCACTTAAATTTTGTCAAAATCCATGGAGAATTGAGGAAGTTAGAGCCTTCATGCTAGAGGCCTAAAATCAGGCCACCCTTGGGCAAAGGCCAGGCCATGGCGCTTTGGCCAGGCCTAAAACCATGCCACCCATATATATTCATGGGGTGGTTTTGATACACGGATGTATCACCACCCTAGTGGTAGCGTGCATGTGTGTTTGGATGGAAGGTCGTGGGTTCAACACCCACCCAGACCATTTTGCCATTTTCTCTATTTTTGCTATTTTTTCACATTTTCATGGTTTTTGTTAATTAATTCCAAAATTAATTTCTCTCTCAATTTTAATTATTTTTTATTGGTTCTTTTTTTGAAAATTCCCAAAAATGTTAAAATATTTTATTCTATATAAAGTTCACAAAAATATTATTTATTTCACATATTTGGTATTTTTGTAAAGAATTATGTTTTTATTTGTTTTTAAACATTTAAAAATATTTCTTTCTCTTGATTTTGCAAATTCAAATGATTTTCAAATCATTCTATGAATGAAACATGATTTTTCAAACATCAATCCAAGATCAAAACTTGTTTTTCACACATGTTTGGTAAATTTTGATCATTTTAATTGAATTTTATTCAATTAAAATACTTTTCTTAAATCAAATTAGGGTTTTGATTATTTTCACCCTCACAAATCTTTTTCAAAACACTTTGGGCCTCTAATAGAGTGTAAGAACCAAGCCCTTTTGTACATAAATAATTTTGGGCCTCAGTTATTGTATAAGTCACAGTACAGTTTTCAAAACGACGGTGCGGTCATTATTTTTCATCTGGGCCTACCCTTGTGTTGTAAGTCCCATTTCTTTTCTTTTTCAAACACTTTGGGCCTCTTGATAGAGTGTAAAAGCCATCTCTTTGTACATAAAACCTTTTTGGGCCTCAGTCATTGTATAAGTCCCAATACAATTTTCAGATCAACGGTATGATTACTGCTTTTCATCTGGGCCTCTCCTTGAGTATAAGCCCCAATCTTCTTTTCAAAACAACTTTCCCTTTTGATTTAGGTTCAAATTCATAGTTGTTATCAAAACTTTCTTTAATTTCTTGAACAACTAACCATACAGCTGTTACAATGGAAGTTTGCTCACCTGTAAGTTTTATCAGCTTTCTTTCACACACACACACACACACACACACACACACACACACACACACACACATATATATATATATATATATATATATATATATATATATTTGTTTGTGCTGGAAGCTTGCTCACCTGTAAGTCCTCCTACCCTCTTTTACATATAGTATATATTTCATTTGTATATATGTGCCTGTATATTATCTGCTTAGAGTTTTCCCCAGCAATTAGGTCAAGAACTAGATAAAGCCAGTGGTTACTCTTTCAACACAATCAAAACTAGTTCCCCATAGGAATTCCAGATACTGTCTTGCCTCCTCTTGGGCTTATACAATATGGAACAAAGAGAAAGGCATTATTCCCGGTGAAACTTTTCTCAGACTGTCACTATTAGAAAATTGTCAAAGAAATTCACTTCCCCAGAAAGGATTAATTCCCGGTGAAACCTCTCTTGAATTTTTTAGACCCTAGAATTGTTCACTAAAGAAAAGATTATTCCCGGTGAAACTTTTCTTAGGTTTGGACCCACAGGCTTCTTAAAAGCATCCATGCCTCCTCTTGGGCTTTGTACAAGGACCCTCAGACTTCTTAGAAGTTCTCATGCCTTCTCTTAGGCTTAGAACAATGACCAAAGACCTCCTACAGATATAGTACAAAACTTAGTCATCCTTTGTTAGAGCAGTCTTTCCAAAGAGTCAGAACATTATATTAATTAAGGGTTGATTCTCATCCCTTAAAACATCTGCCTCCTCTTGGGCATCGTACAAAGATAAACTCTTTCATACTAGTAGACTTGGAAAGTCTAATCTCCTTTTGGATCTCAAATACATTCTCAAGCTCCCTACAAACACAAGAGAAACCCTAGTCATTTAATTAATCTCTAGTAGACTTAAAACCCCCATAGGTTCTAAAACTCAATCTTTATCATAAATTTACCCAGCTAGGGTCAAATCACTACCAATAAACCTTTATCAGAACCTCAAGGCATTTGATACCTCAACTCTTCTGTAAACCCTCAGTAAAAGTTGATTCCCCAACTTTGACCTATCTCTGGATCTCAATAATCCTCAGTAGAAACTAGCCTCCTCTTAGGCTTTGTATAAAGATTTGTCCCCACTCTCTTGTTGAGTCAATCACCTTTCAACAATCTCTTGTTGCGTCAATCACTTAAAAACACTCTCTTGTTGAGTCAATCTTCTTCCTTAAAGCACTCTCTTGTTGAGTCAATCATTTTTAGCCTCCTCTTAGGCTTTGTATAATGATCCTTCTTTTCCTCAGCAAAAATCAGCCTCAATCTTGGGCTTTGTACAAGACACCCACATAAACACTCTCCTGTTGAGTCAGTCAAATATTTTTTTGCCTCAATCTTGGGCTTTGTACAAGACACATATAAATCTTTCTAAGCAGAGTCGATCCTCTTTTCAGCCTCAATCTTGGGCTTTGTATAAGACAAATCATACTCTCCAGCTGAGTCAGTCAATTTTCTTTTAGCCACAATCTTAGGCTTTGTACAAGACAGATAAAACCTCTCACCAGTAGAATTAGTTTCCCCTTTTAGCCTCAATCTTGGGCTTTGGAAAAGACATATACAAATATTCCCCAGTGGAGTCAAAAAAATCCCTTTTTTAGCCTCAATCTTGGGCTTTGTATAAGACTGACAAAATATTTTCCCAGGAAAGTTAAACTTTCAGCCTCTTCTTAGGCTTTGTATAATGATATCCCCAAAAGAGTCAATTATCTTTTAGCCTCAATTTTAGGCTTTGTACAAGACAGATAAACACTCTCTTATTGAGTCAGTTTTTTCCAGCCTCCTCTTAGGCTTTGTATCATGACCTCCCCAGTGGAGTCAATCAATCTCTTAGCTTCAACCTTGGGGTTTGATCAAGGCAAACAAAAATCAATATCCCCTTGAGGAAATCAAAAAACTCTTTATAGGAAGACATTTCTCTGTACAATCACACATCAAAACAGACATTCAAAACAAACCTTAATCCCAGATAACTACTGTAAGTGGCACACTTGTTGATTCAAAAATCCAAGTTGTAGTTCATCTCTTATCCTGGTAAATCCCCTCTTTCATCTAATTGCTGTAAGTGGCAAGCCTCTGGATTATTTACATCCACGCCACTATCCCTCTCTTAGCAAGAAAAATTCCTAAGGAAAAATGGCATTGCTCAACACTGAGTTAAAGTTTTCTCCTTCAGGACAAATCCCTCATAAAGGAAATTATGGCATTGCTGGATTCTCATATCCCAGTTAAAGTAATTCTCCTTTATGATCAGTCACCCAACAGCTGTGATAAACAGATGAAATATCTCCCTTAGAGATGACAAATTTTCTCTCAGTGAAACCTTTTAGATTCAATCTTGGGATTTGAACAAGACATAAATAACCTTTAGCTTAAATCTTGGGCTTTGAACATGACACCAAACATATTTTTCCTCCCATAGAATAGGAGGAACTACGATTGCTCTGATTTCCCTGTTTTATTTAACGGGAATACGTAGGAATAAGATTGCGAAATCTTAGCGAGCATACCAATAAAAAACTTTATGTCCAGTACCTTCACTCATCAAAAACCTCGAAAAACCCAAAATCAAACAAAAACTCTCTCTCTCTCTCAAACACTCCCAAAGGAGAAACTTTCCCAAACCGCAACAAACAAACACCAGTAAGTAGAAAGCAGTAAGTAAAATTGCTAACAACCTGTGGATAACCACATATAGGATGGGTAATTGACAACTCCCCATTGTATAACCTAACCCTGAACTGCCCAATCTCTTAAGCATTTGTTCAGTTAAACATTTGCGTGCAAGGTTAGTTTGAGATAGCTTCCCTTTCCTTTCCAGCTTCACAGGATAAATAAGAAATCAGAAAGTAGCACCCAACTCCTACCATTGCGGTGAGGAAAACCCATGGAAATAAGGTGGTCGCGTCACTGACAAAAATCGCACGCTACACAATGTCATCATGGCAAACCAATCTCTAAGATATTACAATCATCTAACAAGACTAGCACTTACACAACTCCCTAAGGTCATGGTAATTGTGATGTAAGTAAAGGATCATCAAATCAAGTCAAAAGTGCACCTAAGTAGGCATGGAAGTAGCATACAAGATGTGAATGAAGTTTAAAATGTTAAGGAAGGCTCATGAGATTTACACCAATTAGTATTCAAAGGTTTAGGCAATTCTATACAAAGATATTACCTAAATCGTGCACCAAACATTTGTGAACAAACAATGATTAAGCACATACAAAGTTGACATGTGATGGACTTAAGTCAGAATTCAAACCGTGTATTTAATGCTTAAAACCAATCTCAACATGTCACAAAAGTTTATATCCAACTCCTTCTCCAAAGCCAATGCAAGTCAAGAACACAATCACACTTAAACTTCTCATAAAAGTATGTAAATTGTCACCCAAGTAATATACAAGAAAGAACATGGTAAAGCAATGTTCAAGCACCCACACTAGAGGAAAATGACCTATAAAAACCTCCCATTTGAATCCCAAAAGCAATGTATAAATATGGTATACAAGTGATGTCAAAAGAATGGTCAAAGTGAAAGCATAATCCATGTTCACATTCATATAAAAGTATAATCATTCAAATCATACCAAATGACGTATAACAAGAGGCGACAAGGCTCTAACTCATGCTAATTTCAATGAATTCATGTTATCCACACCCAAAGTGAGCAATTAGGTTCCCTAAAATCACCATAACAACACATTCTCCAAGGATATTACAAATCCTAACCAAAATCAAGTCTAATCTTACCCTAGCAATCAAATGAGTCCAAACATGGAAAAGGGAAGATAAAGTCAAGTCAATCATGTATTCAAGCATGTAGGTCAGTGGCAAATGACATGTGAAAAAGCATATTTTAATGTCAAAATCATTGGACAAACAAGGCATATCAAAGTTCATAAGCAAAGTGACAAATTTGAATGATTATTCTTGTTCAAACTTAATGAAGCACATCATCATTTAAGGGCATATAAAATGACATATGAATCCATGTGGGCAGGCCCTAACCCATGCTAAGACATACATGAAAGAGTGCACAAAAGATCCCTAATGGAGGATGGCATAAAGGTATGATCCAATCAAGACATCTAGGCAAGCATCAAGTAGCATCGAGCATCCAATTAGGTTCATACAAAGCATGTAATTCATGATCTAGAAACAACATCCAAGCATCCCAGTTATGCCTCAAAACATCACGATGAACATTCTCAATCACATCCCCAAAGTTGGCCTAAGGTAGCCACATACAAATGTTAAACATGACCTAGTTCTAAGCATGTATCCACATGAAAGGTTTACATTGGAAAATTTATGAAAAATAGCAAAATGCCTTTTAAAATTATAAACAATCAACCATGTCATGTTAAGGTCAGTGAGTGATCACATACAAAATATTGGATCAAAATCATGCATCAAAAGCATTCAATTAATTGCAAACATCAAGCACACGTCAAGGATGATCATATAAAGAAAAGCTCAAAAGATGGAGTTCAAAAGCATTCCAAAATTAATGTAAAAGATATCAATCAAGCATCAACATGTTAATCAATCAAGTGGCTACTTGAATACCAAAAATTAGGTCTAAAACATTAGAGGAACGTCACTTTTTGTGGCTTGTATCACAAGGTACACCATTATGAACACATATCTTTCAAAAATCTAAGAAAAATATCCAAACAGGCCAAAAATGAAATTTAAATTCATTAAAAATTAATTAACATCTATAAGAACAGCCATGAAATTTTTTATGATTTTATAATGATTTTTAGTATTTTTAATATTCAACTCTTTCACGTGTAACAAAAAAGAAATAAAAAACATGGAAAGGGGAGGGGGTGCTGCACTAGTAATCTCCTAGTTCAAATCTCATGTGGGCTCATGAAACAAGGGTGCGCATATCAACTCATGTAGGCCCAAAGCGCAAAAAAAACATCCCACTTCTTCCAAGAGTATTCAGCAAATAACAAGGAAAGGGTGAGCCCATGAGGCCATGTGCCAGGCAGCGTGCTCATTATTGCGCTGGCATGCCCTCGTTCGCTGGATCAACACCATCTCACGGCCAGGATTAATTCACATGCTATCCCCATTTTGGTTCAGCATAAAAAGGGAAATAAAAAAACGTTACATAGGGAACATATCTCAATCGATCATGCTTCCATTTAAATGAGAATAAGACAAAAAATGCGTGCCCTCTAAGAAGACGACACGTGCTCGTTTTCTTCAACCTCTCATGCACAAATTGTGTGTTTTACTCCATGGCCATGAACTTCATGCGGAAAAAAGGATGAAACTAGCATTCTTTACCCACCTCTTACACCCTCCATTCTTGGTCATTTTACACAAAATAAAAGTCTAAATTGATGTACGCAAAACGTAGATTACGAATCCATGGTTAAAAACTCCATTAAAACAACATACAAGAAGATCCAAAGGGGATAATTTAGAACTTGAAACTTTGAAACATCACATTTTAAGCCAATCTCTATTCAAACACATTGCCTCTTTATAGAGGACTTCAGATGCACGTTAACCACATGATTCCAAGACCTATGTGAGTTCTAACATGATACTAAAGTTTCAAGAATTACAAACCCGGGTCAAGCTTTACTCACGTGCAAGAAACCATAATACTTCACGCAAATCTTCTAATCAACACTCCTAGAGCAAAATAAATGCTCTAATCTCCTTGAATCTTGCCAAAATTCCAAGATGATGTTGAAGTTGTTGCACTGTTATGGTGAATCCAACTCAATGATAATGCATACAAAAGAAAGGTTGTGTTATGTAGATGAAGATGGTGAAGGAAGAATGAGTAAAGCTCCAATAATAGCTCAGATTCGCAGCCTTCAAGAATTGGTGTCAATGGAGTTTTTTCAAGTTTTGGATCTGATCTTGTGAACAATGGACTCTAACCAATTCTGTTAAAGTTTTTGGGGTTATATATCTATGGTTAGTGAGATTTAATCATGGTTAGAAGGGTGGTTATGAAAATGAGAAATGAGAATGAGTTGTGAAGTGCACACGGGTTGGAGAAATGGTAAGTGTTTTAGCATGTGATCATGGGGTGATATGGGTGATGGTGATGTGTAGTGGTAATTTCATGCTGGTAGGATAAAACAACAACTTGTTTATTAAGTTTCTCTCTTTCATGCATGGCCATATGTGGAAAGGTTATAACATGGTGCATGGCATGTAAGCTTTTGCATGGTGAAATGTGGTAATGAGGACATGTTGGTGTAGTGACCATTAACATGCGCATGGCAAGGTTTTGCATCACTTGGATTTTGAAAATTAAGTGAATCATAACAATGAAGATTATGTTCCATGAAGGTGACTTTGGACATGCATATATTGATGAATTTTTTATCAAAAGGGATGATTTTTGTTGCTTTGCAAAGATGGTATTTCATAGAATGATTTTGATGTTGGAAGTAAGTTGAAATAAGGTCTTTAAAATGAATAAAAATAAGGTTGAAAGGAGGTATCCAAAGCTGCCATGGTGTAATGTATTACATGAGTTTTGCATGATCTTTACAAGGGTGATTTTTAGGGATTTTGGAAGGTTAGAACTCCTTGAATTGTGATCCAAATCCCATGGTTCTTGTAACCATTTTGAAGGGGACACTTGATACTACATTTTCTATGTTGGAGGAAAGTGAAATTGAGATCTCAAGCATCATGGAAAATGGACTTGAAGTCATGACCACCAAACTGAATTTTGAAACTTAGAATAATTCTAAGTTTTTTCATTTGGAGAACTTAATGATCCCAACTTCAAATGATCATAACTCTTGATTTATAAATCCAAATGAGACATTCTTTATATGGTTGGAAAGGTGAAAGACCATACTATAACTTTGATTTGAAAAAAAAATTCCAAGTGAGGCTTGTATCATGCTCAAATATGGGTTGGAAGATGGCTGAAAACTAAGAAAAACTTTCCCAAAATGGAAAGTTCTTAAGAACCCTAATTTCCAAAAATGGCAAGTTTTTACAACTTTTGATTTTTCATGATTCTTTGGACATTTCTTGATCAAATCTCACCTATTGACCATGTTTGACATAATGAACAAGAATTTGACCTCAAAAAGTCAGGAGTTGACTTTTTCCTTGATCAGTTGACTTTATATCCAATTCTCCTGATTTTCAATCAACTATCCAATTGAAACCCCTGTGGATGACATTAATGGTCCATAATCCAATCTTAGACACTTGAGAACACATAGAACACCATGGAATCAAGTCTTACCCAAAAAATAAAAAATAAACTGATTTTAAGTAAAACCCTAATTTGGTCCCCAAAAGTCAGGAGAAATTGACTGATTCTCCAAACCCTAATTCCTCTGAACATAATGTAGAATCCCTTAAACCAAGATGATTCATGTGATAAGATGAGGTTAAAACTCTAAGATCCTTGCTTATGAAGGTGTCCCAAGCATAGACATCCAAAACCCTAGTTAAAGCAGCCCAAGCTAGGAGGGTGTGATCCTCTTCAATTCCCTTACCAATCTCAATCTCTTGAAGACATGGTGAATCATATAAGGTGTCTTGAGGCATGAGGTGCCATTTTGGCTTGAGTATTTGAACATATCCTATTCTACTTGCTTTGCACAATCAATGAGAGTGATACCTTTGATACCATGCCTTAAGAAAGCCAATGATGCATATGCAATGTTTATGCCCTAAAAGTACATGAAATTAGAAGCATAAGCCACTAATGAGGGTATAAATAGGAGGGCAAATTTTGGAGTGTTACAGCTGCCCCTATTCAATCGACCTGGACCTGAAGGAGTGACATCAACGGCTTTCTGACATTCGAGGTACACGGAGATTGAATACCAAAAGAACCCGGAAATTTGCACTCTGTGGGGATATATAATATAAAGTGTTTGCCAGCCGAAGGTGGACTCAAAGTAAAGATGCCGCTCGAAAGTGGAATTGAAAGGGATGTCGGCCGAAGGCGGACTTGCAATTAATTGGTTTAAGAAAGAATGTCGGTCGGAGGCGGACTCATAACCGAAGGGTAAACGAATAATTGTCGGCCGAAGGCGGACTCACAACACAACGAAGGTGAACTTTGTAATAAGAATGTCGGCCGAAGGCGAACTCACACCAGACAGAGAGTGAACTTTAAGAAGAATGCCGGCCAGAGGCGGTCTCACATCTAACAAGAAAGGGGTGTCGTCCGAAGGCGGACTCGCAACGAATGATTTAAAAGGATAATAACCGAGAATGACTTCAACAAAACACAGAGGTAGGCCGACACGAAGACGGACTCACAACCAGAGGTTACCATCACAAGATGGATTTTCGAAAGGAAGGCCGACACGAGGGCGGGATTAGATCCAAACACAAAGGTAGGCTGACACGAAGGCGGTCTCATAACCAGAGGTTACCATCACAAGATGGCTTTTCAAAAGGAAGGTCGACACGAGGGTGAACTCAGATCCAAACACCAAGGTATGCCGGCACGAAGGCGGTCTCATAACCAGAGGTTACCATCATAAGATGGATTTTAAAAAGGAAAATCGGCACGAGGGCGGACTCAGATCCAAACACAAAAGTAGGTCGACACGAAGGCGGTCTCATAACCAGAGGTTACCATCACAAGATGGATTTTAAAAGGAAGGCCGACACGAGGGCGGACTCAGATCCAAACACAAGGGGTAGCCCGACACGAAGGCTGTCTCATAACCAGAGGTTACCATCACAAGATGGCTTTTCAAAAGGATGACCGACACGAGGGTAAACTCAGATCAAAACACAAAGGTAGGCCGACACGAAGGCGGTCTCATAACCATAGGTTACCATCACAAGATGGCTTTTTAAAAGGAAGGCCGACACTCAAGCAGTCTCATATCCAAACACAAAGGTATGCCGACACACGGGCGGTCACATAACCAAAGGTTAGTAGAATCAACAGATCTACAAAGATGACTCTGCTGGGGAAAAGAGAAACCTAAACATACAACTCTACCGGGGAGTAAAAGCATTATGAACAAATTCATCGCCAACTTCACAGAGGAAAAAGCCCTGAAAAGAAAGTATCAAACCTGGCTATACCATTACTGCTGGGGAAAAAGCCCTAAAAAGAAAGTATCAAACCTGGCTTATGCTTCGAATGCATGTGTTTGAATTTTTCTATGGCGTAATGCTCTATACGAAATGGAAATGCTACACATTTAGAGGATGACATGCAAAGGTGCTTATGCTATACAAAAGAGCGCCTCAACAAAATAAATACTGAAGATACGAAGGCAACTCCACTGGGGATGACAAACAGAATTGTCCCTAGGGTCACAACCCTTGCTGAGGAAGACAACATGGACGACCTTCCTGATCAAAACCTCTGCTGAAGATGAAACCAGAAGAGAACTCCCACTCCGTTGGGGATTACGAATAACCCTTGAAGATAGAACCCAAAATGACTTCCCTTACATTGGGGAACAAGAATGAAAACTGATGAAGATGGAACCCAAACTAAACTTCCCCTACGCTGGGGATCCGGAATAACACCTGCCGAAGATGGAACCCAAACTGAAATTCACCTACGCTGGGAGTCAAGAATGACAACTGCCGTAGATGGAACCCAGAAATCCGATACGGAAAAGGTGCCAATAACCATTGGACTTGGAAACTGCCGAAGATGTCAACCACTGCTGACTAAACCATTGGGATGACTACCACCAAACTCTGCTTGGGCAATGAAGCCAATAACACCGAACCTGTTGGAGAATACCCTTGAACTCAACCCGCTGCTGAAGAAACTACTTTAACTTGCTGGGGATGATATCATACATTTGCTAATGAGATTAAACTTCCTGGCCTGATAAGGAATGTAGATGCCACAAAACTGTGCGGAATATAAGATCTCTACCACGGAGAGACATTTAGCGGGTCTCCTGTTGGAGATGCAACATTATCCTATTTAAGACGGTCAACTTCCGAACACTCGCTAGGGAGTTATAAACCATTCTGAACGGGGAGCAATCATCCGCACTAATGCTGGGGAGAGAGAAATTCTCAACGCTCTACTGAGGATGTTGGATCTTCTATGCTGGAGAGATAAACTCTATTGGGGAGAATAAATCATGCCCCCTGCAAACACACATCAAACAACAAGATGATCTACATGCGAATTAGCCACCTCGGTTGCCATCCATACTATCCATTGCTCAAGCAATTTTCATTATCTCCGACATGCTTTGTAAAGCTTAATGTTTTCACCTACAATGTTTATCAAAAATATCGAAAGCTTTTGCAAACAAAACAGTAAAAGTAAAAACATGAATGAATAGTTTTTTGAGTGCAATGAAAATTTTATTGATTGAATCGGCCTATAAATAAGCATTTACAATAAAAGCAATTCCTGAAAAGAGGTAATTGCGCAAAAATTAAAAGAAAAAAACATATGTTGGCAATGTGGGAACAAATATCCACCATGTTTTGACTCAGCTATGCCCCATATGTCTTCTATATCCGCAGATGCTTCGACCTCTGAAAATAACTGACTGGACTGATTCCTTTCCTTTGAAATTCCCAAGTAGCAAAAGTGTTCCCAGATCGAACGCAGACCGCAGCCTCTCGCTTTCAAATCCCTAATTTTTTCCTGGACCGCCCTTTCAGGTTTCCAATCCACCGGGATACTGATTTTTGCCAAAGTTGCCTTTTCAGATTTTCAACTTCGCGGGTTTACTCTTTTCTTTTCTTTTATCCCTAATTTTTGCCCAAACCTTTTCTTTTTGTAGTTCGTCGGGATGCCCCTTTTTGCCTGGACTTTTCTTTTTGCGGTTCAGCGAGTCTCTTTTATGCAAAGTATTTTTTGACTGCATATGCGTTCACAGGGGATGTAAAATCTTCGCCATCCATGGTTGAGAGTAACAAGGCTCCACCAGAGAAAACCTATCTCACAACATACGTCCCTTCGTAGTTTGGAGTGCATTTGCCCCTGTGATCTGTTTGAGGAGGAAGGATCCTTTTCAACACCAATTCGCCAGTCTGAAAACACCGAGGATGTACTTTCTGATCAAAGGCCCTCTTCATCCTACTCTGATATAATTGGCCATGTGCAATGGCTGCCAATCGCTTCTCCTCGATAAGGTTCAGCTGGTTCAACCTGGATCGTACCCATTCGGCTTCATCGAGCTTCACATCTGCCAGAATTCTCAAGGAAGGAATCTCAACTTCTAGTAGTAGGACTGCCTCCATACCATACACCAGCGAGAAAGGAGTTGCCCCAGTCGATGTACGTACCAAAGTACGATAACCATGTAAAGCGAAAGGAAACATCTCATGCCAATCTTTATACGTTACCACCATCTTCTGAACAATCTTCTTGATGTTCTTATTTGCTGCCTCAACGGTGCCATTCATCTTCGGATGATATGGAGAAGAATTGTGATGCTCGATCTTGAAGCTCTGGCATAGTTCCTTCATTATCTTGTTGTTTAAATTCGAACCATTATCAGTGATGATTCTCTCCTGGATATCATAACGGCAGATGATGTCCTTCTTTATGAACCGGGCTACCACCTGTTTGGTGACGTTGGCAAATGAGGCTGCTTCTACCCACTTTGTGAATTAATCAATGGCGACCTGAATAAAACGATGCCCATTGGAGGCATTCGGCTCAATCTTCCCAATCATGTCGATGCCCCACATAGCAAAGGGCCAAGGATATGTCAATACGTTCAGAGGAGTAGGCGGCACATGCACCTTATCAGCATAAATCTGGCATTTATGGCATTTCCTAACGTATTTGAAACAATCAGACTCCATAGTCATCCAGTAATACCCTACCCTCAACAGCTTTCTGGCCATAGCATGCCCATTAGCATGAGTGCCGAAAGAACCCTCATGAACTTCTTCCATCAACTGGCTTGCCTCGTGTTCATTAATACACCGTAGCAAGACCATGTTGAAATTCCTTTTGTACAGCACATCGTCTTCATTCAACAAGAAGTTGCCTGCTAACCTCCTCAGAGTTTTCTTATCCTTGGTGGATGCCCCAGCCGAATACTCTTGACTTTTGAGAAAACGCTTGATGTCATGATACCAAGGGTTGCCATCTGACACTTCATCGACTGCAAACACGAAAACCGGTCTGTCTAGTCACATAATTCTGATTGATGGAGCTTCATTCCACCGATTCACCATGTACATGAAAGCCAACGTTGCCAACGCACCGACCATCTGATTCTCAACCCGGGGTACATGACGAAAGTCTACCCTGTCAAAGAACGGTAACAACCTTCTGGCATAGTTCTTATATGGCACCAATTTGCCTGACGAGTCTACCATTCTCCTTTGATTTAATTAATCACCAACGCAAAATCACCATATACATCGAGTTTCTTGATTCTCAAATCAATAGCTTCTTCCAACCCCATGATGCACGCTTCATACTCTGCCTCGTTGTTGGTGCATATGAACACCAATCGGGCAGTGAAGGGTATATGAGAACCCTTCGGGGTGGTAATGATTGCCCCGATTCCGTTACCATATGAATTTACAATCCCATCGAAGATCAAACTCCACTGAGATCCAATTTCTGGTCCCTTGTCTGGAAAAAGCTCATCACAGTCTTTCATCTTCAAAAACATGATGTGCTCATCCAGAAATTCAAACTTCATAGGTTGATAATCCTCGATCGATTGTTGAGCAAGATATTCTGATAGAACACTTCCCTTAATGGCCTTCTAGGAAACATATTGAATACCATATTCTGTCAAAACCATCTGCCAACGATCTATTCTCCCGAAAAGTGCCTGCTTCTCAAACACATACTTAATCGAATCCATCTTCGAAATCAGCAGGGTTGTGTGATTTAACATATATTGTCTTAAACGCTTAGCTGCCCAAGCGAGTGCACAACATGTCTTCTCCAACATTGAGTATCTTGATTCATTATCAGTGAACTTTTTACTCAAGTAGTAGATGGTATGATCTTTCCTACCTATCTCGTCGTGTTGACCGGGTACACACCCCATCGAATTCTTAAGAACCGTAAGATACATAATCAATGGCCATCCTGGAACTGGCGATATAAGGATCGGAGGTTCCTACAAATATTCTTTTATATTATCTGTTGCGTGCCATTTTTGTCAGTGACGCGACCACCTTATCGCCATGGTTTTTCCTCACCGCAATGGTAGGGATTGGGTGATACTTTCTGATTTCTTATTTATCCTATGAAGCTGGAAAGGAAAGGGAAGCTATCTAAAACTAACCTTGCACGCAAATGTTTAACTGAACAAATGCTTAAGAGATTGGGGGGTCCGGGGTCAGGTTATACAATGGGGAGTTGTCAATTACATATCCTATATGTGGTTATCCATAGGTTGTTAGCAATTATCCTTACTGCTTTCAACTTACTGGTGTTTGTCTGTTAAGGGTTGGGAATGTTTCTCCTTTGGAAGTGTTTGAGAGAGAGATTTTTTGTTGATGTTGGGTTGTCTGATGTTTTTGATGAATGTGTGAAGGTACTGGACCTAAAGTTTTTCATTGGTGTGAAGGTACTGGACCTAAAGTTTTTTATTTGTGTGCTCGCTAAGATTTCACAATCTTATGCCTACGTATTTCCGTTAAAGAAAACAGGGAAATCAGAGCAATCGTAGGAGGAAAAGATGTTTTGGTGTCTTGTTCAAAGCCCAAGATTAAAGCTAAAGGTTATTTGTGTCTTATTCAAAGCCCAAGATTGGAGCTAAAAGGTTTGACTGAGAGAGAATTTGTCATCTCTAAAGGGAGACATCTCGTGTGTTTATCACAATTGTTGGGTGATTGATTATAAAGGGGAATTACTTTAACTGGAATGTATGAATCCAACAATGTCATAATTTCCTTTATAGGGGATTTGTCCTGAAGGAGAAAACTTTAACTCAGTATAGAGTAATGCCATTTTTCCTTAGGAATCTTTACATGCTAAGAGAGGGATATGGGCTTGGATATAAATAATCCAGAGGCTTGCCACTTACAGCTGTTAGATGAAAGAGGAGTTTTACCAGGATAAAAGATGGACTACAACTTGGATTTTTGAATTAACAAGTGTGCCACTTACAGCAGTTATCTGGAATTAGGGTTTGTTTTGATTTGTTTGTTTTGATGTGTGATTGTACAGAGAAATGTCTTCCTATGGAGAGAATTTGATTTCCTCTGAGGGGATGTTGATTTTTTGTGTACGTTGATCAAAGCCCAAGGTTGAAGCTAAAAGATTGATTGACTCCACTGGGAGATTATTATCTGTCTTGTACAATGCCCAAGATTGAGGCAAAAAAGAGGGACTAACTCTTTCGGGGATATCATTATACAAAGCCTAAGAGGAGGCTATAAGTTGTTCCGGGGAATTATTTTGTCTGTCTTGTACAAAGCTCAAGATTGAGGCTAAAAGGAACTTTTGATTCCAATGGGGAATATTTGTATGTGTCTTGTACAAAGCCCAAGATTGAGGCTAAAAGGGGAAACTGACTCTACTGGTGAGAGATTTTATATGTCTTGTACAAAGCCCAAGATTGTGGCTAAAGGAAGATTGACTCTGCTGGAGAGTATGATTTGTCTTGTACAAAGCCCAAGATTGGAGGTTGAAAAGAGGATTGACTATGCTTAGGAAGATTTTATATGTGTCTTGTACAAAGCCCAGGATTGAGGCTAAAAGATATTTGACTAACTCAGCTGAAGATATTTATATGGTGTCTTGTACAAAGCCCAAGATTAAGGCTGAAAGAGACTGACTCAACAAGAGAGTGTTTTTATCTGTCTTGTACAAAGCCCAAGATTCAGGCTGAAGATTATGACTGACTCTACTAGAGAGATATTTATGTGGGTGTCTTGTACAAAGCCCAAGATTGAGGCTGAAAGTTCTGAGGGATAATCATTATACAAAGCCTAAGAGGAGGCTGAAAAAGGTTGACTCAACAAGAAAGTGCTTTAAGGAAGAAGGTTGACTCAACAAGAGAGTGTTTTTAGGTGATTGACTCAACAAGAGAGTGCTGAAAGGTGATTGACTCAACAAGAGAGTGTTGAAAGTTGATTGACTCAACAAGAGAGTGCTTTTATCTGTCTTGTACAAAGCCCAAGATTGAGGCTGAAACAAAATTAACTCAATAAGAGAGTGTTTTAAGAAAGAAGATGGACTCAACAAAAGGGTACTTTTGAGGCTAACTTTGCTGAGGAAAATCATTATAAAAAGCCTAAGAGGAGGCTGTTTTCTGATGAGGATTATTGAGATCCAGAGGTAGGTCTAAGTCGGGGGATCAACTCTTGCTGAGGATTACAGAAGAGTTGAGGTATCAGATGCCTTGAGGTTCTGATTTGGGATAGTGTTATACTGATGATAAGCTGACCCTAGCTGGGGAAATTTAGGATGAAAGACTGAGTTTTAGATCATGTGAGGGTTTTAACTCTACTGGAGATTGATTAAATGCTCAAGGTTTCTCCTGTGTTTATAGGGACCTTGAGAATGTCTTTGAGATCCAAGAGGAGATTAGACTATCCAAGTCTACTGGTATAGAAGAGTTTATCTTTGTATGATGCCCAAGAGGAGGCTGGTGCTTTAAGGGATGAGAATCAACCCTTAAATTGGTCTGAGGTTTTGACTCTTTAGAAAGACTGCTCTAATAAAGGTTGACTAAGTTCTATCCTATACTTTTAAGAGGTCTTCAGGGTCCTTGTATTAAGCCCAATAGAAGGCAAGAGAACTTCTAAGAAGTCAGAGGGTCCTTGTATGAAGCCCAAGAGGAGGCGGGGATGCTTTTAGGAAGCATGTGGGTTCAAACCTAAGAAAAGTTCAAGAAAGGTTTCACCGGGAATAATCCTTTCTTTAGTGAACAATCCTAGGGTTTGAAGAAATTCAAGAGAGGTTTCACCGGGAATTAATCCTCTCTGGGGAAATGAACTTCTTTGACAATTTTCTAATAGTGACAGTCTGAGAAAAGTTTCACCGGGAATAATATCTTTCTCTTTGTTCCATATTGTATAAGCCCAAGAGGAGGCAAGACTGTATCTGGAATTCCTATGGGGAACTAGTTTTGACTGTTGAAAGAGTGACCACTGGCTTTATCTAATTCTAGACCTAATTGCCGAGGAAAACTCTAAGCAGATTTATACAAGCATATATATATATATATATATATATATACACAGATGAAATATATACTGTATGTAAAAGAGGCTAGGAGGACTTACATGTGAGCAAGCTTCCAGCACAAACAAATATATATATATATATATATATATGCAAGTAAGTAAAAGAAAGCTGCTTAAAACTTACAGGAGAGCAAGCTTCCATTGTAACAGTTGTATGGTTAGTTGTTCAAGAAATTAAAGAAAGTTTTGATAACAACTATGAATTTGAACCTAAATCAAAAGGGAAAGTTATTTTTTGAAAAGAAGATTGGGGATTATACTCAAAGAGAGGCCCAGAAATAACAGTGATTGCACCGTCGTTTTGAAAACTGTATCGGGACTTATACAATGACCGAGGCCCAAATTATTGTATTTACAAAGAGGTTGGGTCTTACACTCTATTAGAGGCCCAAAAGTTTATTTTTGTACAAGAGATGGGGCTTACAACTCAAGGAGATACCTAGAAATAACAATGATTGCACCGTTGTTTTGAAAACTGTACTGGGACTTATACAATGACTGAGGCCCAAATTAATTATGTACAAAAGAGAGTTGGGTCTTACACTCTATTAGAGGCCCAAGGTGTTTGAAAAAGAAAAGAAGTGAGACTTACAACAAAAGGGTAGGCCCAGATGATTGTGTTTTTAAATGGCGATCGCGCCGTTATTATTTTTTTTACGTACTAGGACTTATACAATGATTGAGGCCCAAATAGGTTTTGTACAATTAGGGATGGGTCTTACACTCTATTAGAGGCCCAAAGTGTGTATGTGAAGTTTGAAAAATCAAAATTTAGAGGAAACCCTAATTTTTAATTTAAAAGGTATAATTTTCAAAGCAAATTAAATAAAAAATGATATAAAATACCAAATATATTCAAAAACAAGTTGTACACTTTGAAAAATATTTTGAAAAATCATGTTTATTCACATGAAAGTTTGACATTCATTTGGAATGAAAAGATCAAAATGGGAATTTCATTTTAAAATGTTTAAAAACAAATAAAATGAAATTAATTACAAAAATTCTAACTATATTAAAATATAAGATAAATTGGATTTTTTTTGTAAATTAAAATATTTAAACATTTTTGTGAATTTTGAGAAAAACAATCAATTAAAAAACACAAATATTCAGAGAAAAATTAATTTTTGAATCAATTAACAAATATCAAAATATTCAAAAATTCAAAAAATTTGAAAAAGGGCGCCAAGAACACTAAGTTCTTGCCCGCGTGCCCTATTTCTGCAGATTTGCATTTTCTCACTTTTCTCCATGATTTCTCAATGGTTTTGCACGATTCAAGTACCAATCTTGTTCGTTTTTGTACAAGGATCACAACCATGTAGTTTAATTGCATTTATATTAAGTATGTAGGAAGAAATCAACAGAAAACCTCAAGAACCCTAATTTAAGCATCAACACAATTAAATTCCATACACGATGGATTCATGGCAATTGATTGAGGGTTATTACTCTGCATACATGCATAAACAAGATGGTAACTCAAAAATTCATTCATGATGCATGGATCATAGAGTTTGAAGGGTTCAGGCTTACCTCTTGCAGCTGGTGATCGAGTTTGATGATGGAGGTGTTGCAGATAGGTTCCAATGATCTGGACAGCTTCCTTAGGTGCCAAAAAGTGTGTTTGAATGCTTGGAGTGGATTGAAATAAGCTAGAACTAGTTGTGGTACCTCAACTGCATCTCTATTAAGAACTTGAGCAATTGGCTGGTGCTTTTGTGAATTTGATGTTCCATATGTGATTTTGTGTTATGGATCACTTATATATGATGTTTATGAGGTGTGTGTGTGATTGGTTTGGTTGGAATCACTCTCAATCTCAAAAATCGATAGTGACTTAAGTTAGAAGGAAAAATTGGAGTGAAGAAGAGATTTTGAGTAAAGCATTAGTTTGGGTGCTTTGGTGTACTCAAACTGGTCACAAATGAGCTCTATTTATAGTAGAGCAAGTTTGTTTTGGCTGCAATAGTGAATGACAACAACAGCAGGTTTGTTGGCAAATGGTGATCAAATGCAATCTCAAGTCTCTTCTAGCCATTGACTTGAGGTTAGAGCATAGGCTAGGAGTTGTCTGGTTCAGGGATAAGGCTTGACTGAACTTAGATAACATTGTCTTGATGAATGCCACCTCTATGTGTAGCGAGTGATTTTTGGATGTGGTTGCGAAGCACGATCGCTCTAGTACTATAGCTCGATTCATTTTTTATCCCATTGAAGCTGATGAAGGAAGGGAAATAGATGTCTCCAACTAACCCTGCTTGCATACTGAGGTTAAATAGTCAAAACTATTTGTTTACAAATGCTACAAAGATTCAAGGTCTCTCCTAGGTTATTTTGCAAAAAAGGGATGTTTTGGGCTTATCGGTTGAAATGTTAGGACGGATGTATGAAATGGGATTTTGGGTTTTTGTTTAGTGTGCTCGCTAAGATTTTTCTTTCAATCTTATGCCTACGTATTCCCGTTTTTTTCGAAAACAGGGAAATCAGAGCGATCGTAGTTCCTCCTATAGAATAGGAGGAAACGGTTGTTTTGGTGTCTTATTCAAAGCCCAAGACGTGAAGCGAAAAAGGTGATCGGTATCTTGTTCAAAGCCCAAGATGTGAAGCTAAAAGGTCTCAACTTTAGAGAGAGTTTGTCATTTCTAAAGAAGGGTTTGTCTGTCACAACTGTTTATAAAGGAGAATTACTTTAACTGGGATATGTGAATCCAGCAATGCCATAATTTCCTTTATAGGGGATTTCCAACCTGAAGGAGAAGACTTTAACTCAGTGTAGAGCAATGCCATCTTTCCTTAGGAATTTCTCATGCTAAATGAGGGACAGTGGCATGGATGTAAATAGTGTACTGTGAACGAGGCACAACTTTGATGCTAAAAGGTTGATTGGATCAACCAGTGGTTTTCTTATACAAAGCCTAAGAGGAGGCTAATATGTGTCTCGTACAAAGCCCGAGAGAGAGGCTAAAAGGTTTTAACTCAACGAGGGAGTCTTTTGATATCTCGTATGAAGCCCGAGATAGAGGCTAATTGACTCAACAAGAGAGTTTTTTGTATCTCGTACGAAGCCTGAGATGGAGGCTAAAATTGTTAGCTCCGCTGGGGAGAATCATTGTACAAAGCCCAAGAGGAGGCTACTGTGCTGGTTCAGTTGAGTGACAGGTCTAATATGCTAATTTAAAGAGAAAATCAGTTCTTATATGAGCAATGTTGTACTCAATGGATTTGATTAGAGGATCAGGGTTATTTCCTGTTCTTTAAGGAAATGGGAAATCCAAGGGTATTGAGACTGTCCGAGTCTACGGAGTTCATCTCCTAGTTTTGGAAGGAGCTTGAGAATGTCTTTTGAGACTCAAGGTAATTAGACTGTCCAAGTCTAGAGTTTCATCTTTTATACTATGCTTTGAGAAACAGTAGTAGACTCTTGGAAAGGCTGTTCTATTAAGATGACCGATATTTGTTCCTATACCTCTAGGAGGTCGTCGGGACAATTTGTACGAAGCCCAAGAGGAGGCTGGAAACTTTTAAGAAGCCGAGTGGTCCTTGTATGAAGCCCAAGAGAAGGCTATCATTCCCGGAGGAAAAATCATTATATGAAGCCTAAGATGAGGCTGTGACTTCTAAGAAGCCGACGGGTCCTTGTACAACGCCCAAGAGGAGGCGGGGATGCTTTTAGGAAGCCTGTGGGTCCCCAAACCCCGAGAAGTTCAAGACAGGTTATTCACAGAGAATAGATCATGCCAGGAAAGTCCGAGAATTTAGAAGAAACTCAAGAGATGAAATTCACGGAGAAGAGATCATCTCTTGGGAGTAGAGTTTCTTGACAAGTGCTTTTAAGAAGCATGTGGGTCCCCAAACCCCGAGAAGTTCAAGACAGGCTATTCACAGAGAATAGATCATGCCAGGAAAGTCCGAGAATTTGGAAGAAACTCAAGAGATGCAATTCATGGAGAAGAGATCATCTCTGGGGAATAGAGTTTCTTTGACAACTTCTATGAGTGACAGTCTATGAAAGGGTTCACCGAGAATGCTGCCTTTCATGTTTCCATATTGTTTAACCCCAAGAGGAGGGAAGACTGTGTCTGGTAATCCTATGGGGATCTAGTTTTGACTATTTAAGGGTGACCAACGGGCTTAATGCTAGACATAGTTGCCGGGGAAACTCTAAATATCTATATTATTATTACACAGTTGATATGAGTTTATGAAAGAAGACTTACAACGAAATAGCCCCCACAATACAGTTATATGTATATGAAAGCGGTAAATGAAAGCATATAAACACTTACTCGGTTGTAGAGCTTCCATGCTGTTTGGTTAGTTGTTCAACAAAGAAAGATTGAAAACAATAGTATATTTCAAAATCAAAGGAGAAAGTGCTTTGAAAAAGAAAGATTTGGGGCTTACAGCTCAAGGAGAGGCCCAGGGTTTTATCAGTGAGCGCACTGTTGAATTTGTACAGAGGGACTTATACAAGTGACTGAGGCCCAAAAATTGTTTTCTGTACAAAGGGATTTGGGTCTTACACTCTATTACAGGCCCAAAAAGTTTAAAGAAAAAGAGTGGGGCTTATAACACGAGGGTAGACCCTGTTGATTTTTAAAAGGTGACGATCGCGCTGTTCACTTGTATAGAGGGCCTTATACAATAAGTGAGGCCAAAAAAGTTTTATGTACAAGGGGGTTTTGGGTCTTACACTCTCTCAAGAGGCCCAAAAGGTTTTAAAGAAAAGAAATGGGTCTTACTACTCGAGGGTAGGCCCAAAGTTTGTTTTTCAACGGATGATAATCGCGTCGAATTTTTTTTGAAATACAACGGGACTTATACAATAAGTGAAGCCCAAAATAGGTTTGTATTTACAAAGGATTGGGTCTTACACTCTATTAGAGGCCCAAAGTGTTTTGAAAATGATTTATGAGGGTTGAATTAATCAAAAACCCTAATTTGTTTTCAAAATGTGTTTTAATTGAATAAAAATTCAATTAAAATGATCAAAATTGTTTAACATATGGAAAACAAATTGTGATCTTGGATTAATACTTCAAAAATTAAGTATTGACCTACAAAATAATTAGAAGTCATTAAAAGTTGCAAAATCAAGGTGAAAAAAATATTCAAAATGTCAAAAACAATTAAAATATTAATTCTTTGCAAAAATATCAATTATATGAAATAAATAATATTTTTGGGATTTTTTGGGAAAATAAAATATTTTAACATTTTTGTGAATTATTAAAAAAAGAATCAACTCAAAATCATTAAAACTCAGAGATAAATTAATTTTTGAATCAATTAAATAAAATCACAAAATTCAAATATTTGAATTTGTGAAAAATGGCGCCAAGAATAGCTGAAGAACACGCGCGTTTTTCAGTTTTGCCCAGATTTGCATTTTCTATCCAATCTCACTGAATACTTGATCATATCATACAATCCACATACCAATCAACTCGTTTCAACCTCACGATCATGTCCATGGCAATTAATTTCATTTAAATTAAGCATAAAACAAGAAATCACGAAAAATCCTCAAGAACCCTAAATTCTGCACGAAGGCCGGGATTTTTGATACTCGATTCAAACAAAGCAATTACTTGAGGGGAAACATTCCATGCATGATTATGAACATTTGGCAAAAGTATTGTGCGAGGAAATATGCATAGATTGAGAGATGACCAAGTTTAGGCTTACCTCTAGGTCGTGACAGCAAGAGCAAATTGATTTCTGAGTAGGAGGTGTTACAGATGAATTGTGATGATCTGAACAGCTTCCCTACACCCTATGGAGTGTGTTTGAATGCTTGGACTTGATGGAAATTGGCTGGATCACTTCATGGCATCTCAACTGCAACTTGGTTAAAACCTTGAGTAATTGACTGGTGATTCTGAGAAATCAGTGTTCCATATGTTGTTTAAGTGTTTGATCTGCTCACATATGTTGTATATGAGGTGTGTGTGTGATTGGTTTGAGTGGAATTGCTCTCTAATGAAAAACCCGATAGTGACTTGATAAGAAAGGCATTTTTGAGAGTGAGAAGTGGATTTTGAGAAAGGTAAGTGTTGTAGGCCTTTGGTGTACTTAAACTAATCACAATTGAGCTCTATTTATAGTAGAGCAAGTTTATTTTGCAAGGAATAGTGAATGGCAACTGCTGAGTAGGTTTGGCCAATGTTGGCAAACAAAAATCCAAGTCTCCTCTAGCCATTGACTAGAGGTTAGGGCACAGGCTGCTGGTCCCCTTGGTCTTGGATAAGTATTGACTGAATTCAGTTGCTAAAGGCTCAGTCCATGCCACCTTGATGCTTCCATTGAATGCTCCAATCCAAAATTGGAGTCTTGTCCCTATTTTAGGCAATTCTAGGTTTAGCATGCTATTTCTTGTTCCAAGGACTTTGGAGGCTTGGGTCAGTGAATGTCCCCTTTAGATTCAATCCTCAGATGTATCCAAGGTGATGACAGGGCTTGGAATTGGCTGATTTTGGCAAATCGACCAAAAGTGCAAAAATTTGCCTTGCCTTGGCAGATTTCAGCAAGGCAACTTGCCAATGTCATATCTCATGGCTCAAGTTGAATTTGGTGATGTTTTTGGCCATTTTGGAAAGCTCTTATATGATACAACAACTGTTTGATCATATTTGGTTTTGATACTTTTTGGATCCAAGTGAAAAATGTCCCTACATTTGGAAAAAAGTAAGGCAAAATCTGACTTAGTGAAATTTTCACTAAGTGTTGGAACAAAGTGACTTTTCTTGATTTTGATCACTCCATAACTCAAAATCCATGAGGAGTTTGGACATAGGTCAATATGAAGCTTTTGTAGAGGGCAATGAGATCTACAAATCTAGCCTTGGATGGAAAAAAAATGGCTTTGTGGTTTAGGAGTTATGATCCTCCAAAGTTGGTACCTTTGTCACTTTTTCATAACTTAGAAGTTATCCCACTTTATTTGATTTTTCTTGATGAATGATGATTCAAATCATACATTAACATCATTTTAGGGTTAAAAATCCATTTTTGTGAAAAATCTCAAAAAGTCAAAGTTGACTTTTGTGCACAGTTGACTTTTTATCCGATGAGTTCCAAACTGTGCAATTCTTCAGGCAATCATGTCCTTGACCTAAATCAAACTTGATGGACATGTTCCATGGGTGGAATAGAGTGCATTGAATCATGTATTAGGGCTTGGGAGCATGTCCTGGTCAAAAGTCAAAGTTACAGTTGACTTTTCCCGCGAAACCCTAACTGTGGTTCAGATGAAATTGAAACTTGTTGCTCAAGCTTCTTGGACCAATCCATTGTCGCAAATGGATTAATATGGTATATTAGAGACCCTAAAATCATGTCTTGAGGTCTTGGTTCATGATTTGTCCCAAAAGTCAACTTAGGGGTGAATTAGGTCAAGAAACCTTAATTCCTGATTTTTGATGAATGCATCCCCTGAGGCAAAATTGACTTAATGATTGGGTTTATGAGGTTCCATGTAGAATATTAGGTTATGTTTTTGATCTTTGGCTTATGCCCAGATGAAAATTTCCATCTGGAGGCCCTAGTCGACCAAAACCCTAATTTGGTTACACTGGCGATCTTGAGGCTTGATCCACCTAAAAGGGAGCATCCTTGTGCTTAATCCTTGAAGTGGGAGTCCTTTTGATCCTTTGTGCATGTTTGAGAGGTTTAGACAAGTTGAAGATCATGTCATTCCTTGATTGATCCTTTGTCTAAGAACTCTGAGAGGGCTTGAAACCCTAATTTTGATAGTAGTGAATGCTCACCCATCTTTGGGGAGACTGATGAAGCATAATGATACACCCATATTGTGATGATGATTAGCACAATGATGGGAAATATTAGTGGTCAAAATTTAGGGTATGACAGATGCCCCTATTTAATCTTCTTGGACATGAAGGTGTGAATGACGAAGGCATTCGGGCATTCGGGGTGCAAGAGGATTAAATATCAGAATACCCAAAATTTTGATGGTGGTTATGAATGGAAGATCGCATTCATCTTCTTTTGCTAAGCAATGATGCTTAGAAAAGGTAAACTTCCCCTCGATCTTGGTCTTCAGCCAAGGAACTGGTCTCAGTTTTCTTTTGAGATGAACTTCCCCTCGATCCTGGTTTCCTACCAAGGAACTGGTCTAAGTTTCTGATTTAAACTTCCCCTCGTTCCTGGTTTCCTACCACGGAACTGGTCTAAGTTTCTTTTGTCAATAAACTTTATTGATAAGGGATGCTATTCGTAGCGGTTTTCCTCAAACTTCTCGCCGAATCTTCCTGAGGAGATGCCATTTGACGGAAAAAGTTGACGTCAAACTTACCGGGGAATCCAGTCGTCTGAGTTGTAGAGGTGCACAAACTTCTCTGTTGGAGACGCCATTTGTTGACTCTATTTGGGGAATACGAGTCCCTGGAGAGACTGCTTTCACGCTTTGGGATATTACATCATACTTTTCTCGGGATCTTCCTGGAGAAATGCCATATGATGGGATCCAATTTTGAGGTGCCGATGACCTTTTCATCAGTGGTTTTTTTCGGAGAAAAACTCCGTATTGCCGAAGCTCCGATTAAGGGGCTTTCTCTAGGGATTTTCCTTAATCCGGAAAAGCAATGATATCATCTTCAATGGCGAAGAGTGATATCTGTTGAAAGTTTCTATGGTTTTTCCGAGGTTCAAGTTATCAAAGTGGTCGAGGAGCCAACTTCATTCCAGAACTAAACTGGAAGAGAGATATTATTCAGACGCAACGCTTCCTGATGAGGACAAGGGCTGACAACTCGATTGAGAGGACTGTTATCACTAGGGGATAAGACCGACTAGAGTGATAGTGATGCAATATGAATGAAAATGTAAATCAATAATCCATGATGTATGTATGTTTATGCTGACAAAACTGACGCGATATACAAACTAACGGATGAACATGACTGGATACTCGGCCACAGTGGGAGATGTAAAGTATCATTTGCTCACGATAGCAATTCTACCTTGCTTAGGAGAGATAATCCCTGCGGGGAATACCGTTAATCGGGCTTAAGAGATAAGGACTCTGCCGAAGATGTCAGATGGAATAGTTGCATCCGACACTGTTGATCCTTCATTCAGGCGCACTGGCGTAGAAGGAGTACTTTGATTATGCACTTTGAAGTTCGCTTACTTCTGGAGAAGCGGTTGATGCTCTTTTGATGTTCAACAGTCAAAAGAAATTTCCATCTTTATTTTAAAAGCAGAAAAAGTTTTACAAGTAAATTCATTTTTGTTTTATTTCAAGAGTCGTCGAGCATGTTGAAATGTCGTTTTGTAAAGCTAAAACAAATGAGAATTACAAACAAAAGGACAAGGGCTCAAATTTTATTGATAAGACGGAGATCAGCCAAACGCGTGATTCCAGAGAGTATATACAAAGCTAGAAAATGGTAATTTACAGGGAAAAAGGGCTACGTTGAAACATAACGACCACTATCCTTCTACCAACTTTGAATTTTGGGCACCTGAGCTTCTGTCGAAGATGACCTTGACTGGAGTTTTCCTCCGATGGATGGTGTAACTGCTGCTGAGGGACTTGCCTCTGTTGAACATAGTTACTTGCCATTATCCCTAATTTTTTCCTGGATTGTACTTTGATGTTTCCAATCCACCGGGATGATTTTTTTTTATTTTGTCTCTAACTTTTGCCTGAACCGCCCTTTCGGGTTTTCAATCCACCGAGACATTTTTTTTTTAGTTTAGGCGAAGTATTTCTTGACTACATCAACATTTGTGGGGTAGGCAAATTCCTCTCCGTCCATGGTTGCAAGTCTCAAGGCGCCGCCTGAGAAAGCTTTCATGCCATACACTAGAGAAAAAGGGGTTGCCCCTGTTGAAGTACGGACAGATGTGCGATAACAGTGAAGAGCAAAGGGTAGCATTTCGTGCCAGTCTTTGTAGGTTACAACCATCTTCTGAACAATCCTCTTGATATTCTTATTAGCCGCTTCTACCGCTCTGTGCATCTTGGGTCGGTAGGGAGATGAGTTATGGTGTTCGATCTTGACCTCTGCGCATAACTCTTTCATCATCTTGTTGTTCAAGTTAGATCCATTATCAGTAATGATCTGGTTTGGAACACCATAACGGCAGATGATATTGTTTTTGATAAATTGGACCACCACTTGTTGGGTTACATTAGCGTACGATGCTGCTTCGACCCACTTGGTGAAGTAATCAATGGCTACAAGGATGAACCAATGTTCGTTTGAAGATTTGGGCTCAATCAAGCCAATCATGTCGATTCCCCATATGGAAAAAGGCCATGGGGAAGAAAGAACCTTGAGATGCGTTGGTGGTACATGAATTTTTTCGTAGTATATCTGACACTTATGACACCTCCTCATGTACTTGTAGCAGCCGGATTCCATTGTCAACCAATAGTACCCTGCTCTTAGAATTTTTCTCGCCATTGTGTGTCCGTTGGCATGAGAGCCAAAGGATCCTTCATGAATTTCTTTCATCAACATGTCTACTTCTGGGCTGTCGACGCATCAAAGCAAAACCAAGTCAAAATTCCTCTTATAGATGGTATCACCACTCAGGAAGAAACTGCCAGCCAATTTTTTGAGGGTTTTTCTGTCCTTCCTTAGCGCCCCAGGAGGGTACTCTTGTTTTTGAAGGAAGCATTTGATATCGTGATACCAAGGTTTATCGTCTATGACTACATCAATTGTGAAGATGTAAGCGAGCCATTCAAGGTGTATTATGTCGATCTTAGGTATGTTATTCCATTGACCTACACTAATCATGGAAGATAGAGTGGCTAATGCAACAGCCATGTGATTCTCATCACGAGGGATGTGATGAAACTCAACCCTGTTGAAGAAAGGTAACAACCTTCTTGCATAATCTTTGTAAGGAATCAGTCCTGATTGGTATGTGTTCCAATCTCCTTTTATCTGACTGATAACTAAGGCTGAGTCTCCATATACGTCCAAGTTTTTGATCCTTAAATCAATCGCTTCCTCGAGATCCATAATACAAGCTTCGTATTCGGCCTCGTTGTTTGTACATTTGAACGTCAGTCTGGCGGTGAAAGGAATGTGGGTACCCTGAGGGGTAACAATTATTGCCCCAATTCCGTTTCCATAATGATTGGCAGCTCCGTCAAACATAAGTCCCCACTGGGAACCTGGTTCTGGCTCTTCACTGGGTAGCGGTTCGTCGCAATCTTTCATTTTTAAATACATGACATCTTCGTCTGGGAAGTTGAACCCGATTGATTCCTGATCGTCAATCAGTTGATGAACCAAATGATCGGCCAAAATACTTCCTGTAACGGCTTTTTGAGCATGGTACTCAATGTCATATTCTAATAGCAACATCTGCCAACGGGCAATCCTTCCCGTGAGAGCAGGTTTTTCAAATACATACTCGATTGGATCCATCTCGGAGACCAACCAAGTAGTGTGACGAATCATGTACTGACGAAGACGTTTGGCTGCCCAAGCCAAAGCACAACAAGTTTTCTCGAGCATCGTGTACCGAGTTTCACAATCGGTGAACTTCTTGCTTAAATAGTAAATGGCAGACTCTTTCCGTTTGGTTTCGTCTTGTTGGCCAAGTACACACCCCATTGAGTCTTCCAAGACTGTGAGGTAGATGATTAGTGGTATTCCTTCCACTGGAGGTGATAGAATCGGTGGTTCAACAGATATTCCTTGATACTGTCGAAAGTAGTTTGACAATCTTCTGTCCAAATGCAGTCCTGGTTCTTTTTGATTAATTTGAAAATCGGCGCACAGGTCGCGGTCATAAGGAATATGAATCTGGAGATGTAGTTCAAACGTCCCAGGAATCCTCTGACTTGTTTTTCAGTTTTCGGAGAAGGCATTTCTTGAATGGCCTTGACCTTGTCAGGATCAACCTCAATTCTTTTATGGCTGACGATGAACCCTAAAAGTTTCCCTGAACGGACACCGAAAGTGCACTTGTTGGGATTCAAGCGGAGTTTGTACTTTCTCAACCGCTCGAATAGTTTTGACAGGTGGGCCACATGCTCTTCTTCTGTCTTAGATTTTGCAATCATATCATCGACATACACTTCGATTTCTTTGTGTATCATGTCATGAAACAGAGTAGTCATGGCCCTTTGATAGGTTGTCCCGGCGTTCTTCAAACCGAACAACATTACTTTGTAACAAAAGGTACCCCATGGGGTAATGAACAAAGTTTTCTCCATGTCTTTTAGCCTCATTTTGATTTGATTATAGCCCGAGAATCCATCTATGAAGGAGAAAACTTTGAACTTTACGGTACTGTCTACCAGCATGTCAATGTGTGGTAAAGGAAAGTCGTCCTTTGGACTAGCCTTATTCAGATCTCTGTAATCAACACACATTCTGACTTTTTTGTCCTTTTTCGGAATGGGTACGATATTGGCTAACCATTGAGGATATTCAGATGTAGCGAGGAAACCCGTGTCAATCTGTTTCTGTACCTCCTCTTTGATTTTGATGGCCATGTCCGGGTGAGTGTGTCTCAACCTTTGCTTTACTGGCGGACATTCCAATCTTAACAGTAAGTGATGTTCCACGATGCTGGTATCCAACCCTGGCATATCCTGATAGGACCAAGCGAACACATCGGGGAATTCTTTGAGAAGCTTTATCAAACTCTCTTTGGCACTCGGACTGAGCAGTGCCCCAACCCTGACCTCTTTTCTCTCTTTTTTTGAACCCAAGTTTATCGTTTCCAACGTCTCTTTGTGCAGTTCAATGGACCTTTCCTCTTGTCTGAGTAGTCGGGAGATCTCTTATGGAATTTTGTTGTCAACTTCTTCTTCAGCCCCAAATACCGGGAACTCAAAGTTGGGAGAAGGCATCGGATCGTATGTTTCAACGGGGTTTAAAACAAATAATCTGCATGACGTAATGATTCGTGTTTAGAAGAGATAGAGAAAATGCAAGTGTGTGCAGTGTATTTTTTTTACTGCTTGTTTTTATTATTGAATTGTTTTTTAGGATTACCATTTTCTGAGAAAAGCGAAAAGTGAAAACAACAATAAATGCGGAAATTATAGAACGACGCTATTTTACTAATGAACAAGTCGATTCTTGAAACTACAACCCTATAAAACAAAACTCTGTCGCTTTGGACAAAGCGAAGAGGGAAAATTTACAAAAAGAGAGCCCTATCAAAACATCTGTTTCACCTGGGCAGGGTGAAAAGTTAAAGATGGCAATTACTTTGATTGGCGAACGACCTTCGGAGCATCAACAGCGACCCACTGGCGGTAAACTCCTCAGTGAATTACAAAGCCTGGTAACTTCCTCGATTTGTCTTCAGAAATGACGCTGATTTCTGGTGGAGCAGGATCATTGGAATCTGTCTCCCAGGCAGAATTGTCGTAGGAGAATTCCTTAGTTGTATTTTGCATAACATTTGTGCTCTCAGCTGTATCTCCCCATCCAGTTAGCTGGATGTCTTCGAACCTGATACGAGAGCTTTCGGGAGTGGTGTACTTGACCATGAAGTCAAATTTTCCACTTGGTTGTCCCAAGGTGTCCCACATTTCTTTGGAACTGGAGGGGTCATCCCTCTCGATGACGTTGACCTCGGGATATGCAAAGTTAATGAATTCTAGTCCTGCAAACATTGCAAATTCATCGTCATGTTGAGTAGTTTGTGAATGACCTGAGTGTTGATCCCATGACATGGTGGGGACACAGGTATTCTGTTCAATGATGCTCAGCTGAGTTTCATTACTCGGCTGACTTTCTGTCCCCAAGTCTCCTGGGTAAGGCTGCCACATTGGCAGGCCATCCATCGGGCCATAGTAACTGTGGTCAAGGTTGTCTTTCATCAGAGTGTCCTTCTCTACTGAATTTGGCAGAGCACGGCATCCTTTCGGATCACAACCTCCGTATATCATTTCGACATCTGACCGTGGTATAAATCTCAGACTCTGTGCGGGATAGCAAAATGGCGTAGGCACCTCTTCGTGAGACATATAACCGTCCTTGTTAAGATAGGACTTCCATTCCTCATCTGTGTCGGAGGAATCCTCCTCATTGATAGCATGGATTGCCTGAGGCATTGGGTGAAGGAACCCTCCACTATGAAAGAAGTTCTGAATGGGATGAAGACTTTCATCGCTGACAGCTGTCTGGGTACAGGTTGCAGAAAAACCAAGACCCTTCTTTGTTGTATTGCTAGTAGGAATGACAAGCTGTCCCCATCCTTTTGTATTGGTACTCTCGACTACTTTAATAGAATCTTTGTATGAGGAAATCGAAGTTCCTTCTTCTGATTGATCGCCCTTGTGTAGAGAAAGCGCTTCGAACTGGGTTCCGATTATCCCTTCTGGTTCCACATAAGTGGATGACGATAAATTGCTGACGAGCAAGGCCTGTTCCCCACAGACTATGATGAGTTGGCTGTTCTGGACAAACTTTAGCTTTTGGTGGAGGGTTGAAGTAACCGTTCCAGCCTGATGTATCCAAGGTCTTCCTAATAAACAACTGTACGTTGCCCGGATGTCCATGATCTGGAAGGTGACTTGGAAAGTGTGAGGACCAATAGTTATGGGAAGATCAACTTCGCCGATAACCGTTTTTCAGGATCCGTCGAACGCTTTGACGGCGACCTCGCTGGTTCTCATCGGGGGTCCTTTGAATGATAATTGAGTCTAAGTGGACTTCGGCATAACATTCAGGGTTAACCCTGTGTCTACCAGTACGCTGGCTAAAGCATCGTCCTGGCAGTTGACTGTGATAATGAGTACGTGTACACTAAATCCCAAATTATTGCAAGAAGTGATGTTAGAGACAATGCTATCGAACTGTCTGATTGTTACATCCTGTTCCACAAAGACTTGCTCCAAGACTTTCTGTAGAGCCTCCCTGTGCGCTTCTGAACTGAGTAACAGTGATAATACCGAGATCTTTGAAGGAGTTTGTAACAGTTGATCAACAATGTTGTATTCACTCCTTTGGATGAGCTTCAACATCTCATCATCATTTTTCAAAAGGTCGGGATTACTGGATTGACCGACTGATGAATCGGGAGCTTCTGTCTGAAGTTCTTTTTCTTTGTTGGACTCTCCAGCTCCTCTATTGAAGATTCTACCACTCCGTGTTACACGACTGATGTCTGCAATATTCCCGACGGAGGGTAATGGAATTTCCTTTCCATTTTCAATTATCGTTGTACCGTATTTGTAAGGGATTGCCTTAGCTGATTCATACGGTAGTGGTCCCGGCAGATAGATGACTATGGGAACCTTCTGGTTTTTCTGACCATCATAAGTGATCTCGATCCGTTCCTGGTTGGGAACTCTTGATTCGTCAAACAGAGGGATAATGGTAAAACATTCCTGGCCCTCTGATGATCAGAGATGACAACAACGTCCTCAATTTAATTGGCAAGGTAATTCGGCGACCAATTGATGGGTCCGGAACCTGGATATGGGTGAATCTCTCCATGATCCACCTGCCCCTGGAGAGCTGCTCGCACAAGGTAGCACCCTTGGTTACTTTTCGAACAGACTCCAGAACGTTCATAATTGTGTGGTGGCACCTGACCACGCCCACTTTGAATACAATGTAACCTCACTAGGTTTGCTTCCACGAGTCGGACATCCTGACTTTGACGCCGAGTGGGATTTCTGTTATTGATACTAATTTGCTGAGTATCTTCATCCATGTAGATTGGCATCCACCAATGATTTAACAAGTGCTGAAGTGCCTCCTAGACAAGGGCACATCCTTGATCATTTTCGCAACCCGCTTTACAGCTATGATAATTATGTGATATCAGGAATCTGAGTCGGACCTGCTCAGCATACAACTCTACCAAGTTGGTATTCATCAAGCGAATGTCAAAAATTTGAACCATATTGATCTGATAGGGATTCCTATCATGGTAGTCCTGGATCCATCCAAGATCCATCTTACGCTAGAAGGCCTCCTATATGAAAGAGCATCCCTGTTTGTTTACCGAGCAAGTCAGACAAGAACTGTAATTGTACCGCGGAAGATTATGATGCTGGCTTTGCCTTGAGTGCATTGCCACTAGGTTGACATTCACCGCACGGATGTCGTGGTTTTGAATGACGTTGGAATTCGTATAGACCATGTTAACTCCACAAACTCGGTGCTCTTGGATCCATCCGAGATCCAACTGTTCTTGTAGAGCTGCTTGCACCACAGAACATCCTTGATTACTTTTAGAGCAGATATCACACTGATGATAATTATGAGGTGGCACATGGCCATATCCGCTCTGTCTACAATTCATCTTGACCAGATTGGTCCTCAACAAGAGTACATCGTGAATTTGATAGACGCTGTTAAATTCTTTCTCAATCAGGTTGACTGCAGCTTTCTCATGTTGAGGCAGCGGGTTTGTGAGAACATTGGGATTCGTATCTTTGAAAGATAAGAGCCCGCTCCTAACAAGCTTTTGCACGTTAGATTTGAAATTGAGACAGTTCTCTATGTTATGCCCTGGACCTCCTTGATGATAAGGGCATGTCTGATCCACCTTAAACCAAAAGGCGGATTTTCTGGTACTGTAAGAGGAGACTTAGTCTGGATGTGCCCCTTAGCTAGTAGTAACGGAAATAGTTCTGCGTACAACATGGGGATAGGATAAAACCCTGATGGCCGCGTTGTACGGTTGTTATTGTATGGAGGACGAGCCTGCTGAAGGCTGTCGGACCTCGAAAAAATTGCTTAATCGAAGAAAGGCGCAGAAAACGGTTCGACAGAGTCGCCACCGAACTTTATTTATCCCAAAAATAGGGAAAGGAAAATATCGAGAAAACCTTTAAGGAGAGGATAAGAACATGGTCGTCACAACCACATTCTGGGTTCGGGAGTCGGTTACGTGAGAGGAAGGTACGCGTACCCCCTCACATCCGTTGTACTCAACGGGAACCTCTTAGTTCGATTTGTGAGGAATGTTATCTAAGCTTGTTTGTTTTCTTCTCAATGGTAAACGCGAAACGATAAGATAAAGGGAAAAGATATTAAGGGAAATGGGGTGGTTTTAGGATAGGGTGCTCGGCAAGATCATCGCGACCTCGGGCTTACGTATGCTCATTCGGACGAGAATGAGGAATCAGAGCAATCGTAGTTCAACTACGGGAAGGGATAAAGGGAAGACAGATGATGGAAGGAAGGTAGACGCAAATGGTGGAAAAAGAAAAAGTGTGGAAACGGGGAGAAAAAGAAAAAGTGTGCTCGCCAAGATCATCGCAATCTTGTGCCTACGTATCTTTACTCGGACGAAGAGTAAAGAATCAGAGCAGTCGTAGTTCGTGGTACGTCCACGAAAAGAATGGGGTTAGTGTTTTTAGGAGACGGAAGATTGAATGACAAACAACCCAAGGGGCGTGCCTCGAGAGCATTCTCTCAAGAATCCAAGGAATGCTAGACTCCAAGAACTCATTTCTTTTTGCGAAAATGTTTGATAATGGTTAAGTGTTTTAAGATGAAAGGGTGAATGAATAACAACCCAAGGGCGTGCCTCAAGGGCCATTCATTAGAAGATCCAAGGAATGCTAGATTTCAAGAATCTCCTCCTTTCGTTAGCTGATTAAGAAAACGGTTTGAAAAAAAGATCGAATTGGATAGATTACGAAAAAGAGGTGAGGATCGATACTAGTCCCTAGGGGTGCTCCTAGTAACGAAACCTACGAAGTGTGCGGGTGTGCATTTGACAACGAGGCAAAAGGCACTCGACTTACGAGACTGTTTTGAAGAGTAGCTCGACGACGAGTCGAGAATTGGTTTGAAAATGGTCTGATTTGTTAAATGTTTTGGGGAGAATGACGATTATTTGATAAACGAGACGTCGGCCTCGCAACCAATTAATCGGGGCATTACTGGGATGCTAGATCCCAACGACACCTTTTTCATTCGATTGATTTACGAAATATTGTTTGTTGAACAACGAAAGTACCACGTGGAATGCTAGACTCCAATGGCATTCCTTTGTCCAAATAGTTAAGACGAGTGTTTTAGAAGCGAAAGGTCAAGTGATCACAACCCAAGGCGTGCGCCTCAATAGTGGTCACTCAAGAACCCAAGAAGTACTAGACCTCAAGAATTCAATTCTATCGCGATTTAATTAAAAAACGATTTGAATATGTGTTGAGTATTTTAGTCGGAAGTAGCGTTTGAACAAATAAAAATGATTAGATAAATATGAATATGAATATGATATGGATAAGAATAAGAATGAACGATGGTATAATTGAGATAATATTCGACGGAAAATAAACAAGATAAAATTGACAAGGGATTAAAGTTGACATAAAATAAAAATTGGTCTCGTCTTAATCGGATTTAATCGAGAAATCGATAATCGACGACTCTTGACTTTCATTGACCAAAAGTGAATAAAAGAAATATAAAGTGACAATTTAGAAATTAAATCAAAAATATGAATACAAAAAATAAAAAAAGTCTCACCTTTATCGAGATTTAATCGAGAATTTGATAAATCGATCAATATTTAGTTTTCATGGACCCAAAATGAATAAAAATAACAATTAAGAAATTAAATCGAGAAAATAAATACAAAGCATAAAAAGTCTCACCTTTATCGAGATTTAATTGAGAAATCGATAAATCGATCGATATTTGGTTTTCATTGACCCAAAATGAATAAAAATAAAAGAAAAATTATAAAATCGAAAATTAATAGGAAAAAGAATAAAGGTCTCACCTTTATCGAGATTCAATCGAGAAATCGATAAATCGATCGATATTTAGTTTTCATTGACCCAAATTGAATAATAAAAAAAAGAAATAAATCGAAATAAATAGGAAAAAGAATAAAGGTCTCACCTTTATCGAGATTTAATTGAGAAATCGATAAATCAATCGATATTTGGTTTTCATTGACCCAAAATAAATGAAAATAGTGAATAAATCAAATAAATAAATAATAGGCCTCAAATAAATCAAAACTTAATCAATTTGATTAAATTATGAATGATATTATATCATTGGCCCTAATAAAAATGAAATAGAATTGAGAAAAACATTAAATAAGAAAACCTAACAACGAAATTAGTAAAACATATTAAGCACTTAAAAAATAGAATGTTAGAAAGAAAATTAAAACAAATAGAATTAATTAAAAAAAAACAAAGCAGAAGGGTGTATAGAATTACAACGGTGTTTGTAAATGTGAGGGAGAGGATCACATGGGCTCACAACCCATCACCTCTCGAATATGAACGCTACGGCACATAAAAACGAATGGGCTAAAAGCCCAAGACCAAACAACATTACTACTTATCAAAACCAAACAAAACTCTATGACTTTTTAAAAGAAAAAAAAAACTCAGAAACATCCCCTGCTTCCTCATCACGTTCGAAAGAAGAAAAAAGAAAAAAAATATAGCAAAGCAACCCAAAAGCCAACGCCATTAACGACCCGATCCAACCTTCTTCGCCTCTTCTGCGCAGTTTTGATCTCACTCTCTGGTTCGTGTGGTTCAGGTTTGTGTTCTGAAACTTCAACTCTTCCTCAGTTTGTTTTCCGATTTGGGTTTCAACATATCCTTCTTTTTCTGTTCTGACTTTGGAAAAAGGGGTTGTTGTTGTTGATTTGAATTGGTTTGAAGGTTGAGGAAGGTTTGGAGATTTTTTGGGTCGTAGGTTCAGAGACGGTTTTGTTGGTGGTAAGTGAAGGTTTGAAGGGTGAGATTGATTTGTGAGTTGAGTGTAGAAGAAAGGGTTTGCGCGGTTATTTAGAGAGGATGGAAGAGGGAGGTTTTGAAAGTGTTGAAACTTGAGGTTTGGAGTGATTTTTGCATCAGTTTCTCGGCTGCTCGAGCTTGAAAAATGAAGTGAAGGAAGTCCTTATCTATAGGAGGATTGAGGGGTTGAAATTGGAAATCAAAAAAGATTTGGTGAGCTGGAAATACGGTTTGCGATTTTGCAGGTGCGTATTAGGGGTGTGGAAATTGTGTTGCCGTTTTTGTGCCAGTCATGATGCGATGAAGTGGGGTCGAGTTTGGCGTTTTGTGTGTAAGGGTTTGGTGGAAAGTGTTTTGGAGTCTTGGTTGTTTTGTGGTATCATGTGGCTTTGGATATTTTGGGATTTTGTGACATGGAATTAAATGGACTTTATTTTGTGGATTGGGCCTTGATGAATTTTGAAATATGAATTAAAAAAAGAAATGGTGAAAATTAAAAGATGAGTTCTTGTAGAAAGTAGATAAATAAAATGGATATATAAAGAAAATGAAATGGATAAAAGTGGATATTGAAAAAAAAGGATTTGGATTGAATTATGAATAGAATAAAATGGATTTTGAATCTTGATGGATTTGCTTACTGAAATGTGGATAAAATCGGTTATTGAATGAATATTTTTTGAAATGAAGTGGATTAAGGTACATGGATTTAATGGATAAAAAAAAGAAATATGGGATTTTACAATAAAGAGATATGGATAAAAAAATATGGATAATTTAAAAATGAAATGGATTGGATTTTTAAAAATTGGAAATGGGTTTGTAAAATAGATATTGCTAAAAAAAATGGATAATGGTTAATGGTTTAGAAAAATGGATTAAAATATGGGTAATAATGGATAATGAATAATGAAAACTTGAGCATAGGCAACAAGGAAAGAACGTATCTTTGGATTTTTTGAATAATTGTCAGTGGGTGAATGTACAAATGAAGGTAATACATAGGTAGGACAAATTTGGGGTATGACAGATGCCCCTATCTAATTGGCTTAAACCGAGTGAGATGAACTGCTGCGGTGTTCGTTCTATCAAGGTAGAAGACAATTAGATATAAAGAAGACCACGAATTTGTCCGGAAAGAAAGAAAATGCTTGGGAGGTTGAAATACAAGAAATCTGACACCAAAAGGATGGCAGACCTATCACCAAAAGGATGATAGTGATCACACACACACAGAACCTTCCACCAAAAGGATGGAAATGAGGTCAAAGCCTGCTATTACCGACGAGATAATAGAGCACACACACACAACCTGTTATTATCGACGAGATAATAGGGCACACACACACAACCTGCTATTACCGACGAGATAATAGGGCACACACACACACAACCCGCTATTACCGACGAGATAATAGGGCACACACACACAGCCTGCTATTACCGACGAGATAATAGGGCACACACACACAGCCCGCTATTACCGACGAGATAATAGGGTACACACACACAGCCTGCTATTACCGATGAGATAATAGGGCACACACACAGACCGTTATTACCGACGAGATAATAGGGCACACACACACACAACCCGCTATTACCGACGAGATAATAAGGCACACAACACAACCTGCTATTATCGACGAGATAATAGGGCACACAACACCGCCTGTTATTATCGACGAGATAATAGGGCACACAACACAGCCTGCTATTATCAACGAGATAATAGGGCACACACACACAACCTGCTATTACCGACAAGATAATAGGGCACACACACACACAGCCCGCTATTACCGACGAGATAATAGGGCACACACACAGCCCGTTATTATCGACGAGATAATAGGGCACACAACACAGCCTACTATTATCGACGAGATAATAGGGCACACAACACCGCCTTCTATTATCGATGAGATAATAGGGCACACAACACAGCCTGCTATTATCAACGAGAAAATAGGGCACGCAACACAGCCTGCTATTACCGACGAGATAATAGGGAACACAACACAGCCTGCTATTACCGACGACATAATAGGGCACACACACAACGCCTGCTATTACCGACGAGATAATAGGGCACACAACACAGCCTGCTATTACCGACGAGATAATAGGGCACACAACACAGCCTGCTATTACCGACGAGATAATATGGCACACACACAAAGGTTGAAGTAAAGAAATCAATGAGGAGAGCCCAGGGAGATAGTGAAAAATGGAGAAGGTAAACAGCGAAAAATGGAGAAGGTGAACAATGAAAAATGGAAAAGGTAAACAACAAAAAATAGAGAAGGTAAATAGTGAAAAATGGAGAAGGTAACCCACCAAGATCTACGCAATCTTGTGCCTACGTATCTTTACTCGGATGAGAATAAAGAATCAGGGCAGTCGTAGTTCGACTACGAAAAAGATTCAATGAGGAATGCCCACTGACTCGGAGGAATGTTTAATGGTTAGAATGAGGATGAAGACCTCAGCAACAAAAGATTGAAAAGACACAACTCAATGAGGAACGGCCACTGACTTGCTTGGAGATCACAGTATCATCAACAAAAGGTTGAAGACTTTATGAGGAACGCCCATGAATTGGAAAAGGATGCCCCATGGCTGGGCAAAAGATTGCTTTGAGTCTTATTTTGATCAACAAAAGGTTTATACAACTTCATGAGGAACGCCCATGAACTTGAAGAAGATGCCTCTGGCTAGGCTGGAGATCGTCTTGCAGCCTTGAGATTGACCCTGGATCTTGACTATGCATGCACGAATGTTTGATTTTGTAATGAGGTGCAATGCAAATGCTGGGGAAGTATGATTGGTTTTGGTATGCATATGATACATATGATGTCTATGATGCTGAATGTGATGCGTATGATGCGTATGATTGCAAACAGGTGATTGGATAAATTTGGAGGTGCCAGCATGGTGGACTTTTGGTAGTTGCCAATGAGGATTGGAATTTTGGGCGGTGGGAGGGATTTGATTTCCTCGACACTCAGTTCGTTGAAGACGCCATGATTGAAGCAGACGAATTTGCTCTTGAAGCCTCAAGTCTGATTGCTTGATGATAAGTTATTTCTGAGAAAACCACAACTTTGCTTGATGGTCAGGGTTGCTTGCTGCAATTGGTTTTGCCCCAGTCAGAACATGGTAATGGTCTGCCCCTGATTAACTAGTTCTGAAATGATTTGATGTGCTTTGAGATGTCTTGCCCCAGATTGAGTCGTTAAAGTGTTTGCCCCAGTCTGAGGGTTTTGAGGGAGTCTTGCTTCGGGTCGGCACCACTGAAATCTCAAGTTCCTCTTCGATTGCCCCTTGTTGGAATTGCTTTGATGTCTAGCACTGATTTGCAATTAAAATTGCATACTCACAAAAGGTAATCTTAATATAATGCTCATGCAAGTTTTGAAAAAGAGTCGTTTATTGGAGTGTCGTGATAGTGAGACGAATGGACCGTTAGCCCAAACGTGTGCTGATTTTGATGGTGTGAAAGATATAGCAAGGAGAATGACACCAATGCTGAAGATTAGCAAATATGGAGAGTCAGTTTACTCAACCTTGCGATTGTATGCTTTCAGAATAAACCCTGCCTCAATTAGGTCTTTCGAGGGTTGTAACGTGGTCTGGTTTATGGTTTATGAAATGAAGGATATTTCGCTCAAAGTATGATTTGTACCCACCCCTACATGATGATCTCCAGTCCTACGTTCAGTTAATTCACACGTGTTTGTATTCCAAAGGGTTGACGGTGTAAGAGTGTAATGATTCAAGGTTTGCTCGAAATGGCAGTCACCTTTATTTTGTTTTTGACGGATGTCAGTGACCCTTTGGTTTTGATATGGTGGTCACTGGTCTTTATTTTGTTTTGGTGAGGATTTGAAGGCCTCTTTTGTTTGTGCTTTAAATCCCTACCTTTTGCATAGACTGACTTTGCTTGTCAAGTCCATCGGGATTGCCTTGATTTTTTCCTAAGTCTCCTTTGAGGTGCTCGACTTAGCAGGCTTTTGATTTTTTTATTTTTGATTTTGTCGTTTGAGGATTGTGACTGCCAAGTCATGGGTATTGATGAACAACCGACATGTCTTTTGGATTTTGTCTTTGTGATTTGAGTGCGTAATTGAGTTAACTGAACACTACCCTGCCCCAGGTTGAGTGTAAGGGTTTGAATATACGAAGGAAACTTCTACTTCTAAGCTTGAAGTGGTTTACTAGGGATTAACTCCTTGTCTCTCCAGTGTTTGGGGGTTGAAACAATGCCTGTACATCCTTGGCAGGATTTTATCCGAAAGCATACATTTTGCAATTATGGATATTTCTTTGTCATCATCCTCCCTCCAATCATTGCTAAATGACAGTTTGATAAAGAGAGTGAAGTGGATAAATGTGTCGGTGTTTTGCCGTAAATGGAAAAAATGAGTGAATACGACATAACTGATTCAAAACATGCATAATCACTACATTAAGAAAACTAAATACAAACGACAATGTTTGAAGCAAACAATACTTGAACAAACAAAGACAAAGTACAAGGATGCGAAATGATGGGATGGCGGCAGGACTGCCTTCTTCGAGGAACTGATCTTCCTGTTTTGACTTGATTGATGCTTGAACTGGCTTGTTCATAGTTGGAGACTGTTCTGCTTGTCTTTGGCAACCCCTTCAATGACTGATGGTCCTGCCTGTACATGTGGCAGCATGGTCTTGTTGGATATGATTAATCATTCGTCTGCTTTTGGCTCGAGTAACGCATCAGTGTCGAGGAATCAGCTTGATTTGGTGGAGAAGGAAGAAAGTTGAAGTGAGATTCTGAGGTTGAAAATGCAATGCAAGATGCGTAACGGATGCAATGCAATGAAATGACATGAGATGCAATGCAAGATGCAAGATCTTGGATCGCCGATCACAGATTCAAACATTTCTGAGGTTGGCCGTTTACGGGTAGATGACCAAAGTCTCTGATCAAAGAAACCCTATAGGTAGGCCCTATGAGGAAGGTTTTAAATTCTCTACCCATAAACCCACTCACGGGATAGTTTCTATGTTTACGGATAAGGTTCCCAGGATTACGGACACAAATCGCATCAATGTCACGCAATAGGCTAGCTGCATTGCGACGATAATGACGACAAGGTCTCCCTTGAGCTGGGTTTTCATGTTAGGCGCACAAGGAGCGAGTCCTTGGAGACTAACATTACACGACCACCAATATAGAACTTGGTTCCAATAGTGGTTCATAGAGTCATGGACCCTTCATGGATCAAGTCGTGCAACAGGCTAGCTGCGTTACAACAGGATCTACGAAAAGGTCTACTCTAGGGGAGCTTTCATGCTAGGCATGCAAGGAGCGAGTCCTTGGGGACTAACACTACTCGACATCCAGTTCTAAACTATGTGTTCTCTCTGCTTTTACCAAAGCTCGGGTATAGAGCTTTACTCATGATATCAACCCATGATCCAATAACCAAGAACAATAGGAGAAAGCAATAAGAGAATACATACGTAAACGAGAAAAAACATGCAAACAAAGACAACGCTCCTCACAAATCGCTCTAAGATAGGCTTGACTCTCTCTTGCATGGAGAAAACATCCCCAGCAGAGTCGCCAGCTGTCGAACCTCGAAAAAATCGCTTAATCGAAGACACGACCCTCGCGCGAAAGGCGCCGAAAACGGTTCGATAGAGTCGCCACTAAACTTTATTTATCCCAAAAATAGGGAAAGGAAATTATCGAGAAAACCTTTAAGGAGAGGATAAGAACATGGTCGTCGCAACCACATTCTGGGTTCGGGAGTCGATTACATGAGAGGAAGGTACGCGCACCCCCTCACGTCCGTTGTACTCAACGGGAACCTCTTAGTTCGATTTGTGAGGAATGTTATCTAAGCTTGTTTGTTTTCTTCTCAATGGTAAACGCAAAACGATAAGATAAAGGGAGAAGATATTAAGGGAAATGGGGTGGTTTTAGGATATGGTGCTCGGCAAGATCATCGCGACCTCGGGCTTACGTATGCTCATTCGGACGAGAATGAGGAATCAGAGCAATCGTAGTTCGACTACGGGAAGGGATAAAGGGAAGACGGATGATGGAGGAAGGTAGACGCAAATGGTGGAAAAAGAAAAAGTGTGGAAACGGGGAGAAAAAGAAAAAGTGTGCTCGCCAAGATCATCGCAATCTTGTGCCTACGTATCTTTACTCGGACGAAGAGTAAAGAATCAGAGCAGTCGTAGTTCGTGGTACGCCCACGAAAAGAATGGGGTTAGTGTTTTTAGGAGACGGAATATTGAATGACAAACAACCCAAGGGGCGTGCCTCGAGAGCATTCACTCAAGAATCCAAGTAATGCTAGACTCCAAGAACTCATTTCTTTCGTGAGTTGATTGCGAAAATGTTTGATAATGGTTAACTGTTTTAAGATGAAAGGGTGAATGAATAATAACCCAAGGGCGTGCCTCAAGAGCCATTCATTCGAAGATCCAAGGAATGCTAGATTTCAAGAATCTCCTCCTTTCGTTAGCTGATTAAGAAAACGGTTTGAAAAAAAGATCGAATTGGATAGATTACGAAAAAGAGGTGAGGATCGATACTAGTCCCTAGGGGTGCTCCTAGTAACGAAACCTACGAAGTGTGCGGGTGTGCATTTGACAACGAGGCAAAAGGCACTCGACTTACGAGAATGTTTTGAAGAGTGGCTCGACGACGAGTCGAGAATTGGTTTGAAAATGGTTTGATTTGTTAAATGTTTTGGGGAGAATGACGATTATTCGATAAACGAGACGTCGACCTCGCAACCAATTAATCGGGGCATTACTGGGATGCTAGATACCAACGACACCTTTTTCATTCGATTGATTTACGAAATATTGTTTGTTGAACAACAAAAATACCACGTGGAATGCTAGACTCCAATGGCATTCTTTGTCCTAATAGTTAAGACGAGTGTTTTAGAAGCGAAAGGTCGAGTGATCACAACCCAAGGCGTGCGCCTCAATAGCCGTCACTCAAGAACCCAAGAAGTGCTAGACCTCAAGAATTTAATTCTTTCGCGATTTAATTAAAAAATGATTTGAATATGTGTTGAGTATTTTAGTCGGAAGTAGCGTTTGAACAAATAAAAATGATTAGATAAATATGAATATGAATATGATATGGATATGAATAAGAATGAACGATGGTATAATTGAGATAATATTCGACGGAAAATAAACAAGATAAAATTGACAAGGGATTAAAGTTGACATAAAATAAAAATTGGTCTCGTCTTAATCGGATTTAATCGAGAAATCGATAATCGACGACTCTTGACTTTCATTGACCAAAAGTGAATAAAAGAAATATAAAGTGACAAATAAGAAATTAAATCGAAAATATGAATACAAAAAATAAAAAAAGTCCCACCTTTATCGAGATTTAATCGAGAATTTGATAAATCGATCGATATTTAGTTTTCATGGACCCAAAATGAATAAAAATAACAATTAAGAAATTAAATCGAGAAAATGAATACAAAGCATAAAAAGTCTCACCTTTATCGAGATTTAATCGAGAAATCGATAAATCGATCGATATTTGGTTTTCATTAACCCAAAATGAATAAAAACAAAATAAAAATTATAAAATCAAAAATTAATAGGAAAAAGAATAAAGGTCTCACCTTTATCGAGATTCAATCGAGAAATCGATAAATCGATCGATATTTAGTTCTCATTGACCCAAAATGAATAATAAAAAAAAGAAATAAATCGAAATAAATAGGAAAAAGAATAAAGGTGTCACCTTTATCGAGATTTAATTGAGAAATCGATAAATCAATCGATATTTGGTTTTCATTGACCCAAAATAAATGAAAATAGTGAATAAATCAAATAAATAAATAATAGGCCTCAAATAAATCAAAACTTAATCAATTTGATTAAATTACGAATGATATTATATCATTGGCCCTAATAAAAATGAAATAGAATTGAGAAAAACATTAAATAAGAAAACCTAACAACAAAATAATTAAAACATATTAAGCACTTTAAAAATAGAATGTTAGAAAGAAAATTAAAACAAATAGAATTAATTAAAAAAAACAAAGCAGAAGGGTGTATAGAATTACAATGGTGTTTGTAAATGTGAGGGAGAGGATCACATGGGCTCACAACCCATCACCTCTCGAATATGAACGCTACGGCGCATAAAAACGAATGGGCTAAAAGCCCAAGACCAAACAACATTACTACTTATCAAAACCAAACAAAACTCTATGACTTTTTAAAAGAAAAAAAAAAACTCAGAAACATCCCCTGCTTCCTCATCACGTTCGAAAGAAGAAAAAAGAAAAAAAAATATAGCGAAGCAACCCAAAAGCCAACGCCATTAACGGCCCGATCCAACCTTCTTCGCCTCTTCTGCGCGGTTTTGATCTCACTCTCTGGTTCGTGTGGTTCAGGTTTGTGTTCTGAAACTTCAACTCTTCCTCAGTTTGTTTTCCGATTTGGGTTTCAACCTCTCCTTTTTCTGTTCTGACTTTGGAAAAAGGGGTTATTGTTGTTGATTTGAATTGGTTTGAAGGTTGAGGAAGGTTTGGAGATTTTATGGGTCGTAGGTTCAGAGACTGTTTTGTTGGTGGTAAGTGAAGGTTTGAAGGGTGAGATTGATTTGTGAGTTGAGTGGAGAAGAAAGGGTTTGCGCGGTTATTTAGAGAGGATGGAAGAGGGAGGTTTTGAAAGTGTTGGAACTTGAGGTTTGGAGTGATTTTTGCATCAGTTTCTCGGCTGCTCGAGCTTGAAAAATGAAGTGAAGGAAGTCCTTATTTATAGGAGGATTGAGGGGGTGAAATTGGAAATCAAAAGAGATTTGGTGAGCTGGAAATACGGTTTGCGATTTTGCAGGTGCGTATTAGGGGTGTGGAAATTGTGTTGTCGTTTTTGTGCCAGTCATGATACGATGAAGTGGGGTCGAGTTTGGCGTTTTATGTGTAACAGTTTGGTGGAAAGTGTTTTGGAGTCTTGGTTGTTTTGTGGCATCATGTGGCTTTGGATATTTTGGGATTTTGTGACATGGAATTAAATGGACTTTATTTTGTGGATTGGGCCTTGATGAATTTTGAAATATGAATTAAAAAAAGAAATGGTGAAAATTAAAAGATGAATTCTTGTAGAAAGTAGATAAATAAAATGGATATATAAAGAAAATGAAATGGATAAAAGTGGATATTGAAAAAAAAGGATTTGGATTGGATTATGAATAGAATAAAATGGATTTTGAATCTTGATGGATTTGCTTACTGAAATGTGGATAAAATCGGTTATTGAATGAATATTTTTTGAAATGAAGTGGATTAAGGTACATGGATTTAATGGATAAAAAAAAGGAATATGGGTTTTTACAATAAAGAGATATGGATAAAAAAATGTGGATAATTTAAAAATGAAATGGATTTGATTTTTAAAAATTGGAAATGGGTTTGTAAAATGGATATTGCTAAAAAAAATGGATAATGGTTAATGGTTTAGAAAAATGGATTAAAATATGGGTAATAATGGATAATGAATAATGAAAACTTGAGCATAGGCAACAAGGAAACAACGTATCTTTGGATTTTTTGAATAATTGGCAGTGGGTGAATGTACAAATGAAGGTAATACATAGGTAGGACAAATTTGGGGTATGACAAAGAGGTTGTTGTGTCCTTTGCTGATTAGGTTGGCTCTGTGCAACCTGAGGTTGATACTTAGGAATAGGCGCAGGGCTGATAGCAGGAGTTACAGCTGCTACCGGTTGGTAACGTCGCCTTTGCTTTCCGAGAGAGATATTCCCAATATCTTGCTCTTTTTTCTTAGGGAGAGCACTAACGTATCATTTTGTAATACATGATGATCCAGCATCTTTTATTAGACGTCCTTCTCGGACGGCTTCCTCAAGACAAACTCCCATGCCCACCATCTCGGTGAAGTCACTGGGTGAACTGGCAACCATTCTATCATAGTAAAATGAGCTTAAGGTCTTTAAGAAGATCTTTGTCATCTCTTTTTCCTCAAGAGGTGGACAAATCTGTGCGGCAATTTCACGCCATCTCTGAGCGTATTCCATAAAGGTTTCCTTGTCCTTTTGTGACATTGATCTGAGTTGATCTCTGTCCGGTGCCATGTCCAAATTGTATTTGTATTGTTGGACGAAGGCAGTGCCAAGATCTCTGAAAGTGTTGATCGTAGCACAGTTTAAACCCATGTACCATTTGAGTGCGACATCGGTTAAACTATCCTGAAAGTAGTGAATCAGTAGGTCCTGATTCTCTGTCTGAGCTGACATTCGCCGAGCGTACATCACTAGATGGCTCTGAGGGCAAGAGTTGCCCTTATATTTTTCAAAGTCGGGCACTTGAAATTTGTGCGGAACTTTCACATTGGGGACCAGACAAAGGTCTGGGGCGTCCTTTCCATATAAATACTAACCGCGGATGGCTTGCAGTCCCTTCTGCATTTCCAAGAACTGTTCCTGGAATTCATCCATTCTATCGAACATAGTTTCCTTCTTACCATAAGGTATCGGCGGAATCTGTCCTTCCGGGATAGTGTGTACTACAGGGGGTGGGACCGTGACTACGACAGTGAATCTTGGCATTTCCCGAAGTTTATAACCTTCAGGAGTCTTCAATATGCCCTTGGCATCTTCACTTTCCCGAAGTTTGTAACCTTCAGGCCTAGTGGCTTTTTGTTATGATTCCCTGATCTTCAGTGATCGGCGGAACATATCCTTTCGGGATATAGTTAACAGGCATGCCCCAAGGATGATCTTTCGGCATCTGATACCTAGGATCATACTTCTCCACTATAGGCGTTGAGGTGATCTCTGAGATCATAGTCCTTTGTAGTTGAGCTTCTGCCATGGCTTGCATGTCGTTACGAAACTTTCTCATATCCTCTCTCAGAGCATCGATCTCTTCTTTCAACTCTCTGTTTTCTTCCTCAAGATCATCCATCTTTTTCTGACGATTGGCCTGAGTATTATACAAATGAGACAGTTTGACTCTAGAACTGAGACACAAACGTGAGATTCGTAGGTAAGAAGAATACGCGATGTGAGAATGATGAATGCAATGATTATATTAATTGTCTTTTGGTTTAATCAAAATAAACTTCGACAATTAGATTGTAAATATCAAACAGTGGGGAAACCCCTTTTTATTGAATTCAAAGGACTACAGAAATGGAAATACAGTAGATTACAAGGTGCAGAAACATAAACCTAAGCTAATGGGTCCCGAGTCCTCTCTGAAGAGAAATCGGGTGTTGACTCTGGTACTTTCCTTTTCTTTGACCGGGGCTCTTGGGCCGTTGTCGGGTTGTCATTCCTTTTCCAGGTGAAAGGAGTGAGCAAATTCCTTTGGTCATCTTGATTCTCTACAACATGTTGCTCCAAAATTTCAATGAGAGCATCCTTATCTTTCAGTAGTTGCTGTATTTTGATGCACTCCACGTTGAGGGTACGGTACTTGTTCTTCCAAGACCTCTTCTCCCGTTGAACTTTGATGAGAGTAACCTGAAGCTTTTCAGTCTCAGTCATGAAGTACATGAAAGACTCCGTCGGTGGAAGAACTCCATGACGAGGATCAGGCATCTTTAGCTTGAAAGCTCTAGTTTGTACCCAGTAGAGATAAGGCTCCACCGAGACACAGTCCGGTTTTCCTAGAGACTCCCGTCCTTTCTTATGAACATGTTTCCAAGCATGCACTATTTCTGTCTTCAGTGCTCTGTCACTTTCTCCATCTTTGAAGAAAATACCTTCCAGATGAACACTCCGTGGGATGTGTCTCATCGGGTATCCAAATTAACGACGAACGAGAACTGGATGGTAATTGATTCCTCCCTTAGTTCCTATAAGGGGTACGTTGGGGAAGTTTCCACAACCATCAATGATCCTGATTCCGTCATAAATCCTATTACACCAATCTATGTCAGAGTTGGTGAGGGACATGATTTTCTGCGACCAACGTAAGGCACTCTTGTGATCCCAAAAAGCAGCAGACTTAGGCAAATGAGAGATAAACCATTTATAAAGCAGAGGTACACAACATGTGATCTCCTCTCCGCTGTACAAATTTCCCAAGTGTACAAAATGATACGCATCTGCGAACAAAGTCGGCACAGGGTTTCCAATGAGAAAACCCTTAATGGAGTTGATATCGACGAAGTTATTAATGTTGGGCTACAAGAATAACCCGTAGGTGAGTAAAACAAAGATGCTTTCAAAACAGTCACGTTCCCGATACTAGCGAAGTACATGGCTTTCTTTGTCAAGAATTGGGCTGGAAAACCTTGTATGCCACCCTTAGTGGTCATGTGAGTCCTGATCTCAGACTCGTCCAAATGAATTGCTCTTGCAATGGTCTGATTCTTTGGAATTTCTTCCAGTCCAGAAAATGGAGCTTGATCTGTAATGTGTAGATCAATCAGATGAGAATATTCCTCCAGCGTTGGTGCTAGCTGGTAATCCGGGAATGTGAAACAATGATAGACCAGATCGTAGAACTGAATGAGCGCATCCATGATTCCCTCAATCACATGGACTCTTAGCAGAGATCAGATAGCAAACCTCTGTAGTTGGCTCTAAAAGCCTCTTGGTTTGTGATCATCCTTGCCAAACCTCTTAAATCCTCTAGTTTCCGAATCCTGAAGGTGTACTTATGAGTTCTCCTTCTACCGAAATCCATTAGCGTAATCCTTTTCTATGATATTTGCAATCACATCTTAGTTTATTTTGAAAAAAACAGAGAGACTAGAAGAGAAATTTTTTTTGAATGTTTTAATGTTTTTTAAATGAATGCATGAATGCAGCACACAAAAACATAGAAAAAACATGGGGTCAAAGGGTCGTTGTCATGAAGTCAAGGCTCTACCCATCCCCAAAGGTTTATACTAGGGTATTTTTTGTACATGTACTCAAAATCATCAGCTCCTCCCAGGATAACAAACAGCAAGCGGATCACCAGCGAGCTGTACGAAATCTTAGAGTAAATGCTATTCACTGAGAATAGATCATCAGCCTCAAATGAGGGTAGTATCGCGTGACAACTATTTCCGATAGCTTCTGCACTACAAGAGGGTTATCTCCTCAGCTTCTCAGACGTTACAATCGGCCCATTGCCTATGAGAGGGAATGGGTGCATTGGGAAGCCTCAACTGAGGTTGATGGTCGACCTCGTCCCCATCACTTATCTTAAGTGTATACTCAATCTTTCCACATGCGGCATCACACGCATTCCCATTAGCAGAAAAATAAACACAGATATCAATTAGGAAAAGCAGTATATATATTTGTCCTAATGTCCTAGACTTTTCAAAAGCTAATAATCTTGTGCTCGCTAAGATTTTTCTTTCAATCTTATGCCTACGTATTCCCATTTTTTTCGAAAACAGGGAAATCAGAGCGATCGTAGTTCCTCCTATTCTATGGGAGGAAATTGTTGTTTTGGTGTCTTGTTCAAAGCCCAAGACGTGAAGCGAAAAAGGTGATCGGTATCTTGTTCAAAGCCCAATATGTGAAGCTGAAAAGTCTATTTATATCTTGTTTAAAGCCCAAGATGTGAAGCTAAAAGGTCTCAACTTTAGAGAGAGTTTGTCATCTCTAATGAAGGGTTTGTCTGTCACAACTGTTTATAAAGGAGAATTACTTTAACTGGGATATGTGAATCCAGTAATGCCATAATTTCCTTTATAGGGGATTTCCAACCTGAAGGAGAAGACTTTAACTCAGTGTAGAGCAATGTCATCTTTCCTTAGGAATTTCTCATGCTAAAGGAAGGACAGTGGCATGGATGTAAATAATCCAGAGGCTTTCCGCTTACAGCGATTAGATGAAGGGGAAGGAGTTGTTGATGTTTGTGTACTGTGAACGAGGCACAACTTTGATGATAAAAGGTTGATTGGATCAACCAGTGGTTTTCTTATACAAAGCCTAAGAGGAGGCTAATATGTGTCTCGTACAAAGCCCGAGAGAGAGGCTAAAAGGTTTTGACTCAACGAGGGAGTCTTTTGATATCTCGTATAAAGCCCGAGATGGAGGCTAATTGACTCAACAAGAGAGTTTTTTGTATCTCGTACGAAGCCCGAGATGGAGGCTAAAATTGTTAGCTCCACTGGGGAGAATCATTGTACAAAGCCCAAGAGGAGGCTACTAGGCTGGTTCAGTTGAGTGACAGGTATAATATGCTAATTTAAAGAGAAAATGAGTTCTTATATGAGCAATGCTGTACTCAATGGATTTGATTCAAGGATCAGGGTTATTTCCTGTTCTTTAAGGAAATGGGAAGTCCAAGGGTATTGAGACTATCCGAGTTTACGGAGTTCATCTCCTAGTTTTGGAAGGAGCTTGAGAATGTCTTTTGAGACTCAAGGTAATTAGACTGTCCAAGTCTAGAGTTTCATCTTTTATACTATGCTTTGAGAAACAGTAGTAGACTCTTGGAAAGACTGTTCTATTAAGATGATTGATTTCTGTTCCTATACCTCTAAGAGGTCGTCGGGACAATTTGTACGAAGCCCAAGAGGAGGCTGGAAACTTTTAAGAAACCGAGTGGTCCTTGTATGAAGCCCAAGAGAAGGCTATCATTCCCGGAGGAAGAATCTTTATATGAAGCCTAAGAGGAGGCTGTGAATACTTCTAAGAAGCCGACGAGTCCTTGTACATCGCCCAAGAGGAGGCAGGGATGCTTTTAGGAAGCCTGTGGGTCCCCAAACCCCGATAAGTTCAAGACAGGCTATTCACAGAGAATAGATCAAGCTAGGAAAGTCCGAGAATTTGGAAGAAACTCAAGAGATGTAATTCACAGAGAATAGATCATCTTTGGGGAGTAGAGTTTCTTGACAAGTGCTTTTAAGAAGCCTGTGGGTCCCCAAACCCCGAGAAGTTCAAGACAGGCTATTCACAGAGAATAGATCAAGCCAGGAAAGTCCGAGAATTTGGAAGAAACACAAGAGATGCAATTCAGGGAGAAGAGATCATCTCTGGGGAATAGATTTTCTTTGACAACTTCTACAAGTGACAGTCTATGAAAGGGTTCACTGAGAATGCTGCCTTTCATGTCTCCATATTGTTTAACCCCAAGAGGAGGGAAAACTGTGTCTGGTAATCCTATGGGGATCTAGTTTTGACTATTTAAGAGTGACCAACGGGCTTATTGCTAGACGTAGTTGCCGGGGAAACTCTAAATATCTATACTATTATTACACAGTTGATATGAGTTTATGAAAGAAGACTTACAGCGAAACAGCCCCCACAATACAGTTATATGTATATGAAAGCGGTAAATGAAAGCATATAAACACTTACTCGGTTGTAGAGCTTCCATGTTGTTTGGTTATTTGTTCAACAAAGAAAGATTGAAAACAATAGTATATTTCAAAATCAAAGGAGAAAGTGCTTTGAAAAAGAAAGATTTGGGGCTTACAGCTTAAGGAGAGGCCCAGGGTTTTATCAGTGAACGCACTGTTGAATTTGTACAGAGGGACTTATACAAGTGACTGAGGCCCAAAAATTGTTTTCTGTACAAAGGGATTTGGGTCTTACATTCTATTAGAGGCCCAAAAAGTTTAAAGAAAAAGAGTGGGGCTTATAACACGAGGGTAGGCCCAGTTGATTTTTAAAAGGCGATGATCGCGCCGTTCACTTGTACAGAGGGACTTATACAATAAGTGAGGCCCACAAAGTTTTATGTACAAGGGGGTTTTGGGTCTTACACTCTCTCAAGTGGCCCAAAAGGTTTTAAAGAAAAGAAATGGGTCTTACTACTCGAGGGTAGGCCCAAAGTTTGTTTTTCAACGGATGATGATCGCGTCGAATTTTTTTTGAAATACAACAGGACTTATACAATAAGTGAAGCCCAAAATAGGTTTGTATTTACAAAGGATTGGGTCTTACACTCTATTAGAGGCCCAAAGTGTTTTGAATATGATTTATGAGGGTTGAATTAATCAAAAACCCTAATTTGTTTTCAAAATGTGTTTTAATTGAATAAAAATTCAATTAAAATGATCAAAATTGTTTAACATATGGAAAACAAATTGTGATCTTGGATTAATGCTTCAAAAATTAAGTATTGACCTACAAAATAATTAGAAGTCATTAAAAGTTGCAAAATCAAGGTGGAAAAAATATTCAAAATGTCAAAAACAATTAAAATATTAATTCTTTGTAAAAATATCAATTATATGAAATAAATAATATTTTTGGGATTTTTTGGGAAAATAAAATATTTTAACATTTTTGTGAATTATTTAAAAAAGAATCAACTCAAAATCATTAAAACTCAGAGAGAAATTAATTTTTGAATCAATTAAATAAAATCACAAAATTCAAATATTTGAATTTGTGAAAAATGGCGCCAAGAACAGCTGAAGAACACGCACATTTTTCAGTTTTGCCCAGATTTGCATTTTCTATCCAATCTCACTGAATACTTGATCATATCATGCAATCCACATACCAATCAACTCGTTTCAACCTCACGATCATGTCTATGGAAATTAATTTCATTTAAATTAAGCATACAACAAGAAATCACGAAAAATCCTCAAGAACCCTAAATTCTGCATGAAGGCCGGGATTTTTGATACACGATTCAAGCAAAGCAATTACTTGAGGGGAAACATTCCATGCATGATTATGAACATTTGGCAAAAGTATTGTGCGAGGAAATATGCATAGATTGAGAGATGACCAAGTTTAGGCTTACCTCTATGTCGTGACAGCAAGAGCAAATTGATTTCTGAGTAGGAGGTGTTACAGATGAATTGTGATGATCTGAACAGCTTCCCTACACCCTATGGAGTGTGTTTGAATGCTTGGAGTTGATGGAAATTGGCTGGATCACTTCATGGCATCTCAACTGCAACTTGGTTAAAACCTTGAGCAATTGACTGGTGATTCTGAGAAATCAGTGTTCCAGATGTTGTTTAAGTGTTTGATCAGCTCACATATGATGTATATGAGGTGTGTGTGTGTGATTGGTTTGAGTGGAATTGCTCTCTAATGAAAAACCCGATAGTGACTTGCTAAGAAAGACATTTTTGAGAGTGAGAAGTGGATTTTGAGAAAGGCAAGTGTTGTAGGCCTTTGGTGTACTTAAACTGATCACAATTGAGCTCTATTTATAGTAGAGCAAGTTTGTTTTGCAAGGAATAGTGAATGGCAACTGCTGAGTAGGTTTGGCCAATGTTGGCAAATGAAAATCCAAGTCTCCTCTAGGCATTGACTAGAGGTTAGGGCACAGGCTGCTGGTCCCCTTGGTCTTGGATAAGTCTTGACTGAATTCAGCTGCTAATGACTCAGTCCATGCCACCTTGATGCTTCCATTGAATGCTCCAATCCAAAATTGGAGTCTTGTCCCTATTTTAGGCAATTCTAGGTTTAGAATGTTATTTCTTGTTCCAAGGACTTTGGAGGTTTGGGTCAGTGATTGTCCCCTTTAGATTCAATCCTTAGATGTGTCCAAGGTGATGACAAGGCTTGGAATTGGCTGATTTTGGCAAATCGACCAAAGGTACAAAAATCTGCCTTGCCTTGGCAGATTTCAGCAAGGCAACTTGCCAATGTCATATCTCATGGCTCAAGTTGAATTTGGTGATGTTCTTGGCCATTTTGGAAAGCTCTTATATGATACAACAACTGTTTGATCATATTTGGTTTTGATACTTTTTGGGTCCAAGTGAAAAATGTCCCTACATTTGGAAAAAAGTAAGGCAAAATCTGACTTAGTGAAATTTTAACTAAGTGTTGGAACAAAGTGACTTTTCTTGATTTTGATCACTCCATAACTCAAAATCCATGAGGAATTTGGACATAGGTCAGTATTAAGCTTTTGTAGAGGGCAATGAGATCTACAAATCAAGCTTTGGATGAAAAAAAATGGCTTTGTGGTTTAGAAGTTATGATCCTCCAAAGTTGGTACCTTTGTCACTTTTTTATAACTTAGAAATTTTTTCTAAGTTTTTATGGTTACCCCTTTTACAAGTTATCCCACTTTCTTTGAGTTTTCTTGATGAATAATGATTAAAATCATACATTAACATCATTTTAGGGTTAAAAATCCATTTTTGTAAAAAATCTCAAAAAGTCAAAGTTGACTTTTGTGCACAGTTGACTTTTTATCCGATGAATTCCAAACTGTGCAATTCTTCATGCAATCTGGTCCTTGACCTAAATCAAACTTGATGGACATGTTCCATGGGTGGCATAGAGTGTATTGAATCATGTATTAGGGCTTGGGAGCATGTCCTGGTCAAAAGTCAAAGTTACAGTTGACTTTTCCCGCGAAACCCTAACTCTGGTTCAGATGAAATTGAAACTTGTTGCTCAAGCTTCTTGGATCAATCCATTGTCCCAAATGGATTAATATGGTATATTAGAGACCCTCAAATCATGTCTTGAGGTCTTGGTTCATGATTTCTCCCAAAAGTCAACTTAGGGGTGAATTAGGTCAAGAAACCTTAATTCCTGATTTTTGATGAATGCATCCCCTGAGGCAAAATTGACTTAATGATTGGGTTTATGAGGTTCCATGAAGCATATTACGTTATGTTTGGGATCTTTGGCTTATGCCCAGATGAAAATTTCCACCTGGAGGCCCTGGTCGACCAAAACCCTAATTTGGTGACACTGGCGATCTTGAGGCTTGATCCACCTAAAAGGGAGCATCCTTGTGCTTAATCCTTGAAGTGGGAGTCCTTTTGATCCTTTGTGTATGTTTGAGAGGTTTAGACAAGTTGAAGATCATGTCATTCCTAGATTGATCCTTTGTCTAAGAACTCTAAGAGGGCTTGAAACCCTAATTTTGATAGTAGTGAATGCTCACCCATCTTTGGGGAGACTGATGAAGCATAATGATACAACCATATTGTGATGATGATTGGCACAATGATGGGAAATCTTAGTGGTCAAAATTTGGGGTATGACACTATGCATCAGTTAAATGCTTGGAAACAAAATTGACCATTTGAAGCATTTTGAATTTTAGGAGTGTCATGCCTAAACATAGATCCATGGACTTGTGAGGTTGATGAATCAGTGTTTGTCCATTGGTTGTTCCCCCTTGAGGTGTGCAGATGGATAACCATGATTTTTATGGCACAAATTGATCAATTCGAGCAACAATGCATAAATCAGCCTTGCAAAAATCAGTGAAAAATGCCATTTTCAATGGATCATATCTCCTTGCTCAGGTTGAGTTATGGGAGGCTCTTGTACTTTTTAAAGAGCCCTCATATAGTACTATCCATGTATGATAATAGTTTGTCTTGAAACTATTTGGTTCCAATTGAAAAATCCTCATGAACATTGGTGTTCAAGGCTGGTAACATAGGCGGATTTTTTCTAAGTGTTGAAAAATGTCATTTTCTTCATTTTTGTCATTTTAATCACTCAATAACTTAAAATCCATAAAGAATTGGAGTTTGAGGTAGTTGAAGCTTTTGTAGAATGTAGGAAGACCAACAAATCAAACTTTGTATCACTCAAAATGGCTGCTTGGATCACAAGTTATGATCCTTGGAAGTTGGTACCAAAATCATTCAAATTTAGTAACTTAGAAAAATTTTCAATTTTTCAAGATTACCCCTTTTACAAGTTATCTTGGTTTCTTGATCAATTCTTGTTCAAATGACATTATAAGTCATATTTTATGAAAATATGAGTCATAAGGATCATTTTTGCCAAAAAAAGTCATGTTTTGACTTTTGGTTCAGGAGCAGTTCGGCTCGTAAAAACCCTAATTCCTGATTTTTGGGGAATGCATCCTCTGAGGGTAATTTATCTTTGCCAATGGATTCTTAGGGTTATTTTGAGCATATTGAGTCACATGTTGAAATCTTGGCTCATGCTTTTGTGAAAATCTCACTCTGGAGGTCCCAGTCGTCCAAAACCCTAATTTGGCGACATCAGGTGTTTCGAGGCTCAAACCACTTGGAATGTGGAAACTTTGTGCTTGATTCTTGATGTGGGAGTCCTATTGATCCCTTATGGGTGTTTTAGAGGTTAGACAAGTTGAAGATCATGTCATTTCTTGATTGATCCTTTGTCTAAGTACTCTGAGAGGGCTCAAAAAACCTGATTCTTGATTGTGGTGAATGCTCAACCATCTTTGAGAAGATTGATGAGGCATGAAGGTACATCCATATTGTGGTAATGATCCTCACAATGATGGGAAATCTTGGTGGCCAAAATTTGGGGTATGACATTATCGAACGCCCTTTGACAGTTTTCATTCCACCCGACTTCTTGATATTTTCTCAACAGTTTAAATATAAGTTCACACGTGGCTGTGAGATGAAGATGAACTGGGCTATGTAGTTCAGTCTCCCTAGGAAACCACGAACCTCTTTCTCCGTTCTTGGCTCAGGAATATCTTGTATGGCTTTTACTTTAGCAGGATCTACCTTGATACCTCTCTCACTACAATGAAGCCCAACAATTTACCAGATCTCACCCCGAAGGTGCACTTGTTCAGATTCAACCTCAGTATGAATTTCCTTAACCTTTCAAACAGCTTTTGAATATTCACCAAATGTTCTTCCTCCATCCGTGACTTCGCGTTCATGTCATTAACATGGACCTCAATCTCCTTATGAATCATATCATGAAAGAAAGTCACCATAGCCCGCTGATAGGTTGCCTCAGCATTTTTCAATCCAAAGGGCATTACCTTGTGGCAAAAAGTTCCCCACGGTGTAATGAATGTCGTATTCTCTATGTCCTCTGGGGCCATTTTGATTTGGTTATACCCAGAGAAGCCATCTATGAATGAAAACACAGAATATTGAGCAGTGTTGTCAACTAACATGTCAATGTGGAGGAGCGGGAAATCATCTTTTGGGCTTGCTCTATTCAAGTCTCGATAATTGACGCATATCCAAACCTTTCCATCTTTCTTAGGTACAGGCACAATGTTAGCAACCCAAGGAGGATAATTCGTCACGGCGAGAAAACCAACATCCAACTGCTTCTGAACCTCTTCTTTAATTTTAACAGCCATGTCCAGTCTTGTTCTCCTCAATTTCTGCTTAACTGGATGACAATCCTCTTTTAGCGGTAACCGGTGCACAACAATATCTGTATCGAGCCCAGGCATGTCTTGGTAAGACCAGGCGAAGATATCCACATACTCTCGTAGCATTTCAACCAATCTTCCCTTTACACTGTCTTCCAAGGCGGCCCCGATTCTGACTTCTTTCTTCACATCCTCGGTTCCCAAGTTGATAACTTCAATGTCCTCCTGATGAGGTAAGATGATTCATTCCTCCTGTTTTATCAGTCTGGCTAATTCTTCAGGCAAGTCACGGTCTTCGTCAGCCTGATAAATAGGATTGTCGAAGTCATACCGAGCGATAGCTGAATCATGGTCGGTGGAATCAGAATTGATAAACCGGCATGAGGGATGTTTTATGTTTATTATGAATAAACAAAAACACATTGCCATTTTACTTTTAATAAATGCAAAAAAGTAAAAATGAAAGACAGGGATCACAATATTTGAATGCGAAAACATTCTTTATTGATGATAAGAATTGAAAGTAAAACATCGTGGCCCTACAAAAATAATCGCTACGTCTTGGGAAGAACGTAGGATTGAACATATACAAAAACATGAACAATTACTATTTGCACGAGAATTGGACAACTTCCTTAGTGGACCAAATACGCAGCTCCTGGCCAGGAATGAACGGGCGGATCCATTGGTCCATGTCACAATCACTATCACCCTCGTCGTCTCCGACGACATTAATTCTGTTAAAGAAAACTCCCGCACTAGTGAACTGAACCGGGCCACTATACTTTGGAGGTCCTTCAGATGACTTGGACGGCTTGTATCCCAGCCCATACTTATTCTTCTTTATCTGCACATCTATTAATTGTCCCTATTTCTGAGTGTAGTACCCTAAATTTTGACCAGTGTTTTTTTATTATTTTATTTTTTTTGCTATTAGGGGGTGTCATTTAAATGTCAATGGGCTTTGGGGTTTTTAGGCCTATGTTGGGGTTTAGGTCTATCTAAGGGACTTTTTATATTTAGTTAGGATTTAAAAAGTTTTAAGTTTAATTTTATTAGATAAGATCTAGAATTTTGTTCAATTATTTTAAAATATTAGGAAATAAAGTTTTCTTTTAAATTTATTAGGGATTTCATTTTAGAATTTTTATTTTATATTTTTATTATTGTAGAATTAATTAGGATTTTATTTTTATTTGGGCTTTTTAGATGATAATAATATATTATTTTTAGAGTTAAATATTATTATTATTATTATTATTATTATTATTATTATTATTATTATTATTATTATTATTATTATTATTATTATTATTATTATTATTAGATATTTGCTAATGCTATTCTATTTCAAATAAATGGAATGACATAGGTGGTAGAAAAATGTAAAAGGAGTTACAAGGGAGGAAGATCATGAGTTTGAATCCCACCTTTCTTACTTTTTGTGTTTTTTCTCTGTTATTTGTTTTTAACTATTCAACTTATTTTCAAATCTTAAAAAATCACAAAAAATTGTTTTTTTTTCATTTTTTATTATTAATTTTCGTATATTTAAATAGGCATTTTTTAAAAATATTAATTTTTCACTTTTTTCCATCTTATTCATAAAAATATCCAAAAATTCATAAAATATAAAATATTAGAAAAGATTTTGTTCTTTTTACTTTTTGGATAATATTTTTATGTTTTAGAATCAATATGATTGATAAAAAAATCACAAAATAAAAATCTATTTTTAGGCTTTTGATTATGTTGATATATCAACTTAATTTTTTTTAACCATAATTGTCATCTATAAATAGGACATATTTACACACTTTTTGGTGGGGGGCAATTTACAAACCATACGATAAAAAGTTGTTGTTCTTCACATATCGGAGAACAACAACAATAAAACCCTAAACCCTTAACAACAATAAAACCCTAAACCCTCAACAACACTAAAACTCTAAACCCTCAACAACACTAAAACTCTAAACCTTACATCCCTTCGAGTCAAAAAGGAAAAGGAAAGGAAAAGGAGATTTCAACCCCAAGGAGAAACAGGATACAAGGAAATCACCACCAAGAGAAAAAGAAATACACAAAGAAATAAAAAAAAAGGGAAAGAAGGGAAAAAGGAAAAAGAAGGGGAAAAAGCACAAAGGCAAAGGAAAGAAAAGAAGGGATGAAGCAGCTTAAATTGGTCACGGCAAGGGGAGGTAATTCGAATACTTAGCTTATTTTTGTTGTTGTTGTGTGTTGCTGTTGATTGATTTGGTTTTTAGGGATATTTCTGGAAAATTTAGGGCCAGGGTTCTTGGTTCATATGAAAAGGTTAGGGTTCTTGGGGAAAAAGATTAGGGTTCATATTGAACCCTTAGGGTTTTGATTAATTTAATTAAATTAAATCCTTAATTTAATTATTAATTGGGGATTAAGAGATTAATTAGGGGATTAGGGTTTATTATTATGGAAAAATATAATTAGGGATTTTAGAATTGTTATTTTATTTTCTAGGGATTTATTCAGGGTTTTAGGGTTTTTAATAATTAAATTAATAACTAAATTTAATTATTTAATTAGGTTAATTTTTAATTAGGGTTTAGAAATAGGGTGTTAGGGTTTTTTTAATAATTAAATTAATAACTTAATTTAATTATTTAATTAGGTTAAATTTTAATTAGGGTTTAAGTTTTTTTAATTAATTAAATTAATTACTTAATTTATATAGTTAACTAGGTTTTAGATAGTTAATTAGGATTTAAAATTAGGACTTCAGGATTATTATTATTAGGGTAAATTTTAATTAGGGTTTTTTATTGATTAAATTAATAACTTAATTTAATCACAGAATTAGGTTTTAGATTTTAATTAGGGTTTAGAAATAGGGTGTTAGGGTTTTTTTAATAATTAAATTAATAACTTAATTTAATTATTTAATTAGGTTAAATTTTAATTAAGATTTAGAAATAGGGTTTTCGGGTTTTTAATTAATTAAATTAATTACTTAATTTAATTATTTAATTAGGTTTAATTTTAATTAGGGGTTAGAAATAAGTTTTATTCCTGTTGTTTTTCTGGATAAGGTATTTTAGTAAATTTAGAATTTTATTGAAATTAGGTTTGGGGTTTATTTTAAGGAAATTAGATTTTTAATTGGATTTAAATATGGGATTGGGGATAAAAATAAAATCATTTTTGTGGGTTTGGTTTTTGTATTTAAAAATATTTGTTTGTTTTTAAATAGGGATAAATTCTAAGAAACATTTTGGGATAAAATATTATGGATATAATTGGGATAAAGCTTTGGGGATAAAACTCTTAGGTTCCAAGAGTATAAACATAGGCCAAGGGATTAGGGATTTTGGGATAAAACTCTTCATCCGAGAGTATAAATAATGGATAAGGGATAGAACTCTCCACCCGAGAGTATAAATAATGGATAAGGGATAGAACTCTCCATCCGAGAAATAATGGATAAGGGATAAAACTCTCCATCCGAGAGTATAAATAATGGATAAGGGATAGAACTCTCCATCCGAGAGTATAAATAATGGATAAGTGATAAAACTCTTCATCTGAGAGTATAAATAATGGATAATGGATAGAACTCTCCATCCGAGAGTATAAATAATGGAGAAGGGATAAAACTCTCCATCCGAGAGTATAAATAATGGATAAGGGATATAACTCTCCATCCGAGAGTATAAACAATGGATAAGGGATAAAACTCTTCCTCCGAGAGTATAGATAAGTGGATCGGGATTTAAGGGATAGAACTCCTTATCTAGGAGTATAAATATAGATAAAGGGATAGAACTCCTTATCTAGGAGTATAAATATTAGATTAAGGGATAAAACTCCTTATCTAGGAGTATAAATAATAGATCAAACTCTTGATATCCGAGAGTATAAATAAACTGATTAGGGATAAAACTCCTGATATCCGAGAGTATAAATAAACGGATTAGGGATAAAACTCTTGATATCCGAGAGTATAAATAAACGGATTAGGGATAGAACTCTTGATATACGAGAGTATAAATAAATGGATTAGGGATAGAACTCTTGATATCCGAGAGTATAAATAAACGGATTAGGAATAAAACTCTTGATATCCGAGAGTATAAATAAATGGATTAGGGATAGAACTCTTGATATCTAGGAGTATAAATAATAGATTAAGGGATAGAACTCCTTGTCTAGGAGTATAAATAATAGATTAAGGATAAAACTCCATGTCTAGGAGTATAAATAATAGATTAAGGGATAGAACTCCTTGTCTAGGAGTATAAATAATAGATTAAGGGATAAAACTCCTTGTCTAGGAGTATAAATATTAGATTAAGGGATAGAACTCCTTGTCTAGGAGTATAATTAATAGATTAAGGGATAGAACTCCTTGTCTAGGAGTATAAATAATAGATTAAGGGATAAATCTCCTTGTCTAGGAGTATAAATAATAGATTAAGGGAAAGAACTCCATGTCTAGGAGTATAAAAATTAGATTAAGGGATAAAACTCCTTATCTAGGAGTATAAATAATAGATCAAGGGATAGAACTCTTTATCCAAGAGTATAAATAGTGGATTGGGTTTAGGATTAGGAATGGGAATAGGATTAGGCGGTAGGAATAGGGGAGGTGAAATACGGTTACTCTAATCCTTCAAAATTGAAGGTACGTAGGCATAGGTTTGTAAACCCTAGCGAGTACAATTATAAAAAAACTTAGGATTTTTTTTGTAAATAAATAATTTAGACAAACAAACAAGCATACCCTAAAATATAAGGAGGATCCCATTGAGTACAATGGAAGTGAGGGGTGCCTAACACATTCCCCTCACTTAACCGACTCCCGAACCTCAGGAATCTCTGCCCTTGGGATTAAGGACTTTTAGGTTTATCATTTATTTTCCCTAAAAAATATGGTGGCGACTCGATATTTTTTTTGGCCGCGATAGCTGGCGACTCAGTTGGGGATTCCTCCCTAAAGAGAATCCCTCCTAACCTTAGGTTTTAGGGTCCTTGTTTGTTTTGGGTGTTTATTATTTTTAATTTATATTTTTTTATTATGATTTATTTCATGTTTTATTTTGTTCTTATTTATTATATTTGTTATTATCATGCATTGGATTGGGGCAAATGATGTGTGAAGCTAAAGCCCAAGCTTGGAGTATAATCCTAGATTAGGACGTGGAATAAAAATGTTTTTGGGGGGATGTGACATCCCCAACAATTCATTGATGCCACACTCAGAATAGATCCTTCCAAAGGTGTCCTCATGAAAGGGCTAGCCCCTAACATAGAGGATGATTTGGATGTGGTCCGAGACTCTGAGAACTTTTAGCCTACCCCTTGTCAACTCATGGAGACCCTATGTATTCAACCCTCAAGGGTTGTTACTAGGGTCCTACCCAGATGAGACTTATCCCGAAAGATTACCATAGGAAGGCTTGCTCCTTCTCATGGTAAAACAAGGGTATAGTCTATACGTTATAGGGTCGTTATGCTGTCTGAACTTTATATCCTACATGTGAGGGGATTGGGTAGATAAGCTTTTGATATAAACCTATTATAGAGAGCCTACCTAGTTAGGGTTATGCTTGCATTTTCACCTTACCCTAACCAAGTAAAAAACAAAAAAAAAAAAAATGTCCATGTCATCATGCATTTTAAAAAAACATTTTTTGCATATATGCATTTTTGTGGGGAATTTCAAGATGTGTTGTAGGAGTATTGGAAAGACGGATTCAAACAAAAGGGCTACCCTACGCATCAAAGTGCTAAGTGCTGATTTACAAAGTCTCAAAGACCTTCAAGACTTAATCTGCTCAAAGGATGCTTATACACAAGTATGGAAGGATCCTCGATCTCTTAGGGATCCCTATGAAGGTAAAGGCCATAATTGCTTTTGCACAACTTTATGATCCTTCTCTATGTGACTTCCTCTTCAAGGATTTTCAACTAGCTCTTACGCTATACTTGGATTTACAAGGGAAAAAAACTTACAAGGGGCATGGGGTCAAAAAAGGGAAAGAAAAAAAAACAAAAAAACATAAAAGGAAAATGGTCAAGCTAAAAAAAAAATTCAGCTGTACCCCTTGAGGATCCATCATCTCGCTACAAGGAGGATAAGGAAGTGCAAGGGCTCAAGAAATGACACTTGGAGGAGTTTAAAGCTCATTTGAAGAAGGCATTGGGGGCATCTTTTTTAGTTTACGCCTTCTTTAGTTTAGGAGTTGTCATTTTGGGATTGTTATGGGTTATTCCCGAGGAATTATTGTTATAAGTTTGGAAGTCATTTTGGATTTGGAATTGTCTAATGGATTTGGGATTCTATGGGTTCATCCTTTGAATATATTCATCTCTAACTACAATGGATTTTGGAATTCCCCCTAAATAAAATTTTGAAATTATTTTGCATACCTCATGCATTTTCATGCATTTGCATACATACACATACATTTGCATATCCTTTCCGCTTTCGCCCTTGTCCAATTACCAAGAGTTAAGAGGTTTCCCGATACTCATGAACGAACTCAAAGGATACCTCAAGAAGCTATGGAGGAATTCAAGAGGGGCAAGTACCATTGAGGAAAGAAGATAAACCTTCACCATGTCTGTCAGAGGAGTTCTTAGAGCCTTAAATGCAATAACCTTGGATGATGCCCATACAACAAAGGAAGTTTGGAAGGGAACTAGATCCTACACCAATATTTCAAGAATGGTGGATCAACAAGGAAGCTCACTTCTAGGATCAATAGGCCTTTATCATTTCCAGTTGTATTTTCCTTTTTGCTAAGTGTTGTTTGTAATTAAAAGATGTACCTTTCGGGAAATAATTTTAATGAAATAAGCATGCATGTTTTTGGAATTCATCCATTCGTTACACTCTCTTCTATACCATCACTTGCAAAAAAAAAAATCACATCTTTTCTTTTCACTTCTCACCTATTGACAAACTTAGGAGGAGAAGGATGTAAATAAACAAACGAATATTGCTGATGTATGCTTTAATGGTATGACCTGACTGAAGATGTAAGGCATTGTTTCACTCCCCAAACACTGGAGGAATAAGGAGTTAAACCGTAGTCAACCCCCTCAAGCCAGAAGTTGGTGTTCTTTCTATTTAAAAAAAAAAACCTTAATCTTAACCAGGGGCAGGGTATATTTCAATTAATTCAACATTGCGTCCTAATGCAAGGGAATCAGCACACCTAATCACAAGGATAAAGGTTTAAAGCACATCTTCTTCCTCGCACCATTCGACATTGAAGAAGCAAAAGGGATAATAGCTTATGATATCTAATATGGCAGTCACGCCCCCTCTAAGTCAAAAGCGAGATCACTCATGAATTGTTCCAAAAAAGGGAAAAAGGAAAAACCCGCTAAGTTAAAAAAAAAAATTTTGATTTTGACTTAGCAAAAATAAGGGTATCCCGATGGACCACTAAATTCAAAAGAATTGGTCCATGCAAAAATAAGGGATTAAAAGAAAAGAAAAAGGAAAAAATGGAACAATCTTATAAAAGGGAGAGGGTGACTGCACCTCAAAAAAAAATCTCATAAAGTGCTTAAACCAGTATACCTTTTAATCACCATGACTTAAAAGTTTCTCTTGCATGATGAACACATTTGTTAGGTTAATTGGATTTAGGAATGGAGAACATCAAGGAGAATGGGGTGGGTTAAATTTCAAACTTTGAGCCTTGTATCTTTGTTTTTAAAACTGTGAGCCAGGCCATGTTACAGCATATAAAAATCCTAATTGAAGCTATGGGCAATATAAAAGCATACTCGGCAAAGTCGTTGTTAAACTGACTCTGAATCTGAATGTTGGTTAAATCATCATTTTTCCATTCTCATTCGCGCCAACCTCATGGACGAATGCCATCTACCATACGCCTCGTATAAATCTTGGATTTCAAAACTTGCATGAACATGGCGTTATAATTACTTTTCAAAGGGAACATTTTTTTTTCATAAATCGATACTTAGCGTTAAGGAAATTTCAAACAAAGGACTGATCAGGGGCACAAGGATTCAAGAGATTTATGATAAGGGGGCGAATTACCAAGGAATCTTTCCAACCATGAGGAAAAAACTAATGATCATAGGAGTACATCATCTGAAGATCCTACTAGCTAGGGGCAAAGCATCCCAAGATTTGACACACCGATGCTGAATCACCTCCATGACTCTAATGATAAGGGGTGGACCTTTAAGAGGTTCACACTGAGGCATACCAACTTAAGGGTGCATTGAGGCCAATCACTCTAGAAGTCATCTAATCAGGGGCAAAGACATGATAATGGGGAAGTTCATATTAAGGTCATATCATAGCGTGGTAGGATCCAAGTTCCTTTTCAAGCCACTCCTCTATACCCAATTAATTAAGGGGCATACCTTTTGAAGATTCAAAATTCGGGGCATATTTTTCAAGGTTGAAATACTGGGGCAGATCATCTCATGGTCATATCAAATCATGGAGGGATCTGAGTTCCTTTTCAGGCATAATCCTTTGAGGCTCAATCAATCAAGGGCAAACCCTCTTCATACTTCCAAGAGGCGCATGCAAGCTCTGTCCTACATCAACAATCATCAAAGTTCAAAACAAGTATCGGGATATCATGCTAGCTCAATGCACCTTACCATATTAGTCAACAAATATCTTGGAGACATCCAACACTAGGGCACTTATAGAAACATTCAAATCATCGTCATGCATTTATCATGTCGCTACGCCCTAGCATCTAATCATGCATACATAATATAACATAACATGCACATACATACATGAACATACATACATGCACTCATACATATATGCAATGGGTTCATAATTACTCTTAGGGGTTTAATCCCCAGCTATATCATTAAGATGTTGCTTCGATAAGGGATTTTACAGGATTATCATCCAGCTGTGAGTAGGTCTTCATCTCTCACATCCCTAACTTGGCAACATGGCCTTCATAAGGGATAGAGTTCCTCAAATATCTAAGGGTTTCTTCAAGGATACATCTAGGGGTTTTGTCAAGGAGTTTTATAAGTGGTTCAACCAGATTTGTATTTAAGGGGTTGCATCCAGGGGATTTTTATCAAGGGGGTTCTATCAAAGGGTTTACATCGGAAAATCTTACACTGGGATTTACCAAAAGGGGTTCTACCAGATTTTTGTAGGGGTTCTACCAGAAGGTTATTAAAAGGTTTCACCAATGTCGTACCATGGGGTTCCATCAGGGTTTTATCAAATGGTTTTATTAAAAGGTTTCATTGGGGTCTTATCAAGGGGTTTTCTAACAAGGGATTTCATCAAAAGGGGTTTTTCCAAAATCTCATCAAGGGGTTCTACAAAAATTTCTATTAAGGGATTTTCGTCCAAGGGATTTCGTCGAGGAGTTGTATCAGGGGTTCTACTGGATTTTGTTCAAGGGGTTACATCTAGGGATTTTCATCCAAAAAGGGTTTTTGTTTAGAATTAAAAAAAAAAAGGGGAGGGTTTATTGGGTTTGTCATTAAAGGATTCCACCTAGGGGTGTCACTGTTGTGTCAATATGTTTTATGACAAGGGGTTTCTCGAAAAGGTATTTATCGAGGGGTTCAATCGGGTATTTCGTCAAGGGTTTATTACTAGGGACCTTAGGATAATCAGCGTAGTACCTACCGGACTCTTCGGTCAAAATTAGGGTCCTTCTTATATTTAATCGTCTCCTCAACAAAAGAGGAAGACTCATCAACATCCTATTTCTGATTCGAAGGCGATTAAATAGGGGCAGCTGTAGTACCCTAAATTTTGACCAGTGTTTATTTATTATTTTATTTTTTTTGCTATTAGGGGGTGTCATTTAAATGTCAATGGGCTTTGGGGTTTTTAGGCCTATGTTGGGGTTTGGGTCTATCTAAGGGACTTTTTATATTTAGTTAGGATTTAAAAAGTTTTAAGTTTAATTTTATTAGATAAGATCTAGAATTTTGTTCAATTATTTTAAAATATTAGGAAGTAAAGTTTTCTTTTAAATTTATTAAGGATTTCATTTTAGAATTTTTATTTTATATTTTTATTATTGTAGAATTAATTAGGATTTTATTTTTATTTGGGCTTTTTAGATGATAATAAGATATTATTTTTAGAGTTAATTATTATTATTATTATTATTATTATTATTATTATTATTATTATTATTATTATTAGATATTTGCTAATGCTATTCTATTTCAAATAAATGGAATGACATAGGTGGTAGAAAAAGGTATAAGGAGTTACAAGGGAGGAAGATCATGAGTTTGAATCCCACCTTTCATACTTTTTGTGTTTTTTCTCTGTTATTTGTTTTTAACTATTCTACTTATTTTAAAATCTTAAAAAATCACAAATTTTTTTTTTCATTTTTTATTATTAATTTTCGTATTTTTAAATAGGCATTTTTTAAAAATATTAATTTTTCACTTTTTTCCATCTTATTCATAAAAATATCCAAAAATTCATAAAATATAAAATATTAGAAAAGATTTTGTTCATTTTACTTTTTGGATAATATTTTTATGTTTTAGAATCAATATGATTGATAAAAAAATCACGAAATAAAAATCTATTTTTGGGCTTTTGATTATGTTGATATATCAACTTGATTTTTTTTTTAACCATAATTGTCATCTATAAATAGGACATATTTACACACTTTTTGGTGGGGGGCAATTTACAAACCATACGAAAAAAAGTTGTTGTTCTTCACATATCGAAGAACAACAACAATAAAACCTAAAACCCTTAACAACAATAAAACCCTAAACCCTCAACAACACTAAAACCCTAAACCCTAAAAGGAAATGAAAAGGATATTTCACCCCAAAGGAGAAATGAGATACAAGGAAATCACCACCAAGAGAAAAAGGAATACACAAAGAAATAAAAAAAAGGGAAAGAAGGGAAAAAGGAAAAAGAAGGGGAAAAAGCACAAAGGCAAAGGAAAGAAAAGAAGGGATGGAGCAGCTTAAATTGGTCACGACAAGGGGAGGTAATTCGAATACTTAGCTTATTTTTGTTGTTGTTGTGTGTTGCTGTTGATTGATTGGATTTTTAGGGATATTTCTGGAAAATTTAGGGCCAGGGTTCTTGGTTCATACGAAAGGGTTAGGGTTCTTGGGGAAAAAGGTTAGGGTTCATATTGAACCCTTAGGGTTTTGATTAATTAAATTAAATTAAATCCTTAATTTAATTATTAATTGGGGATTAAGGGATTAATTAGGGGATTAGGGTTTATTATTATGGAAAAATATAATTAGGGATTTTAGAATTGTTATTTTATTTTCTAGGGATTTATTCAGGATTTTAGGGTTTTTAATAATTAAATTAATAACTTAATTTAATTATTTAATTAGGTTAATTTTTAATTAGGCTTTAGAAATAAGGTGTTAGGGTTTTTTTAATAATTAAATTAATAACTTAATTTAATTATTTAATTAGGTTAAATTTTAATTAGGGTTTAAGTTTTCTTAATTAATTAAATTAATTACTTAATTTAATAAGTTAACTAGGTTTTGGATAGTTAATTAGGATTTAAAATTAGGACTTCAGGATTATTATTATTATTAGGGTAAATTTTAATTAGGGTTTTTTATTGATTAAATTAATAACTTAATTTAATCACTGAATTAGGTTTTAGATTTTAATTAGGGTTTAGAAATAGGGTGTTAGGGTTTTTTTAATAATTAAATTAATAACTTAATTTAATTATTTAATTAGGTTAAATTTTAATTAAGATTTAGAAATAGGGTTTTCGGGTTTTTAATTAATTAAATTAATTACTTAATTTAATTATTTAATTAGGTTTAATTTTAATTAGGGGTTAGAAATAAGTTTTATTCCTGTTTTTTTTAGATAAGGTATTTTAGTAAATTTAGAATTTTATTGAAATTAAGTTTGGGGTTTATTTTAAGGAAATTAGATTTTTAATTGGATTTAAATATGGGATTGGGGATAAAAATAAAATCAATTTTGTGGGTTTGGTTTTTGTATTTAAAAAGATTTGTTTGTTTTTAAATAGGGATAAATTCAAAGAAACATTTTGGGATAAAATATTATGGATATAATTGGGATAAAGCTTTGGGGATAAAACTCTTAGGTTCCAAGAGTATAAACATAGGCCAAGGGATTAGGGAGTTTAGGATAAAACTCTTCATCTGAGAGTATAAATAATGGATAAGGGATAGAACTCTCCATCCGAGAGTATAAATAATGGATAAGGGATAGAACTCTCCATCCGAGAGTATAAATAATGGATAAGGGATAGAACTCTCCATCCGAGAGTATAAACAATGGATAAGGGATAAAACTCTTCATCTGAGAGTATAAATAATGGATAAGGGATATAACTCTCCATCCGAGAGTATAAATAATGGATAAGGGATAGAACTCTCCATCCGAGAGTATAAATAATGGATAAGAGATAGAACTCTCCATCCGAGAGTATAAACAATGGATAAGGGATAAAACTCTTCCTCCGAGAGTATAAATAAGTGGATCGGGATTTAAGGGATAGAACTCCTTATCTAGGAGTATAAATATAGATAAAGGGATAAAACTCCTTATCTAGGAGTATAAATATAGATAAAGGGATATAACTCCTTATCTAGGAGTATAAATATTAGATTAAGGGATAAAACTCCTTATCTAGGAGTATAAATAATATATCAAACTCTTGATATCCGAGAGTATAAATAAACGGATTAGGGATAAAACTCTTGATAACCGAGAGTATAAATAAACGGATTAGGGATAGAACTCTTGATATTCGAGAGTATAAATAAATGGATTAGGGATAGAACTCTTGATATCCGAGAGTATAAATAAACGGATTAGGGATAAAACTCTTGATATCCGAGAGTATAAATAAAAGGATTAGGGATAGAACTCTTGATATCTAGGAGTATAAATAATAGATTAAGGGATAGAACTCCTTGTCTAGGAGTATAAATAATAGATTAAGGGATAAAACTCCATATCTAGGAGTATAAATAATAGATTAAGTGATAAAACTCCTTGTCTAGGAGTATAAATAATAGATTAAGGGATAAAACTCCTTGTCTAGGAGTATAAATAATAGATTAAGGGATAGAACTCATTGTCTAGGAATATAAATAATAGATTAAGGGATAAAACTCCTTGTCTAGGAGTATAAATAATAGATTAAGGGATAGAACTCCATGTCTAGGAGTATAAATATTAGATTAAGGGATAAAACTCCTTATCTAGGAGTATAAATAATAGATCAAGGGATAGAACTCTTTCTCCAAGAGTATAAATAGTAGATTGGGTTTAGGATTAGGAATGGGAATAGGATTAGGCGGTAGGAATAGGGGAGGTGAACTACGGTTACTCTGATCCTTCAAAATTGAAGGTACGTAGGCATAGGGTTGTAAACCCTAGCGAGTACAATTATAAAAAACTTAGGATTTTTTTTGTAAATAAATAATTTAGACAAACAAACAAGCATACCCTAAAATCTAAGGAGGATCCCATTGAGTACAATGGAAGTGAGGGGTGCCTAACACCTTCCCCTCACTTAACCGACTCCCGAACCTCAGGAATCTCTGCCCTTGGGATTAAGGATGTTTAGGTTTATCATTTATTTTCCTTAAAAAATATGGTGGCGACCGCGACATTGAGAATTACCGAAATCTACCACAACGTGTGCGTCTTTGAGCGAAGACATAGAAACTTTATGACAGACCGTTCTTCTATGTATTTATAAAATAAACTTTATTTATGAGAAAGTCATATGACTGTATCGAACCATGGTCCTGATAAACATAGCATTAAAATAATATTTTTTTTTGTAAAAGAATTTTTTTCGCTTATCTCATCTGAATTTTTTTGGCTTTTTTTTAACAAGTTTCGTTCCTAATTCTTAAAATTTTAGCACTATACTTCCCTCCCAAAATCATCAAAACTTTTATTATTCCGCTTCTGTTTCTTTTGTGAAAGATTCTTCTCCCATACCCTAACCCTAACCTTTCTCTTCTTCTTCTCAAACCCTTTAACTTGCTTATACAGTTTTAGGATTTAGGTCAATCATTGGCGTCACGATATCGTCACAATCAAAGGCTTGAAGTACTTCGGGGGTGTCACGGAATCGCCACAATCAAAGGCGTGAAGTAAGTATCTCGACGGCGACAATGATTCTTTGAGAGCTGCAAGGGTATATAATAGCTCGTGGTGAAGAGGATTTCTTAATTTTCAAGTTGAGTACGATTGGTCGCCTCAGCAAGAGATTCCTTCAACTTGGTACAATCTGTCTTTTAACTTCTCTCAGGTTATAATTATGATTATACTTTTATAATTTACTCAATTCGTCGTAGATAACGTTATCGACATTGACCGGAGATCTGAAGTATCAACAGAAGTTCATACCCTACTATTCAAAGCTACAACTCTTTTTGCCCAACTGACATTATAACAGGTTTGTATTTACATCTATCTATGAAATTTGTGGGACTGGTTTCCTGATATTCTTGAATCTGATGTAAATACCGAGTTCCTGTTACTTATTGAATGGGTGAATTTTTTTCTACACTATATGTTTAGTCTGTTTTGATAAATTAGTTTATTTTAATGTTAAATTGGCTTTATTTTTTAATTGTATAAATACATGGTTGATAATACCTTTGTTTCTTTTCTTAAATCTCAATCAACCTAATACATAAATAAATCTTACCTACCTACACTACAGATCTTTACAAATTCAGTATGATTTGGTTATGTGTGTATATTTGCTTTGGCTTGTTGAATTTGGTTGAATTGCATAACTATCAATATATACTCACTTGTGAATTATTCTTAAATAACTATAAATATATATCATTTCCAAGTTTCTCTTTTTAATTTTGTTATGGTTTTCTCTTTCTGGATTGTTATTTTGTTTGTGTTTGAATGCACTGTGAATTTGAGAAAATTAAGATCATACACTTTGTTAAAGTCAATGTAAATTTTAATATGTACTTTGATGAATTTGTGTTTTGAGGTGGTGTGTAGAAATAGTCACGGTATCAGTGTTCAGTGATAGTTAAGATTTTAAGTATCGACCATGACCGTGTTGCGGTATCGCAAAGGGTTTCGCAAAGGCTTTCATGATTTCCATTGATATTGTTGTTGCGCTATGAGTGTGATTGCACTGTTTGAATACCACAACAATTATAATGAGTATTTATGTGATTTTTACTTTCATGTTCTTATTTTCGTTTCGGTAACAATGTTTTGTGTTCGTAACAGTGTTTCACAGTTGTGATGACTTTTCGTCTATGACTTAGCGTAGAAACAAATATGATTAATGTTACCGGCACCTTCAGATTCTGTTTTGTTTTGTCATGTCCGTTTTCACGTTTTTTAAAAATTTGATTATGATAACTGTTATGCTTGTTATATTTTTTACACACAATACAGAAGCTAGTTTCATGTAACTGAAATTTCAGTTGTACAAAACTAATATACTTTTATCTCCCAGCCACAAGTTCCGACGTGTGTTTCGTTAACCATTCTTACGTTGGTTCTAAAGAAAACAAATATTTTCGATAAGACCACACCATTAATACACACTACAACAAGTTTTCTAGTTTTTACAACATTTCTTTTCTGTAAGTACCAGTCATAAATGTCATGAGTTTGACTATGAGTTTTCATTATTGTTGTTTCATATTTTAGAACAATTTCTGTAAGTACCAATCATAAATGTCATGAGTTTGACTATCAGTTTTCATTATTGTTGCTTCAGGTTTTCGCCCGAGAAGATCTGGTACATTGATTAGATGCTAAAGGTTCTGTCTGAGGTATAAAAAATGATATTCTATAGCAGTGTATTATTTATTTGCCACACACATGCTGGTATCAATGATTTTTATTATCATTTTATATAATTTTATACTCAGGTCTATATATGATTCCGTGCCTCGATCTACATGTTTGCACCAGAATTATACTGCTTCTTTGTCTGTCACAAAATATAATTTTTGCTTCTGATTCAAAGGTGATTTCCACTGGAGCTTCAATTTAAATATAAATATTAGTTATAATTATAGTATCTAGATATTCTTTACTTGACCACAGATATTCTTTACTCATTGTTTTTGGTTTCCGAAGTTTAGGCTGGAGGTGCTAGGATATCGGGAAATCACAACTCCGACGAAGAAATTTGCACGGCTAGAGGTGAAGTGACCCAACTGTTCGCAAGAAATTCACTTGAGGAGTTCAGTCGTAGAAAGAAAGGTGAAACTTTTCTTATAATAGTCATATCTTCTAATGTGTGTTGAGTATAAAAATGAGTTCATATTTTCTAATAAATATCTTTGAAAGTGTGTTTGTGTTATTTAATTACTTGTAAAGGTCATGACAAACAGGGAAGAATAATTTTGTAAAAACTAGAAAACTTTAGGCAAAGAATACTTTTGTAAAAACTAGAAAACTTTAGGCATATAATACTAACCCCCACCCTCACAAATGAGTAGGCCCACCTCCAAAGAATTAGCAGGGCATAGGCCCCAGCACATACTTCAGAGCTACGTACAAATGCTATGTTCTGACTATTAAAATTTTCTAACTAAAATCAGGATTTTCGGTTTCAACACAAAAGATTAATATTTTGTGTTCCTTATATATATATTTTTTCATATTTGGTAGTCTCCTCGTAAACTCGATGGACAAGGAATGGACAAAGTTAAACCCTACGAGTAAAGAGTACCAAAATGGTCTTGATTTTTTTCTAGATTATGCATACACCAAAGGAGAACCCCGCGGGAAAGAGATTTCGTGTCCTTGTGCTAATTGTTACAATAACAAATGGTTTACAAGGAGTGAAGTACGAAATCATTTAATCACATTTGGATTTCAAAAAGGATATGATGTTTGGGTTCGACATGGTGAGAAGAAATTGAAACCCGGTGATCTTAATGATAATCATATGAATCACGAAGAGGATCAAATTGATGATATTGATGGACTATTGCATGAAAGATTTAGAGACGTTGTACAAGCAGAAAATGAAGTAAATGTAGGCCTCAATGAAGATGCAAAAAAGTTCTATAATTTAGTTGAAGAAGCTAAACAAGATTTGTATCCGGGTTGCAAAAACTTCTCTAAATTGTCGTTCACCATTCGTCTTTATTTATTGAAGTGTCTTTATGGTTGGAGCAACGTATCATTCAATGCTCTCTTAGAGTTGTTGAGAGAAGCTATGCCTTCGTTGAACATCCCTGATACGTTCAACAAGACTAAAGGCATGATAAGGGACTTAGGCTTGGATTATAAGAAGATTGATGCTTGCCCTAATGATTGCATGATATATTGGAAAGATCATGAGAATGATACTTCTTGCCATGTTTGTGGTGCTCCACGGTGGAATGAAGATGTAAACGGAAGTGATAAAGTTGAAAAAAAAGATAAGTCTCATAAAGTTCCTTCGAAAGTTTTGAGGCACTTTCCCTTGATTCCTAGACTTCAACGACTATTTATGTGTTCAAAGACGGCTAGCTCATTAAGGTGGCATGATGAAGAGCGTTCGAAAGATGGGAAGTTGAGGCATCCTGCAGACGGAGAAGCGTGGAAAGAATTTGATAAATGTCATTCTGAATTTGCTGATGAGCTGTGTAATATAAGACTTGGATTGGCTAGCGACGGATTTAATCCATTTAGAACTATGAATTTGTCTCATAGTACTTGGCACGTGGTATTAATACCATATACTTCTCAACTACAACACTTAAAGATGCGCCTCATGTTAGATTACTAGAGAATCACTTATTTACCGTCAGTTTTTATGTTAGATTATTTATAGCTTTAATCTGAGTAAATGGAATGACCTTGGATGAAATTCCTATATTTTTTAACCTTGGATTAAATATGAATGAGTATTTACATCAAATTAGGTCTGTATTTGTTGGTATATTCTAAAAAGTTATCAATTCAACCCTAGTAGATAATGCAATATTGTTTTCTTAAATGGATTTTTTATTATTATTGGTTTATATCAAGCTCATTATTCTCTTACAATCAGATTCTACAAAGCCTGAACAACTCTAAGAACAAGTCTCAACAAGCCTTTGAGAAAAAAACTGCAGGAACTGTATAACACAGTAACAGTAGGAGGCAATCAAAAGTAGAAATCTCTAATAAATTGAAGTCTACGGTGGATTATCAAGTTAAAGGTTTGATTGAATCACAAGTCTCAAAGAACACCAGTGAGAAAACCAAAGAGGTAAGACTTTGAAGTATTATTTAAGTATTCTAAATGTGTCTATACTTCTCAACTACAACACTTACAGGTGCGCCTCATGTTAGATCTCCATAGAATGACTATAAAGGCATATCTCTCAAGTTTTTTATAGATTTAACCTAGGTAGCTGGATTCAGAATTATTATTGGTTGATATTAAGCTAATTATTCTTTTACAATCAGATTCTGCAAAGCCTCGACAACTCTAAGAACAAGTCTCAACAAGCCTTTGAGAAGAAACATGGAGTAGAGGAATTTGACAATGAAAATATAGAAGATAATGAAATGGAAGAATATATGGAGAATAACAACTATGATGGTGAGGAAGTTGAGGGAACAAATGTAAATAAAGTTGAAGGTAATACCTTAGGTGCTTCATCCTCAAGACTAACAAAAAAATGAGGAATAACTTTATGTCGGAAAATTCATGCACGGGAATTCAAAGATAGACAAGAAATCACCTTGAATGATGATGGACAACCAATTGGGCCAGATGAAAAGACAGTGTCTGAACTTAGTAGTTTTTTAGGGACAATAGGAAGAAGTTCAGTTTTATATCCACTCACTTTCACTAGTTGGATTGCTTTGGTTAAGTTTTGGAAGGAAAAGGAGATAGATCCTGTGTGGGATTATGTCAATGTAAGTACTTTTTTTATTTGATATTGTGTGTTTGTTAGCATGCTTTAATGTATATATCTTTCTAAGTATATATTTTTGCAGGAAAAATACAATGTCCCAAAGGAAGGAAAGAAGTTTGTATTTGCTACTGTAAATGATGCTTGGAGACGATACAAATGCTTGCTTAAAAGGAAGCATTTTAGTCAGTATAAAACCTTGCGTGAGCAGCTAAAAAATCGTCCACAAGAGGTACCGGAAGAAGACTTTAGAAAGTTATTGGAGTATTGGAGAGATGAAAAAAATCAAGTAAGACATATTCATATTAATGTATTACATGTTGTGTGATGTATTTTATCAGCACTTTAATGCACTTATATAACATTAAGAATTGTTTAGTTTTGTAATTTTTATATCGATGAATGTAGGAAGTCAGTCATCAAAATGCCCAAAATATAGCTCAACTGAAATGGAGACATCGAACGGGGAATAAAGGCTTTGCTATTATAAGAGAAAAAATGGTATTCTATTTAAACTTATTCTAAGTGAATATTAAACTATGCTACTTTATTAATATTCTCAAACTCTTTTTTATTTGGTTTAGGTTGAAAGTAATGAAGATAAAGAACCACCGACTCAAGCTGAAATGTTCATTGCTACACGACAAAGTAGGAAGGGAAAAGAGTTAGATCAAGAAACCAACCATGCAATTGTAAGTTAACGATCTTACTGGTTTAGCTTCTTCTACTTCAGCTCGTTTCTCTTCTTCTTTCTTTTCTGGTTCTGGTTCAGGTTCTGGCTGTGGAACTAATTTGGCTTGATTTTTAGTTCGTCTATAGACATAATCCACTAAACTATTTGCATCCATGGTCCCTGTCACAGTAACCTTCACAGTAACATTCTATACCATTAAACCACCTTAATTCTGAAACCCAAACTTTCAAGTGCAGCAACCTCTAGTGCTCCGTCACAATCATTTTCTATGTTTGTGAGTGTTTGAATAGCGGCGCTCTAATTCATTTGTGCATGATTATATACTTACATACACTTGACATTTTGCATCAATAGTCTATTCAACAATAAAAAGTTTATCATTATCTCTAATCACATCAATGCTGTTAATTTCTGCTCCTTCTTCATTTGTCACCATTGCCTCTCTTGCATCAAACTTAAAATTTTCACCTAGTAACACACAAACAAATACAGATAAACACATTCGTATCTGTCTACACGCTAGTATTTATAATAACTATCGATGTATCAGTACTAACTTACGAAGAATTTGAAGTTTTACCTGCGATAATTTTGAGCTTCTCTAATGAATCAGGCAACCTTATTAACTTTCCAGCTTCAGTGAAACCTTTATCTCTTCTCACTATAGGGTGACCTCTATATATACTCACTCTTGGAAACTCTACTCCATTATATCTTCCCCTAATTTGCTTATGTTCTTCTTGACTTTCACCATTTAATACAAACTCACTAGGCATTGCCTCATTCACATTAATTAAATGCCCGATTTCGCGTTTCTGCAACAGTTCATTTAAGGTGGATGCAGAAAATTCATGAGTATGTATATCAGCAACGTCTGTGCTATTCATACCAAGCAACTGAACCATATCAACAAGATTTTCTGTTATAGCAATTTGTATAGCTTTCATGCCGTGTCCATCTTTCGAGTCGATGTTTAGTCCTTACTTTAAAAGCTCGTTCATCACGGTTAAATCGTTTCTTTTTGTTGCTTGACATAGAAGATTTCCTGCTGTGTATGGATCTGAAAGTGCAGAAAGCTAATAGGGGATTTTGAAGATTGAGTAATGCTTTGAAGCTATAGCATACCATACTGCAGTGTTACCATTCATATCTGTCAATAAATGTTACTGGTTCTAATAAATGTTACTGCACTGTGAATAAAGTGTCACCTTGGCACAATTTTTTTTGCACATATCATACTGGTTGCAATATTTTGATTGTTTTCTCTTTTGCCTTTTATTTACTACTACTATATTATGTATATGTATGCTAGATAAAACTTAAAGACTTGATTGAAAATCATGGACAATCTTCTTCAGAAGCTTTTGAAAGTGTATTGGGCAAACAAAAACCCGGGAGATTGCGTTGTCATCGAAGAACCTCAACACCGACTCTCTTGAAAAGAAATGAAGAAATTGCAAAACTTAAAAGAGAGCATGCTATTGAGGTTAGACAATTTAATGATAGGATACAAGAGATGGAGGATAAAATTCGTCAAGATAAGGAAGAAACGAATAGAAAAATTCAACTTCTTCTTAAGACCGTTTTGAATCAGAACACCTCAGAGTTGGATATAGAGGCTTTGACAGCTTTGATATCTACTCCTGATGCTAACAGTGCCTTACGTTCTTCTACATCAACACATGCTCCAACTAATGATCAAGTAATATTGAATTCTTGTATGCTTTCAATTATAATTTTAGAGCTTTCAGATAACAATCTTATTTAAATTATAATCTTATTACTTTTATTTTGCAGGTAATGAATGATGATATCAATGAAGATTTTCAGTCATTCGAAGATGAAGAGACATGGATGAAGAGATGTGTAGATGTAGATTTTCAAGTTATCTTTTATATATTAAAGATGTTATTTTGAATATGAATGATGATTGACATTTAAATATGTAATTTGAAGATGTTTTCTTGATTATGAATCAATGATTGACATTATATATATATATATATATATATATATATATATATATATATATATATATATATATATAATTAATGAATTATGTTGTTTTGTTATGTAATTTTTTAACATTTAAGATCATTTTAAAATTTATATATTATTAATATTATTATATAAAAAATATGTGTAGGTGATATTATTTATAGGTTTAAAATTTAAATGAATTTTAATTTTATTTAAAAAAAAACATTTATTGCAACGGTTTTGAAGTGTTATTGTAGCTTCAAAGAAGAAATTAAGGCATGGATATACCAGAACGGTCAGAAAATTACTACGGCTAAACACCGTTGTTGGATTTCAGAAAGCATCCGTTCCCTAAAACAATCCAATTGCAACGGTTTTCATATGAAAACAGCTTAAACCGTTGCTATATGAAACCGTTCTCAAAAGAAATCAACATCAACGGCTCTAAGAAAGGTGTTGTCCTTGGTCAAAAAACCGTTCCTAAAGGCTACAACAATGCCTTGGATTACCACGGTCTAAACACCGTTCTGGTAGGAAACGCCAACGGTTTTTTGATATTTTGCAACGGTTTTCAACCGTTGTTGTATAGTTGAAATGTTGTAGTGCAATTTCTCCAAACAGCGACCTTTTGGAGCCATCAAAGGCCCGCACCACCAGATCACTGGGTGTACAAATCAGCCCTTGAGTATCAAGTTTCATCAGCGCTTTCTTGGGAAGAATGTTTAATGAAGAACCGGTGGCTACCATCACGTGGGATAACAACGAAACTCTGTATTCTATAGAGATGTGTAAAGCATTATTATGGTTTCTCCCCGCGGGGGTCATGTCCAAGTCCCTAAAGCCCAACCCGTTTCCAGCATTTACATGCGCCACTACGCCTTCAAATTGATTCACCAATATTTCCTGTGGTACATACGTTGCGTTCAGCACCTTTAACAAATCATTCCTATGCGCCTCCGAGCACATCAACAAAGACAGGATAGAAATTTTGGATGGTGTTTGATGCAAGTGGTCTATGATTTTGTAGTCACTTTTCCTGATTATTCTCATGAATTCATCAACTTCTTTCGAGAAAGCCTCATCAGCATTCTTTTGTGCAGAATCCTCCACAACCGGCCTCTGCCCAGAATTATCAACCACCTGTTTACCTTTGTCTTGACTTGTACTACCGGCGTTGTCATTAGCTAGTGAAAAGACTCTGCCACTTCTAGTGATAGCCCCAGCTTCCACAACATTTTCAGCAATAGATCCTACACCTGACGGACCTACCAGTTCCTGCTTCTGCCCGTTGCAAAATACCTCGGCCCCATAGTTCCATGGTAAGGCCTTAGTGCTCTCGTAAGGTATCGGTCCACTACAAGAAAATTTGGTTTTAGTGACCGAATTAGTGACTGAAAAATTTCGGTCACTATAGTGACCGAATTAGTCACCAAAATTAGACATCATGTTAGAAAATTTTTAAAAGTCACTAAATCGGTCACTAAATAAAATTAGCCACCAAATTAGCGACTGATATTTTGTGACCATAATTCTAATCTCAAACAATCGTTTTTATATAAATTAATTTATAAAAAAATTCAGTGACCGAAATATTTTTTGTTTTGTTTTTTTCATTATTAAGTTGCTTCCCTCCAAATTTTCTCCTTTTATTTATTATTTATTTTTTACTTAAAATTTTACATTTTTATCGTTTTTACAAAAAAAACATATATTTATATAAATAATTAACTCATACAAATTTATTAATTTAGATAAAATATAATTTTAATGACAATTAATGTAAGAGTCATTTTAAATAATATTTGAAAGTTCTATTTCATTAATAATATATACATTTAAAATGTAAGTTATACAACAAAAACTAAATGATTTAGTGGACACCCTAAAACCTAACAAAGGAAAGTGCATTGGTTCAATTCTTGCTAGTGACAAATCCTTTGTTTTATTTTAAGTTTTTTAAACAATTGAAAATGGTCACTAAAATCGGTCACTAATTTTAGTTGCTAAAATCGGTCACTAATTTCAGGCACTAAAATCGTTCACTAATTTCGGTCACTAAATTCGTCTATAAAGGTTAGCGATTATCACTTTTTCCACCAAAATTTGGTAGCCGCGTTATTGGTCGCTAAACGTTATAGTGACCGATTTTTAGACTTTTTCGGTCTCTAATTCTGTCACTAAACACGAATTTTTTAGTAGTGGTCCTGGAACGGTGATAATGGTCGGTGCCTGCCTCGTCGGCGCTGAAATATTGATTGTCTTGTACGGAATGGATATTGTGGCGACATCTTCACTATGATTAACAACCCTCTTCTTGCTATTGGCCTGATCAAATTGTAACAGCCCATCATTCATCAACCTCTGAATAGTTGTCTTCAAAGAAACACAACCCTCAGGTTGCACCAAACACTCTTGGCAATTATCAGAACATCCTGGAAAAACCCCATTTTTCAACAACCCCCATTGACTATCGATAGAGAAGTTTTTAACTCATTCACATTCATTATCAGATCCAGCAGTTCCCCATCATCTATGGCATTCGCCCTTGCCCCTCCATGATTGGGCATAGGGTTTTGGATTACATTCGGACTGTCATTCGTAAAATTGATGGCTTTCGAATCAAGCAAATCTTGAACTTTATGCTTGAAAGCCTTACAATTATCGATACTATGACCCGGAGCTCCTGAATGAAACCCGCAGCATGCGTTGGCATCATACCCAGGAGGCAGATCGTCGGTGGGTGGAGCCAATGGTCTTGTTTGCACCAACTGGAGTTGTAGCAGATGTTGGAATAATTGCGCGTACGACATCGGAGGCACATCAAAATGCCTGTTTTGCTTAGGCATGTCTTGATACCTGCGTGGGGAAGGGTTTTGCTACTGAGGCGCGGCCGGAATAACCATGGTAGCAACCTGTTGGGTGTAATTCTGACGGGCCTTGCCCTTACGCCGATTTGAAGAAACTGAATACGTATCTCCTTCTCTTTTCCCCCCATTTTATTTCTTGTGTCCTCTAGCCGAGGATCTATTACTGCTTGGTATCTTGCCAGACTTGATCCCGCTTTCAACTCTTTCACCAGCCAAAACTAGCTCAGAAAATCCTGCCGATAAACATCCCACCAGTCTCACATAATATGGCCCTTGCAGTGTGGCCATGAACATATCGACGAGTTCTCTCTCCATCATTAGAGGTTGAACTCTAGAAGCCAACTCACGTAACCTTTGGGCGTATTCCTTGAAGATTTCATTATTCTTCTGTGACAAACTCTGCAACTGCATATGATTGGGAGCCATATCCGTGTTATACTGATAGTGTTTAACAAACGCCTCGGACAATTTGCGCCAACTATGGATGTGACTCCTTTCCAACTGCATATATCACTCCAGGGGCGCCCCAGCCAGGCTGTCCTGAAAGGAGCGCATCAGCAACTTTTCATCTTCAGAGTAAGCAGACATTTTTCTGTAGTATGCCCTGATGTGGGTCTTAGGGCACGTTGTTCTGGTATATTTGTTTAAAGAAGGAACCTTGAATTTAGGAGGAATTTTTACTCCGGGAACCAATCACAGGTTAGCTATATTGAGCCCCGAGGAATTCTGATTCTCATACGCCTTCATTCTCTCCTCAATCAACTTGAACATTCTGTCAGCTTCATTCAAAATGCCACCATCAACCCCTTGCATCGAGAACACATTGTCTTGATGATCTTCCCACTGAGGGCTTCCCGCCCCGTGTACTGCCAGCCCCGCCAACAACAAATGGAATACCTCCAGCTGGTCCTCCGCCCAGAGGAATGATAATAGTAGGAATAGGAGTGCCTCCGCCTGGAGGAACAACATGAGCACCAGCTTGACTACCTCCTCCCGGAGGGATAACATGAACACCACCATGAATGACGCCTTCCTCATCAACACGTTGATGCGTCCGCAAGTGCACGGAAATATCGAGGTAATATAAAAGATTGTCGAACCCACAGAGACCAATTTCAACCTACTGTAATCTATCGTCGCTTTGTAAAGCTAAGGCTAATGATATTAGATAAAAGGGAAACTAGAACTAAAACTAAAAATGAACTTAGAAAATATGATAATAAAGAGAGGCCGAAATATGGATTTCGCGCTCCTAAAGGACTTTGTAGAATTCGGGTACTAATTACAACTATAACTTAGTTCCGTAAAATATACCGACTTAAAAACTCCGCCTCACGCTCTCGCGGTATTAACTAAAGTCATGTTCCATAATCCCAAGATTTTTCTCTCGCTTGCCCGATAACTAGGAAATATATTTTGAAAGCCAATAATATCCTAAACGTATCTAAAGCGCTCTCGCTGTATTTAGATATGTTGCCTAATTTCCACTATCCGGTTCACCCCCACGCTCTCGTAGTGCCGACTCTAACCTTAATTAATTTCTCACTCTCATGAAAAAATCGTGTTAAATAACCTCTCACTCTCGTGACAAAGCTATTTAAATTAGACTTGGAAATTAAATCCAAAACAGAATTTTAATCATAAGTTCGCACCTATTATTTTCTACTGAGTCCCGTCGGTAACGACGGTTCTCATACGCCGGACTCAAAACAATTTAGCAACACATGGAATTAAGCATAAACAAATTAAACATTATAATTGCATTTGAAAACATCATGATAATTAATTTAGGAAAGCGATAAACAATAATAATAAGCAATGTGATAAAGAACCTGTAAAGACTTGAAGTAAAATGCGGGAAATAAAGAAACTTGAATTAACTTTAACTTCAATAATTATGGCAAGATTGTTGATCCAAGCAAGTTACATAGAACATAGGCCTAAATACTAATGGTGGAGTAGTTCCTCGATGTGAGAAACTACCCCTTTTTCAATTGTAATTTCTGCCTAAAACTATGAAACAACTTCGGTAGCGCTTCCGCGCACAAAACTCGGATTCTCCAAAAAATAAATCTCAGGTCCTATTTATCATCTTCAAAACTGGTGGAAAATGTCCTCCCAAGAATGTAGGAGTTCATGGAGAAAAATCAGGGAAAATGGCTTCGTGGAGAAAAATCAGGAAGACTGGGTTGAAACGTGGAAACGTGGGATCAGTTGCTGAGTGGTCCATGCTGTAAAAATAAAATCTATAAAATAAGTTTTGCCAGTTGCCACGTGATGTGTGACGAGGGTCACACTTCTTGGTTGTTACGGTCGCCACAGAAGGTGTGACGGTCGCCACACTCTGTGTGCAATTCTCTCTTTTTCTGTCTTTTGTCTTCTGTTTCTTCTTTCTTTCCTCGTTTTCTCTTCTTTTCTCATGCAAGCTTTGTGAAATGAAATACCTGAAAATATGATAATCGAGACATAAATTGAAGCATAAAATGAAATAAATTAAGGGAAAACATAACTAAAATTCATCTAAGTCAAGTCAAATAAACGATACATTTACGTGTTATTAACACCCCCACACTTAAACCTTTGCTTGTCCTCAAGCAAACCATGACTCGTAGGAAGAATAGTGCATACAGATACTCATCCTAGGCTACGAACTCTACTTCGGTTAAGTTTGTGTCGATAGGTACTTGCTCACACACTAAGGATATCGTAACAACACAATTCCGCTTTTGTGGTCATCAACCTCCCTCCTATACAAACCAATCCGAATCATGTCATCATACCTAACCCTAACTCACTCATCCCTCTTTTATCCCTTTTCATTCTGGCACAATCACATTAAGCCCGTTATCCTTTCACACTCATGGTAGGATAGCCTGTTTGTGATTATGATCTCATTATCATCATCATTTTTTTCTTTTGGCACATTGGCTTAAATATCAATAGAATAAAGAAGTTTGCACCGTTGGGCTAAATGATCGGGTGAGGATCACCTAACTTAGAAGGAGCATTTCTTTTCATTCATTCATTTTTTTTCTTAGTTTACCTTTTAAGCCTGAGATCATACACTTATTTACATCGGCTTCCTACTTAGTGCGTGCTTAGGAAGGTGTTGACTACTAAATAAACTACTTAGGGACTACTAAAGGGGTGAGAACTTAAGGGTATGGCATAACAAGTACTCAAATTGATTTCCATAATTGGGAGGCTCACGGTGTTAGAACGATACCGATCTTGCGGAATTTTCCCAAGTCTCACAATTCAACCTCAATTTTGTTTGTAACCTAAGATTTTCAAAAGAAACCCTGTTTTTAACTCAAAAATTTGCAAAATATTTGGTTTGGCTCAAGGGAATAGGGAAATCGACAAACAACATAAAATCACGCATAGAGACTTGACAGCACATGCACAGACACACGAAACATTAAAACAGAAAAAAAATTTTAAAATCATGCTAGAAAATAGTAAATCTAACTAGAAAGCGGTAAAATGAAAGCGGTAAATGTTCCTCCCCCACACTTAAACCAAACATTGTCCTCAATGTTTTGATAAAAGGTGGTAGAGGAAGGATAGACCCTGTATGAATGCCACGACCAAATTCGCTCTGAATCTTCCCATTTTGTCCCTGTCTTCGCTGGCCACTTCTACTCCGGTGTCTTGTACTATGAGTTATCTGAATTTGATGAAACTTCATTTTCTTAAAGCCGCTCATCATATTACCTGTTTTCAAAGGAAGTACCTGCAAAAAACGTTAGAAAAATACGGTGCGGTGTGTGCAGGTGGAACCTGACCATGCGAAAGGACAAGGAGGAGGTGAGTTACGAATGGGAGAGATATGCCTTCTTCTATCTGTCATACCCCAAATTTTTACCACTAAGATTTCCCATCATTGTGCCAATCATCATCACAATATGGGTGTATCATTATGCTTCATCAGTCTCCCCAAAGATGGGTGAGCATTCACTACTATCAAAATTTGGGTTTCAAGCCCTCTCAGAGTTCTTAGACAAAGGATCAATCAAGGAATGACATGATCTTCAACTTGTCTAAACCTCTCAAACATGCACAAAGGATCAAAAGGACTCCCACTTCAAGGATTAAGCACAAGGATGCTCCCATCTAGGTGGATCAAGCCTCAAGATCGCCAGTGTCACCAAATTAGGGTTTTAGTCGACTAGGGCCTCCAGATGGAAATTTTCATCTGGGCATAAGCCAAAGATCCAAAACATAACCTAATATGCTCCATGGAACCTCATAAACCCAATCATTAAGTCAATTTTGCCTCAGGGGATGCATTCATCAAAAATCACGAATTAGGGTTTCTTGACCTAATTCACCCCTAAGTTAACTTTTGGGACAAATCATGAACCAAGACCTCAAGACATGATTTGAGGGTCTCTAATATACCATATTAATCCATTTGGGACAATGGATTGATCCAAGAAGCTTGAGCAACAAGTTTCAATTTCATCTGAACCACAGTTAGGGTTTCGCGGGAAAAGTCAACTGTAACTTTGACTTTTTACCAGGACATGCTCCCAAGCCCTAATATATGATTCAATACACTCTATGCCACCCATGGAACATGTCCATCAAGTTTGATTTAGGTCAAGGACATGATTGCCTGAAGAATTGCACAGTTTGGAATTCATCGGATAAAAAGTCAACTGTGCACAAAAGTCAACTTTGACTTTTTGAGATTTTTAACAAAAATGGATTTTTAACCCTAAAATGATGTTAATGTATGATTTGAATCATCATTCATCAAGAAAAATCAAAGAAAGTGGGATAACTTGTAAAAGGGGTAACCATAAAAACTTAGAAAAATTTTCTAAGTTATGAAAAAGTGACAAAGGTACCAACTTTGGAGGATCATAACTCCTAAACCACAAAGCCATTTTTTTCCATCCAAAGCTTGATTTGTAGATCTCATTGCCCTCTACAAAAGCTTCATACTGACCTATGTCCAAATTCCTCATGGATTTTGAGTTATAGAGTGATCAAAATCAAGAAAAGTCACTTTGTTCTAACACTAAGTGAAAATTTCATTAGGTCAGATTTTGCCTTACTTTTTTCCAAATGTAGGGACATTTTTCACTTGGATCCAAAAAGTATCAAAACCAAATATGATCAAACAATTATTGTATCATATAAGAGCTTTCCAAAATGGCCAAGAACATCACCAAATTCAACTTGAGCCATGAGATATGACATTGGCAAGTTGCCTTATTGAAATCTGCCAAGGCAAGGCATATTTTTGTACTTTTGGTAGATTTGCCAAAATCAGCCAATTCCAAGCCTTGTCATCACCTTGGACACATCTTAGGATTTAATCTAAAGGGGACAATCACTGAGCAAAGCCTCAAAAGTCCTTGGAACAAGAAATAGCATGCTAAACCTAGAATTGCATAAAATAAGGACAAGACTCCAATTTTGGATTGGAGCATTCAATGGAAGCATCAAGGTGGCATGGACTGAACCATTAGCAACTGAATTCAGTCAAGACTTATCCAAGACCAATGGGACCAGCAGCCTGTGCCCTAACCTCTAGTCAATGGCTAGAGGAGACTTGGATTTTCATTTGCCAACATTGGCCAAACCTACTCAACAATTGCCATTCACTATTCCTTGCAAAACAAACTTACTCTACTATAAATAGAGCTCAATTGTGATCAGTTTAAGTACACCAAAGGCCTACAACACTTGCCTTTCTCAAAATCCACTTCTCACTCTAAAAAATGCCTTTCTTAGGAAGTCACTATCGGGTTTTTCATTAGAGAGCAATTCCACTCAAACCAATCACACACACACACACCTCATATACATCATATGTGAGCTGATCAAACACTTAAACAACATCTGGAACACTGATTTCTCAGAATCACCAGTCAATTGCTCAAATTTTTAACCAAGTTGCAGTTGAGATGCCATGAAGTGATCCAGCCAATTTCCATCAAGTCCAAGCCTTCAAACACACTCCATAGGGTGTAGGGAAGCTGTTCAGATCATCACAATTCATCTGTAACACCTCCTACTCAGAAATCAATTTGCCCTTGCTGTCACGACCTAGAGGTAAGCCTAAACTTGGTCATCTCTCAATCTATGCATATTTCCTCGCACAATACTTTTGCCAAATGTTCATAATCATGCATGGAATGTTTCCCCTCAAGTAATTGCTTTGTTTGAATCGTGTATCAAAAATCCTAGCCTTCATGCAGAATTTAGGGTTCTTGAGGATTTTTCGTGATTTCTTGTTTTATGCTTAATTTAAATGAAATTAATTGCCATAGACATGATCGTGAGGTTGAAACGAGTTGATTGGTATGTGGATTGCATGATATGATTAAGTATTCAGTGAGATTGCATAGAAAATGCAAATCTGGGCAAAACTGAAAAACGCGCGTGTTCTTCAGCTGTTCTTGGCGCCATTTTTCACAAATTCAAATATTTGAATTTTGTGATTTTATTTAATTGATTCAAAAATTAATTTCTCTCTGAGTTTTAATGATTTTGAGTTGATTCTTTTTTTAATAATTCACAAAAATGTTAAAATATTTTATTTTCCCAAAAAATCCCAAAAATATTATTTATTTCATATAATTGATATTTTTGCAAAGAATTAATATTTTAATTGTTTTTGACATTTTGAATATTTTTTCCACCTTGATTTTGCAACTTTTAATGACTTCTAATTATTTTGTAGGTCAATACTTAATTTTTGAAGCATTAATCCAAGATCACAATTTGTTTTCCTTATGTTAAACAATTTTGATCATTTTAATTGAATTTTTATTCAATTAAGACACATTTTGAAAACAAATTAGGGTTTTTGATTAATTCAACCCTCATAAATCATTTTCAAAACATTTTGGGCCTCTAATAGAGTGTAAGACCCAACCCTTTGTAAATATAACAATTTTGGGCTTCAGTTATTGTATAAGTTCCGTTGTATTTCAAAAAATTTCGACGCGATCATCATCCGTTGAAAAACAAACTTTGGGCCTACCCTCGAGTAGTAAGACCCATTTCTTTTCATTAAAACCTTTTGGGCCTCTTGAGAGAGTGTAAGACCCAAAAACCCCTTGTACATAAAACTTTTTGGGCCTCACTTATTGTATAAGTCCCTCTGTACAAGTGAACGGCGCGATCGTCGCCTTTTAAAAATCAACTGGCCCTACCCTCGTGTTATAAGCCCCACCCTTTTTCTTTAAACTTTTTGGGCCTATAATAGAGTGTAATACCCAAATCTCTTTGTACAGAAAATAATTTTTGGGCCTCAGTAACTTGTATAAGTCCCTTTGTACAAATTCAACAGTGCGCTCACTGATAAAACCCTGGGTCTCTCCTTGAGCTGTAAACCCCAAATCTTTTCTTTCAAAGCACTTTCTCCTTTGATTTTGAAATATACTGTTGTTTTTAATCTTTCTTTGTTGAACAACTAACTAAACATCATGGAAGCTCTACAACTGAGTAAGTGTTTATATGCTTTCATTTACCGCTTTTATATACATATAACTGTATTGTGGGGGCTGTTTCGCTGTAAGTCTTCTTTCATAAACTCATATCAACTGTGTAATAATAGTATAAATATTTATAGTTTCCCCAGCAACTACGTCTAGCATTAAGCCCGTTGGTCACTCTTAAATAGTCAAAACTAGTTCCCCATAGGATTACCAGACACAGTCTTCCCTCCTCTCGGGGTTAAACAATATGGAGACATGAAAGGCAGCATTCTCGGTGAACCCTTTCATAGACTGTCACTCGTAGAAGTTGTCAAAGAAACTCTATTCCCCAGAGATGATCTCTTCTCCGTGAATTGCATCTCTTGAGTTTCTTCCAAATTCTCAGACTTTCCTGGCTTGATCTATTCTCTGTGAATAGTCTGTCTTGAACTTCTCGGGGTTTAGGGACCCACAGGCTTCTTAAAAGTACTTGTCAAGAAACTCTACTCCCCAGAGATGATCTCTTCTCCGTGAATTGCATCCCTTGAGTTTCTTCCAAATTCTCAGACTTTCCTGGCTTGATCTATTCTCTGTCAATAGCCTGTCTTGAACTTCTCGGGCTTTGGGGACCCACAGGCTTCCTAAAAGCATCCCCGCCTCCTCTTGGGCATTGTACAAGGACCCGTCGGCTTCTTAGAAGTATTCACAGCCTCCTCTTAGGCTTCATATAATGATTCTTCCTCCAGGAATGATAGGCTCCTCTTGGGCTTCATACAAGGACAACTCGGCTTCTTAAAAGTTTCCAGCCTCCTCTTGGGCTTCATACAAATTGTCCCTACAACCTCCTAGAGGTATAGGAACATAAATCAGTCATCTTAATAGAACAGTCTTTCCAAGAGTCTACTACTGTTTCTCAAAGCATAGTACAAAAGATGAAACTCTAGACTTGGACAGTCTAATTACCTTGAGTCTCAAAAGACATTCTCAAACTCCTTCCAAAACTAGGAGATGAACTCCGTAGACTCGGATAGTCTCAATACCCTTGGATTTCCCATTTCCTTAAAGAACAGGAAATAACCCTGATCCTCGAATCAAATCCATTGAGTACAGCATTGTTCATATAAGAACTGATTTTCTCTTTAAATCAGCATATTAGACCTGTCACTCAACTGAAACAGTCACAATAGCCTCCTCTTGGGCTTTGTACAATGATTCTCCCCATCGGAGCTAACAATTTTAGCCTCCATCTCGGGCTTCGTACGAGATACAAAAAACTCTCTTGTTGAGTCAATTAGCCTCCATCTCGGGCTTTATACGAGATATTAAAAGATTCCCTCATTGAGTTAAAACCTTTTAGCCTCTCTCTCGGGCTTTGTACGAGACACATATTAGCCTCCTCTTAGGCTTTGTATAAGAAAACCACTGGTTGATCCAATCAACCTTTTAGCATCAAAGTTGTGCCTCGTTCACAGTACACAAGCATCAACAACTCCTTCCCCTTCATTTAATCGCTGTAAGCGGCAAGCCTCTAGATTATTTACATCCATGCCACTGTCCCTCCTTTAGCATGAGAAATTCCTAAGGAAATATGGTATTGCTCTACACTGAGTTAAAGTCTTCTCCTTCAGGTTGGAACCCCCTATAAAGGAAATTATGGCATTGCCGGATTCACAAATCCCGGTTAAAGTAATTCTCCTTTATAAACAGTTGTGACAGACAAACCCATCTTTAGAGATGACAAATTCTCTCTAAAGTTGAGACCTTTTAGCTTCACATCTTGGGCTTTGAACAAGATACAAATAGACTCTTCAGCTTCACATCTTGGGCTTTGAACAAGATACAAACTACCTTTAGCTTCACGTCTTGGGCTTTGAACAAGACACCAAAACAACCATTTCCTCCGATAGAATAGGAGGAACTACGATCGCTCTGATTTCCCTATTTTTGGAAAAAACAGGAATACGTAGGCATAGGATTGAAATAAAAATCTTAGCGAGCACACTAAACAAAAACCCAAAATCCCATTTCATACATCCCTCATAACATTTCAACCGATAAGCCCAAAACACCCCATTTTTGCAAAATAACCTAGGAGAGACCCCGAATCTTTGTAGCATCTATAAACCAACAGTTTTGACTGTTTAACCTCAGTATGCAAGCTGTAACACCCCAAAATTTGACTTGTTGTTTTTAGCTAACTGGCTTATGTTTCTTTTCATTTCTTGCATTTGCATTATGCATAGCATTGGTTCTTAGCATGGGATCAAGGTAGTTGGTCCATATTCTCAAGTCTCAAGCTTCAAGGTGGTTCATGGAGTTCATTATATCTTCATAAGATCAAGATTGGCAAAGGATTTCAAGTGATTCTTTCCCTCCTAATCAGGGGGACCAATTAGGGTTTTTAAGATCAAGAGGACTTCTTGGAAGGTTTGGTGTGTTCAAGCATGTTCTTATGGTATTATTTATGCTCACAAGTGTTCTTGGATGAGGGTTTGGTTATTGATTCATTGTGGAGGATGTTCAGTGGATTGATTGCTTGTGAAGTAAGCAAAAGTCAACTGTAAAGGAGAAAGTCAACTATGGAATTTTGAGGTTCTTTTCATGGTTTTCAAGGTCTCAGATCCTCATATGGTCTTCAATTGTCAAGTTTCACACCATTCTTCAAGAATCATGAGTTGGTGCAAAAGTTACTAAATTTGGAAAATGACCTATAATTGAAACTTTCCATTTTTGGCAATTTTCCCTCCACATTCAACTTGACTTTTCATCATCAATGAAGCTCCAAATGAATTTTCCTTCAACATGAAAGTTGAAGATCTTTCTCTCCCATTTCTAAAAAGTACTATAACATTTCCATATCATTTGTGGAACTCTAGTTATGGCCAAAACAATGCAAAATGTTTTTCATGGATTCCTTATAAGTCAAATTTTCCACCTTTTGCATTTTTGCACAAATGGACTTGTAATGTTCCCAATTGCTTCATGTCACATTATAATATCAAAATACAAGTCAAGAAGATCATTTGTGGCCTTTGAATCAATTCATGCCATGCCATTTTTCTCATTATTCTCACAAAGTGCAAAAATGCCAAATTGATTCAAAGCTTGCAAACCAAGAAAGTGCAAGGCCCAAAATCAATCCAGAAGTGGTATAGGAGTAAATTGGAGGTGAATTATGCTGGTGGAAGGGATCTCTCACGTGTAAATTAGTGGTGGTGGTGTAAAATGCATTTTTGCAATTTCACTCAAATCTCATTAACAAGAGTTCTAATCACTTCCTAATCCTAATCAGTGAACTAATGAGGAGTATATATGCTTACTCATGCTCTCACAGCTAGGGTAGAAGCTCTCATTTGTACACTTGTGGTTTTTGCTCTCACACTTCCTCTCATTGAATCTCATTCTTCTTGCAGCTTCTCTGAGTTTTCTCTTCACATTCTTGATCAGTGAAGAGAATAGAGCACGAATCCATCGTTGTTTTGAGCTCATACTGAAGATTTCTTCAAGTGCCATTCAAGAGGGATCATCTTCAAACTTCAAGATCTAGCCAGATTCAAGCCTCTATTTGCATTTATTTTGCAAATAGAGATCAAAAGGAGTTGATCTGCAGCATTTGGAAGGATTTCTTGGTGTATTTCGTGTTCTTCAAGGTTCAGGTTGGTGAATTTTTCATACTCACAGAACTTGAATTTTTGATATGCAAAATGATCTATGATGTGCACTGATTATTCTGAGCTATTTTATTTGAATTTTGGACGTGTGGTTTGTGAGATATGTGGACTTAAAGTTTTAGATCTAAACTTGTTTCTCTTCGATTTGCATTATTGGTTGGTTATTTGTGAAAAATAATTGCATATTTGAGATCCTCTCATTTTTCTGATCAAAATGGAGTACCTATTTGTATTTTATGGAAAAAAATGCACGGCAGCTCACCGGAGAGGGTGGCCGGAGTCCTAGCTCCGGCGGCTGGAATGTTCAGTCCGGCGAGGAAGGTGTCCAAGGAGGAAGAAGAAATCCGTCCGTCCGTTTCATAATCCAACGTCCGTGATCATGCCACTTGTCTTGTTATTTTATGTTTTTAATTTATGATTGCGTGCTTGTTCTTCCCTGAGTACTACCATGCGCCCTCGTATCACCAGCCTTTGTTTTAATTACCTTTTGATTTCATGATCTAATCTAGAGCGTTTCTTTCATCGTGTGGCTGTTGGCGTGACAACGAATTAATGAAATCACACGCACTGCACATGGTTGGTCCATGGTGGTACCGTGTGGTCAGGTATGCGTGTGACTAGGTGGCGTACGGTGTACCATTGAATCTGAATCGTTGTTTTTATTTACCTTGGATTGTGTTGACTTGTGGAGGCGCGATGGTTCAAACGATTGGCTGAGATTTATTGCTGAATTTTGACTTTTACCATGTGCACCATTGACTCTTTTTTTTTTTTGGATTTTCTGACCACGGGCTTTTCTATGCGCGCCCCCTCTTTGGCCCATTTCCTCTTTTCCAACGCCTTTCTCTTGCTTATTACACCCCCTGTTTCTTTTATTTTCTTTTCTTATTCTTACTATTTGTTTTGCATTTTTAATTTCCAAAATTACTTTTATGCATCTAAAAATCATACAAAAAATCATGAAACTCATTTTTAGTTTTCTCAAATATTTCCATATTTTATTTTCTCATTTTTTTTTTATTTTGGCATCTGTTTTTAATTAATTTCTTTATTTTCTTTTCTTATTTGTTTCACTTGCACACACCAACTTGTGAAATTTATTTCTCCTAATCTATAATGTATTTTTAATCCCTTCTTTTTGTATCTGTTAGGTGACATATTAAATTGCATAAAAACATTTTTGTTTCATTTTTAAAACTTTTCCATATTGCATTTTGGTCATTTTCTTTTACATATTGATATTTGGTGCTTACTTGACCTTTGTCCAATTGTTTGAGATACTTGGTTTGTGGATTTTAGTTTGATATTTTTGTATATGTTACTTGACTGAGTTAGCTTCTGTTTGGATATTTTTGGGGATTTTATTAATTCACTTTGCTATTTTTGGTTGAATTTTGTTTGTGATGCAAGTTTGATTGAGGTATACTTTGATACATGATCAAGTTTGAATGCATTTGCTTACTTGTGATGGAGTGATGCTTGAGATGTTTTTATGGTGTGATCATGTTCTATTTGATCTTGTTTGTGGCTTTGGAATCATCTCTTTTCACTCATTTTTCCATTTGTTCTTGATTTTACAAATTGTTGATGTTTTGACTTGAATTCCATGACATGTTCAACTTAATCTTGTGATTGTTTCTTTGTGTGGATTCACTCATGCTTGGAACTTGTTGTTTGATTTGTATGACATGTTTGAGGTTCTGATACTCTTGATTTAAGGATCATTGTGTGATTTTCATTTCACTCTTTGCTTCACATGTTTCTTTGTTTTGCTTGCATGAATGATAAGTGAATGTCTTTCTTAACTTTGATGCATGTTTTGAATGTGTTGCTTAAGGATTCATCTTGCATGACTTGAGTGTGGGTTTGATATGACATTGATGTGTATGCTACTGCCTCTTGAGTTCTATACTTGATTTTCATGTTACTTGAGCATTGTTGGATGCATTTGGATTGAATTATGTGATGTATATCATCCCTTTTGCTTTGTAACTTCTTTGGTGCATCATATTGCATAATGTGAACCTCTTTTGCATATGTGAATTATTAATGATGATATGATGTGAGTTATGGTCTTGTTTCATTTTCATCTTGTCTCTTTCATTTCACTTTGATATGAGATCCATGTGTGTTTAATTGTGCATTTAATTCAAGTGTGCTTGCATCCTTCCATGTTTACCTTTGCATGATTACTTGAAGTGTTTTGCATTGATCTTTGAAACATGTTGATTGACTTGAGTTGGACATTTATGATATAATGTGCTTGCTGCCGTTTATTGTATCTTATCTTCTTCTTCTCTTTCTTCTTCTTCTTCTCTTTCACTCTTTTCGTCCCTCGAGTCTCAAGACTTGTTTAAGTCTTGGACTCTCTCCCGTTAGAGCTACCTAGTCCAACTTAATTTTTAATTAAGCTTGGAGTAGTATTAGCATTAGGTTAGGTAGTCGACTCTCCTAAACCTCACTAACCATAAGACCTCCATGCATGATAACATTAGGACTCTTAGTCTCCCTTTAGAGTTCCCTTTTGTGTCGCTTCTTTTCTCATCTCAAAACTCTTTCAAGACACGTAATAAAAGTTAACGTGTATTGCGCTTGAGCCTTCTATGTGGGAAGTGGAGATTGAGGGGCTTCCTCTCATTCTTCTAGGATACCTAGTGTACGTCCTGTTGGGGACGATGCGCGAAGTATTCGTTCCTATATTCAAGACTTGGGTTCAATGCAAGTTGCGAAACAACTTAAAAGATACTTCTGTCTAAAAAACACCAAACCAATTCAAATATTTTTATCCTTCGGGATTGTTGGGTTTCAAACTTCATTTTCGAAAAAGAGCTCGTCGCTTACGTAAAAAATACTTACCCATCCGTGGTCGTACCCACGAACTACGTCAGCTCTGATTCCTCTCTCTCGTCCGATTGAGGATACGTAGGCACAAGACAATGATTGTCTTGGCGAGCAACCTTCCCCCACAGTTCCCGTCCGAACTACGTTGACTCTGACTTTCCCATTGCACTGAGGGAGTACGTAGGCCTAGGACAACGATACCGTCCTATCGAGTCACTTCTTTTTCTTTTCTTCTTCGTTTCTCCGTTCTTTCCGTTCTCGTTTCTTCGCCGATCCAGTAGTAGTGGAGTTCCAGACGACGACACCCTTTGATGCAGACAGCAAGCGTGGATCCCGTCGAGTACGATGGATGTGCTGGGTGCTAACACCTTCCCTTCGCGTAACCGACTCCCGTACCCATTCTCTTGGTCGTGACACCATGTTCTTTCCTTTCTCTTCAGGTTTATGCAGCGTTTCCTTTCCCTCTCTTGGGATAAATACACTTTGCTGGCGACTCTGTGTCTTTTGCGCCACTCTCACGTTTGTACCGTTGGATGAGAATCTTTTCGGGAGCGACACAAGCAGGGTTAGTTGGAGACATCTATTTCCCTTCCTTCATCAGCTTTAAAAGGATAAAAAATGAATCGAGTTGTAGTACTAGAGCGATCGTGCTTCGTAACCACATCCAAAAATCACTCGCTACAGAAAAATGGCGACTCTGGTGGGGAATCTTTAGGGATCTCGTTCTCTTCTCGTCTCCTAGGTAGAAATCTTGGAAGGGAGTACCACAAAAATGACGCCTTTCAAGGCATTTTGTTCCCCTTATCTCTTAAAACCCTGACGTCGCCAGGATTTTAGGTCAAAACGCCGTTAATTTGGAATGAAACCATAGGATGGTGACTCCGCCGGGAAACCATTTTCTGTCAGGAACATAAGATTCTTAGCTTTTGAAAAGTCTAGGACATTAGGACAAATATATATATTGCTTTTCCTAATTGATATCTGTGTTTATTTTTCTGCTAATGGGAATGCGTGTGATGCCGCATGTGGAAAGATCGAGTATACAATTAAGATAAGTGATGGCGACGAGGTCGACTATCAACCTCAGTGGAGGCTTCCCAATGCAACCCATTCCCTTTCATAGGCAATGGGCCGATTGTGACGTCTGAGAAGCTAAAGAGCCAACCCTTTTGTAGTGCAGAAGCTATTGCAAATATTTGTCACGCGATACTACCCTTATTTGAGGCTGATGATCTATTCTCAGTGAATAGCATTTACTCTAAGATTTCATACAGCTCACTGGCGATCCGCTTGCTGTTTGTTATCCTGGGAGGAGCTGATGATTTTGAGTACAGGTACAAAAAATCACCCTAGTATAAACCTTTGGGGATGGGTAGAGCCTTGACTTCATGACAACGACCCTTTGACCCCATGTTTTTTCTATGTTTTTGTGTGCTGCATTCATGCATTCATTTAAAAAACATTAAAACATTCAAAAAAAATTTCTCTTCTAGTCTCTCTGTTTTTTTCAAAATAAACTAAGACTGTGATTGCAAATATCAGAGAAAAGGATTACGCTAATGGATTTCGGTAGAAGGAGAACTCATAAGTACACCTTCAGGATTCCAAAACTAGAGGATTTAAGAGGTTTGGCAAGGATGATCACAAACCAAGAGGCTTTCAGAGCCAAGTACGGAGGTTTGCTATCTCTGCTAAGAGTCCATGTGATTGAGGGAATCATGGATGCGCTCATTCAGTTCTACGATCCGGTCTATCATTGTTTCACATTCCCAGATTACCAGCTAGCACCAACACTAGAGGAATATTCTCATCTGATTGATCTACACAGTACAGATCAAGCTCCATTTTTTGGACTGGAAGAAATTCTAAATAATCAGACCATTTGCAAGAGTAATTCATTTCTACTATACAAATGGTTTATCTCCCATTTGCCCAAGTCTGCTGCTTTTTGGGATCACAAGAGTGCCTTACGGTGGTCGCAGAAAATCATGTCCCTCACCAACTCTGACATAGATTGGTGTAATAGGATTTATGACGGAATTAGGATCATTGATCGTTGTGGAAACTTCCCCAATGTAACCTTTATAGGAACTAAGGGAGGAATCAATTACCATCCAGATCTCGTTCGTCGTCAATTTGGATTCCCGATGAGACACGTCCCACGGAGTGTTCATCTGGAAGGTCTTTTCTTCAAAGATGGAGAAAGTGACAGAGCACTGAAGACAAAAATAGTGCATGCTTGGAAACATGTTCATAAGAAAGGACGGGAGTCTCTAGGAAAACCGGACTGTGTCTCGGTGGAGCCTTATCTCCACTGGGTACAAACTAGAGCTCTCAAGCTAAAGATGCCTTATCCTCGTCATGGAGTTCTTCCACTGAGGGAGTCTGTCATGTACTTCATGACTGAGACTGAAAAGCTTCAAGTTACTCTCAACAAAGTTCAACGGGAGAAGAGGTCTTGGAAGAACAAGTACTGCACCCTCAATGTAGAGTGCATCAAAATACAGCGATTACTAAAAGATAAGGACGCTCTGATTGAAATATTAGAGCAACATGCTGTAGAGAATCAAGATGACCAAAGGAATTTCCTCACTCCTTTCACCTGGAAAAGGAATGACAACCCGACAACGGCCCAAGAGCCCCGGTCAAAGAAAAGGAAAGCACTAAAGTCAGCACCCGATTTCTCTTCAGAGAGGACTCGGGACCCATTAGCTTAGGTTTCTGTTTCTGCACCTTGTAATCTACTGTATTTCCATTTCTGTAATCCTTTGAATTCAATAAAAAGGGGTTTCCCCACTGTTTGATATTTGCAATCTAATTGTCGAAGTTTATTTTGATTAAACCAAAAAACAATTAATATAATAATTGCATTCATCATTCTCACATCGCATATTCTTCTTACCTATGAATCTCACGTTTGGGTCTCGGTTCTAGAGTCAAACTGTCTCATTCGTATAATACTCAGACCAATCGTCATAAAAAGATGGATGATCTTGAGGAAGAAAACAGAGAGTTGAAAGAAGAGATCGATGCTCTGAGAGAGGATATGAGAAAGCTTCGTAACGACATGCAAGCCATGGCATAAGCTCAGCTACAAAGGACTATGATCTCAGAGATCACCTCAACACCCATAGTGGAGAAGTATGTTCCTAGGTATCGGATGCCGAAAGATCGTCCTTGGGGCATGCCTGTTAACTATATCCCGGAAGGATATGTTCCGCCGATCACTAAAGATCAGGGAATCGTAACAGAAGCCGCTGGGCCTGAAGGTTACAAACTTCAGGAAAGAGAAGATGCCAAGGGCATATTAAAGACTCCTGAGGGTTACAAACTTTAGGAAACGGCAAGATTCACTGCCGTAGTCACGGTCCCACCCCCTGTGGTGCACACTGTCCTGGAAGGACAGATTCTGCCGATACCTTCTGGTAAGAAGGAAACTATGTTCGATAGAATGGATGAATTGCAGGATCAGTTCCTGGAAATGCAGAAGGAACTGCAAGCCATCCGCGATCAGGATTTATTTGGAAAGGACGCCGCAGACCTTTGTCTGGTCCCCAATGTGAAAGTTCCGCATAAATTTCAAGTGCCCGAATTTGAAAAATACAAGGGCAACTCTTGCCCTCAGAGCCATCTGGTGATGTACGCTCGGCGAATGTCAGCTCAGACGGAGAATCAGGACCTACTGATTCACTACTTTCAGGATAGTTTAACCGGTGCCGCACTCAAATGGTACATGGGTTTAAACCGTGTTACGATTAGCACATTCAGAGATCTTGGCACTGCCTTCGTCCAATAATACTAATACAATTTGGACATGGCACCAGACAGAGATCAACTCAGATCAATGTCACAAAAGGACAAGGAAACCTTTAAGGAATACGCTCAGAGATGGAGTGAAATTTCCGCTCAGATTTGTCCACCTCTTGAGGAAAAAGAGATGACAAAGATCTTCTTAAAGACCTTAAGCTCATTTTACTATAATAGAATGGTTTCCAGTGCACCCAGTGACTTTACCAAGATGGTGGGCATGGGAGTTCATCTTGAGGAAGCCGTCCGAGAAGGACGTCTAATAAAAGACACTGGATCATCAAGTATTACAAAACAATACGGTAGTGCTCTCCCTAAGAAAAAAGAGCAAGATATTGGGAATATCTCTCTCGGAAAGTAAAGGCGACGGTACCAACTGATAGAAACTGTAACTCCTGCTATCAGCCCTGCGCCTATTCCTACGTATCAACCTCAGGTTGCGCAGAGCCAACCTAATCAGCAAAGGACACAACAGCCTCTTCAGCAGGCTCGTCCTCCATACAATAACAACCGTATAACGCAGCCACCAGGGTTTGATCCTATCCCTATGTTGTACGCAGAACTATTTCCGTTACTACTAGCTAAGGGGCACATCCAGACTAAGTCTCCTCTTACAGTACCGGAAAATCCGCCTTTTTGGTTTAAGGTGGATCAGACATGCCCTTATCATCAAGGAGGTCCAGGGCATAACATAGAGAACTGTCTCAATTTCAAATCTGACGTGCAAAAGCTTGTTAGGAGCGGGCTCTTATCTTTCAAAGATACGAATCCCAATGTTCTCACAAACCCGCTGCCTCAACATGAGAAAGCTGCAGTCAACCTGATTGAGAAAGAATTTAACAACGTCTATCAAATTCACGATGTACTCTTGTTGATGGCCTATCTGGTCAAGATACATTGTAGACAGAGTGGGTACGACCATGTGCCACCTCATAATTATCATCAGTGTGATATCTGCTCTAAAAGTAATCAAGGATATTCTGTGGTGCAAGCAGCTCTACAAGAACAGTTGGATCTCGGATGGATCCAAGAGCACCGAGTTCGTGGAGTTAACATGGTCTATACGAATTCCAACGTCATTTAGAACCACGACATCCGTGCGATGAATGTCAACCTAGTGGCAATGCACTCAAGGCAAAGCCAATATCATAATCTGCCGCGGCACGATTACAGTTCTTGTCTGACTTGCTCGGTAAACAAACAGGGATGCTCTTTCATACAGGAGCCCCTCCAGCGTCAGATGGATCTTGGATGGATCCAAGAATACCATGATAGGAATCCCTATCAGATCAATATGGTTCAAATTTTCGACATTCGCTTGATGAATACCAACTTGGTAGAGTTGCATGCTGAGCAGGTCCGACTCGGATTCCTGATATCACATAATTATCACAGCTGTAAAGCAGGTTGCGAAAACGATCAGGGATGTGCCCTTGTCCAGGAGGCACTTCAGCACTTGTTAAATCATTGGTGGATGCCAATCTACATGGATGAAGATACTCAGCAAATTAGTATCAATAACAGAAATCCCACTCGGCGTCAAAGTCAGGATGTCCGACTCGTGGAAGCTAACCTAGTGAGGTTACATTGTATTCAAAGTGGGCGTGGTCAGGTACCACCACACAATTATGAACGTTGTGGAGTCTGTTCGGAAAGTAACCAAGGGTGCTACCTTGTGCGAGCAGCTCTCCAGGGGCAGGTGGATCGTGGAGAGATTCGCCCATATCCAGGTTCCGGACCCATCAATTGGTCGCCGAATTACCTTGCCAATCAAATTGAGGACGTTGTCGTCATCTCTGATCATCAGAGGACCATGAATGTTTTTGCCATTATCCCTCTGTTTGATGAATCAAGAGTTCCCAACTGGGAACAGATCGAGATCACTTATGATGGTCAGAAAAAACATAAGGTTCCCATAGTCATCTATCTGCCGAGACCACTACCGTATGAATCAGCTAAGGCAATTCCTTACAAATACGGTACAACGATAATTGAGAATGGAAAGGAAATTCCATTACCCTTCGTCGTGAATATTGCAGACATCAGTCGTGTAACACGGAATAGTAGAATCTTCAACAGGGAAGTTGGAGAGTCCAACAAAGAAAAGGAACTTCAGACAAAAGCTCCCGATCCATCAGTTGGTCAATCCAGTAATCCTGACCTTTCGAAAAACGATGATGAGATGATGAAGCTCATCCAAAGGAGTGAATACAACATTGTTGATCAACTGTTACAAACTCCTTCAAAGATCTCGGTATTATCACTGTTACTCAGTTCAGAAGCGCACAGGGAGGCTCTACAGAAAGTCTTGGAGCAAGTCTTTGTGGAACAAGATGTAACAATCAGACAGTTCGATAGCATTGTCTCTAACATTACTTCTTGCAATAATTTGGGATTTAGTGATGAAGAATTACTTGAAGAGGGTCGCCGTCATAACATGGCACTCAATATCACAGTCAACTTCCAGGACGATGCTTTAGCCAGCGTACTGGTAGACACAGGGTCAGCCCTGAATGTTATGCCGAAGTCCACTTTGACTCAATTATCATTCAAAGAACCCCCGATGAGAACCAGCGAGGTCGTCGTCAAAGCGTTCGATGGATCCAGAAAAACGGTTATTGGCGAAGTTGATCTTCCCATAACTATTGGTCCTCACACTTTCCAAGTCACCTTCCAGGGCATGGACATCCGGGCAATGTACAGTTGTTTATTAGGAAGACCTTGGATACATCAGGCTGGAGCGGTCACTTCAACCCTCTACCAAAAGCTAAAGTTCGTCCAGAACGGCCAACTCATCATAGTCTGTGGGGAACAGGCCTTGCTCGTCAGAAATTTATCGTCATCCACTTATGTGGAACTAGAAGGGATAATTGGAACCCAGTTCCAAGCACTTTCGCTACACAAGGGCGATCAATCCGGAGGAGGAACTTCGATTTCCTCGTACAAAGATGCTATTAAAGCAGTCGAGAGTACCGATACAACAGGATGGGGACAACTTGTCATTCCTACTAGCAAAACAACAAAGAAGGGTCTTGGTTTTTCTACAACCTGTACCCAGACAGCTGCCAGAGATGAAAGTCTTCATCCCATTCAGAACTTCTTTCACAGTGGAGGGTTCCTTCACCCAGTGACTCAGGCAATCCATGCTATCAATGAGGAGGATTCCTCCGACACAGATGACGAATGGAAGTCCTATCTTAACAAGGACAGTTATATGTCTCAGGAAGAGGTGCCTACGCCATTTTGCTATCTCGCACAGAGTCCGAGATTTATACCACGGTCAGATGTCGAAATGATATATGGAAATTGTGATCCTGAAGGATGTCGTGCTCCACCAAATTCATTAGAGGAAGACACTTTGATGAAAGATAACTTTGACCACAGTTACTATGGCCCGATGGATGACCTTCCAATACGGCAGCCTTACCCAGGAGACTTGAGGCCAGAAAGTCAGTCGAGTAATGAAACTCAGCTGAGCATCATTGAACAGGATACCTGTGTCCCCACCATGTCATGGGATCAACACTCAGGTCATTCAGAAACTACTCAACATGACGATGAATTTACAATGTTTGCAGGACTAGAATTCATTAACTATGCATTTCCCGAGGTCAACGTCATCGAGAGGGATGACCCCTCCAGTTCCAAAGAAGTGTGGGACACCTTGGGACAACCGAGTGGAAAATACGACTATATGGTCAAGTACACCGCTACCGAATGCTCTCGTATCAGGCTCGAAGATATCCAGCCAGCTGGATGGGGAGATACAATTAAGAGCACAAATGCTATGCAAAATGCAACAGAGGAATTCTCCTACGACAATTCTTCCTGGGAGACAGATTTCAATGATCCTGCTCCACCAGAAATTGGTGTCATTTCTGAAGACAAATCAAGGAAGGTACCAGACTTTGTGATTCACCGAGGAGTTCGCCGCCAGTGGGTCGCTGTTGATTCTACGAAGTTCGTTCGCCAATCAAAGTAATTGCCATATTTAACCTTTCACCCTGCTCAGGTGAAACAGATGTTTTGATAGGGCTCGCTTTTTGTAAATTTTCCCTCTTCGCTTCGCCCAAAGAGACATTGTTTTGTTTTATAGGGCTGTAGTTTCAAGAATCGACTTGTTCATTAATAAAATAACGTCGTTCTGTAATTTCTGCATTTATTGTTGTTTTCTCTTTTCGCTTTTCTCAAAAAATGGTAATCCTAAAAAACAATTCAATAATAAAAACAAGCAGTAAAAAAAATACACTGCACACACTTGCATTTTCTCTATCTCTTCTAAACACGAATCATCACGTCATACGGATTGCTTGTTTTAAACCCCGTTGAAACATACGATCCGATGCCTTCTCCGAACTTTGAGTTCCCGATATTTGGGGCTGAAGAAGAAGTTGACAACGAAATTCCAGAAGAGATCTCCCGACTACTCAGACAAGAGGAAAGGTCTATTGAACCGCACAAAGAGCCATTGGAAATGGTAAACTTGGGTTCAGAAAAAGAGAGAAAAGAGGTCAGGCTTGGAGCACTGCTCAGTCCGACTGCCAAAGAGAGTTTGATAAAGCTTCTCAAAGAATTCCCCGATGTGTTCGCTTGGTCCTATCAGGATATGCCAGGGTTAGATACCAGCATCATGGAACATCACTTACCGTTAAGATCGAAATGTCCTCCAGTAAAGCAAAGGTTGAGACGCACTTACCCGGACATGGCCATCAAAATCAAAGAGGAGGTACAGAAACAGATTGACACGGGTTTCCTCGCTACATCAGAAAGGACGGAAAAGTCAGAATGTGTGTCGATTACAGAGATTTAAACAAGGCTAGTCCAAAGGACGACTTTCCTTTACCGCACATTGACATGCTGGTTGACAGTACAGCAAAGTTCAAAGTTTTCTCCTTCATGGATGGTTTCTCGGGCTATAATCAGATAAAAATGGTGCCGAAAGACATGGAGAAAACTTCGTTCATTACCCCATGGGGTACCTTTTGTTACAAGGTAATGTCGTTCGGTTTGAAGAACACCGGGGTAACCTATCAAAGGGCCATGACTACTCTTTTTCATGACATGATACACAAAGAAATCGAAGTGTATGTCGATGATATGATTGTAAAATCTAAGATAGAGGAGGAGCATGTGACCCACCTTTCAAAACTATTCGAGCGTCTGAGAAAAATACAAACTCCGCTTGAATCCCAATAAGTGCACCTTCGGTGTCTGTTCAGGGAAACTCTTAGGGTTCATCGTCAGCCAAAAAGGAATTGAGGTTGATCCTGACAAGGTCAAGGCCATTCGAGAAATTCTTTCTTCGAAAACTGAAAAACAAGTCAGAGGATTCCTGGGACATTTGAATTACATCTCCAGATTCATATTCATATTCCTTATGACCGCGACCTGTGCGCCGTTTTTCAAATTACTCAAAAAGAACCAGGACTGCGTTTGGACAGAAGATTGTCAAACTGCTTTTGAAAGTATCAAGGAATATCTGTTGAACCCACCGATTCTATCACCTCCAGTGGAAGGAAGACCACTGATCATCTACCTCACAATCTTGGAAGACTCAATGAGGTGTGTACTTGGCCAACAAGACAAAACCAAACGGAAAGAGTCTGCCATTTACTATCTAAGCAAGAAGTTCACCGACTGTGAAACTCGGTACACGATGCTCGAGAAAACTTGCTGTGCTTTGGCTTGGGCAGCCAAATGTCTTTGTCAGTACATGATTCGTCACACTACTTGGTTGGTCTCCGAGATGGATCCAATCGAGTATGTATTTGAAAAACCTGCTCTCACGGGAAGGATTGCCCGTTGGCAGATGTTGTTATCTGATGCGTATTTTTTCGCAAGTGTACGAACGCGTCAGAGTAATATAAAAGATTATCGTATCCACAGAGACCAAGTGTCAATCTATCGCTATCTATTGTTAAGGTGTGTATCTAAGGTGATTGAAAATAGTAGTTTTGAAGAGTGCACGGTAGTAAATAAAGTAATTAAAATTAATTGATACAGACAGGTTCGAATGCAATTCACACAACCAATTGATAATCCAAGTACTTGCTAATAGAACTACTTACGGGCAATGTTTTCTACTTTGAAAAGAACTAATTTGACAGGAACTGTCGCTTTCGCGTACTCAGAACCGAGTTGTACCCCCTAATCAAACCCTCTTATTGTCACGGATAAAAAGGCGCGCATTGCGTTAGAGTAGTAAACCTATTTTTAAGAAATATAGTATCTTGACCAAGTTGAAAAGTATTTTAACCTGGATTTTCTTAAAAAAAGAGGTTCTTACGAACCAGACTTTAAACTTCTTAACGCGTCCGAAAATGGTTTTAAAATCTCTTTTCCTTTTAAATTAAAAACTCCTAATAAACTAAACAAAGCGCTTTCGCTGTTTTTGAAATAGTTTAAAAACAATTAAGTTTAGATAGGCGTTGGACGGCTTTCGATCTTACCCAACGGAATTTAAGAACAGGAAAACTTATATTGAAAGTTAAAATAGCCCTTAAGTGTTTCCACTAACAATTGTACAGATTATCGGTTCGGTTATGATCTTCACATTCTAACCTTTATAAAATTAGCCAGACATGGTAAAGTAAAAGTTCATTTTTAGATTTTTCATAAAAAAGGTATTTAAGTGCGAGTGCGGAAAGTAAATGAAAGTAGTGCGAGTGCGGAAAGTAAATGAAAGTAATGCGAGTGCGGAAAGTAAATGAAAGTAAAGCAGTGCGGAAAATAAATGAAATTAAAAGACAGTGCAAGAAATAAAGTTGACAAAAGGTAAAGTAATAAAAACCTGCTCCAATCGGAGTGGTTGAATAAAACACGAACTGAAAGTAAAATGGCGGCAGGATTAACTTCCTTCCAGAGTGCTCCAAGACTCAATCTCACAGGCTCTTACAAACTCGATCTCTCGAATGTAGTAACACCTCGATGTGAAGCGATTACCACTATTACACTGATATATGCTTATGAACAACTGAACTTGGATGAAGAAAAACGAAAATCTAAAGTCCTATTTATAGGCAAGGAAACATGTGGAAAAGACAAGGATGCCCCTAGCATTTGAATTTGGAAGGGAACTTATTTTGGTCTTGTGGCGCCCGCCACAACACCATGGCGCCCGCCATGAGTGTAAAATTGCTTGGGCAGTTGGAGATCGTGGGGAAAAACAGTTGGGAGGCGTTTGAGACATGGCCACGTCATGGAAGACCCTGTGGCGGCCGCCAGAGTGGATGCCATAAGTGCAAAATGCTGATTTTCTCTATTTTAGCTCATTTCGGCTCCTTTTTCACTCCTTTTCTCGCTCGGGGCTCCGATTAGACTAAAAACCTGAAAACAAAGAAAAACATAATAATAACATAATAAAATGACATTAAAAGACTAAGAATGCATGCGAAATCGGAGTCAAAAATACGGTGAAATTCAGTGTCATCAAATTCTCCCACACTTAGACCTTTGCTTGTCCTCAAGCAAAACATTTAAAGCTCAAAGTAAGAAAACTAGTGCTGACACGTGATTCGGGCAAAAAGGGCTTCTAAGTTCAAGTCAGGATGCAGTGACAGGTACTAAGTGAACCAAGGGTATCGTAATGACACTTATCCGCAGAGGCGGACATAAACTTCATTCTTATATTAGTCAACCGTATCATCCCACAATAACTAGGCCTTCCTCTTCATCTCTTTTTGGGTCCTTTTCATTCAGGCGCAATCACATTAAGCCCGTTATCCGTACATGTTTCATAGTAGAGTGACCTGTTAGTGATTCTGATCCAAAACATAGGGTTTCTGGCACATAAGACTGTGTAAACCCTTTTATTTAACCCAAATGCAGTTGTGGGGGATCGGATCGTAATCCGCCCTACCGAGTTCAGCGCCAGATACCTCTGAACCAACTAACAATGGGTGAGCTAAAATTATATATATATATATATATTTTTTTTTTTTTTTTGTGGCAACAATTCAACTTTTTGGTTTAAACGACCTTGTGAGGGTCATCTATCCGGAGTTTGCCTTTTTCTTTATTTATTTTACTGGATCATTCACTTATGTTCATCAGTCCCCTACGTAGAACATGCTTAGGCCGGAGCTGACTGCTGAAATAAACTACTTAGGACAAATTTGGAAATGATAATTAAGGCCATGGTACATGGGGTTTTGGAATGATTCCTATATTCGTGAAGTCTACGGTGCTAAAACGATACTAATGTTTCAAAAAGTTCACCTAAGTCACCACATCCTAATCCAAACCTGTCTTAAAGCCCAAAAAACGTGTAGAACAACAATGTTTTCTTTTTGCAAAAATTTTTTTGTAGGGCTAAAGAAATGGGGAAAAATGAGGGTGCACTAGGGATACACTGTACTAGTGACTTGTCAGACTCATGCATTTTCTAGAAAAAAGACATAGACAAAAACAAGAAATAAACAACTAACTAAAAATGGAAATAGAAAGCAATAAAATCCCCTCCCACACTTAAATCGAACATTGTCCCCAATGTTTCAAAATAAGATAAGGAGAGTAACCTGTAAAACTACTGATGTGGACCAATTGTACCCTCGTAGGTGCCTTAGGACGCCTGAAGTGGACAAAGTAACGCTCTCTCTGGGCGTCATTCCTGAAAGTCACATGCATGTCATCAAAATTCTGCATTCTGCACAGAGTTAGGAAGAAGGTCCTGTAAAACACAAACATTTCAAACATTAGTCCTGACAAAATATAACAAGAAATAAAATAAAACAAAATGTAGAAAAAGTAAATAAGGTAAGAAAATCATGGGTTGCCTCCCATGCAGCGCTTGTTTAACGTCGTTAGCTTGACGACTGGAACTTATACATCTCTTGTCTGGATTGGTGGATCACTTAGAGTGTGGCTGGAGTAGGTTGTTGGAATGTGTCCTCCTTCGTAGAGCTTCAGTCTTTGTCCATTGACGATGAATGGTTTACATGTCTCGTTTTTGATTTCAACAGCTCCAGACCTCAGAATTTTTGATACTTTGAAGGGGCCAGTCCATCTTGAACGAAGATTTCTTGGGAAGAGCCGTAGCCTAGAATTGAACAGGAGAACAGGGTCGCCTAAGTTGAAGTCTTTTCTTACGATTCTTTTGTTGTGCCAAGCTTTTGTTCTTTCTTTGTATATTATGGCATTCTCGTAGGCTTGCTGTCTGAGTTCTTCCAATTTGTGGATGTCAAGGATACGTTTCTCACCAGCAGTTAGGTAATCCAAATTCAAAGTTTTAATGGCCCAATAGGCCTTATGCTCTAACTCAAAAGGTAAATGACAAGATTTTCCATAGACTAGTTGGTAGGGGGTTGTTCCTATAGGGGTTTTGAAAGCGGTTCTGTAGGCCCATAAAGCCTCTTGAAGCTTTTGCGACCAATCTTTTCTGGATACAGAGACAGTTTTTTCTAAAATTTGTTTAATCTCCCTATTAGATACTTCCACTTGGCCACTAGTCTGTGGGTGATATGGTGTTTCTACTCTATGCTTAACTCCATACTTGCTTAAAAGCTTATCAAATATTCTTGATATGAAGTGAGATCCTCCATCACTTATAACTAAACGGGGTGTTCCAAATCTGGGGAATATATAATTTTTAAATAATTTAATCACTACTCTAGTGTCGTTTGTGGGTGCAGCTATCGCTTCAATCCATTTAGACACGTAGTCTACTGCAACTAAGATATACTTGTTTCCTAAAGATGGTGGGAATGGTCCCGTGAAATCTACACCCCATACGTCGAAGAGTTCTACTTCTTGGATGTTTCTTAAAGGCATTTCCTCGCGTTTTGAAATATTTCCTGTGCGTTGGCATCTATCACATTTGACAATGTAAGCATGGACATCACGCCACATGGTAGGCCAGAATAGGCCAGCTTGAAGAATCTTGGCGTAGGTCTTAGAGGTGCTTGCATGTCCACCATAAGGCGCAGAGTGACAATGCTGAATTATACTTTCTACCTCGTCTTCTGGAACGCAACGGCGGAAAATGCCATCTTTACCTCTCTTGAAAAGAAGTGGCTCGTCCTAATAGAAGTTTCTAACATCACTTAAGAACTTCTTCTTCTTGTGGTAATCGAGATCAGGGGGTATGATATCAGCAGCTAGGTAATTAACAAAATCAGCGTACCAGGGCACGTTACTTACAGCTAAGGATTTTTGAAAGTGCTCATGAGGGTCTGGTTTTTTATCTTCAATGGTTTCCAACTGGGCTATCAGTCTATCATAGGCAAAATCATCATTTATGGGTACTAATTCAGGATTCAGGTATTCTAGCCTAGATAGGTGATCGGCTACTACATTTTCTGTGCCTTTTTTACCTCGGATATCTAAGTCGAACTCTTGTAGCAACAAAATCCATCGAAGTAACCTGGGTTTAGCATCTTTTTTACTTAGTAGGTAACGGATGGCAGCATGATCGGTGTAAACTATAATTTTGGCTCCTACTAGATATGATCTAAATTTGTCTATAGCGAAAACTACCGCTAGGAGTTCTTTCTCGGTTGTTGCGTAATTGAGCTGGGCGGCGTCTAGGGTTCTACTGGCATAATATATTACATGTAATCTTTTATCTTTTCTCTGACCTAGAACGGCTCCTACAACATAATCACTGGCGTCACACATTATCTCAAACGGTTCAGACCAATCAGGGGGTTTCATAATGGGTGCTGAAATCAATGCTTGCTTCAAAAGGTTGAATGCTTCATTGCATTTTTCATCAAAGATGAATTCAACATCTTTCATTAACAGGCCAGTTAAAGGTTTTGTTATTTTGGAGAAGTCCTTGATGAAACGGCGGTAGAATCCAGCGTGTCCAAGGAAACTTCTAACTTCCCTGATAGTCTTGGGTGGTTTTAGGTTCTCTATAACTTCTATTTTTGCTTTATCTACCTCTATACCTCTTTCGGAGATTATATGTCCTAAAATAATTCCTTCAGTCACCATGAAATGGCATTTTTCCCAATTCAGTACAAGGTTCACCTCCACACATCTTTCCAGGATTTTCTCGAGGTTGATAAGACAATTTTGGAAATCAAAACTGCAAACCGAGAAATCATCCATAAATACTTTCATGATTCCATCTAGATAATCTGCAAAGATTGACATCATGCAATGTTGGAAAGTAGCAGGGGCATTATAGAGTCCAAAAGGCATTCGTCTGTAGGCAAAAGTTCCAAAAGGGCATGTAAAGGTAGTTTTTTCTTGATCTTCTGGATGTATAGGTATTTGGAAGAATCCCGAATACCCGTCTAGATAGCAGAAGTAAGAATGTCTGGCAAGACGTTCTAACATCTGGTCTATGAACGGTAAAGGGAAATGATCCTCCCTAGTTGCTTTATTTAACTTTCTATAGTCTATGCATATACGCCAACCTCCTTCTATCCGCTTTGCTATTTGTTCACCTTTCTCATTTTGCACAATTGTGATGCCTCCCTTCTTGGGTACCACATGCACAGGGCTCACCCACTTACTGTCCGAGATCTGATATATTATACCTGCTTCTAGCAACTTCAGAACTTCCTTCTTGACAACATCACTCAGTATAGGGTTTATCCTTCTCTGGTGTTCTCTGGAAGGTTTTGAATCTACTTCGAGCGAAATCCGATGCATGCATACGGATGGACTTATACCTTTCAGATCAGAGATATTATATCCTAAGGCTGAGGGATATCTTCGTAAAACGTCCAAGAGTTGATCTGTTTCTTTTTGTCTCAAGGCAGCACTAACTATAACCGGACGATTTATTTCTTCATCAAGAAACTCATATCTCAAGTTCTTAGGCAGTTCCTTAAGTTCCAAGGCTGGTTTAATAGGGCAAGGCATAGGATCTGGGGTAAGGGATAAACATTCGTAAAGTTTATCATCGATGTAGGGTTTCTTATAATTGTCATCTTCCAAAATAAGAGTTGATGGCAGCTTAACTGTTTCAATGACTTCTTCTTGCTCTAACTCCCTAACACATTCATCAATGATATCTATCGCATAACACGCGTCTCCTATCACAGGTGCCATAAGAAATTTTGGAAGTATAAATTCTATCTTCTCGTTCCCTACCTCAAAGGTTAGCTTCCCCTTTTTGACATCTATTATGGCTCCAGCAGTCGATAAGAATGGTCTACCTAGAAGAATTGGTATGTCATCATCTTCTTTAATGTCCATGACAACAAAATCAGTAGGGATAAACAGCTGACCTATCCTAACAGGGACGATTTCAAGTATGCCTATCGGATATTTAACAGATCTATCGGCTAATTGAAGTGACATCTTGGTAGGTTGCAACTCTCCTAAGTTTAACCTTTCGCAAACCGCTAAGGGCATTAAGCTCACACTAGCTCCTAAGTCTAGAAAATCTTTTTCGATGACATGACTCCCCAAAATACAAGGAATGGAAAAGTTTCCAGGATCTTTATCCTTTTTTGCTAATTTATTTTCGACAATAGAATTACATTCCAAGGGTTTCGGATCATCAAGTCTACGTTTATTGGTAAGGATGTCTTTGAGAAACTTTGCGTAGGATGGTATTTGGGTAATGGCTTCTGTGAACGGGATTTCTACGTGAAGTTTTTCTATAACTTTAATGAATTTCTGATACTGATTATTGATCTGGGTTTGTTTAAGTCTTTGCGGATATGGTATTGGTGGTTTGTATGGCGGGGGTGGTATATAGGTTTTGTCTTTGGGTTCTTCTCCTTTTTCTTGACTTTCCTGGTTTACAGATTCCTCTGGTTTCTTCTTTTTATCTGGGATGTTGTCATCTTCCTTAGAAGTTTTGGGATCACTCAACCTTGGGTTACAAGGTTCATCATAAGCGGTCCCACTTCGTAGGGTAATGGCATTTGCTTGTCCTTTCGGGTTTTGTTGAGGTTGTCCAGGGAATTGTCCTCCAGGTGTGGTCTGAGGGGCTTGGTTTAAAGCTACCTGCGAGATTTGGGTTTCAAGCATCTTATTGTGAGTGATTATTTGGTCAACCTTGGTTCCTAACTGGGTAATTAGTTCGTTAACATGAACGTTTTGGTTCATGAACTCCTTGTTTTGTTGGATTTGAGCAGCGACAAAATTATCCACGATTTTCTCAAGGCTCTGTTTTGGTGGTACAGGTTGCATAGGTTGATTTGATCTTGGGGCTTGATAACTTGATTGTCTCGGATGGGCAGTATTTTGGATAGGGTTATTATTCTTATAGGAAAAGTTTGGGTGATTCCTCCATCCAGGGTTATAGGTATTTGAAAATGGGTTCCCTTGGGTGTAGTTCACTTGTTCAGAGCTGGTCTCGTTTAACAGACTGCATTCTGCGGATTGGTGTCCTTTCGTCCCACATATCTCACAATCTGACGAAACTGCGGCTGCAGTATTCGGGGTTGTACACATATGCTCAACTTTTAGGGCTAATGCATCCATTTTAGCTTGCATCATGTCTATAGAGCTTAACTCATGTATTCCTCCTTGGGCTTCCTTCTTTTCCACTGTCGCTCGTTCTACTCCCCATGATTGATGGTTTTGGGCCATGTCTTCGATAAGGGCATTAGCTTCAGGGTAAGGTTTGTTCATCAGTGCGCCACCTGCGGCGGTGTCGATGGTCATCTTAGTGTTATAATGAAGTCCATTATAGAAGGTTTGAATGATTAACCAATTTTCTAAACCATGATGTGGGCATGCTCTTAACAGCTCTTTATATCTCTCCCAGGCTTTGAACAACGATTCTCCTTGGTTTTGGGTAAATCTAGTTATTTGGTTTCGAAGAACAGCGGTCTTACTCGGGGGAAAATATCTGGCAAGGAATACTTTTCTAAGGTCTTCCCAACTTGTTATGGAATTTGGTGGAAGGGAATCTAACCAAGATAGGGCCTTATCTCTGAGGGAAAAAGGAAATAATCTCAAGCGAATCGCCTCAGGAGGGGCTCCATTGGTTTTAAACGTGTCTGCTAGTTGGAGAAAGTTTTTCAAATGTTGGTTTGGGTTCTCTGTAGCCAGACCTGCAAATTGTCTCTGCTGTACTAACTGCAGCAGGGATGGTTTAAGTTCAAAATTGTTAGCTGGTATGGCTGGATTTACTATACTAGAACTAGGTTCCTCGTTGGATGGTTGGGCGAAATCTTTAAGAGGTCTTTGATTTTGATCTTCGGCCATAGCTTTCCTAAGTTTACGGAAATATAAACGTGCGCGAGCGTAACGTTCTGGTTCAGCTAGAGGGTCTACTAAACTTCCGGTACTACGAGTTTTTCGCATTGACCGACGGGTAACTTCCTTAGTCTAAACGGTATAACAACAGGGTACGAAATTTGACAAAATTGGTCCCCGGCAACGGCGCCAAAAACTTGATGCGTATTTTTTCGCAAGTGTACGAACGCGTCAGAGTAATATAAAAGATTATCGTATCCACAGAGACCAAGTGTCAATCTATCGCTATCTATTGTTAGGGTGTGTATCTAAGGTGATTGAAAATAGTAGTTTTGAAGAGTGCACGGTAGTAAATAAAGTAATTAAAATTAATTGATACAGACAGGTTCGAATGCAATTCACACAACCAATTGATAATCCAAGTACTTGCAAATAGAACTACTTACGGGCAATGTTTTCTACTTTGAAAAGAACTAATTTGACAGGAACTGTCGCTTTCGCGTACTCAGAACCGAGTTGTACCCCCTAATCAAACCCTCTTATTATCACGGATAAAAAGGCGCGCATTGCGTTAGAGTAGTAAACCTATTTTTAAGAAATATAGTATCTTGACTAAGTTGAAAAGTATTTTAACCTGGATTTTCTAAAAAAAAGAGGTTCTTACGAACCAGACTTTAAACTTCTTAACGCGTCCGAAAATGGTTTTAAAATCTCTTTTCCTTTTAAATTAAAAACTCCTAATAAACTAAACAAAGCGCTTTCGCTGTTTTTGAAATAGTTTAAAAACAGTTAAGTTTTGATAGGCGTTGGACGGCTTTCGATCTTACCCAACGGAATTTAAGACCAGGAAAACTTATATTGAAAGTTAAAATAGCCCTTAAGTGTTTCAACTAACAATTGTACAGATTATCGGTTCGGTTATGATCTTCACATTCTAACCTTTATAAAATTAGCCAGACATGGTAAAGTAAAAGTTCATTTTTAGATTTTTCATAAAAAAGGTATTTAAGTGCGAGTGCGGAAAGTAAATGAAAGTAGTGCTAGTGCGGAAAGTAAATGAAAGTAATGCGAGTGCGGAAAGTAAATGAAAGTAAAGTAGTGCGGAAAATAAATGAAATTAAAAGACAGTGCAAGAAATAAAGTTGACAAAAGGTAAAGTAATAAAAACCTGCTCCAATCGGAGTGGTTGAATAAAAAGCGAACTGAAAGTAAAATGGCGGCAGGATTAACTTCCTTCCAGAGTGCTCCAAGACTCAATCTCACAGGCTCTTACAAACTCGATCTCTCGAATGTAGTAACACCTCGATGTGAAGCGATTACCACTATTACACTGATATATGCTTATGAACAACTGAACTTGGATGAAGAAAAACGAAAATCTAAAGTCCTATTTATAGGCAAGGAAACATGTGGAAAAGACAAGGATGCCCCTAGCATTTGAATTTGGGCGGGAACTTGTTTTGCTCTTGTGGTGCCTGCCACAACACCATGGCGCCCGCCATGAGTGTAAAATTGCTTGGGCAGTTGGAGATCGTGGGGAAAAACAGTTGGGAGGAGTTTGAGACATGGCCACGTCATGGAAGACCCTGTGGCGGCCGCCAGAGTGGATGCCATAAGTGTAAAATGCTGATTTTCTCTATTTTAGCTCATTTCGGCTCCTTTTTCGCTCCTTTTCTCGCTCGGGGCTCCGATTAGACTAAAAACCTGAAAACAAAGAAAAACATAACAATAACATAATAAAATGACATTAAAAGACTAAGAATGCATGCGAAATCGGAGTCAAAAATACGGTGAAATTCAGTGTCATCAAATTCTCCCACACTTAGACCTTTGCTTGTCCTCAAGCAAAACATTTAAAGCTCAAAGTAAGAAAACTAGTGCTGACACGTGATTCGGGCAAAAAGGGCTTCTAAGTTCAAGTCAGGATGCAGTGACAGGTACTAAGTGAACCAAGGGTATCGTAATGACACTTATCCGCAGAGGCGGACATAAACTTCATTCTTATATTTGTCAACCGTATCATCCCATAATAACTAGGCCTACCTCTTCATCTCTTTTTGGGTCCTTTTCATTCAGGCGCAATCACATTAAGCCCGTTATCCGTACATGTTTCATAGTAGAGTGACCTGTTAGTGATTCTGATCCAAAACATAGGGTTTCTGGCACATAAGACTATGTAAACCCTTTTATTTAACCCAAATGCAGTTGTGGGGGATCGGATCGTAATCCGCCCTACCGAGTTCAGCGCCAGATACCTCTGAACCAACTAACAATGGGCGAGCTAAAATTATATATATATATATATATATATATATATATATATATATATATATATATATATATATATATATATATATATATATTTTTTTTTTTTTTTTTTTTTTTTTTTTTTTTTTGTGGCAGCAATTCAACTTTTTGGTTTAAACGACCTTGTGAGGGTCATCTATCCGGAGTTTGCCTTTTTCTTTATTTATTTTACTGGATCATTCACTTATGTTCATCAGTCCCCTACGTAGAACATGCTTAGGTCGGAGCTGACTGCTGAAATAAACTACTTAGGACAAATTTGGAAATGATAATTAAGGCCATGGTACATGGGGTTTTGGAATGATTCCTATATTCGTGAAGTCTACGGTGCTAAAACGATACTAATGTTTCAAAAAGTTCACCTAAGTCACCACATCCTAATCCAAACCTGTCTTAAAGCCCAAAAAACGTGTAGAACAACAATGTTTTCTTTTTACAAAAATTTTTTTGTAGGGCTAAAGAAATGGGGAAAAATGAGGGTGCACTAGGGATACACTGTACTGGTGACTTGTCAGACTCATGCATTTTCTAGAAAAAAGACATAGACAAAAACAAGAAATAAACAACTAACTAAAAATGGAAATAGAAAGCAATAAAATCCCCTCCCACACTTAAATCGAACATTGTCCCCAATGTTTCGAAATAAGATAAGGAGAGTAACCTGTAAAACTACTGATGTGGACCACTGGTGCCCTCGTAGGTGCCTTAGGACGCCTGAAGTGGACAAAGTAACGTTATCTCTGGGCGTCATTCCTGAAAGTCACATGCATGTCGTCAAAATTCTGCATTCTGCACAGAGTTAGGAAGAAGGTCCTGTAAAACACAAACATTTCAAACATTAGTCCTGACAAAATATAACAAGAAATAAAATAAAACAAAATGTAGAAAAAGTAAATAAGGTAAGAAAATCATGGGTTGCCTCCCATGCAGCGCTTGTTTAACGTCGTTAGCTTGACGACTGGAACTTATACATCTCTTGTCGGGATTGGTGGATCACTTAGAGTGTGGCTGGAGTAGGTTGTTGGAATGTCTCCTCCTTCGTAGAGCTTCAGTCTTTGTCCATTGACGATGAATGGTTTACATGTCTCATTTTTTATTTCAATAGCTCCAGACCTCAGAATTTTTGATACTTTGAAGGGGCCAGTCCATCTTGAACGGAGCTTTCCTGGGAAGAGCCGTAGCCTAGAATTGAACAGGAGAACAGGGTCGCCTAAGTTGAAGTCTTTTCTTACGATTCTTTTGTTGTTCCAAGCTTTTGTTCTTTCTTTGTATATTATGGCATTCTCGTAGGCTTGCTGTCTGAGTTCTTCCAATTTGTGGATGTCAAGGATACGTTTCTCACCAGCAGTTAGGTAATCCAAATTCAAAGTTTTAATGGCCCAATAGGCCTTATGCTCTAACTCAAAAGGTAAATGACAAGATTTTCCATAGACTAGTTGGTAGGGGGTTGTTCCTATAGGGGTTTTGAAAGCGGTTCTGTAGGCCCATAAAGCCTCTTGAAGCTTTTGCGACCAATCTTTTCTGGATACAGAGACAGTTTTTTCTAAAATTTGTTTAATCTCCCTATTAGATACTTCCACTTGGCCACTAGTCTGTGGGTGATATGGTGTTGCTACTCTATGCTTAACTCCATACTTGCTTAAAAGCTTATCAAATATTCTTGATATGAAGTGAGATCCTCCATCACTTATAACTAAACGGGGTGTTCCAAATCTGGGGAATATATAATTTTTAAATAATTTAATCACTACTCTAGTGTCGTTTGTGGGTGCAGCTATCGCTTCAATCCATTTAGACACGTAGTCTACTGCAACTAAGATATACTTGTTTCCTAAAGATGGTGGGAATGGTCCCGTGAAATCTATACCCCATACGTCGAAGAGTTCTACTTCTTGGATGTTTCTTAAAGGCATTTCCTCGCGTCTTGAAATATTTCCTGTGCGTTGGCATCTATCACATTTGACAATGTAAGCATGGACATCACGCCACATGGTAGGCCAGAATAGGCCAGCTTGAAGAATCTTGGCGTAGGTCTTAGAGGTGCTTGCATGTCCACCATAAGGCGCAGAGTGACAATGCTGAATTATACTTTCTACCTCGTCTTCTGGAACGCAACGGCGGAAAATGCCATCTTTACCTCTCTTGAAAAGAAGTGGCTCGTCCCAATAGAAGTTTCTAACATCACTTAAGAACTTCTTCTTCTTGTGGTAATCGAGATCAGGGGGTATGATATCAGCAGCTAGGTAATTAACAAAATCAGCGTACCAGGGCACGTTACTTACAGCTAAGGATTTTTGAAAGTGCTCATGAGGGTCTGGTTTTTTATCTTCAATGGTTTCCAACTGGGCTATTAGTCTATCATAGGCAAAATCATCATTTATGGGTACTAATTCAGGATTCAGGTATTCTAGCCTAGATAGGTGATCGACTACTACATTTTCTGTGCCTTTTTTTATCTCGGATATCTAAGTCGAACTCTTGTAGCAACAAAATCCATCGAAGTAACCTGGGTTTAGCATCTTTTTTACTTAGTAGGTAACGGATGGCAGCATGATCGGTGTAAACTATAATTTTGGCTCCTACTAGATATGATCTAAATTTGTCTATAGCGAAAACTACCGCTAGGAGTTCTTTCTCGGTTGTTGCGTAATTGAGCTGGGCGGCGTCTAGGGTTCTACTGGCATAATATATTACATGTAATCTTTTATCTTTTCTCTGACCTAGAACGGCTCCTACAGCATAATCACTGGCGTCACACATTATCTCAAACGGTTCAGACCAATCAGGGGGTTTCATAATGGGTGCTGAAATCAATGCTTGCTTCAAAAGGTTGAATGCTTCATTACATTTTTCATCAAAGATGAATTCAACATCTTTCATTAACAGGCCAGTTAAAGGTTTTGTTATTTTGGAGAAGTCCTTGATGAAACGGCGGTAGAATCCAGCGTGTCCAAGGAAACTTCTAACTTCCCTGATAGTCTTGGGTGGTTTTAGGTTCTCTATAACTTCTATTTTTGCTTTATCTACCTCTATACCTCTTTCGGAGATTATATGTCCTAAAACAATTCCTTCAGTCACCATGAAATGGCATTTTTCCCAATTCAGTACAAGGTTCACCTCCACACATCTTTCCAGGATTTTCTCGAGGTTGATAAGATAATTTTGGAAATCAAAACTGCAAACCGAGAAATCATCCATATATACTTCCATGATTCCATCTAGATAATCTGCAAAGATTGACATCATGCAACGTTGGAAAGTAGCAGGGGCATTATAGAGTCCAAAAGGCATTCGTCTGTAGGCAAAAGTTCCAAAAGGGCATGTAAAGGTAGTTTTTTCTTGATCTTCTGGATGTATAGGTATTTGGAAGAATCCCGAATACCCGTCTAGATAGCAGAAGTAAGAATGTCTGGCAAGACGTTCTAACATCTGGTCTATGAACGGTAAAGGGAAATGATCCTTCCTAGTTGCTTTATTTAACTTTCTATAGTCTATGCACATACGCCAACCTCCTTCTATCCGCTTTGCTATTTGTTCACCTTTCTCATTTTGCACAATTGTGATGCCTCCCTTCTTGGGTACCACATGCACAGGGCTCACCCACTTACTGTCCGAGATCTGATATATTATACCTGCTTCTAGCAACTTCAGAACTTCCTTCTTGACAACATCACTCAGTATAGGGTTTATCCTTCTCTGGTGTTCTCTGGAAGGTTTTGAATCTACTTCGAGCGAAATCCGATGCATGCATACGGATGGACTTATACCTTTCAGATCAGAGATATTATATCCTAAGGTTGAGGGATATCTTCGTAAAACGTCCAAGAGTTGATCTGTTTCTTTTTGTCTCAAGGCAGCACTAACTATAACCGGACGATTTATTTCTTCATCAAGAAACTCATATCTCAGGTTCTTAGGCAGTTCCTTAAGTTCCAAGGCTGGTTTAATAGGGCAAGGCATAGGATCTGGGGTAAGGGATAAACATTCGTAAAGTTTATCATCGATGTAGGGTTTCTTATAATTGTCATCTTCCAAAATAAGAGTTGATGGCAGCTTAATTGTTTCAATGACTTCTTCTTGCTCTAACTCCCTAACACATTCATCAATGATATCTATCGCATAACACGCGTCTCCTATCACAGGTGCCATAAGAAATTTTGAAAGTATAAATTCTATCTTCTCGTTCCCTACCTCAAAGGTTAGCTTCCCCTTTTTGACATCTATTATGGCTCCAGCAGTCGATAAGAATGGTCTACCTAGAAGAATTGGTATGTCATCATTTTCTTTAATGTCCATGACAACAAAATCAGTAGGGATAAACAGCTGACCTATCCTAATAGGGATGATTTCAAGTATGCCTATCAGATATTTAACAGATCTATCGGCTAATTGAAGTGACATCTTGGTAGGTTGCAACTCTCCTAAGTTTAACCTTTCGCAAACCGCTAAGGGCATTAAGCTCACACTAGCTCCTAAGTCTAGAAAATCTTTTTCGATGACATGACTCCCCAAAATACAAGGAATGGAAAAGTTTCCAGGATCTTTATCCTTTTTTGCTAATTTATTTTCGACAATAGAATTACATTCCAAGGGTTTCGGATCATCAAGTCTACGTTTATTGGTAAGGATGTCTTTGAGAAACTTTGCGTAGGATGGTATTTGGGTAATGGCTTCTGTGAACGGGATTTCTACGTGAAGTTTTTCTATAACTTTAATGAATTTCTGATACTGATTATTGATCTGGGTTTGTTTAAGTCTTTGTGGATATGGTATTGGTGGTTTGTATGGCGGGGGGTGGTATATAGGTTTTGTCTTTGGGTTCTTCTCCTTTTTCTTGACTTTCCTGGTTTACAGATTCCTCTGGTTTCTTCTTTTTATCTGGGATGTTGTCATCTTCCTTAGAAGTTTTGGGATCACTCAACCTTGGGTTACAAGGTTCATCATAAGCGGTCCCACTTCGTAGGGTAATGGCATTTGCTTGTCCTTTCGGGTTTTGTTGAGGTTGTCCAGGGAATTGTCCTCCAGGTGTGGTCTGAGGGGCTTGGTTTAAAGCTACCTGCGAGATTTGGGTTTCAAGCATCTTATTGTGAGTGATTATTTGGTCAACCTTGGTTCCTAACTGGGTAATTAGTTCGTTAACATGAACGTTTTGGTTCATGAACTCCTTGTTTTGTTGGATTTGAGCAGCGACAAAATTATCCACGATTTTCTCAAGGCTCTGTTTTGGTGGTACAGGTTGCATAGGTTGATTTGATCTTGGGGCTTGATAACTTGATTGTCTCGGAGGGGCAGTATTTTGGATAGGGTTATTATTCTTATAGGAAAAGTTTGGGTGATTCCTCCATCCAGGGTTATAGGTATTTGAAAATGGGTTCCCTTGGGTGTAGTTCACTTGTTCAGAGCTGGTCTCGTTTAACAGACTGCATTCTGCGAATTGGTGTCCTTTCGTCCCACATATCTCACAATCTGACGAAACTGCGGCTGCAGTATTCGGGGTTGTACACATATGCTCAACTTTTAGGGCTAATGCGTCCATTTTAGCTTGCATCATGTCTATAGAGCTTAACTCATGTATTCCTCCTTGGGCTTCCTTCTTTTCCACTGTCGCTCGTTCTACTCCCCATGATTGATGGTTTTGGGCCATGTCTTCGATAAGGGCACAAGCTTCAGGGTAAGGTTTGTTCATCAGTGCGCCACCTGCGGCGGCGTCGATGGTCATCTTATTGTTATAATGAAGTCCATTATAGAAGGTTTGAATGATTAACCAATATTCTAAACCATGATGTGGGCATGCTCTTAACAGCTCTTTATATCTCTCCCAGGCTTCGAACGACGATTCTCCTTGGTTTTGGGTAAATCTAGTTATTTGGTTTCGAAGAACAGCGGTCTTACTCGGGGGAAAATATCTAGCAAGGAATACTTTTCTAAGGTCTTCCCAACTTGTTATGGAATTTGGTGGAAGGGAATCTAACCAAGATATGGCCTTATCTCTGAGGGAAAAAGGAAATAATCTCAAGTGAATTGCCTCAGGAGGGGCTCCATTGGTTTTAAAGGTGTCTGCTAGTTGGAGAAAGTTTTTCAAATGTTGGTTTGGGTTCTCTGTAGCAAGACCTGCAAATTGTCTCTGCTGTACTAACTGCAGCAGGGATGGTTTAAGTTCAAAATTGTTAGCTGGTATGGCTGGATTTACTATACTAGAACTAGGTTCCTCGTTGGATGGTTGGGCGAAATCTTTAAGAGGTCTTTGATTTTGATCTTCGGCCATAGCTTTCCTAAGTTTACGGAAATATAAACGTGCACGAGCGTAACGTTCTGGTTCAGCTAGAGGGTCTACTAAACTTCCGGTACTACGAGTTTTTCGCATTGACCGGCGGGTAACTTCCTTAGTCTAAACGGTATAACAACAGGGTACGAAATTTGACAAAATTGGTCCCCGGCAACGGCGCCAAAAACTTGATGCGTATTTTTTCGTAAGTGTACGAACGCGTCAGAGTAATATAAAAGATTATCGTATCCACAGAGACCAAGTGTCAATCTATCGCTATCTATTATTAAGGTGTGTATCTAAGGTGATTGAAAATAGTAGTTTTGAAGAGTGCACGGTAGTAAATAAAGTAATTAAAATTAATTGATAAAGACAGGTTCGAATGCAATTCACACAACCAATTGATAATCCAAGTACTTGCTAATAGAACTACTTACGGGCAATGTTTTCTACTTTGAAAAGAACTAATTTGACAGGAACTGTCGCTTTCGCGTACTCAGAACCGAGTTGTACCCCCTAATCAAACCCTCTTATTGTCACGGATAAAAAGGCGCGCATTGCGTTAGAGTAGTAAACCTATTTTTAAGAAATATAGTATCTTGACCAAGTTGAAAAGTATTTTAACCTGGATTTTCTAAAAAAAAGAGGTTCTTACGAACCAGACTTTAAACTTCTTAACGCGTCCGAAAATGGTTTTAAAATCTCTTTTCCTTTTAAATTAAAAACTCCTAATAAACTAAACAATGCGCTTTCGCTGTTTTTGAAATAGTTTAAAAACAATTAAGTTTAGATAGGCGTTGGACGGCTTTCGATCTTACCCAACGGAATTTAAGAACAGGAAAACTTATATTGAAAGTTAAAATAGCCCTTAAGTGTTTCAACTAACAATTGTACAGATTATCGGTTCGGTTATGATCTTCACATTCTAACCTTTATAAAATTAGCCAGACATGGTAAAGTAAAAGTTCATTTTTAGATTTTTCATAAAAAAGGTATTTAAGTGCGAGTGCGGAAAGTAAATGAAAGTAGTACGAGTGCGGAAAGTAAATGAAAGTAATGCGAGTGCGGAAAGTAAATGAAAGTAAAGCAGTGCGGAAAATAAATTAAATTAAAAGACAGTGCAAGAAATAAAGTTGACAAAAGGTAAAGTAATAAAAACCTGCTCCAATTGGAGTGGTTGAATAAAACGCGAACTGAAAGTAAAATGGCGGCAGGATTAACTTCCTTCCAGAGTGCTCCAAGACTCAATCTCACAGGCTCTTACAAACTCGATCTCTCGAATGTAGTAAAACCTCGATGTGAAGCGATTACCACTATTACACTGATATATGCTTATGAACAACTGAACTTGGATGAAGAAAAACGAAAATCTAAAGTCCTATTTATAGGCAAGGAAACATGTGGAAAAGACAAGGATGCCCCTAGCATTTGAATTTGGGCGGGAACTTGTTTTGCTCTTGTGGCGCCCGCCACAACACCATGGCGCCCGCCATGAGTGTAAAATTGCTTGGGCAGTTGGAGATCGTGGGGAAAAACAGTTGGGAGGAGTTTGAGACATGGCCACGTCATGGAAGACCCTGTGGTGGCCACCAGAGTGGATGCCATAAGTGCAAAATGCTGATTTTCTCTATTTTAGCTCATTTCGGCTCCTTTTTCGCTCCTTTTCTCGCTCGGGGCTCCGATTAGACTAAAAACCTGAAAACAAAGAAAAACATAATAATAACATAATAAAATGACATTAAAAGACTAAGAATGCATGCGAAATCGGAGTCAAAAATACGGTGAAATTCAGTGTCATCATTATCAGAATATGACATAGAGTACCACGCTCAGAAAGCCGTTAAGGGAAGTATTTTAGCCGATCATTTGGCTCATCGACCGATTAACGATCAAGAATCAATCGGGTTCGACTTCCCAGACGAAGATGTCATGTATTTAAAAATGAAAGATTGCGATGAACCGCTACCCAGTGAAGGGCCAGAACCAGGTTCCCAGTGGGGACTAATCTTTGACGGAGCAGTTAATCATTATGGAAATGGAATTGGGGCAATAATTGTTACCCCTCAGGGTACCCACATTCCTTTCACCGCTCGACTTACGTTCAAGTGTACAAACAATGAGGCCGAATACGAAGCTTGTATTATGGGTCTTGAGGAAGCGATTGATTTAAGGATAAAAAACTTGGACGTATATGGCGACTCAGCCTTGGTTATCAATCAGATAAAGGGAGATTGGAACACATACCAATCAGGATTGATTCCTTACAAAGATTATGCAAGAAGGTTGTTACCTTTCTTCAACAAATCGAATTTCATCATATCCCTCGTGATGAGAATCACATGCTGATGCATTAGCCACTTTATCTTCCATGATTAGTGTAGGTCAATGGAATGACATACCTAAGATCGACATAATGCACCGTGAACGGCCCGCTTACATCTTCACAATTGGAGCAGTCATAGACGACAAACCTTGGTATCATGATATCAAATGCTTCCTTTAAAACCAAGAGTACCCTCCTGGGGCACTAAGGAAGGACAGAAAAACCCTCAGAAACTGGCTGGCAGTTTCTTCCAGAGTGGTGATACCCTCTATAAGAGGAATTTTGACTTGGTTTTGCTTCGATGCGTCGACAGACCAGAAGCAGACATGTTGATGAAAGAAATTCATGAAGAATCCTTTGGCACTCATGCCAACGGACACACAATGGCGAGAAAAATTCTAAGAGCAGGGTACTATTAGTTGACAATGGAATCCGACTGCTACAAGTACATGAGGAGGTGTCATAAGTGTCAGATATACTCTGACAAAATTCATGTACCGCCAACACATCTCAAGGTTCTTTCTTCCCCATGGCCTTTTTCCATATGGGGAATCGACATGATTGGCTTGATTGAGCCCAAAGCTTCAAACGGACATCGGTTGATCCTTGTAGCCATTGATTACTTCACCAAGTGGGTCAAAGCAGCGTCGTACGCTAATGTAACCCGACAGGTGGTGGTCTGATTTATCAAAAAACAATATCATCTGCCGTTATGGTGTTCCAAACTAGATCATTACTGATAATGGATCTAACTTGAACAACAAGATGATGACAGAGTTGTGCGCAGAGTTCAAGATCGAACACCATAACTCATCTCCCTACCGACCCAAGATGAACGGAGCGGTAGAAGCGGCTAATAAGAATATCAAGAGGATTGTTCAGAAGATGGTCGTAACCTACAAAGACTGGCACGAAATGCTACCCTTTGCTCTTCACAGTTATCGCACATCTGTCCGTACTTCAACAGGGGCAACCCCTTTTTCTCTAGTGTATGGCATGGAAGCAGTGCTCCCCATTGAAGTAGAGATCCCATCAATCCGGGTATTGATGGAAGCTAAGCTTACAGAAGCTGAATGGTGTCAAAGTCGACACGACGAACTCAATCTGATCGAAGAAAAGCGAATCACGACACTATGCCATGGTCAGTTGTATCAACAGAGAATGAAGAGGGCGTTCGACAAAAAGGTCCGACCTCGCGTCTTCAGGAAAGGAGACCTTGTGCTCAAGAAGATACAATCATTTCTCACTGATTCGCGAGGTAAATAGACTCTGAATTATGATGGCCTCTATGTGGTCACGAAAGCTTTCTCAGGCGGCACCTTGAGACTTGTAACCATGGACGGAGAGGAATTTGCCTACCCCACAAATGTTGATGTAGTCAAGAAATACTTCTCCTAAACTATAAAAAAAACATCTCGGTGGATTGAAAACCCGAAAGGGAGGTTTAGGCAAAAGTTAGAGACAAAATAAAAAAAATCATCCCGGTGGATTGGAAAAATCAAAGTACAATCCAGGCAAAAATTAGGGATAATGGCAAGTAACTATGTTCAACAGAGGCAAGTTGCTCAGCAACAGTTACACCATCCATCGGAGGAAAACTCCAGTCACGGTCATCTTCGACAGAAGCTCAGGATGCCCCGAATTCAAAGTTGGTAGAAGGATAGCGGTCGTTATGTTTCAACGTAACCCCTTTTCCATGTAAATTACCATTTTCTAGCTTTGTATATACTCTCTAGAATCAAGCGTTTGGTTGATCTCCATCTTATCAATAAAATTTGAGCCCTTATGCTTTTGTTTGTAATTCTCATTTGTTTTAGCTTTACAGAACGACATTTTAATCTTGAAATAAAACAAAAATGAATTTACTTGTAAAACTTTTTCTGCTTTTAAAATAAAGATGGCAATTTCTTTTGACTGTTGAACATCAAAAGAGCATCAACCGCTTCTCCAGAAGTAAGCGAACTTCAAAGTGCAGAATCAAAGTACTCATTCTATGCCAGTGCACCTGAATGAAGGATCAACAGTGTCGGATACAACTATTCCATCTGAGATCTTTGGCAGAGTCCTTATCTCCTAAGCCCGACTAACAGTATTCCCCGCAGGGGTTATCTCTCCTAAGCAAGGCAGAATTGCTATCGTGAGTAAATGATACTTTACATCTCCCACTGTGGCCAATTATCCAGTCATGTTCATCCGTTAGTTTGTATGTCGCGTCAATTTTGTCAGCATAAACATACATACATCATGCATTATTGATTTACATTTGCATTCATATTGCATCACTATCACTCTAGTCGGTCTCACCCCCTAGTGATAACAGTCCTCTCAATCGAGTTGTCAGCCCTTGTCCTCGTCAGGAAGCGCTGCGTCAGAATAATATCTCTCTTCCAGTTTAGTTCTTGAATGAAGTTGGCTCCTCGACCACTTTGATAACTTGAACCTCTGAAAAACCAGAGAAACTTTTAACAGATATCACTCTTCGCCATTGAAGATGATATCCTTGATTTCCCGGATTAAGGAAAATCCCTAGAGAAAGCCCCTTAATCGGAGCTACGGCAATACGGCAGTTTTTCTCCGAAAAAAACCACTAATGAAAAGGTCATCGGCACCTCAAAATTGGATCCCATCATATGGCATTTCTCCGAGAAGATCCCGAGAAAAGTATGATGTAATATCCCCAAGCGTGAAAGCAGTATCTCCAGGGACTCACATACCCCAAATAGAGTCAACAAATGGCGTCTCCAACAGAGAAGTTTGTGCACCTCTACAACTTAGACGACTGGATTCCCCAGCAAGTCTGACGTCAACTTTTTTCGTCAAATGGCATCTCCCCAGGAAGATTCGGCGAGAAGTTTGAGGAAAACCGCTACGAATATCGTCCCTTGTCAATAAAGTTTATTGACAAAAGAAACTTAGACCAGTTCCTTGGTAGGAAACCAGGAACGAGGGGAAGTTTAAATCAGAAACTAAGACCAGTTCCTTGGTAGGAAACCAGGATCGAGGGGAAGTTTAAATAAAAAACTAAGACCAGTTCCTTGGTAGGAAACCAGGATCGAGGGGTAGTTCATCTCAAAAGAAACCTGAGACCAGTTCCTTGGCTGAAGACCAGGATCGAGGGGAAGTTTACCTTTTCTAAGCATTATTGCTTAGCGAAAGAAGATGAATGCATGAATTACCATTCATAGACGCCGTCAAAATTTCAGATATTCTGATATTTAATCCTCTTGCACCTCGAATGCCCGAATGCCCGAATACCTTCGTCATTCGCACCTTCGGGTCCAAGAAGATTAAATAGGGGCATATGTCATACCCCAAATTTTGACCACTAATATTTCCCATCATTGTGTCAATCATCATCACAATATGGGTGTATCATTATGCTTCATCAGTCTCCCCAAAGATGGGTGGGCATTCACTACTATCAAAATTAGGGTTTCAAACCCTCTCAGAGTTCTTAGACAAAGGATCAATCAAGGAATGACATGATCTTCAACTTGTCTAAACCTCTCAAACATACACAAAGGATCAAAAGGACTCCCACTTTAAGGATTAAGCACAAGGATGCTCCCTTTTAGGTGGATCAAGCCTCAAGATCGCCAGTGTCACCAAATTAGGGTTTTGGTCGACCAGGTTCTCCAGATGGAAATTTTCATCTGGGCATAAGTCAGAGATCCAAAACATAACCTAATATGCTCCATGGAACCTCATAAACCCAATCATTAAGTCAATTTTTCCTCAGGGGATGCATTCATCAAAAATCAGGAATTAGGGTTTCTTGACCTAATTCACCCCTAAGTTGACTTTTGGGACAAATCATGAACCAAGACCTCAAGACATGATTTGAGGGTCTCTAATATACCATATTAATCCATTTGGGACAATGGATTGATCCATGAAGCTTAAGCAACAAGTTTCAATTTCATCTGAACCACAGTTAGGGTTTCGCTGAAAAAGTCAACTGTAACTTTGACTTTTGACCAGGACATGCTCCCAAGCCCTAATATATGATTCAATACACTCTATGACACCCATGTAACATGTCCATCAAGTTTGATTTAGGTCAAGGACATGATTGCCTGAAGAATTGCACAGTTTGGAATTCATCGGATAAAAAGTCAACTGTGCACAAAAGTCAACTTTGACTTTTTGAGATTTTTCAAAAAAATGGATTTTTAACCCTAAAATGATGTTAATGTATGATTTGAATCATCATTCATCAAGAAAAATCAAAGAAAGTGGGATAACTTGTAAAAGGGGTAACCATAAAAACTTTGAAAATTTTTCTAAGTTATGAAAAAGTGACAAAGGTACCAACTTTGGAGGATCATAACTCCTAAACCACAAAGCCATTTTTTTAATCCAAAGCTTGATATGTAGATCTCATTGCCCTCTACAAAAGCTTCATACTGACCTATGTCCAAATTCCTCATGGATTTTGAGTTATGGAGTGATCAAAATCAAGAAAAGTCACTTTGTTCCAACACTTAGTGAAAATTTCACTAAATCAGATTTTACCTTACTTTTTTCCAAATGTAGGGACATTTTTCACTTGGATCCAAAAAGTATCAAAACCAAATATGATCAAAAAGTTGTTGTATCATTTAAGAGTTTTCCAAAATGGCCAAGAACATCACCAAATTCAACTTGAGCCATGAGATATGACATTGGCAAGTTGCCTTGTTGAAATCTGCCAAGGCAAGGCAGATTTTTGCACTTTTGGTCGATTTGCCAAAATTAGCCAATTCTAAGCCTTGTCATCACCTTAGACACATCTGAGGATTGAATCTAAAGGGGACAATCACTGAGCCAAGCCTCCAAAGTCCTTGGAACAAGAAATAGTATGCTAAACCTAGAATTGCCTAAAATAGGGACAAGACTCCAATTTTGGATTGGAGCATTCAATGGAAGCATCAAGGTGGCATGGACTGAGCCATTAGCAACTGAATTCGGTCAAGACTTATCCAAGACCAAGGGGACCAGCAGCCTGTGCCCTAACCTCTAGTCAATGGCTAGAGGAGACTTGGATTTTCATTTGCCAACATTGGCCAAACCTACTCAGCAGTTGCCATTCACTATTCCTTGCAAAACAAACTTGCCTTACTATAAATAGAGCTCAATTGTGATCAGTTTAAGTACACCAAAGGCCTACAACACTTGCCTTTCTCAAAATCCACTTCTCACTCTCAAAAATGCCTTTCTTAGCAAGTCAATATCGGGTTTTTCATTAGAGAGCAATTCCACTCAAACCAATCACACACACACACACCTCATATACATCATATGTGAGCTGATCAAACACTTAAACAACATCTGGAACACTGATTTCTCAGAATCACCAGTCAATTGCTCAAAGTTTTAACTAAGTTGCAGTTGAGATGCCATGAAGTAATCCAACCAATTTCCATCAAGTCCAAGCATTCAAACACACTCCATAGGGTGTAGGGAAGCTGTTCAGATCATCACAATTCATCTGTAACACCTCCTACTCAGAAATCAATTTGCTTTTGCTGTCACGACCTAGAGGTAAGCCTAAACTTGGTCACCTCTCAATCTATGCATATTTCCTCGCACAATACTTTTGCCAAATGTTCATAATCATGCATGGAATGTTTCCCCTCAAGTAATTGCTTTGTTTGAATCGTGTATCAAAAATCCCAGCCTTCATGCAGAATTTAGGGTTCTTGAGGATTTTTCGTGATTTCTTGTTTTATGCTTAATTTAAATGAAATTAATTGCCATAGACATGATCATGAGGTTGAAACGAGTTGATTGGTATGTGGATTGCATGATATGATCAAGTATTCAGTGAGATTGGATAGAAAATGCAAATCTGGGAAAAACTGAAAAACGCGCGTGTTCTTCAGCTGTTCTTGGCGCCATTTTTCACAAATTCAAATATTTGAATTTTGTGATTTTATTTAATAGATTGAAAAATTAATTTCTCTCTGTGTTTTAATGATTTTGAGTTGATTCTTTTTTTAATAATTCACAAAAATGTTAAAATATTTTATTTTACCAAAAAGTATTATTTATTTCATATAATTGATATTTTTACGAAGAATTAATATTTTAATTGTTTTTGACATTTTGAATATTTTTTCCACCTTGATTTTGCAACTTTAAATGACTTCTAATTATTTTGTAGGTCAATACTTAATTTTTGAAGCATTAATCCAAGATCACAATTTGTTTTCCATATGTTAAATAATTTTGATCATTTTAATTGAATTTTTATTTAATTAAAACACATTTTGAAAACAAATTAGGGTTTTTGATTAATTCAACCCTCATAAATCATTTTCAAAACACTTTGGGCCTCTAATAGAGTGTAAGACCCAACCCTTTGTAAATATAACAATTTTGGACTTCACTTATTGTATAAGTCCCGTTGTATTTCAAAAAAATTCGACGCGATCATCATCCGTTGAAAAACAAACTTTGGGCCTACCCTCGAGTAGCAAGACCCATTTCTTTTCTTTAAACCCTTTTGGGCCTCTTGAGAGAGTGTAAGACCCAAAACCCCCTTGTACATAAAACTTTTTGGGCTTCACTTATTGTATAAGTCCCTCTGTACAAGTGAACGACGCGATGGTCGCCTTTTAAAAATCAACTGGGCCTACCCTCGTGTTATAAGCCCCACTCTTTTTCTTTAAACTTTATGGACCTCTAATAGAGTGTAAGACCCAAATCCCTTTGTACAGAAAACAATTTTTGGGCCTCAGTCACTTGTATAAGTCCCTCTGTAAAAATTCAACAGTGCGCTCACTGATAAAACCCTGGGCCTCTCCTTGAGCTGTAAGCCCCAAATCTTTTCTTTCAAAGCACTTTCTCCTTTGATTTTGAAATATACTGTTGTTTTCAATCTTTCTTTGTTGAACAACTAACCAAACAGCATGGAAGCTCTACAACCGAGTAAGTGTTTATATGCTTTCATTTACCGCTTTGATATACATATAACTGTATTGTGGGGGCTGTTTCGCTGTAAGTCTTCTTTCATAAACTCATATCAACTGTGTAATAATACTATAGATATTTAGAGTTTCCCCGGCAACTACGTCTAGCATTAAGCCCTTTGGTCACTCTTAAATAGTTAAAACTAGATCCCTATAGGATTACTAGACACAGTCTTCCTTCCTCTTGGGGTTAAACAATATGGAGACATGAAAGGCAGCATTCTCGGTGAACCCTTTCATAGACTGTCACTCGTAGAAGTTGTCAAAGAAACTTTATTCCCCAGAGATGATCTCTTCTCCGTGAATTGCATCTCTTGAGTTTCTTCCAAATTCTCGGACTTTCCTGGCTTGATCTATTCTCTGTGAATAGCCTGTCTTGAACTTCTCGGGGTTTGGGGACCCACAGGCTTCATAAAAGCACTTGTCAAGAAACTCTACTCCCCAGAGACGGTCTCTTCTCCGTGAATTGTATCTCTTGAGTTTCTTCCAAATTCTCTAACTTTCCTGGCTTGATCTATTCTCTATGAATAGCCTGTCTTGAACTTCTCGGGGTTTGGGGACCCACAGGCTTCCTTAAAGCATCCCCGCCTCCTCTTAGGCGTTGTACAAGGACCCGTCGGCTTCTTAGAAGTATTCACAACCTCCTCTTAGGCTTCATATAATGATTCTTCCTCCGGGAATGATAGCCTCCTCTTAGGCTTCATACAAGGACCGCTCGCCTTCTTAAAATTTTCCAGCCTCCTCTTGGGCTTCATACAAATTGTCCCGACGACCTCCTAGAGAGGTATAGGAATAGAAATCAGTCATCTTAATAGAACAGTCTTTCCTCTACTACTGTTTCTCAAAGCATAGTACAAAAGATGAAACTCTAGACTTGGACAATCTAATTACCTTGAGTCTCAAAAGACATTCTCAAGCTCCTTCCAAATCCAGGAGATGAACTCCATAGACTCGGACAGTCTCAATACCCTTGGATTTCTCATTTCCTTAAAGAATAAGAAATAACCCTGATCCTCGAATCAAATCCATTGAGTACAGCATTGCTCATATAAAAACTAATTTTCTCTTTAAATCAGCATATTAGATCTGTCACTCAACTGAAACAGTCACAATAGCCTCCTCTTGGGCTTTGTACAATGATTCTCCCCAGCGGAGCTAACAATTTTAGCCTCCATCTCGGGCTTCTTACGAGATACAAAAAACGCTCTTGTTGAGTCAATTAGCCTCCATCTCGGGCTTTATACGAGATATCAAAAGACTCCCTAGTTGAGTCAAAACCTTTTAGCCTCTCTCTCGGGCTTTGTACGAGACACATATTAGCCTCCTCTTAGGCTTTGTATAAGAAAACCACTGGTTGATCCAATCTACCTTTTAGCATCAAAGTTGTGCCTCGTTCACAGTACACAAACATCAACAACTCCTTCCCCTTTATCTAATCACTGTAAGCGGCAAGCCTCTGGATTATTTACATCCATGCCACTGTCCCTCCTTTAGCATGAGAAATTCCTAAGGAAAGATGGCATTGCTCTACACTGAGTTAAAGTCTTCTCCTTCAGGTTGGAACCCCCTATAAAGGAAATTATGGCATTGTCGGATTCACAAATCTCGGTTAAAGTAATTCTCCTTTATAAACAGTTGTGACAGACAAACCCATCTTTAGAGATGACAAATTCTCTCTAAAGTTGAGACCTTTTAGTTTCACATCTTGGGCTTTGAACAAGATACAAATAGACTCTTCAGCTTCACATCTTGGGCTTTGAACAAGATACAAACTACCTTTAGCTTCACGTCTTGGGCTTTGAGCAAGACACCAAAACAACCATTTCCTCCCATAGAATAGGAGGAACTACAATCGCTCTGATTTCCCTGTTTTCTAGAAAAATGGGAATACGTAGGCATAAGATTGAAAGAAAAATCTTAGCGAGCACACTAAACAAAAACCCAAAATCCCATTTCATACATTCGTCCTAACATTTCAACCGATAAGCCCAAAACACCTTTTTTTTTCAAAATAACCTAGGAGAGACCCCGAATCTTTGTAGCATCTGTAAACCAACAGTTTTGACTGTTTAACCTCAGTATGCAAGCAGGGTTAGCTGGAGACATCTATTTCCCTTCCTTCATCAGCTTCAATAAGATAAAAAATGAATCGAGCTGTAGTACTAGAGCGATCGTGCTTCGCAACCACATCCAAAAATCACTCGCTACGCTATCATACTCAACATTTGTGTCACCACCAGCAGAGACATTCATAGGAATGTCCGTGGGCACCAACTCATCCTAAGGGATTATCATCTAGAGATCTTTCGCCTAAATGTAGCTGAGACGTGACAAGCGATACAATTCTTTATTTTCTGCAAACACAAACAATAAAACATTAAATTAAAAGCTCGCGGGTTGCCACCCACGCAGGGCTTTGTTTAACATCGATAGCTTGACGGTTAGGAGTGTTAATCTTCGGTTTCCATGGCCATTTATCAAGCCATCTCACATATCCCTCACCTTTTCTTTTCTTCCTTCTGTGGGGCGGTTCATTCTTTTGATCTTGCGGTGGTGGTTCTGGATCTATCCTAAGTATTAGCTTTTCGAGTTCGGGCTTAGTTATCTCATCCACCATCTCAAAGTCTAACCTTACCCTCTTAGCAGTAATGATATCCCTAGTTTCATGGTCCTCGAATTTTCTCTTTTTATGCGTGACCTTAAACAAAGATGCATCGGTGTGAATATTTTCCAATACCTCCGCATACGTTTTGGATTGGGATTCTACCATAGCTTCCATAAACCTTTACGAGAAAGGAATTGGTGGGGTATATGGAGGAGGAACGACATTAGGGGCTTCCTTCGCTACCTCTTCTACAACCTCCCTTTCGGATGGTGTCGGTGGATTTTTCTCAATCTCTACTCTCTTCTCACCAGAACTCTCCTCAACCTCATTATCACTCTCCTCACCCTCATTATCACTCTCCTCGGGATTCTCAATTTGTTTTTCATTAATGGTTGTTACAACATCCACATGCTCCTCAGGGGAGGGTCCTATAGGTGTCTTTACAAGCATGGAGATTTGAGTCTCCAATGTCTCAGTGTGAGTCGCGAGGGACTCGACCATAGTGTTTATCTACCTAAGGGTTTCATAAGTATCGAGATGTTGTCTTTTAAGCTCTTCATTCTGGAGAGTTTGTGTCTCCACAAAGTGCTCCATCATAGATTCTAACCTAAAATTAGTTGTTGTTTCAATGAAATCCTCCATTAATGTTTTGAGGTTGGAATTAACATATTCTTGTGGTTCCTCGAAATATTGGGAATGGTGATCGTAGAGGAAATTTGGGTGCGGTTCCTCGAGATATTGGGAGTGATTCAGTGTCGCATTGAAATCCTGCATTAATATTTCTTGGTTGGAATTATGAGATTCTTGCGACTCCTCAAATAGTTGGGATTGGTAGTTGCAGAGGCAATTCGGGTGAGAATGAGTTAGTGATGCATTGAAATTCTCCATTTGTATTTCAAGGTTGGAATTATGGGATTCTTGCGATTCCTCGAAATACTTGGAGTGGTGATTGTAGAAAAAATTTGGGTGATACATAGTAATGAGTGCCTTAGTCTATACGGTGTAACAACGGAATAAAAATATTGACTGTTGGTCCCCGACAACGGCGCCAAAAACTTGATGCGTCCGCAAGTGCACGGAAATATCAAAGTAATATAAAAGATTGTCGAACCCACAGAGACCAATCTCAACCTACTGTAATCTATCATCGCTTTGTAAAGCTAAGGCTAATGATATTAGATAAAAGGGAAACTAGAACTAAAACTAAAAATGAACTTATAAAATATGATAATAAAGAGAGGCCGGAATATGGATTCCGCGCTCCTAAAGGACTTTGTAGAATTCGGGTACTAATTACAACTATAACTTAGTTCCGAAAAATATACCGACTTAAAAACTCTGCCTCACGCTCTCGCGGTATTAACTAAAGTCATGTTCCCTAATCCCAAGATTTTGCTCTCGCTTGCCCGGTAACTAGGAAATATATTTTTAAAGCCAATAATATCCTAAACGTATCTAAAGCGATCTCGCTGTATTTAGATATGTTGCCTAATTTCCACTATCTGGTTCGCCCCCACGCTCTCGCAGTGCCGGCTCTAACCTTAATTAATTTCTCACTCTCGTGACAAAATCGTGTTAAATAACCTCTTACTCTCGTGACAAAGCTATTTAAATTAGACTTGGAAATTAAAACCAAAACAGAATTTTAATCATAAGTTCGCACCTATTATTTTCTACTGAGTCCCGTCGGTAACGACGGATCTCATACGCCGGACTTAAGACAATTTAACAAGACATGGAATTAAACATAAACAAATTAAACATTATAATTGCATTTGAAAACATCATGATAATTAATTTAGGAAAGCGATAAACAATAATAATAAGCAATGCGATAAAGAACCTGTAAAGACTTGAAGTAAAATGCGGGAAATAAAGAAACTTGAATTAACTTTAACTTCAATAATGACGGCAAGATTGTTAATCCAAGCAAGTTACATAGAACATAGGCCTAAATACTAATGGTGGAGTAGTTCCTCGATGTGAGAAACTACCCCTTTTTCAATTGTAATTTCTGCCTAAAACTATGAAACAACTTCGGTAGCGTTTTCGCGCACAAAACTCGGATTCCCCAAAAAATAAATCTCAGGTCCTATTTATCGTCTTCAAAACTGGTGGAAAATGTCCTCCTAAGAATGTAGGAGTTCGTGGAGAAAAATCAGGGAAAGTGGCTTCGTGGAGAAAAATCAGGAAGACTGGGTTGAAACGTGGAAACGTGGGATCAGTTGCTGAGTGGTCCACGCTGTAAAAATAAAATCTACAAAATAAGCTGTGTCGGTCGCCACGTGATGTGTGATGAGGGTCACACTTCTTGGTTGTTACGGTCGCCACAGAAGGTGTGACGGTCACCACACTCTGTGTGCAATTTTCTCTTTTTTTGTCTTCTGTCTTCTGTTTCTTCTTTCTTTCCTCGTTTTCTCTTCTTTTCTCATGCAAGCTTTGTGAAATGAAATACCTAATAATATGATTATCGAGACATAAATTGAAGCATAAAATGAAATAAATTAAGGGAAAACATAACTAAAATTCATGTAAGTCAAGTCAAATAAACTATACATTTAAGTGTTATCACACGTGCAACTAGAGGTTGCACCAAAGTTCTTAGCTGCTCCTATCCTTGAGTAACACTTTGCATCATCTCCATGAATTGGGTCATGCGATTGCGAAAGTCCTGGAGTTTGGCTTACACTTGTTCCATCCGTTTTTGCTGGTTCTGACGAGTGGAATAACGGTGGAGATGATGTTCAGCAATCCTGTCTGGAAAAATTAAACAAGATAAGAAATCTAGAAGTGAACACCTGTTATGCAAATAAGTATGAATATGCAAATGCAAATGCCATGTTTAATCATTTCCAGGGTATATCCATATTTTGATTCCAGCCCTGATCGTGCGAGGGATCAGATACAATGTCGGGAAAATAATGTCAGAACAAATATATATTGCAAAAGAATTACCATTGGAATAAACACCATTGAGAAAATATTGCTGAAACAGATATGGCTGAAACAAATATCTCGTTATATTACGTCGGAGAGTCATACAACCGATTCAGATACAATCAAAGGTGAATCCATCAACAAGCCTGATGGTAAACACAATAGACATAGATACAAATATAAATTAATCCCAAACCCCTAACCCATACAAACTGGTCTTGACCTCTTCGAGTAGGGCTTCGGTGTCAGGGTGAGTTGGTTGCTCTATCAGCCCTCTAATCAACTTGTTCCTCTTCCCAATGCATTGGTTCAACTTGACAATGTGATCTGCGTTATCGCCTTCTCCGAAGATGTCTCTGAGCTTTGATTCTTGATCCCGACTTAAACCTTGAGCTTTTCAATCTCCTTCTGAGCTTCTTTCAGTTTGTCGAAGAGGTGCTTCTTGCCTTTTTTTGCCTTTTGGAGTTCCTCCTTTAATTCCCCATTTTAAACCATGATTTCAACCCAATTGTTCTGAGAGTCAGCGAGCTTAGCATTTGCCCCGGCTAAGTGTTGCTTAGTTTGCTTGTGAGTCCTTGCGGAGGATTCAACAGCCAACTTGGATTTGCGGTAGAACTGAGCCCTGTCTGCAAGGTCCCTCTCCTTCTCTACCAGCAGTTTCGTTGCATCTTGAGCCTTCCATTCCAATCCCAGGTTGGTACGCAAAGCGTCTTGAAGACGACTACTCAAGTCGGAGTTTTAGACACAGAGCTCATTCAGTAGAGCTTGCAGCTTGTTAAACTCTTCAATAACAACAGTGGTGGATTGCTCTATCATTAAGGGGTACAAAGGTGGCTCCTTTGAGAATGGCAAAAGCACCTTATCCATTTTCCTTTGGATCTACTCAACATAAGGAGGGTAGGCCCTACAATCACTCTTCCCCATAATAGTCTTCCCCTTCTTGTGAATAAGGGCCCAAGCACTCACAGCTCCCCTCAACATCTCTTGGTCTTCAGTGCCATTAAAGAACAAAGATTCCTCGACGTCTCGGTCTTCAGGAGGACCATTCAAAGCATATCCAAGTTGTCGGATGGCCAGGATAGGGTTGTAATTGATTCCACCCTTCCTGTCCACCTTAGGCACATTTGGAAAATCCCCTCAGCTAGAAATAATCTCGGTTCCCAACAACTGATGATCAAACCAGACGATGTTGTCAGCAGTCAGCCCCATTATCCGCTTAGACCATTTCAGAGAAGTCTTTGTGTCTACAAAGGCACCAGTCTGAGGAAGATGATTCAGGAACCAATCGGACAAGAGCGGCGTGCAATAATTCACGGACCCACCTCTTCTCTTCTCGTTCTTGAAATGCACCGAATGATAGAAATTGCCAAGAAGAGTAGGAATTGGATTTTTCAGAATGAAGATTCTCACGGCGTGCATTTCCACGAAGTCATGTAAGTTGGGAAACAGAACAATCTCGTAGATGCACAGAGCCAAAATAGAATTGAAAATCGTCCAACTTTTGGCGCCGGCATACTCTCGAGCTTGGCTTACCAGAAACTCCAACGGAAAACCTTTAAATCCACCCTTATCGGCAATGCTATCCTTCATAACTGACTGACCCACATGCAGAGCAGCTGAGACTTCCTCTAAACTTTGACACTCCTCGGAAAAGAATGGTATTCTTGGCTTGACAGAGATCCCCAGGATAAAAGAGAACTCTTCCAATGTTGGCGCTAGAATATAATCCGGAAAGACGAAGCAACACAACAGAGGCTCATAAAACTGCAATAGTGTATGAAGAGCGTCGTGCTCGTACTTCGTGATATTGCGGACCACATTCAGTAATCTCCCATACTCCTTTCTGAAATCAGTAAGAACCCCAGGCTCATCCATGTCAACCACTTTATGAAGCAAGTCTAGAGTTGGTCTTGGAAATCTGTATGGCACATTATTCTTCCTCTTAGTATCCGTCCCTATAGAACCCATTGACCAGAATCAAAAGTAAGATATGCACCTGGAAATGAAAAAACATGAATGTTAGGGTATGATATGATGCAATGGAAAGGCATGGTATCAGAGGTGCCATATATATCTGGACATGTCTGTGATGAACTGTGTGAATAATGTCTGTGTAGAATTGTGAATAACAACTGAGTCAATATAACAGGATGAACTATCCGCTTCTGTAAGGATACCAGAAAACCAGATAGGTTAGAAGTCATAGTTACCTGCGAACCTGTAAGCACCCAGCCCTTCTCACATGTGGGTTCTAAGACTAAGGATCCTCAGCGTTACGGACTCTCAGGTTGAGAAATGATGATACGTTCACCATGTCTGGTTTGGCATCATCATCAATCGAGGAGGCCTCAACTGATTCCCCTCAAACGGTCATCCTATGGCAAGTTCTTAGCTTCGGGTCCTCGGATCAAGAAGCTTAATGGGTTTGTTATTTCTGGTCTGCCATTATCGCCCCTTGGGAGGAGTGCCTCAACTGAGTCCTTGGGAATGGTCACTAGAGTCGACAGCTTTCTAGGTTAACACCCCGAAATTCACAAGATGCGCAAATCAGAATATCTCCCAAGAAAACCTCGTCTGGGTGTGGGTTTCGTGAAAACCAAATGTACCAAGATACTACGCAGGCCACACTACTTTCCACTCCAGCTCCATGAGTACACTCGAGCCTGGGTATTAGGCTCATCTTTCAGATCACCCATCCCACCAAAAAAACAATAGTCCAGCACAGTCTAGGACTGTCTAGAATATATGGCAATAGTGAAATGTAAAGCAATAAATTCAATAAAAGCGATAAACATGCAATAAAGCCATAAATGAAGCAAGTAAAGCAATATAGATAAACACCCAATAACCAAAAGCACACAAGCGCTAGGATTGACTCGCTTAGGGAACCAGAAGTACCTAGCAGAGTTGTCAGCTATCGCACCTGCGAAAATCAACCGGCGGAAAAGACAGAAGAGTCGCCACCAAACGTTATTTATCCCGACATAGGGAAAGGAAACGATCAAAGAAAATCCCAAAAATGAAAAGACATGGTCATCGCAGCCATAGCCTGGGTTCAGGAGTCGGTTATGCGAGAGGAAGGTATTAGCACCCCCTCACATCCATGGTACTCGATGGGATCCACGCTTGTTGTTCTAGTCAAAGGGTGTATCTATCTAAAGCTTAACTGCTAAACAAAAATGGGAAAGGATGATAAACAGAGAAACGGGGGAAAGGAAAGAAAAGGTGACTTGATAAGACATCGTCGTCCTAGGCCTACATATTCCCTCGGGAGTGGGAAAATCAAAGTCAACGTAGTTCAGAGACTACAAGATTGTGGGGGAAGGTTGCTCGCCAAGACATCGCCATCTCGTTCCTATGTATCCTCAATCTAACGAGAAAGAGGAAATTAGAGCAGTCATAGTTCGACCTACAAGGTCAATGTGTTTTTTATGAGCGATGTTAAATTCACGTCTAGCAGTTAGGGTCGATGCCTGTTTGCAACAAAACGGAAGTAACGTGCTATTTTCTGAAAATGATTTGAAACCCAATTAATCCCGAAGGATAAAATGATTTGAACTTTGTTTGTGTTTTTTTAGACATAAGTGGCTTAAGTTAGTTTGAAACTTGTATTGCACTAAAGTCTGTGACATAGGATCAAATGCGTCGCAAATCGACCCAAGATGGGACGCATGCTAAACACTCTAGGAAAGTGAAAGGAAGCCCCCACTCTCCATTTCCCATGTACTTAAGGCTCATGGCGTACAATACTCGTTGTATTTATTATGTGTTTTGAACTTGTTTAAAGATGAGAAGAGAAAGGACCCAAAGGTGCAAAGAAAAACAACTAAGGGAGACTAAGTCCTAATGTTGTCATACACAATGGTCCTAAGATTGAGGTAGAAGGGACTATCCTACTTGTTATCATACATGGATTGCAAACCTAATATCTCTCCTACCTCCAACTTAATCGGAAATTAAGTGGAGCTAGGAATCCTAAGGGATCATGTGAACATCACAAGTAAACATTAGACTAATCAATCACCAAAGAGAAAAGAGAAGGGAGAAGTAAGATGAAATAGAATTCATGTAAGTGTAAGTAACTATGTAAGGCACCACAACCACTTACCATCTCCAAGCCAAGCTCAACTAATGAATAGTTGAAAGCAAAGTGCAAAAATGCAATTATGACTATGCTAGTGTCCTAAATTACACTAGGATGAATATCAAACAACAACCAACGTTAGAAGTGTCCTAAAGGTATGAGAACCTACTAGGGGCAGTAGCTAAACCTACCAAATTCTATCCACATCAATATCCTAAGAAAGCATACAAGAATACAAACTATATCCTACACCAATATCCAAACAATTGTCATCCACAAACCATGTCAAAATGATTTCTAAAAGTCCCACAACTGGGAGCCAAGCCATGTATTCAAGTGAGGTAAACATGTCATTTCCAAGTTTGAAGTAATGATAAGTAATCATGAAAATATCTTACGTCTTGTTCAAAAGTTTTACAAGTTACACACAAATGTTTCATATTAACATGTTTCCATCGATCATGAACATAATGAACCAACAAGCATGAAAAGAGCTCATGAAAGGACCTAGGTCATAAGTGAACCATGTTATCCAATGTGTAAAAATCTCAAACCAACATCAATGTCATCATGGTAAACCAATCTCTAAGATATTACAAGCATCTAAGAGGACTAGCACTAACATAACTCCCTAAGGTCATGTTAATTGTGATGCAAGTAAAGGATCATCAAATCAAGTCAAAAGTGTGCCTAAGTAGGCATGGAAGTAGCATACAAGATTTTAATGAAGTTTAAAATGTTAAGGAAGGCTCATGAGATTTACACCAATTAGCATTCAAAGGTTTAGGCCATTCTATACAAAGATATTACCTAAATCGTGCACCAAACATTTGTGAACAAACAATGATTAAGCACATACAAAGTTGACATGTGATGGACCTAAGTCAGATTTGAAACCATGTATTTAATGCTTAAAACCAATCTCAACATGTCACAAAAGTTTATATCCAAATCCTTCTCCAAATCCAATGCAAGTCAAGAACAAAATCACACTTAAACTTCTCATAAAAGTATGTAAATTGTCACCCAAGTAATATACAAGAAAGAACATGGTAAAGCACTGTTCAAGCACCCACACCAGAGGAAAATGACCTATAAAAACCTCCCATTGGAATCCCAAAATAAATGTGCAAATATAGTATACAAGTGATGACAAAGAATGGTCAAAGTGAAAGCACAATCCATGTTCACATTCATATAAAATTATCATCATTCAAATCATACCAAATGACCTATAAAAAGAGGCGAAAAGGCTCTAAATCATGCTAATGTCAATGCATTCATGTTATCCACACCCAAAGTGAGCAATTAGGTTCCCTAAAATCACCATAACAACCTATTCTCCAAGGATATTACAAATCCTAACCAAAATCAAGTCTAATCTTACCCTAGCAATCAAATGAGTCCAAACATGGAAAAGGGAAGATAAAGTCAAGCCAATCATGTATTCATGCATGTAGGTCAGTGGAAAATGACATGTGAAAAAGCATATTTGAATGTAAAAAGCATTGGACAAACAAGGCATATCAAAGTTCATAAGCAAAGTGACAAAGTGGAATGATTATTCTTGTTCAAACTTAATGAAGCACATCATCATTTAAGGGCATATAAAATGTCATATGAATTCATGTGATCAGGCCCTAACCCATGCTAAGACATACATGAAAGAGGGCACAAAATATCCCTAATGGAGAGTGGCATAAAGGTATGATCCAATCAAGACATCTAGGCAAGCATCAAGTAGCATCGAGCATCCAACTAGGTTCATACAAAGCATGTAATTCATGATCTAGAAACAACATCCAAGCATCCCAATTATTCCTCAAAACATCATTGTGAACATGCTCAATCACATCCCCAAAGTTGGCCTAAGGTAGCCACATACAAATGTTAAACATGACCTAGTTCTAAGCATGTATCCACATGAAGGGTTCACATTGGGAAATTGATGAAAAATAGCAAAACCCTTTGAAAATTATAAACAATCAAACATGTCATGTTAAGGTCAGTGAGTGATCACATGCAAAAGATTGGATCAAAATCATGCATCAAAAGCATTCAATTAATTGCAAACATCAAGCACACGTCAAGGATGATCATATAAAGCAAAGCTCAAAAGATGGAGTTCAAAACCATTCCATAATTCATGGACAAGATATCAATCAAGCATCAAAATGTTAAAAAATCAAGTGGCTACTTGCATACCAAAAATCAGGTCCAAAAGATTAGAGGAAGGTCACTTTTTGTGGCTTGTATCAAAATGTACACCATTATGAACACATATCTTTCAAAAATCCAAGAAAAATATCCAAACAGCCTAAATATAAAATTTAAATTCATCAAAAATTAATTAACATCCATAAGAACAGCCATGAGTTTTTTCAGGATTTTATAATGAATTTTAGTATTTTTAATATTCAACTCTTGTACGTGTAACAAAAAAGAAATAAAAAACATGGAAAGGGGAGGGGTGCTGCACTAGTAATCTCCTAGTTCAAATCTCATGTGGGCTCATGAAACAAGGGTGCGCATAGAAATTCATGTAGGCCCAACGCGTAAAAAAACATCCCACTTCTTCCAAAAGTATTAAGCAAATAACAAGGAAAGGGTGAGACCATGAGGTCACGTGCCAGGCAGCATGGTCATTATTGCACTGGCATGCCCTCGTTCGTTGGATCAACACAATCTCACAGCCAGGATTAATTCACATGCTATCCCCATTTTTGTTCAGCATAAAAAGGGAAATAAAAAAACGTTACATAGGGAACATATCTCAATCGGTCATGCTTCCACTTAAATGAGAATAAGACAAAAAAACGCGTGCCCTTTAAGAAGACGACACGTGGTCGTCTTCTTCAACCTCTCATGCACAAATTGTGGATTTTCCTCCATGGCTATGAACTTCATCCGGAAAAAAAGGATGAAACTAGTATTCTTTACCCACCTCTTACACCCTCCATTCTTGGTCGTTTTGCACAAAATAAAAGTCTAAATTGATGTACCCATGGTTAAAAACACCATTAAAAGGGGATAATTTAGAACTTGAAACTTTAAAACATAACAATTTAATCCAATCTCTATTCAAACACATTGCCTCTTTATAGAGGACTTCAGATGGACGTTAATCACATGATTCCAAGACTTCTGTGAGTTCTAACATGATGCTAAAGTTTCAAGAATCACAAACCTAGGTGAAGCTTTACTCACATGCAAGAAACCCTAATACTTCATGCAAATCTTCTAATCAACACTCCTAAAGCAAAATAAATGCTCTAATCTCCTTGAATCTTGCCAAAATTCCAAGATAATGTTGAAGTTGTAACACTATTATGGTGAATCCAAATCAAGGATAATGCATACAGAAGTGAGGTTGTGTTATGTAGATGAAGATGGTGAATGAAGAATGAATAAAGCTCTAATAATGGCTCAAATTTGCAGCCTTCAAGAATTGGTGTCAATGGAGATTTTTCAAGTTTTGGATCTGATCTTGTGAACAATGGACTCTAACCAATTCTGTTAGAGTTTTTGGGGTTATATATCTATGGTTAGTGATATTTAATCATGGTTAGAAGGGTGGTTATGAAAATGAGAAATGAGAGTGAGTTGTGAAGTGCACACGGGTTGGAGAAATGGTAAGTGTTTTAGCATGTGATCATGGAGTGATATGGGTGATAGTGATGTGTGGTGGTAATGTCATGCTGGTATGGATAAAACAACAACTTGTTTATTAAGTTTCTCTCTTTCATGCATGGCCATATGTGGAAAGTTTATAACATGGTGCATGGCATGTAAGCTTTTGCATGGTGAAATGTGGTAATGAGGACATGTTGGTGTAGTGACCATTATCATGCGCATGGTAAGGTTTTGTATCACTTGGATTTTGAAAATTAAGTGAATCATAACAATGAAGATTATGTTCCATGAAGGTGACTTTGGACATGCATATCTTGATGAAATTTGGATCAAAACGGATGATTTTTGTTGCTTTGTAAAGATGGTATTTCATAGAATGATTTTGATATTGGAAGTAAGTTGAAATAAGGTCTTTAACATGAAGAAAAATAAGGTTGAAAGGAGGTATCCAAAGCTTCCATGGTGTAATGTATTACATGAGTTTTGCATGATCTTTACAAGGGTGATTTTTAGGGATTTTGGAAGGTTAGAACTCTTTGACTTGTGATCCAAATCCCATGGTTCTTGTAACCATTTTGAAGGGGACACTTGATACTACATTTTCTATGTTGGAGGAAAGTGAAATTGAGATTTCAAACATCATGGAAAATGGACTTGAAGTCATGACCACCAAACTGAATTTTGAAACTTAGAAAAATTCTAAGTTTTTTCATTTGGATAACTTAATGATCCCAACTTCAAATGATCATAACTCTTGATCTATAAATCCAAATGAGGCATTCTTTATATGGTTGGAAAGGTGAAAGATCATACTACAACTTTCATTTGAAAAAAAAATTCCCAAATGAGGCTTATATCATGCTCAAATATGGGCTTGAAGATGGCTGAAAACTAAGAAAAACTTTCCCAAAATGGAAAGTTCTTAAGAACCCTAATTTCTAAAAATGGCAAGTTTTCACAACTTTTGATTTTTCATGATTCTTTGGATATTTCTTAATCAAATCTCACCTATTGACCATGTTTGACATGATGAACAAGAATTTGACCTCAAAAGTCAGGAGTTGACTTTTTCCTTAATCAGTTGACTTTATATCCAATTCTCCTGATTTTCAATCAACTATCCAATTGAAACCCCTGTGGATGACATTGATGATCCATAATCCAATCTTAGACATTTGATAACACATAAAACACCATGGAATCAAGTCTTGTCCAAAAAATCAGAAATAAACTGATTTTAAGCAAAACCCTAATTTGGTCCCCAAAAGTCAAGAAAATTGACTGATTCTCCAAACCCTAATTCCTCTGAACATAATGTAGAATCCCTTAAACCAAGATGATTCCTGTGATAAGATGGGGTTAAAACTCCAAGATCCTTGCTTATGAAGGTGTCCCAAGCATAGACATCAAAAACCCTAGTTAAAGGAGCCCAAGTTAGGAGCGTATGATCCTCTTCAATTCCCTTACCAATCTCAATCTCTTGATGACATGGTGAACCATATGACGTGTCTTGAGGCATGAGGTGCCTTTGTGGCTTGATTATTTGAACATATCTTATTCTCCTTGCTTTGTACAATCAATGATAGTGATACCTTTGATACCGTGTGTCGCAACTGCGAAAAACAACCGGCGGAAATAGAACAGAAGAATCGCCACTGAACGTTATTTATCCCGGCGTGGGGAAAGGAATCGATCGAAGAAACCTTAAAAGGGAGAAGACACGGTCATCGCAACCATAGTCCGGATTCGGGAGTCGGTTACGCGAGGGGAAGGTATTAGCACCCCCACGCGTCCATCATACTCGATGGGATCCACGCTTGTTGTCTAATCAAAGGGTGAGTTATCTAAAGCCTACTGCTAAACGAAAACGGGAAAGGGAAAAACAAAGGTGGACTCGCAAGGATCGTCACAATCCTATGCCTACGTATCTTCGTGGGCAAACGAAGAATCAGAGTCGACGTAGTTCGATGGACTACACACTAAAGGGGGAAGGTTGCTCGCCAAGGCATCGCTGTCTTGTGCCTACATATCCTCAATCGGACGAGAAAGAGGAAATCAGAGCAGTCGTAGTTCAACGTACGAGTCGATCAGTGTTTTTTATGTGAGCGACGAGCTCTTTTTTGAAAATGATTTGAAACCCAACAATCCCGAAGGATGAAAAAGATTTGAATTTGTTTTGGTGTTTTTTAGATAGAAATGAATTAAGTTAGTTTATAACTTGTATTGCACTAAAGTCTATGACATAGGAACGAATGCGTCGCACACTCGTCTCAAATAGGGCGTATGCTAAACACCCTAGAAGAGTGAAGGGAAACCCCCCATTCTTCATTTCCTATGTACTTAAGGCTCATGGCGCACAATACGCGTTGCCTTTATTAAGGGTTTTAGACTTGTTATGAGATGAGAAGAGAAGACTCAAGGTTGAAAGAAAAAAAACACTAAGGGAACTCTATCCTAATATTTTCATGCAAAGGTGGCCCTAAGGTTGAGGTAAGAAGGGGAATTCTACCTAATGTTAGCATGCATGGATTGAAACTTAAGGTCTAACCTAATCCAAGCTCAATCAAAGATTAATTTGGACTAGGGAACATACAAAAGCAAACTAAAACCAAGAAAATAAACCAAAAGCAGCAGCTACAACAGCGCTCCAGCACCTGCACAGCAGTAAAAATCTAGCCAACACACCAAACAGCATTTAACAGCTCATGTTTTCAGCACAGAGTCGATGTAAAAAAGCAAACGGCATCACATACAACAACTCACACACAAAGGGACAACAGTGGATTTACAACTTGGCATGCATTCGAATATGACTCAATTATGGCATAACGAACATGCATCAAACATTATACACTCTTCAATCAATCATGATCACAATCACACCACAAACCATGGTAAATAATCCTTGAAAACATCATGAAAGAGTGCACATCATTTGACATTGAACAATTAACTCAAGCATGCGTTCCACAGAATCAAACAAGCATGTGCAATACAATTCCAGCAACGTAAGCAATAATCCACAATCAACGTGGTCAAGAAGTGTGTGCAACATGTTAATTGTATCAAGAAAACAACAATGCAAGCATGAACATTCATCAATGAAAATCAAAAGCCGCGTGTCGAAAAACTGTGTTCATACAATGGTGTGAGGTGCAATAGCATCAAAACAGTTCACAAATATGCATCATATCAACTCATGAAGATTAAAAGTGGAACGAAATCGAAACATGCTAAAAAATGCACAAAAATCACACTCTGCATCAGTGTTAATCGATTAACCATTTGCAGTGCAATTTGGTTAATCGATTAACAGCTCCAAATACGCAAAAATTACACTGGTTAATCGATTAACCAAAATGAACTGGAATTGCTGAATCGATTAACCCTGTACCAGTAGCAGAAAATCAAGTTGAAAAATCACTTTTCAGCAGCACAATCCTCAAGCAATCATCCAAATGGTCATGTAATCAATGACGCACGAAAATTGGGTTCAATCACAACAATCAAACATCATCTAGATCCAACAATCATGAACAAACATAATTAAATTCAAGTAATTTGAGTAAATCACAAGCAAAACCAAGGATGCACATTGAATAAACTGGAATTAAGCTAGATCAAAGCTAGTTCTAGAAATTACTAACCAACAAAGCAGAGAATTGCTTTGGTAAGTGTTATAAGCTGCAATTAACAGATCCAAGCAAGAAATCCCAGGATCTACGAACTCCTTGCAAGTAAAAGCTAAAAATCCAAGCAACAAGCTAACAATCCTTCAAAATCACTTCTAATAAACACTTCTGAAATTCCAGATCCAGATCTAAACGAAAATCACCATGGAAAATAGCAATGGAGTGGTAATGAGAGGCTTTAGCTCAAGAATTAACAAGTTTCACTGAAGAGCTTGTTAACCTCTATGGAAGAGCTCTAAGTGAGGTTGAAAATGGAGGTTGAGAGTGAAAATGTGAGAGAGAATTCTGAAAATTGAGGGTGAATTATGAGTGAAAAATGATGATTGATGGTGAGGTTTGGAATTAATTTGGTTAAATAACCCCTAGGTTAGGAGTTAAGTTTGGGTTTGGAATGAGGTTTAGTGAGTGGAATGGAAGATGGAAATTTGAATTTGGAAAGGGAATGTGGAATTAGAGTGGAAATTGGATGGAAAATAAATCAAATTAGAAACCTCTCTAAATCCTTCTATTGGTGTAAAAATTGAATTGGTGATTAATATTTGGAATAAAAAATGGCAGCGCTGAAAAATGAGGTATCTGGGAAAATTTTGCATTGGTTAATCGATTAACCCATTTTAGTGCAAAATGTGTTAATCAATTAACACATGGGAAATTTGAATTCTGGCGTTTTTTGGAGGGAAACTTGGATATTCGCCTGATTCCGCTTGTTCTGAACCCTGTTAAGCCTCCGAAACTCAATAATTGCTACTGAGTATCACCTGAAATGTGATGTAAATTGCTTTATGCACTCTAAATTACCTGCTGAGGAATAATTGTCCAGTGCCGAATTACTGAGCAAAAATAACTGTCGGAACCTCTGGTAATCAAAATCCTCTATGGAGCAAAATAAATGCTCGAGAAGACCCTGAGAACCATCTGCTTTGCTCTGAATACTGCTGAAACTATCTCATGTACTGATGACACCATGAGCCATTGGAAAATACTTTGATCCCACGCCCAAAAGAACCATGCAAATGAAAAATGACGATGCATAATGAAAGAAACATAAGCCAGTTAGTGCTAGAAACAAAAGGGAAAATTTTGGGGTGCTACAACTGCCCCTATTCAATCTTCCTGGATTTGAGGGTACAGAAGCAGAAGCTTTCAGACAATTCAGATACACAGAGATTGAATATCAAAATAACCACACAAATTTGCACCCTGCAAAGGGAGGGACGACTCCACTGAGGAACAAGTAATAAGAGATATGAAACCAAAACATGGACGAGTGTTGAAAGAACATGGACGAGTGCCAAAGATCAAAACGAACGGGTAACAAAAATCAAAAGGTGCACACAGACGAGTGTCAACTACGCTGGGGATAAACACGGACAAGTTTCGAAATGCACATACCGACGAGTACCAAAAAGAGTAGCCAAAAAGAACACAGGCGAGTGTCTAAAGGTTCAATCACGGACATGTGCAGAAAGAACACGGACGAGTGTCTAAAGGCTCAAACACGGACGGGTGCTGAAAGAACACGAACGGGTGTCTAAAGGTTCAAACACGGGCGGGTGCTGAAATAACACGGACGGGTGTCTAAAGGTTCAAACACGGACGGATGCTGAAAGAACACAGACGAACATGGACGGGTGTCTAAAGGTTCAAACACGGACGAGTGCTGAAAGAACACCGACGGGTGTCTACAAGGTTCAAACACGGACGGGTGCTGAAAGAACACAGACGGGTGTCTAAAAGGTTCAAACACGAACGGGTGTTGAAAGAACACGGACGGGTGTCTAAAAGGTTCAAACACGGACGAGTGCTAAAAGAACACGGATGGGTGTCTAAAGGTTCAAACACGGATGGGTGCTGAATGAACACGGACGGGTGTCTAAAGGTTCAAACATGGACGGGTGCTGAAAGAACTCGAATGGGTGTCTAAAAGGTTCAAACACTGACGGGTGCTGAAAGAACACGGATGGGTGTCTAAAAGGTTCTAACACGGACAGGTGCTGAAAGAACACGGATGGGTGTCTAAAAGGTTCAAACATGGACGAGTGCTGAAAGAACACGGACGGGTGTCTAAAGATTCAAACACGGACGGGTACTGAAAGAACACGGACGAGTGTCTAAAGGTTAAAACACGTACGGGTGCTGAAAGAACATGGACGGGTGTGTGGCGTACGATTTTTGTCAGTGACGTGACCACCTTATCGCCATGGGTTTTCCTCACCGCAATTGTAGGAGTTGGGTGCTACTTTCTGAATTCTTATTTATCCTGTGAAGCTGGAAAGGAAACGGAAGCTATCTCAAACTAACCTTGCACGCAAATGTTTAACTGAACAAATACTTTAAAGAGATCGGGGAGTTCGGGGTCAGGTTATACAATTGGGAGTTGTCAATTACCCATCCTATATGTGGTTATCCACATGTTGTTAGCAATTATCCTTACTGCATTCTACTTACTGGTGTTTGTCTGTTGTGGGTTAGGAAAGTTTCTCCTTTGGGAGGTTTTTGAGAGAGAGCGGGGGGGGGGGGGGGGGGGGGGTTGTTTGATTTCGGGTTTTCCGAGGTTTTTGACGAGTGAAGGTACTGAACCTAAAGTTTTTGATTTGGTGTGCTCGCTAAGATTTCGCAATCTTATGCCTACGTATTCCCGTTAAAGATAAACATGGAAATCAGAGCAATCGTAGTTCCTCCTATTCTATTGGAGGAAATTTGTTTTGGTGTCTTGTTCAAAGCCCAAGATTGAAGCTAGATGAGTATTTGTGTCTTGTTCAAAGCCCAAGATTGAAGCTAAAGGTTTGACTGAGAGAGAATTTGTCATCTCTAAAGGGAGACATCTCGCCTGTTTATCACAATTGTTGGGTGACTGATTATAAAGGAGGATTACTTTAACTGGGATATGTAAATCCAACAATGCCATAATTTCCTTTATAGGGGATTTGTCCTGAAGGAGAAAACTTTAACTCAGTGTAGAGCAATGCCATTTTTCCTTATGAGTCTTTTATGCTAAGAGAGGGACAATGACGTAGATGTAAATAATCCAGAGGTTTGCCACTTACAACAATTAGATGAAAGAAAGAAGTTTACCAGGATAAGAGATGGACTAAAACTTGGATATTTAAATCAACAAGTGTGCCACTTAGAGCAGTTATCTGGAATTAGGGCTTGTTTTGATTTATCTGTTTTGAGATTGTGATATACAAAGAATTGTCTTCCTGCAGAGAGTTTTTGATTTCCTCTGAGGGGATGTTGATTTTTGTATGTGCCTTGATTAAAGCCCAAGGTTGAAGCTAAGAGATTGATTGACTCCTACTGAGGAAGTCTTTATACAAAGCCTAAGAGGAGGCTAGAAAAGACTGACTCAATAAGAGAATGTTTAATTTGTCTTGTACAAAGCCCAAGATTGAGGCTAAAAAGAGACTGACTCTTTAGGGGATATCATTATATAAAGCCTAAGAGGAGGCTAAGAGTTGACTTTTCCAGGGAAATATTTTGTCTGTCTTGTACAAAGCCCAAGATTGAGGCTAAAAAGGATTTTTGACTCTACTAGTGAGAGGTTTTATCTGTCTTGTACAAAGCCCAAGATGGAGGCTAAAATGGGATTGACTCAGCTAGAGAGTATGATTTATTTTGTACAAAGCCCAATATTGAGGCTAACTCTACTGAGGAAAATCATTATACAAAGCCTAAGAGGTGGCTGAAAAGAGAATTAACCCTGCTTAGGGAGATTTTATATGGTGTCTTGTACAAAGCCCAAGATTGAGGCTGAAAGTTATGACTGACTCTACTGGAGAGATATTTATGTGGGTGTCTTGTACAAAGCCCAAGATTGAGGCTGAAAAGGTGGCTAACTCAACAAGAGAGTGTTTATATGGTGTCTTGTACAAAGCCCAAGATTGAGGCTGAAAAAGGGTTGACTCAACAAGAGAGTGCTTTTAGGAGATTGACTCAACAAGAGAGTTCTTTTGAAAAGGGTGATATACTCAACAAGAGAGTGCTTTTGAAGCTGAATCTGCTGAGGAATGTCATTATACAAAGCCTAAGAGGAGGTTGGCTTCTGCTGAGGATTATTGAGATCTAGAGGCAGGTCCAAAATGGGGAATCAACCCTTGCTGAGGATTTACAGAAGAGTTGAGGTATCAGATGCCTTGAGGTTCTAATTTGGGATAGTGTTATATTAATGATAAGCTGACCTTAGCTGGGGGAATTTAGGATGAAAGGCTGAGTTTTAGAACCCATGAGGGTTTTAACTCTACTGGAGATTGATTAAATGACCAGGGTTTTTTCCTATGTTTGTAGGGAACTTGAAAATGTCTTTGAGATCCAAGAGGAGATTAGACTGTCTGAGTCTACTAGTATGAAAGAGTTTATCTTTATATGATGCCCAAGAGGAAGTAGGTGCTTTAAGGGATGAGAATCAACCCTAAAATTGGTCTGAGGTTTTGACTCTTTAGAAAGACTGCTCTAACAAAGGATGACTAAGTTCTGTCCTATACCTTTTAAGAGGTCTTTGGTCCTTGTATTAAGCCCAAGAGAAGGCATGAGAACTTCTAAGAAGCCGGAGGGTCTTTGTACAAAGCCCAAGAGGAGGCGGGGATGCTTTTAGGAAGCCTGTGGGTCCAAACTTAAGAAGAGTTCAAGAAAAGTTTCACCGGGAATAATCTTTTCTTTAGTGAACAGTTCTAGGGTTTGAAGAAATTCAAGAGAGGTTTCACCGGGAATTAATCCTCTCTGCGGAAATGAATTTCTTTTGACAAATTTCTAATAGTGACAGTCTGAGAAAAGTTTCACTGGGAATAATGCCTTTCTCTTTGTTCCATCTTGTATAAGCCCAAGAGGAGGCAAGACTGTATCTGGAATTCCTATGGGGAACTAGTTTTGACTGTGTTGAAAGAGTGACCACTGGCTTTATCTAATCCTAGACCTAATTGTCGGGGAAAACTCTAAGCAGATAATATACAGGCATATATATACAGGTGAAATATATACTGTATGTAAAAAGAGGGTAGGTGGACTTACAAGTAAGCAAGCTTCCAGCACAAACAAATATATATATATATATATATATATATATATATATATATGTGTGTGTGTGTGTGTGTGTGCAAGTATGTAAACGAAAGCTGATAAAACTTACAGGCGAGCAAGCTTCCATTGTAACAACTGTATGGTTAGTTGTTCAAGAAATTAAAGAAATTTTTGATAACAACTATGAATTTGAACCTAAATCAAAAGGGAAAGTTGTTTTGAAAAGATTGGGGCTTATACTCAAGAAGAGGCCCAGATGAAAAACAGTAATCGTACCGTTGGTCTGAAAATTGTATCGGGACTTATACAATGACTGAGGCCCAAATTATTGTATTTACAAAGAGGTGGGGTCTTATACTCTATTAGAGGCCCAAAAGTGTTTAAAAAGGAAAAGAAATGGGACTTACAACACAAGGGTAGGCCCAGATGATTTTGTTTTTGTTTTGAAGGGGAACGATTGCGCCGAGATTTTATCGTATTGGGACTTATACAATGACTAGGGCCCAAAAATGTTTATGTACAAAGGGATGGGACTTACACTCTATTAAGAGGCCCAAAAGTTTGAAAAAAGAAGGAGAAATGGGACTTACAACACAAGGGTAGGCCCAGATGATTTTGTTTAAAAACGACGATCGTGCTGAGGTTTTGAAAACACAGTGGGACTTATACAATGATCGAGGCCCAGAAAAAAGGGTTTTATTTACAAGGGATGGGTCTTACACTCTATTAGAGGCCCAAAAGTGTTTAAAATTTTAAAATCGAGAGGAAACCCTAATTTTAAATTAAAATGTCATTTTTTTCAAAGGAAATTTAAATAATAAATGATAAAATGTGAAATATATTCAAAAAAAAATTGTATACTTTGAAAAATATTTTAAAAAACATGTTTAATCACATGGAAGTTTGAAATTCAATTGGTTTTGAAAGATCAAAGTGGGAATTTCATTTAAAATGTTTAAAAACAAATAAAATGAAATTAATTACAAAAATTCTAACTATATTAAAAAAATTAATATAAATTGGATTTTTTTGTAAAATAAAATATTTAAACATTTTTCTAAATTTTGAGAAAAAGAATCAATTCAAAAACACAAATATTCAGAGAGAAAATAATTTTTGAATCAATTAACAAAAATATCAAAAAATATTCAAATATTCAAAAATTTGAAAAAAGGCGCCAAGAACACTAAGTTCTTGCCCGCGTGCCATGTTTCTGCAGATTTGCATTTTCTCACATTTCTACATAATTTCTCAATGGTTTTGCATGATACAAGTACCAATCTTGTTTGTTTTTGAACAAGGATCACAACCATATAGTTTAATTGCATTTATATTAAGTATGGAGGAAGAAATCAACAGAAAACCTCAAGAACCCTAATTTCAGCATGAACACAATATGGATTCATGGCAATTGATTGAGGGTTATTACTCTACATACATGCATAAACAAGATGGTAACTCAAAAATTCATTCATGATGCATGGATCATAGAGTTTGAAGGGTTCGGGCCTACCTCTTGCAGCTGGTGATCGAGTTTGATGATGGAGGTGTTGCAGCTAGGTTCCAATGATCTGGACAGCTCCCTTAGGTGCCAAAGAGTGTGTTTGAATGCTTGGAGTAGATTGAAATAAGCTGGAACTGGTTGTGGTACCTCAACTGCAACTCTGTCAAGAACTTGTGCAATTGGCTAGTGATTTTGTGAATTTGATGTTCCAGATGTGATTTTGTGTTATGGATCACTTTGTTGCGGTGAGAATCAGATATCAAGCTATTAATTAACTTGAATCACACATCTTTGAAATTCACCACCTAGCTTTGATTTATCCAAAAGAAAGGGTAAAGATCGAAAAACCCTAAGTGCGCTATGCAGAGACACGGCTAAGAGATCTAAGGTTCGGGGGTTGGTTATACTAAGGGAAGGTATTAGCACCCTAAGTATCTGTAGTACTCTACAGGAACCTCTTGTTAGTATTTGCGTTATGTTAAAGTTTGCTTGCCAAGGGAAATTTTCTAAGGGTAAAGGTAAAGACCTATGGGTATGTACACTAAGTTTGCTCGCCAAGACATCGTATCTCGTACCTATGTATCCTGACGGGAATGGAATTAGAGCATTCGTAGTTCACCTCACTATGGGGTAAAAGGGTGTAAAAGAGAAAGTGGAATCCAAGAAGGCATTGGATGTAAAGGAAAAAGGTGGAATCCAAGAAGGCATTGGATGTAAAGGAAAAAGGTAGAAAAAGAAAAAGGTAGCTCGCTAGGATCTCGCAATCCTATACCTACGTATTCTCAAAAGGTACTTTGAGAAATCAGAGCGTCCGTAGTTACCCTCAACGGGGGTGAAGAACTCTTGACTGTGGTCAGGGTTCCAAGGGAAAGTAGGGCGAAAAGCTTGAAGGCAAAGCTTGTGAGGATTGATTGTTTAGGAGAAGAGACTAATGGCTATCTCTTATGAAAGGATTGTGAAGGGTTAAAAGGTGGTGAAGGAGAAGAGATTAATGGCTACCTCTTGTTTATGTTAAAGAAGGGTTTAAGGTTTATAAGAGATTAATGGCTATCTCTTGAGAGTTAGTTTAGAAGGGAATGAAGTATCTATGACCTTATGGTCAATAGAGAGACTTTCCTTTGGAAGGAGGGGAGATAAACTACTTAAGGGCAAGAAGTTTGTAGAGATATTTACATGAAAATGCAATATTGAATAACAAATTATTCAAGTGAAACAAAGTTCACAACATCATACAAGGTTAGCATCAATATGTATTAAGCATCCCTAGATCAAAATGAGCAAGGTATCATGGCAAGAATAATCAAAGCAATGAAGAGTGCTTCTAATAGAAAAAAAGACCTCCATTCTTAACACACATAAGTACCTCAAAAATATTGATTTTTACTAATTCCTTTTTATGTTCAAAAAGTAGGTTCATTAAGGAGCATTTAGCAAAAAGAATGGACAAAAAATAATGAAGGATGAGCAAGTTATAAATTTTTGAAATTAAAGCATGAATTAAAATATGTAAAATAAACAAGTGGTAAAAAATTGGGGAAATGCCCCCCTTGGGTGTTGAACCCGTGCCCTTGTGTGTACAGCCCAAAAATCTTACCAAACCAACCAAGGCATGCGTGTTAACCAGGTATAGCAAAACATTAATATATGTGAAACAAGGTTGATTTTAGGAAATAAAAATAAAAGGACTGGGGCGAAGGGGATTCGAACCCCAGTCCTTATGGTTATATGCGCGCGTGTATTGTGTGTGCTTGCCACTAGGGTGGCTGTTACATCCGTATAAGATACACATCCAAAAATACATAACCTTGCGAAAGCCTACAAAAGTTTAAACATAAAGGCTGCTCACCACATCATAGCCAATACAAGTATGAATCCAACATTGATCAAGACAACATTATCAAGAATAAATGGAACCAAACTGAATTCATTCTACTCAAAAAATAAAAAATGAGAGTTAATCAACATGGAATTAGATTGGCAAGGGTGTCGCTCCCGGGATTTTCATCCTAGTACAAACGCGAAAGTGGCACCGAACAGAGTCGCCAGCAATGTGTATTTATCCCAAGAGAGGGAAAGGAAACACCGCATAAACCTGAAGGAAGGAAAGAACGTGGTCTTACGACCAAGAGAAAGGGTAAGGGAGTCGGTTACGCGAGAGGAAGGTATTAGCACCCCCTCGCATCCATCGTACCCGATGGGATCCACGCTTGCTTGTCTCGATCAAAGGGTGATAGAAAATAATACCGGAAAAGGAATTGGAAATGGAACTGAAAGAAAGAAAGGAGAAAGAATGGAAAAGGAACGAGAAACAAATGTAGGGAAAATAAAAGAAGTGCTCGCATGGGCCCTACCCCATTGCCTATGTATCTCATCGGGAGCATGAGAATCAGAGCGACGTAGTTCCCCTCAACGAGGGTTGCTTTGTTTGTGTTTTTTAGTGGAATACGTCAACGTTCGCATCCTAGCAGTTACGGTGTTGCAGCTCGCTGTAGGGAGACTTAGGCGTTACCTGTTTGCAGTAGAACGGAAATGAGGAGTCCTTAAGACTGGAATGAATGAGATGAGAAAAGAATCTATATTTGTTTTTTGTCTTTTAAAGAAAAGGTGTTTTTGATTATTTTTGTTTTGTAACATGTATTGTATTTAAGTCCCTCATATAGGATCGAATGTCCAACACATTGACCCAAGATGGGCTATATGCTATACATTCCAAGGAAATGTGAGAAGATCCCCCACTTCCTTGTTCCCACATGAAAGGCCTAAATACAATAGGTGTTATGCCTTTATTAAGTGCTTTGGTTGATTAAGAGATGAAGAAATGTTTTGTTATTTATACCTTCAACAAATATTGCATTTAAGTCCCTCATACAAGATCAAATGTTTAACACATTGACCCAAGATGGGCTATAATGCTATACATTCTAAGATTATAAGAGAAAACCCCTTTATAATCTTTTCTTTGTATGAAAGGCCTAAATGCAATAAATGCCTACCTTTATCACATGTTTTTGAATTTTCTTTAAGATATGAAAAGAGAGACTCAAGAGAGGAGAAAAGGTAAACTCTAATGGGAACTAAGACACACCCTAGTGTTATCATGCATGGATATCCTAAGGTTAGTGAGGTTTAAAAGAGAATAAAAAAAAAACTCCTTAGTGTTGTATGTGCTCCTTGCTTGAAGAGAAGATAAAAGAAGATGAGAAGAAGAAGAGAAGGAAGCTTAGTATTCTTCTTACTTCTTAATGAAGTGAAGAAAGAACCTAAGAAGGGATGGTGTGCAATTAAGAAAATGATATCATTACATGCTTCACAATCACACTTTGAAGGCATTAAAGGAGTTAAGGGAAGAAGGTAGGATGTGGAAGCATATCCACATCCAATTTACTTACCACTTGCACCTAAAAATGTTAGAAATATCACATATGAACAAATGATAAGCAAGTAAGGACACAACCAAAGAAGAACCAACAATTAAAGGCTCAAACCACTTAGGGGCAGTAGCTAAAGGTCCTAATTGACTCCTAATAGTAGCACATCTAAATTGGGTAAAAGAAGTGAGGGTAAGTTCTAAGTAACTACCTTTACTTGTGGAAGAAGAAAGAAGATGAAGAAGTAAGAAAGATGATGTTAGAATGGCCAAACAAACCAAGTTAAATCAAGTTCAGAATTCAAACATGTCTTAAAATTCCCTATAAATGTCAATTACAAGTAGCTTAAGTCCATCACAAAAGCATACAATCATTGGTGAATGAATGAAGAAGAGATGAAGTGAAGGAGTTTTCATGTTTTGAATGCATTTAAGTCACCTACATGAGATGGAATGATCATACATTTATGGAATGAGTTGAGAATGAATGAGGTCAGTAGGTTAACATGTTCAAGATGCCATTGATCATGCATGAATGAGCATACAAGTATGAATGGAGGAATATAAATGCAAACACAAGTCATTTAAGTCAAAAAAAGGTTCACATAAGATGTTCAACTTTAGATGAGTAATCAAGACATGGCAAAATGATGCACCACTGACCAAATATGATTCATGCAAGTCTTAAGGTATCTAAGATAACCTAAAAATAAACCTCAAACAATGGCACAAGTGCCTTTCACCAATTAAAGTTAGGTTCATGCAATTAGGGCTCAATTAGAGGTACCTTAAAGAACAATTCAACTAAAAATAGCTAACCACATCCAAAAATCATTAAACTTGGTCAAGATATTCTACAAACAGAAGCAAAACATGTCACAAAATTTCACTCAAAGATCCACAAAATTAGTCATTTAGATTAGGGGTCAAAGAGAGTGAAGAACCAAACTTAATCATGCCAAAGAGTGAAGTCAAAATGTAATGAAAAAAAAATGTAAAAAATTGTAAAAAAATGTTTTTATGAAGTTTAATGTGGTATGAAATGAATGCAACAAGAATGAATCAAGAATGTTTAATGGTTTAGGAGAAATAAAAGTTTGAAGTAAAGGTATGAAAATAGAAACAATTTCCAAAAGGAATAAAAGAAAATCATGAATTAATATTCAAATATTCACAAAATTAGAATTAAAAATAATATAAAATTACTTTAATATGTCAAGATGCAACATGAATTTTTATGTAATTTTTTATGATATTTTGGTATTTTTAAAATGCAATTATGAAACGTGTAGAAAAAAAATGGAAATAAAAATAATATGCAATATGAATGGGGGGTGTGAACTTAGCAAAATATCAGTTCAAATTAATTGGGCTTCAGAAACATGGAGGTGTGGAAAGCAAACTGTCATAGGTCCAATTACGCGCAAAACACCATAATAAGCATGCACTTTCAGTCAAACCAAGTCAAATCATACCAGCCATTGGATCAAGTCCCAGTCAATGCAAAAGTCAAGGTAAGCAAATCAAACACACGCGCATGAGGGCACATATTCGCTATCATACACCACGCCACACAATGTTTAAGTGGATTCAGATAAAACGCATGTGACAAGCACATGCCTTTTAATGTGCTGTCACCCTACAAGCCACACGATCATGCAAAATGGACGTACACGATTAAAACCTACATAAACCCTAACATTTAAAGTCACCGGCCGGAGGGGACCTCCGGTCACCTTCTCCGGCCAACAGCCACCACCTGCAACTTTCACATTTCACCAAAACACACAAATCGCATACCAAAACGCAGAGGAAGTCATGGAGATCAAGGATTCGACCTTATTTTTCACAAGCCACACATACACATAGAGAACAGAGCAGATTAAAGCAAGCCCTAGGTTTTGCAACTAAGCCTCTAAAAGGCCTATCAACTAGCCGGATTTAAGAATGCTCCTATTGAGCTAAAATCAACCAAAAACAAATGATAATGAAGAAAAACTGTGCGTTCAAAATTCAAAGAATCAAACCTGAAGTTGATGGAGCTTGGAATACACAAGAATACCAGAAATAGATGCCTCTTCCTTGAGCTTCACTTGGCCAAATAAAGGCTTGAGAGCTTGAATTCGTGCAAAGAATCAACTGGAATTTGATGCTGAACTGAACCTATGCGCTCTTGTTCTTGATCTCCCAAGTGGAATAATGATGAAGATGGAGATGAAAATGTAGAAGAAGATGTGAAACTCGTGTGAAATCAGAGGAAAAGTGGAGAGAATGTGAGAGAGATTTTGAAGTGTTTTGAGAGAAAAAGTGAGAATGAAAAACTGAAAAAATGAAATGTGAAGTGTGATTTTGTTTTATAGTGAGCTCTAATCAGGGTTGAGTGAGTTGAGTCAAATGAGTCAAGGTGGTTAGAGTGAGTCCACCCTAACTAACTGAGTCAAGTTAGTTAGGGGGCGAGTGGTCAAGGCTGGGTTATGGTGAGGTCAAGCTCATAACAGTTATGGTGGAGCAATGGGAAAAAGAAATGGCACGGTTTGTGAAATAGAAGCTTGTTCATCAGAAACTTGCTAAGCAAGTTTGTCCCTTCTATTCTCATGCAATGCACGTGCCACTGTGCCTAGTGTAAGTAATGTGTGCTTGGTCAAAAGAGGAAACTGAAGTGAAGAAGTGTTTGGTGTGTGAGTGAACCAAATTATGAACTGAACTGTCAATGTACCAGTGCCAACATAGGGTAGTTTGTTGAAGTTTTTCTCTCTAACCATTAAACCATTTGATGAGATTTTGGGGTCTTTGGAAAGAGGATGCATTATAGGACAATGTTGGTTTGAAAATTGAAGTGAAATGATGCCTCAAACATGCCTTAAAATCACCATAAACAGATGGAAAAAAGACTGATGCATGGGCGAGCAATTTGTGGCATGGCAGGGCAAGCTGGCCTAGTGATTTTCAGCATGATCACACCAACTTTGGACCAATATTTCTACCTCATAATTTGATCAAATTAAAATTTGTCCAACATGAACATTGAAGGTGACACTACAAGGAACAACTTTGATGTTGAAAATTTTCTCATTTGAGGCCTCTAACTATGAGTAATTGATCAATACATTTGGCCCACCAAGTGTTTGTGAAAATGACATGCGCGCAGGCCTGGCCAGACTTGGTCATGACATGGTTTTGGCCTACTTTCTTCCAACTTTGATCCATCATATCTCCCTCAATTTTTATCCAATGGAGATGTTCTACACATGGATTTGAAGCTTGAAGCAAGACCTTTTGTTGTGGCCTGGTGGAATTTTCATTTGATGCTCCAATTTTAAATGGCCTTGGTTCAAAGTCTGGTGCAAAATGGCCAAAACTTGCTATTTTTAGTAACCCTACTTCACCCAAAAATGGCAACTTTCTACATCTTGATTTTTTCATGATTCCTTTGGAGTTTCTTGATCAAATTTTGCAAATTGGTCACATATAACATGAATTTTATGAATTTGGCCTCAAAAAGTCATGAGTTGACTTTTTCCTCTGATTATTTGACTTGGCCCCAATTTCCCTGATTTTTTATCTTTCTTCCAATTGAACCACTTCTAAAACCAATTGAGAAGCAATTTTCCACATCCATACACTTAAGAACATGTAGAACACCATGACATCAAATTTGGTCCAAAAAATCAGAGATATCCTGATTTTATTGGAAACCCTAGCTTTGGTACCCACCTCCTAGGAGAAAAATGTGCAGTCTTCAATTTCAAATTCCTCATAGTATGTTGTGTATCCTCTTAAAGGATGATGAGATATACCATTTGAGGATGACTTTGGATCAATGAGCTATCTCTTTTGAGGGTTTTCCTTCAGTTTTTGGGTATTTGCATAATGAGAGGTGTAGTGCTTCAATCTCCCATTGGATCTCACTTCCTTGAGATTGTGGATGATCAATTGAGATGGTATGAGACATGAGAGACTCTTGGCTTGCCTGGAGGCAACTGGATTGCCCCTTTTGTGCTTTGAATGATCCCTTGATTGTCCACCTTCCACCTGATCACATGCCCTGATGGTAAGAAGGATGCTATGCTTCATTTTTCTATGTTAAATGCAATGTAATGTTAATGAGGTGGATATGATATGATAAATGATAATGCCATGCTATGATGACAAAGAGGGAGAGCAAATTTTGGGGTATTACAGCTGCCCCTATTCAAACGCTGTAGACCTGAATGCCTGAAAGCGACTGCTTTCAGACTTTCACGGTATATAGCGATTGAATACCAAATATAACCAAAAATTTGCTCTGGATGATGAAAAAGAAAAGGGACATAAACCCAATGAGACCGCTGGATTGAATCTTCAAATGAAACGTTGTCGGAGAAGTCTGTCTTTTGAACGACGCCAGATGACTACTGGCTTGCCATACTGTCGATGGACTTGGGCTGTTTTGCCAATCTGTCATTGGACTTCAGTGCTTACCAAACTGTCGTCGGAAGCCTCACCCAACTGTCGTTGGACTTTCAACAATGTCTTTTTGAACGACACCAGACGACTACTGGCTTGCCATACTGTCGATGGACTTTCGCTGCTCTGCCAATCTGTCGTTGGACTTTCTACCAAACTGTCGTTGGATTTCTAGTGCTTACCAAACTATCGTGGGAAGCTCTGCCAAACTGTCGTTGGACTTTTACCAATTTGCGTTGGATTTCTACCAATCTGTCGTTGGATTTTAATGATTACCAAACTGTCGTTGGAATCTCACACTTGCCATCTTCAGATGGACTTTAGCAGCTTTTACCAATTCGTGTTGGATTTCTACCAATCTGTCGTTGGATTTTTAATGATTACCAAACTGTCGTTGGAATCTCTGCCAAACTGTCGTTTGGACTTTCATGATTACCAAACTGTCGTTGGAATAACATGACCAAATTGTACGTATGCTAACAATAAATTGGACTTTGGATTGTAAATGAGCATTGCTGAGAATTACACCACTTGCTGGGTAATATCATATGTTGACACTTTGCTGAAGGAGAGATTCTGTCGATCTCTTTAAACCCTGCTGGGGAACTTACCGCGACTCGGCTGGGGAGTATAGCAGCCAAGATTCAATGCTGAACTCTGTGGAGATACCATTACCAAAGATATGATCCTGCCGGGGACCAGGGCTGCTCTGCCGGGGACATCCAAATCTTGGTTGAAAGCCAATCCGTTGCAACATGCTGAGAAAGAATCCTTAGAGATCTGCTGAGGAAAATGACTGTCGGGCTTAGGGTAAATGTCACAATGCCCCCTGTTGGGCGAACTTTCCCTTTGACAACTCCGCTGGGAATAATGAGTTTACAACACACTCTGCTGGAGAAAACTGCTTTAGAGCATCTCTTGTTGGGGCTGCCCTTCGAGAGGGTTTTACAGAAAACCAAACGTCTTCAAACTCTACTGGGGATAGCAGGTCAGGAACATCTTTTGCTGGGGAGATAACATGCCCCAGGCTTGGGAGAGTCCATAACTCCGCTGGGGATTATTCTTCGACAAATTTCCCATGCCAAAACCTGCGGGAGACATGATACTACCACTTGCTGGTACATCCTGCCAAGAGCAAACTCCACAAGGGATGTTATCACTAAAAATTTCGTCTCTTAAGAGGATTTTATAGAAAACCAAACGTTTTCAAACTCTTAGACAAACACTCTGCCTTGAACTACCTTTCACATCATCTGCAAGGTACCGGAGGATTGGCACTCGTTGTCAACCTGGAGTCTTCACTGCATTAATAACCGTTATCAACACAGAAGAAATCCATCTTCGACCACCGTTGCCGCCACGAAACTCGGTGGGATCTCTTGAATGGAAGAATCGACTTAATAAGATACAACAGTATCAAGTCATAGCAAATATCTGCTCGTGGTTACGATCATGCTGCTTGGATCAATCGCGCTCATTACCTGTAACAGAAAAAGAATATGCACATGCCCCAGGATATTGCGTGGTCTTTTGAATCCACCATCCAAGGTCGTTCAACAATCAAAGTAATTTTAATTGTCTTTTTGCATGTTTTTGCAAGACCAAGATATTTTCAAAGTAATGTTTTATTATCAAAAATCGGACGTTTTTGCAAACAAAACAGTAAAATGAAAATAAAAGCTTGTGATTGAATATTCAACTTTATTGATGAAATGCCAAAAATTGGCGAATTTACAATCAGAAGCAAACCCCTGAAAGAGGTGATTGCCATAAAATTGAGAAAAGAAATCTATCCTAATGATAATGCGGAAATTGGATTCCGACTGATTTCTGATTCTGTTATAGCCAGTATATACTCCAACTCTCCTGATTATCTTTGCCTTCAGAAGTTCATGATTGGACTAATTCCTCCTTTGGAATTTTGCCAGTTTGCTGAAGAGTAGAAAACGTACAGATTAATTCAGACTGCAGTCATTCGCTTTAATCCCTCTTTTGTGTGGATCGCCTTTTCAGGTTTTCAATCCACCAGGATACCCATTTTTGCCTAAGTTGCCCTTTCGAGTTTTCAACTTACCGGGTGTACAATTCTTTTCATTTATATCCCTAATTTTTGCCCGAACCTTTATTCTGTTTTTGGTTCGCCGGGATGCCCTTTTTTGCCTGGATTCTTCTTCTTTCTTTTTTTTTTCCAGCGGGTCTCTTTATACGAAGTATTTTTTAACTGCATCTGAATTAACAGGGGATGAAAAATCTTCACCATCCATGGTTGTCAGCAACAAGGCTCCTCCTGAGAAGACCTTTTTTACCACGAACGGACCTTCATAGTTAGGAGTCCATTTGCCCCTGTGATCTGTACTCGGAGGAAGTATTCTCTTGATTACCACATCCCCGACTTTGTAGACTTGAGGTCGAACCTTTTGATTGAATGCCCTCTTCATTCTGCGCTGATATAACTGGCCATGGCATACCGCTGCTAAACGCTTCTCCTCAATAAGGCTCAGCTGATCAAATCTGGGTCGTACCCATTCAGCTTCATCTAGCTTAACATCCATCAATACTCGGAGAGAGGGGATCTCAACTTCTATCGGTAGAACTGCCTCCATACCATATACAAGCGAGTATGGTGTTGCCCCAGTGGATGTGCGGACTGATGTTCTATACCCATGCAAAGCCAGTGGTAACATCTCATGCCAATCTTTGTACGTGATAACCATTTTCTGCACAATCTTCTTGATATTTTTGTTGGCTGCTTCAACCGCGCCATTCATTTTCGGGCGGTACGGAGAAGAATTGTGGTGCTCGATTTTGAAGTCCCGGCATAGCTCTGCCATCATCTTGTTGTTCAAATTAGAACCATTATCAGTAATGATTCTTTCGGGCACTCCATATCGACAAATGATATCTCGCTTCAAGAAACGAGCCACTACTTACTTAGTGACATTGGCGTAAGATGCTGCTTCAACCCATTTAGTGAAGTAATCAATGGCGACCAAGATGAAACGATGGTCGTTTGAAGCAGTAGGCTCAATTTTTCCGATCATATCAATGCCCCACATTGCAAATGGCCACGGAGAGGACATGATACTCAACGGATTGGGAGGAACGTGCACTTTGTCTGCATAGATCTGGCATTTGTGGCACTTGCGAGCATACTTGCAGCAATCTGACTCCATGGTCAGCCAATAATACCCTAATCTCAACAATTTCTTAGCCATCGCATGTCCTCCGGCATGGGTACCGAAAGAGCCTTCGTGCACTTCAATCATCAACAGGTCTGCTTTGTGTCTATCCACACATCTGAGCAGAACTGTGTCAAAATTCCTTTTATACAGCACACCATCTTTGTTCAAGAAGAAACTACCAGCTATCCTTCTTAATGTCTTCTTGTCATTGGAAGATGCCCCAGGCGGGTATTCTTGATTTTTTAAGAAGCATTTGATGTCATGGTATCAAGGCTTATCATCAGACACTGCATCAACTTCAAACACAAAAGCAGGCCTATCAAGATGAGATACATCAATCCTGGGCACAAAGTTCCAACCATGCACTTTGATCATCGAAGAGATAGTGGCCAAGGCATCTACAAACTTATTTTCCTCTCTAGGAACATGGTACAACTTGACAGTTGTAAAGAAGGTCAGCAATCTCCTCGTATAATCTCTATACGGAATCAAATTCTGCTGATGTGTGTGCCAAGTTCCCTTTACTTGATTGATTACCAGGGCTGAATCACCAAAGATATCGAGGGTCTTGATTCGTAAATCAATAGCTTCCTCGATCCCTAGTATGCAAGCTTCGTATTCTGCTTCATTGTTGGCACACCCGAAAGTTACTCGGGCAGTGAAGGGCATGTGAACACCTTCAGGCGTAATAAGGACTGCACCAACTCCGCACCCATTCATATTAACCGCCCCATCAAACATCAAACTCCATTTGGACTCAGGGTCAGGCCCCTCCTCCAGAAGTGGTTCCTCGCAGTCTTTCGCTTTGAGAAACATGATGTCCTCATCAGGGAAATCAAATCTCATGGGTTGGTAATCATCAAGAGGCTGTTGCGCAAGATAATCTGACAGTATACTTCCTTTGATTGCCTTTTGCGAAGTAAATTGAATATCGTACTCTGTCAGTACCATCTGCCACCTTGCAACTCTGCCTGTAAGTGCTGGTTTCTCAAAAATATACTTGACCGGATCCAATTTAGAGATCAACAGGGTTGTATGTGTGAGCATGTATTGTCTCAATCGCTTGGCGGCCCATGCGAGTGCACAGCATGTCTTCTCAAGCATTGAATAACGCGATTCACAATCTGTAAATTTCTTGCTCAGGTAGTAGATAGCATATTCTTTCCTACCTGTCTCGTCGTGTTGACCGAGAACACAACCCATGGATCCTTCGAGCACTGTCAAGTACATAATCAGTGGTCTCCCTTGAACTGGAGGTATCAGAATCGGAGGTTCCTGCAAATATCTTTTTATTTTATCGAATGCATTTTGACAATCATCATTCCACCTGACCGTTTGATCTTTTCTTAGCATTTTGAATATTGGTTCGCAAGTGGCAGTTAGGTGCGATATGAACCTTGAAATGTAGTTCAATCTTCCTAGAAAGCCGCGAACTTCTTTCTCAGTCTTTGGTACAGGCATATCTTGTATAGCTTTCACTTTAGCAGGATCAACCTCTATCCCTTTTTCACTGACAATGAAACCAAGCAATTTTTCGGACCGCACGCCAAAAGTACACTTATTAGGATTCAGTCTCAACCTGAATTTCCTCAGTCTCTCAAACAACTTCTTCAAGTTGATCAGATGTTCCTCTTCTGTCTTTGATTTAGCAATCATGTCATCCACATAGCACTCGATCTCTTTATGAATTAGATCGTGGAATAACGTCACCATTGCTCTTTGATAGGTTGCCCCTGCGTTCTTCAACCCAAAAGGCATTACTTTGTAACAGAAGGTACCCCACGGGGTAACGAATGTCGTCTTCTCCATGTCTTCAGGCGCCATCTTTATCTGATTATACCCAGAGAATCCATCCATGAATGAGAACACTAAAAACTGAGCGGTATTATCAACCAGCACATCAATATGAGGGAGTGGAAAATCGTCTTTAGGGCTCGCCCTGTTGAGATCTCTGTAATCCACACACATTCTGACTTTGCCATCTTTCTTCGGCACCGGTACTATATTGGCCACCCAGGGAGGATAGTTGGTTACTGCCAGAAAGCCTGCATCCAACTGTTTCTGTACTTCTTCTTTGATCTTCAAAGCCATTTCTGGTTTCGTTCTGCGCAGCTTTTGCTTGACCGGTGGCCAGTCCTCTTTCAATGGTAGTCTATGCACAACTATGTCTGTATCTAAACCTGGCATATCCTGGTATGACCAAGCAAAGATGTCAACGTATTCACGTAGCATGACTATCAGCTCTTGCTTTACATCAGCCCGCAGACTCGCACCAATCTTGATCTCTTTCTTGCTTTCCTCTGACCCAATATTGATGATCTCAAGAGCTTCCTGATGAGGCTGAATGGTCTTCCCTTCCTGTTTCAACAACCTAGCCAACTCTTCCGGGAGTTCATAGTCTTCATCACTTTCTTCCTCAGCTTGATAGATCGGATTGTCGAAATCATACGTGGGCATAACAGAATCATTTTCAGAGAAATCCACAGAATCCAGTCTGCATGATTGGGTTTATGCTTTATTTTAGATTATTTTTGCTTGAAAACAAAAGAAAAGAAAGTGCATTATCATTTTTAATTTTCTTTGTGCAAAAATAAAATAAAGAAAGAATAAAGGAACACAAATTTGTAAACAAAAACGTCCTTTTATTGATATTTGAACATTATATGAGAAAATATGGGGGCCCTACAAATGGATCCTCACACCTTGGGCAGAGTGTGGGATTTCATGCATTATGAAAGACAAGAATTGTTACTCTGCATGGTGAACAACATGAACGATTTCTTCGCTAGACCAATTTTGCAACGCCTCGCCTGGAGCCAGTGCATATACCCATCTGTCCAGATAATCTGAGCTTTCAGCGTCATCTTCTATTGCTGAGCAGGACTGGTTGGGATTGATAATTCCTCCACTGTTGAAGTTGATTGGCCCACGGAATCGGGGAACTGGCGTCCGACCCGGCTGGTATCCAATGCCAAACTTATCTTCTTTCACGAACACATCTATAGCTTTACCCCAACCTTGGGCATTTCCGCTCTCGACCACTTCTCTGGCCTGCTTGTACGACGCAATTGATGCACTCGGCCCACCTGGAACATTTGACACCATCGCTGCTGAAGTGGATTCTGGTAAATTATTGATATTCAGGGCTTCAAAAGATTGGCACAAAGTTTCATGAATCTCTCCATCCATTTCCACATATTTAAAAGTGGATAGATGACTCACGAATATATCTTCCTCGTCGCAAACAGTAACCACTTGACCCTCGAACACATACTTGAGCTTCTGATGAAGTGTGGAGGTAACTGCGCCTGCTGCGTGAATCCAAGGTCGGCCCAACAAACAGCTATAAGCAGGCTGAATGTCCATAACATGAAAGGTCGTCTTGAATATCTGTGGACCAACCTGTATAGGTAGTTCAACCTCCCCAAACACTGATCTTTGGGATCCATCGAAAGCTCTCACAATCAGATCGCTGGGTCTCAGAACCAATCCATCTACTTCAATTTTCATCAGGGCCTTTTTGGGTAACACATTTAAGGAAGAACCTGTGTCAACCAGCACATGCGACAAAACAGCTCCTTTGCATTCAAGTGTGATGTGCAGCGCTTTGTTGTGGTTACGTCCGTCTGGTGTCAAATCCCTGTTTGTAAATCCCAACCCGTGGCTCACATTCACATTAGAAATTACTCCCTCCAACTGATTCACTGTAATCTCTTGGGGAACGTATGCCATATTCAGAACTTTCAACAAAGCAGCCCGGTGTGCATCTGAACTCATTAACAGGGATAATATCGAAATTTTAGAGGGTGTCTGATTAAGTTGATCAATGATCTTGTAATCACTCTTTTTGATAACCCTCATAAATTCCTCAACATCATTATCAAAATTGACTTTAGGGTCCTCTTCCTGAGCAGGCACCTTGTCATCAACAACCTGTTTTCCTTTCGCTCTTGCAGCGGCTTCAGCCTCTTTATCATTCCTTAGAGTCTGGGAACCACTCGGTCCACTAACATTCTCAATGCTAGTACCAACGGCCTCTGCCTTCTGCCGACTTCCTCCTTGACGAGTATCAGCTCCATACTGCCACGGAACTGCCCTATTAGACACATAAGCAGCCGATTCAGGAACTATAATCGTAACTGGTCTCGGCCTCTCGGGCACGATGATAGCAACAGGCTCTGCAACAGGCACCTGTATCTCGACTGGATTATAGTAAATGGTAACGGCAGAAACATCCTGTTCTTTCTCTACTTTATCAAACTGAAGGCTTCCTTCGTCCATAAGACTCTGCAGTCCAGCTTTCAATTTACTGCATCCATTAACCTGCTTTAAACAATCCTCGCAATCAGAGGCGCATCCAGGAAATACCTTTCCTTTTAACAGACGTTCTTTTACAATCAACAGCGGAGTCTTCACCAAATTAACATCAGTAATCAAATTCAACTTCTCGCCATCAAAAATGGCATTTGTGCCTGCACCTCCATGATGAGGCATTGGATTGTCATGAACATTCGGCGGCCTAGAGAAATTAATAGCTTTCGCGTCAATCAAGTCCTGAACTATGTGTTGAAAAGCCCAGCACTTTTCTATTGTGTGACCTTGCGCGCTAGAATGAAATTCACACCGAGCACTAGCATCGTAACCCTGAGGTAATTTCCCAGCATCTAGCGGTCTCATTGTCCGGAGTTCAACCAATTTCTCTTTGAGCAATTGTGGTAACAAAGCAGCATACGACATAGGCAAAGGATCAAACTTACGGTCCCTTGGTCTATTATTCTGGAATCGGGGTCTACCTTGCTGATTGGGAGCTTGCTGTCCAGCTGGAACCGGAATGGTTACAGCATCCACTTGATGATACGGCTGAGTCCTGCCTCTGCCCCCTCCTCTATACATAGCGCTGGACTCCCCTTCTCTCTTCCTGGGTCCATTAGCAAAGGGTTTCTTTGAACTTGAAGCAACATCTTGAATCTTACCCAATTTCAACAGACTTTCTATTCGTTCCCCAGCAATAACAATGTCGGCAAACCCTGTGGAAGGACATGCAGCCAATCTATCCAGATACAACCCTTGGAGCGTGCTCATGAACATATCAGCCATCTCGCGATCACCCAGAGGTGGTTGAACTCGAGCAGCCAATTCCCTCCATCTCTGGGCGTATTGCTTGAAGCCTTCCTTAGGATCCTGAGTCATACTCTGCAGCTGAGTACGATTGGGTGCCATATCCAAATTATATTGATATTGCTTCAGAAATGCAGCACACAAATCTTTCCAACTCTTTATACGAACCCCGTCCAGCTTGACATACCATTCCAGGGATGCACCTGACGGGCTATCCTGGAAAAAATACATCCAGAGCTTCTGGTCATCAGTGTAAGCAGCAATCTTGCGATTGTAAGCTTGCAAATGTGTTTTGGGACATGTACTGCCATTGTACTTATCCAAAGCAGGAAGCTTGAACTTGGGAGGGATTCGCACACCCTGCACGAGACCCATGTCTTCTACATCAATTCCAAGAGGATTTTGGCTCTCAATAGCCTTGAGTCTTTCATCCAGCCCTTCATACTTTCGGTCGTCATTGTAGAAACCCATGTCATTGTTGAATGCAGTGAATTGGTCCTCCTGACCATCCTCATTGTTATCAAAGCCCAGATGTGCCCCACCAGTAGGGATTGTGCCAACAGGAGGAGTGCGCACATTACGATTTGGGATTTCAGTTTCCAGCCTCTGGATAGTGGTTCTCATAGCTTCTTGTCCAATCCTCATGTTTTCTTGACCGGTCCTTAGCTCTTGCTGACCTTGAGCAATCCCCTGCATGAGGTTCATGAACTGTTCCATCCTTCCCCTCAAATCAGCTAACTCTGTCTGAACTTGCTCCATTACTCTTGCTTGATTGCGTCAGGTAGAATATCGGTGAACTGGGGTATCAGCTATTGTGCCTGAAAACCAAATAAAGGTTAGCAGGCGCTTGCAAAAGGAAAACCTGCAATGCAAAAATGATATGCAAATGCAAAGTTATGTTTGTCATTTTAAAATGCTTTTCATATCCTGATTCCAATCGTAACCAAGAATTCCTGAAGACCAGGAGTCATGATTAATGAGTTTTGCCATGAAGAGATATTCATATACATCGATCACGGATGTCTGAAGACCAGAAATAGTGATTTTGTAGTGTGCTAGTGTGCAGATATCACATCACATATATCTGAAGATCAGAAATTGTGAACAGAAGTAACCCATTTCATACAAATTCCCAAAACTTCTCAAGCACGTTTGTCGTAGTTTCAGCAACAAAATAAAAAACAGGCAATCAAATGGATCCATCAACAATTCTGATGGTAACCATTAACAACAAAATACAGGGAAAAGAAGATCAGTCTGACAATTCCACATCCTTCAACTTATCACTTGAATACTTGATCTCCTCAAAAAGTATACGGGTACGCTGGTGATTCGGCTTTTCAATCATTTCTTTGATCAAGACATCCCTTTTCTCAAGAGCTTCAGTTAAAGAACCCATATGCAGCATCAGAGCTTCGTCATCACACACTCCTTTGTGTCTCTTTATGCCAGCTTGCGTCTTGAGTATCTCTCTTTCTATCATGGCTTCTTCAAGCTCTTTCTTGGTATTCTTCAGCTGGCTTCTAGCTTCTTCTAACTGTTCTTGACTTTTACCGAGACTTTCCCGATACTTTCTCCTTTGCTCATGTGTTTTTTTAAGCTCCTTGTCTTTAATCTTCGACTGATCCTTTAACTCGGAATTTTCAATTCTGACTTCATCCCAAGCTTGATGAAGTTGGGCTAATGAATCCTTGCTTCGGGCTAAAGCCTGTTTTGTAATCTTGTGAGCCTGACTAGTGTCATCTGCTCCCAAAGTAAGTTTCCGAAAGTACCGAGCTCTGTCATCAAAATCTTCCTCTTTGTCAGCCAAGGTTTTTTCCGCCTTCAATGCTCTCTTTTCCCACTCTTTGTTGTCAGCTAGAGCTTTCTGAAGACATCTGCTCATTGCAGAATTCTCTATCTGCAGCTCTCTGACCATTTTCTTCCACTTCTCACATTCTTCAATAGCAACCATGGTCGGTTGTTCTGGCTGTACTGAACATAAAAGAGGTCCCCTTGAAAAGGGTAAAAGCAATTCCTTTACTTTCGTCTCAATCCACCTGTCATATTAGGATAAGACCTACAATCTCCTTTCCCAAAAACTGCTTTTCCAATTTTATGCTTATCTTTCCAAGAATTTACTACTTCTACCACCTTCGCATCTTTAGTTCCTGTAAAGAATAAAGATTCTTCCACATCTTGCTCTGTAGGAGGATCCCTGGAAGCATACCCAAACTGTCGGATGGCCAAAACTGGATTATAATTGATCCCTCCTTTTCTGCCAATCAAAGGTACATTTGGAAAACTTCCGCATCTTGTGACAAGCTCTATTCTCAACAACCGGTGGTCAAACCATACAATGTTATCAGCAGTTAAACCCATCAATCGTTTAGACCATTTCGCCACATCTTTGGTTTCCACAAAGGCACCTGTCTGAGGCAAATGTTTGAAAAACCAATGACTCAGCAGTGGAGTACAACAACTAACAGATCCTCCCCTTCTTTTCTCATTCTTGTAATGCACGGAATGATAAAAATCTCCTAACAAAGTAGGGACTGGATTTTTAAGGACGAAAACTCTCGTTGCTTGCATATCCACAAAGTCTTGCTGATTGGGAAAGAGAACTAGGCCATATATGCAGAGAGCCAGAATGGAATTGTAAACCGTCCAATTTTTAGCACTTGCAGCCTCTTGGGCTTGTCCAGACAGAAATTCTAACTGAAATCCGCTATCTCCATTTTTACTGCTCACACCACTCTTTACCACTGCCAGATCCATTTGTAACGCAGCAGCAATTTCTTTTACGCTAGGGGAACTACCAGAGAAGAATGGTATTGTCGGCGTGATCGGAATTCCCAAAATAAATGAGAATTCTTCCAGTGTTGGCATCAAAATGTAATCTGGGAAGAGGAAGCATCTCAACGAAGGCTCGTAGAACTGCAGCAGAGTGTGCAAAGCATCATGTTCATACTTAGTGATTGTACGGACCATCCCAACCAAATTCCCGTAGCTCTTCTGAAACCTATCAAGAATACCCGGACCAGCCATATCTATAACTTTGAGCAATGAATCCAAAACAGGGTCTGGAAACTTGTAAGACACATTGTTCTTTCTCTCGGCAACGATCTCTGTTGAACCCATGGATTGGAATCAGAAACGTATTATGCACCTGAAAATGACAAACATAACGGTTATGATATGATAATGCAATGCAAAAGGGCATGTGATCAGGTAATCAAGTGTCTGTGTCTATATTGAACTGTGTGCACTGTGTCTCTACATCGAATCTGGCAATATCTGAGATGAACACTCAAATCACTGTCATAGGATACAATGTCTGAAATCATCATAGAATCACAAGTAAGGTAGGTAGGAGGCTGGGTTTCCTGCAAACCTGTAAACATCCCGCCCATACTCACATGTGGTTCTTAGAAAATAAGGCTTGTCAGCTTCGGAGGTTTGAGAAGCAATAGCACATTCAGCCCGTAGGATACAATGCTATGCCAATCAAAGAGGTCGTCCACTGACTCCCCTTAGAAAATAAAGGTCACCCTATGCAAGTTCCAAAGTGGGCCCTCGGGTGCGAATGGGTTTGCCACAGAATGTGGTCTGCCACTGTCACCGCTAAAGAGGGATATTTCCACTAAGGTCCTCATGATCGGTCACTAGAGTCGACAGCTCTCTAGATCTACATCCTGGAATGCGCAAGATGCGCATGCCACGACGTGTCCCAAGATAGCCTCGTCTAGCTGTGAATTTCGTGAACACCCAACGCACTCCAAACGGCACGTAGGTCCCACTACTCTCCACTCTAATTCTAAGTGTGTACTCAAGCCTGTGTAATGGGCTTATCTCTCAGAAATCCCATCCCGCCAAACAGACAAAGCAGTGCAACACAATATAATATATGATATGTAATGCTAAAGTGCAGTAAATACAGTAATGTACAGTAAAGCCATAAATAACCATACAATAAAACGGTAAATACAGCACAACAATAAACACCCAATGAAAGAAAAACAGACAAGCGCTAGGATTGACTCGCTTAGGATGGACCAGCAATAGGTCAACCTGTCCCCAGCAGAGTCGCCAGCTGTCGCTCCCGGGATTTTCATCCTAGTACAAACGCGAAAGTGGCACCGAACAGAGTCGCCAGCAATGTGTATTTATCCCAAGAGAGGGAAAGGAAACACCGCATAAACCTGAAGGAAGGAAAGAACGTGGTCTTACGACCAAGAGAAAGGGTAAGGGAGTCGGTTACGCGAGAGGAAGGTATTAGCACCCCCTCGCGTCCATCGTACCCGATGGGATCCACGCTTGCTTGTCTCGATCAAAGGGTGATAGAAAAGAATACTGGAAAAGGAATTGGAAATGGAACTGAAAGAAAGAAAGGAGAAAGAATGGAAAAGGAACGAGAAACAAATGTAGGGAAAATAAAAGAAGTGCTCGCATGGGCCCTACCCCATTGCCTACGTATCTCATCGGGAGCATGAGAATCAGAGCGACGTAGTTCCCCTCAACGAGGGTTGCTTTGTTTGTGTTTTTTAGTGGAATACGTCAACGTTCGCGTCCTAGCAGTTTCGGTGTTGCAGCTCGCTGTAGGGAGACTTAGGCGTTACCTGTTTGCAGTTGAACGGAAATGACGAGTCCTTAAGACTGGAATGAATGAGATGAGAAAAGAATCGTTATTTGTTTTTTTGTCTTTTAAAGAAAAGGTGTTTTTGATTATTTTTGTTTTGTAACATGTATTGTATTTAAGTCCCTCATATAGGATCGAATGTCCAACACATTGACCCAAGATGGGCTATATGCTATACATTCCAAGGAAATGTGAGAAGATCCCCCACTTCCTTGTTCCCACATGAAAGGCCTAAATACAATAGGTGTTATGCCTTTATTAAGTGCTTTGGTTGATTAAGAGATGAAGAAATGTTTTGTTATTTATACCTTCAACAAATATTGCATTTAAGTCCCTCATACAAGATCAAATGTTTAACACATTGACCCAAGATGGGCTATAATGCTATACATTCTAAGATTATAAGAGAAAACCCCTTTATAATCTTTTCTTTGTATGAAAGGCCTAAATGCAATAAATGCCTACCTTTATCACATGTTTTTGAATTTTCTTTAAGATATGAAAAGAGAGACTCAAGAGAGGAGAAAAGGTAAACTCTAATGGGAACTAAGACACACCCTAGTGTTATCATGCATGGATATCCTAAGGTTAGTGAGGTTTAAAAGAGAAGAAAAAAAACTCCTTAGTGTTGTATGTGCTCCTTGCTTGAAGAGAAGATAAAAGAAGATGAGAAGAAGAAGAGAAGGAAGCTTAGTATTCTTCTTACTTCTTAATGAAGTGAAGAAAGAACCTAAGAAGGGATGGTGTGCAATTAAGCAAATGATAGCATTACATGCTTCACAATCACACTTTGAAGGCATTAAAGTAGTTAAGGGAAGAAGGTAGGATGTGGAAGCATATCCACATCCAATTTACTTGCCACTTGCACCTAAAAATGTTAGAAATATCACATATGAACAAATGATAAGCAAGTAAGCACACAACCAAAGAAGAACCAACAATTAAAGGCTCAAACCACTTAGGGGCAGTAGCTAAAGGTCCTAATTGACTCCTAATAGTAGCACATCTAAATTGGGTAAAAGAAGTGAGGGTAAGTTCTAAGTAACTACCTTTACTTGTGGAAGAAGAAAGAAGATGAAGAAGTAAGAAAGATGATGTTACAATGGCCAAACAAACCAAGTTAAATCAAGTTCAGAATTCAAACATGTCTTAAAATTCCCTATAAATGTCAATTACAAGTAGCTTAAGTCCATCACAAAAGCATACAATCATTGGTGAATGAATGAAGAAGAGATGAAGTGAAGGAGTTTTCATGTTTTGAATGCATTTAAGTCACCTACATGAGATGGAATGATCATACATTTATGGAATGAGTTGAGAATGAATGAGGTCAGTAGGTTAACATGTTCAAGATGCCATTGATCATGCATGAATGAGCATACAAGTATGAATGGAGGAATATAAATGCAAACACAAGTCATTTAAGTCAAAAAAGGTTCACATAAGATGTTCAACTTTAGATGAGTAATCAAGACATGGAAAAATGATGCACCACTGACCAAATATGATTCATGCAAGTCTTAAGGTATCTAAGATAACCTAAAAAGAAACCTCAAACAATGGCACAAGTGCCTTTCACCAATTAAAGTTAGGTTCATGCAATTAGGGCTCAATTAGAGGTACCTTAAAGAACAATTCAACTAAAAATATCTAACCACATCTAAAAATCATGAAACTTGGTCAAGATATTCTACAAACAGAAGTAAAACATGTCACAAAATTTCACTCAAAGATCCACAAAATTAGTCATTTAGATTAGGGGTCAAAGAGAGTGAAGAACCAAACTTAATCATGCCAAAGAGTGAAGTCAAAATGTAATGAAAAAAAAATGTAAAAAATTGTAAAAATTTTTTTTTATGAAGTTCAATGTGTTATGAAATGAATACAACAAGAATGAATCAAGAATGTTTAATGGTTTAGGATAAATAAAAGTTTGAAGTAAAGGTATGAAAATAGAAACAATTTCCAAAAGGAATAAAAGAAAATCATGAATTAATATTCAAATATTCAAAAAATTAGAATTAAAAATAATAGAAAATTACTTTAATATGTCAAGATGCAACATGATTTTTTATGGAATTTTTGATGATATTTTGGTATTTTTAAAATGCAATTATGAAACGTGTAGAAAAAAAATGGAAATAAAAATAATATGCAATATGAATGGGGGGTGTGAACTTAGCAAAATATCAGTTCAAATTAATTGGGCTTCAGAAACATGGAGGTGTGGAAAGCAAACTGTCATAGGTCCAATTACGCGCAAAACACCATAATAAGCATGCACTTTCAGTCAAACCAAGTCAAATCATACCAGCCATTGGATCAAGTCCCAGTCAATGCAAAAGTCAAGGTAAGCAAATCAAACACACGCGTATGAGGGCACATATTCGCTATCATACACCATGCCACACAATGTTTAAGTGGATTCAGATAAAACGCATGTGACAAGCACATGCCTTTTAATGTGCTGTCACCCTACAAGCCACACGATCATGCAAAATGGACGTACACGATTAAAACCTACATAAACCCTAACATTCAAAGTCACCGGCCGGAGGGGACCTCCGGTCACCTTCTCCGGCCAACAGCCACCACCTGCAACTTTCACATTTCACCAAAACACACAAATCGCATACCAAAATGCAGAGGAAGTCATGGAGATCAAGGATTCGACCTTATTTTTCACAAGCCACACATACACATAGAGAACAGAGCAGATTAAAGCAAGCCCTAGGTTTTGCAACTAAGCCTCTAAAAGGCCTATCAACTAGCCGGATTTAAGAATGCTCCTATTGAGCTAAAATCAACCAAAAACAAATGATAATGAAGAAAAACTGTGCGTTCAAAATTCAAAGAATCAAACCTGAAGTTGATGGAGCTTGGAATACACAAGAATACCAGAAATAGATGCCTCTTCCTTGAGCTTCACTTGGCCAAATAAAGGCTTGAGAGCTTGAATTCGTGCAAAGAATCAACTGGAATTTGATGCTGAACTAAACCTATGCGCTCTTGTTCTTGATCTCCCAAGTGGAATAATGATGAAGATGGAGATGAAAATGTAGAAGAAGATGTGAAACTCGTGTGAAATCAGAGGAAAAGTGGAGAGAATGTGAGAGAGATTTTGAAGTGTTTTGAGAGAAAAAGTGAGAATGAAAAACTGAAAAAATGAAATGTGAAGTGTGATTTTGTTTTATAGTGAGCTCTAATCAGGGTTGAGTGAGTTGAGTCAAATGAGTCAAGGTGGTTAGAGTGAGTCCACCCTAACTAACTGAGTCAAGTTAGTTAGGGGGCGAGTGGTCAAGGCTGGGTTATAGTGAGGTCAAGCTCATAACAGTTATGGTGGAGCAATGGGAAAAAGAAATGGCACGGTTTGTGAAATAGAAGCTTGTTCATCAGAAACTTGCTAAGCAAGTTTGTCCCTTCTATTCTCATGCAATGCACGTGCCACTGTGCCTAGTGTAAGTAATGTGTGCTTGGTCAAAAGAGGAAACTGAAGTGAAGAAGTGTTTGGTGTGTGAGTGAACCAAATTATGAACTGAACTGTCAATGTACCAGTGCCAACATAGGGTAGTTTGTTGAAGTTTTTCTCTCTAACCATTAAACCATTTGATGAGATTTTGGGGTCTTTGGAAAGAGGATGCATTATAGGACAATGTTGGTTTGAAAATTGAAGTGAAATGATGCCTCAAACATGCCTTAAAATCACCATAAACAGATGGAAAAAAGACTGATGCATGGGCGAGAAATTTGTGGCATGGCAGGGCAAGCTGGCCTAGTGATTTTCAGCATGATCACACCAACTTTGGACCAATATTTCTACCTCATAATTTGATCAAATTAAAATTTGTCCAACATGAACATTGAAGGTGACACTACAAGGAACAACTTTGATGTTGAAAATTTTCTCATTTGAGGCCTCTAACTATGAGTAATTGATCAATACATTTGGCCCACCAAGTGTTTGTGAAAATGACATGCGCGCAGGCCTGGCCAGACTTGGTCATGACATGGTTTTGGCCTACTTTCTTCCAACTTTGATCCATCATATCTCCCTCAATTTTTATCCAATGGAGATGTTCTACACATGGATTTGAAGCTTGAAGCAAGACCTTTTGTTGTGGCCTGGTGGAATTTTCATTTGATGCTCCAATTTTAAATGGCCTTGGTTCAAAGTCTGGTGCAAAATGGCCAAAACTTGCTATTTTTAGTAACCCTACTTCACCCAAAAATGGCAACTTTCTACATCTTGATTTTTTCATGATTCCTTTGGAGTTTCTTGATCAAATTTTGCACATTGGTCACATATAACATGAATTTTATGAATTTGGCCTCAAAAAGTCATGAGTTGACTTTTTCCTCTGATTATTTGACTTGGCCCCAATTTCCCTGATTTTTTATCTTTCTTCCAATTGAACCACTTCTAAAACCAATTGAGAAGCAATTTTCCACATCCATACACTTAAGAACATGTAGAACACCATGACATCAAATTTGGTCCAAAAAATCAGAGATATCCTGATTTTATTGGAAACCCTAGTTTTGGTACCCACCTCCTAGGAGAAAAATGTGCAGTATTCAATTTCAAATTCCTCAGAGTATGTTGTGTATCCTCTTAAAGGATGATGAGATATACCATTTGAGGATGACTTTGGATCAATGAGCTATCTCTTTTGAGGGTTTTCCTTCAGTTTTTGGGTATTTGCATAATGAGAGGTGTAGTGCTTCAATCTCCCATTGGATCTCACTTCCTTGAGATTGTGGATGATCAATTGAGATGGTATGAGACATGAGAGACTCTTGGCTCACCTGGAGGCAACTGGATTGCCCCTTTTGTGCTTTGAATGATCCCTTGATTGTCCACCTTCCACCTGATCACATGCCCTGATGGTAAGAAGGATGCTATGCTTCATTTTTCTATGTTAAATGCAATGTAATGTTAATGAGGTGGATATGATATGATAAATGATAATGCCATGCTATGATGACAAAGAGGGAGAGCAAATTTTGGGGTATTACAAAGGGTGTATTCAAAACTGATCCAAAACATAAAATTATGTCCTTCACATTCAAACAAAATTCTTAACTTCAGAATTCAAACTTCAAAATGAGGACAAACATTGCAAGGCATGGCATGGAACGAAGTTGAAGCAAGCACATGATCAAAGCATCAAGACAGCCTTAGAACAAGTGCATTCAGTAAAAGTTTTGTTATCATCCAAAACATATTCAAAAGAAACCATACATTTAGGCAAGGCACAAATGACTCAAATAGGCACACTTTATCATGAGAAGGCAAGCATAGACATCATGTAGTGCATGGTGAATTAAAATTGGAAACAAATAAACATACATCTCTTGGTTGCATGAAAATTAATCCTCAAAATAACTTACACAAACTCTTAGTGAAAGTTGGTAGTGAACATGGTCAGGACATCACACAAATATAGCCTCAAGTTAGTGGCAAATATCAACTCCATACATCTGGTCATTTAATTAAAAACATCAAAGAATAGGTTACATGGTCATGGCATGGTTCAGGTGCATAGCAGAGAAATAATTTGAAGCAGGTACATGATGACAGATAGGATATTGCATTCCAAGACATGGTCAAAATCTAAAAAAACATAAAGGGGGTTAAGAAACATCAGTGCAAGGGTGTGAGAATAGACCTGTCATGACAACATATACTCAGATATTCATGGCATTCTACAACAAGAGCGGGGCTCTGCCCACTTATATCAGTGTAATATCAGTTCCCAACTTCCATGTTATTCACACATAAAGGCTCAACTTGGCATGCTGATATGAAAAGAGACAATCTCAAAGACTCATGGTGTGTGCTAACTCACATGCTTACTTGATCAAGATGCAAGAAACAAACCAATTGACATGGCAACAGTGATCATGACATGGTATAAGCAAAGAAACATCATTAGAACTTGTCAAACATTCATGCCAATCCAAACATTCTAATCACACTATTGACATCTTAGGCACACAAATTTATCATGAAATGGGGATGCATCATAGTTGTAGTTAAAAACAATGGAGAGCAAGCCAATATCATGCATTCATCCTAGTAGCCTAAACCAAACTTTCCAAGCTGCTTTAGCACAATTTCATAAATGAAACTGGATGTTGTCAATATGCCAAAGAGTAAGCAAATTGAACAAACCTGAAGACCTGTATGCTATATTTCAAACATAATAAGCAATAAAGCAAAAGCATACTCTCATGATCAAAAGGCATCATCACTTAATGTTCATTGCAAAGGGTTTGGCAAAGGTGGAATTAACAGCTGCTACAGATGTGTTCAGGAGTAGGGACAAAAAAACTCAGAATGTTATTATGTCGTAAGCTAATTCATCATGAATTGATGCTTAACAATGCACAACAGAAATGAAAAGATTGACTAGTACTTGGTTATGAACATGGAAGCAGCTGTCAAGAGAGCTTGAGAAAATAATGCCAAGTTAACCTGCTACCCTGCACTTGTCATTTCAATCTGACATGGGCAGTCTGATCATGATTTTGTACACATATACGTTAGGAGTTATTGGTAAGGGAGCAAAGAACATAACAAAATTTGGTTATCAATATGACCTCAAACAAGGCCTTCATGCTATTCAAACCAAAACCAACATGGTATGGACAAATGTTTTGAAACAGTTTCAAGTTCAAGATCATAAATACAAAATATCTCAGGTTAACAATAGTGAACAAAGACCTTACATGTCCTCATTTAGGCACTAGCATTTAAACAGCAACAAGGCAAGTTATATGATTATGATCTTATAAACATGAAACAACACAATATCTGGTACTGGCAGTGCTAAGAAACAAAGAAAATCTCATGAGCTTAACAAACACATTGCACTATTCCAACTAGGACTGATAGTTTCATAAAGCTAATAGGTAGATTCAATCCCTATTTTCCATGAGGTCACCAAAAGGCAAGGCTTCCACAACAAAACAGCAAAGTGCTCCCTTGAGAATAGCTATGGCCATGGCATCTCAAGCATGACATTGTGAAATAAGAGACAGTGAGAACAAGGGAAAATCATGATAGTTCAACAAACTACATTTTGCTCAGATAAAACTACTTAAGGGAACAATCACAATATAAAAATGCTAACACATGGTGTTACAAACCAACAACTATCAGTGCACAATGTGGATGAACACACTAATAACACCAACATTTAATAAAAACTCAGGTATGAGATGATCATGGTAATTATCTTAAATAGCATGAGTATGGTTGATAAAAATGGAAAAATACCTAGTGGAATATGTCCACTGCACCCTCAAATGTGCACTGGCTTCTTTGCTCTATCTACTAGCACCAGCTTGCAAGATGATTCTTCCCTCCTCCTCACTTGCCAAGTTTGAACTCTGAAGGTTTTTAGAGTGTATTGTGGAAAGTGTTGGTGTCTTACAAATGAGAACCAGCCTCCTATTTATAGGGAAATGCTGAGGCTTTGAGGTACGGCCAAGAATGCACTTTTGCCAAAATCGTGTGAGCTGTATCTTTTGCTGAACCAAAGTCTTCCAAAATCACTGCTGGTTAGGTCTGATGTGGTGTGTTGGGATTGGTGAGAGGCTCCATGAATAAACAAATGCTTGTTGCTTTGAAAAGTTTCTCTCTCCATGTACCACTTGCACAACCATGACATAAACCTTATTTTAATGCCAACCAAGTTGCTATTTCGTGGCCAAGCATGGATTAAGTTCAAATCCATCATTTGGACTCAGAAACATGGAAACTTGGTGATTAGGGAAGGGTTTGAGAAGTTACACAAAAGTTGGTTTCTTGAGTTTTTGGAATGAAACCTCCAACTTTGAGGATTCGAAACCCCCAGCTCACTCAATGGATGGAGGAGTTCTAGTCATTGTTGGAAAGCCCTCAATGTCCTCTACAACTTTCATGTTCAAGGATTTTTTATTTGAGGGTTAACGTCGTGTGCAAGTTAAGGGAAAAAAGCTGAAATTTCACTAAGTCCTCAAGGGTGAATTGTCTTCCAAGCTTTGTAAATTAAAAACCATGCACTTTTTGAAAAAGGGTCCTCTAATATGTTTTGAAGATCATGGAAGGAGCTTCCATTTGATCTTTGAGTCAATCCATTTGGATGTGTGGTTTGAAAGTTAGGACTGTTTCAATTTTGGCACAAGTAGTGAAATTTCCTCCTTTGAAAAGTTTCATGAACCAAACTTTTCTTCCTTTGCAAGAAACTTCTTAAAACTTGATCTCTCTTGTCTTAACTCATCAATGAGACATGTCATGAGGGTTTGAGGACTTGGATATTTCATTTTGGATCAAAGTCTCTCAGGTTAGGGCCTCAGTCAAAACCCTAATTTCAACTGTGAATTCTCTGGAACAATTTCTGATGATATTGCTTCTTTAATCGTATCTAAGGCTCAATGATGGTCTCCAGGGATGTCTTCTATCATGTGGAGTCAAGTCCTAGGGTTTGAGAACAAATCTTGGTCAAAATCAAAGGCCATGATTGTCTTGTCTTGGAAAAAACTCTAATGGGAGGCAGGGTGAACTTGTGGCTCAAGCTACTTGTGATGAGAGCCAGTCACACTTGAATTCTTGTTGAGTAAGACTTCCAGGATGTAAGTGAGCTCACATGGTTGCATTTGGAGCCTTCTCTTTTTCAGGAGACTTTGTCCTCCTCTTGGTATAAGTCCTGGCTTTTCACAGAAGAAACAAACTTGCAAAATGAAATGGTTAGTTAACAATGCATAGATGATTGAACCTAAATGTCAATGCAAGATGTTATGACATCTAAGGGGTAAAACTTTGGGTATAACACACTCATACATGGTATTTATGAGGTGTGTGTGTGTGATTGGTTTGGTTGGAATTACTCTCAATCTCAAAATCTGATAGTGACTTGAGTTAGAAGGCAAAATTGGAGTGAAAGGGAGATTTTGAGGAAAGCATCAGTTTGGGTGCTTTGGTGTACTCAAATTGATCACAAATGAGCTCTATTTATAGTGTATTTGTCTGATTTTTCCAAATCGAGCAAAATACCAAATTCTGCCTTGTACAAGACAGTTGGAAATGGTGATTTTGAGGGGATCATATCTTCCTGCTCAGGTTGAGTTATGGGAGGCTCTTGTACTTTTTAAAGAGCCCTCATATGGTACAATCCATGTGTGATCATAGTTTGTCTTGAAACTATTTGGATCCCATTGAAAAAATCCTCATGAACATTTGTGTTCAAAGCTAATAACTTAGGCGGATTTTCAGTAAGTGTTGAAAAAGTGTCATTTTCTTCATTTTCGTCATTTTGATCACTCCATAACTTAAAATTCATGAAGAATTAGAGTTTGAGGTAGTTGAAGCTTTTGTAGAATGTAGGAAGACCTACATATCAAGCTTTGGATCACTCAAAATGGCTGCTTGGATCACAAGTTATGATCCTTGGAAGTTGGTACCAAAATCATTCAAATTTAGTAACTTAGAAAATTTTTCAATTTTTCAAGATTATCCCTTTTACAAGTTATCTTGGTTTCTTGATCAATTCTAGTTCAAATGACATTATAAATCATATTTTATAAAAATATGAGTCATAAGGATCATTTTTGCCAAAAAAAAAATCATGTTTTGACTTTTGGCTCCAGAGCGGTTCGGCGCGTAAACCCCTAATTCCCGACTTTTGAGGAATGCATCCTCTGAGGGTCATTCATCTTTACAAATGGATCCCTAGGGTTATTTTGAGCATATTGAGTCATGTTTTGAAGTCTTGGCTCATCCTCTTGTGAAAATCTCACTCTGGAGGTCTTAGTTCTCCAAAACCCTAATTTGGCGACATCGGGTGTTTCGAGGCTCAAAACACTTGGAATGTCACAACTGTGTGCTTGATTTTTAGATGTGAGGGTCCTCTTAATCCTTTTTGGATGTTTTAAGAGGTTAGACAAGTTGAAGATCATGTCATTTCTTGATTGATCTTTTGTCTAAATGCTTTGGGAGGGCTCAAAAACCCTAATTCTTGATTGTGGTGAATGCTCAACTATATTTGGGAGATTGATGAGGCATGAAGGTACATCCATATTATAGTAATGATCCTCAAAATTATGGGAATTTTTGGTGGTCAAAATTTGGGGTATGACAGATGCCCCTATTTAATTTTCTTGGACCCGAAGGTGTGAATGGCGAAGATATTCGGACATTCAGGGTGCAAGAGGATTAAATATCGGAATACCCAAAATTTTGACGGTGGTTATAAATGTCAGTGTTTTGCTCACCCATCTTCTTTTGCTAAGCAATGATACTTAGAAAAGGTAAAAAACTTCCCCTCAATCCTGGTCTTCAGCCACGAAATTGGTCTTAGTTTCTCAATTAAACTTCCCCTCGATCCTAGTTTTCAGCCAAGGAACTGGTCTCAGTTTCTGATATAAACTTCCCCTCGATCCTGGTTTTCAGCCAAGGAACTGGTCTCAGTTTCTGGAATAAACTTCCCCTTGATCCTGGTTTTCAGCCAAGGAACTGGTCTTAGTTTCTTTTGTGATAAACCTCCCCCCGTTCCTGGTTTTTTGCCACAGAACTGGTCTCAGTTTCTAATATAAACTTCCCCTCGATCCTGGTTTTCAGCCAAGGAACTGGTCTCAGTTTCTTCTTGTCAAGTTCCTTCCTTGACAAGGGATACTATTTGCAGCGGTTTTTGTCAAACTTCTCGCCGAGTTTTCTACTGGGGAGATGCCATTTGACGGAAAAAAAAATGAGGTCAAACTTGCTGGGGACACCCATTTGTCTGAGCTGTAGAGGTTTACAAACTTCTCTGTTGGAGATGCCATTTGTCGACTCTACTGGGGAAAACGAGTCTCTTGAGAGACTGTTTTTGCTTGAGGATATTACATCATATTTTTCTCCGGGATCTTTTCGGAGAAATGCCATGTGACGTAATCCAATTTTAAGGTGCTGATGACTTCATTAACATCGAATCTCTTAGGAGAAGAACTGATGTGTTGCCGAGAGTCTTTAGTTGCGAGGCTTTCTCTGGGGATTTTCCTTAATCCGAGAAAGCGACAATATCATCTTCAATGGTGAAGAGTGATGTTTCAAAGGTGTCGGTTGAATGTTGTCTTCCCTTTTCGAGGTTCAAGTTACCAAAGTGGTCGAGGATCATCTCTAATCCAGAAATAAATTGGGGAGAAATTGCTCAGACGATACGTCTCCTGACGAGGAAATAACTGAAAACTCGATTGATAAGAGGACTTTATCACTTGGGGAAATGAGTATGACCAGAGTGATAGTAATGCAATATGAATATGAATATGAATATGAATCAATATGAATATGAATGTTGTCTTCCCTTTTCGAGGTTCAAGTTACCAAAGTGGTCGAGGATCATCTCTAATCCAGAAATAAATTGGGGAGAAATTGCTCAGACGATACGTCTCCTGACGAGGAAATAACTGAAAACTTGATTGATAAGAGGACTTTATCACTTGGGGAAATGAGTATGACCAGAGTGATAGTAATGCAATATGAATATGAATATGAATATGAATCAATAATGCATGATGTATGTATGTTTATGCTGACAAAACTGACACGACTTGCAGACTAATGGATGAACACTACTGGATACTCGGCCACTGCGGGGGAATGAAAAGTACCATTGGTCCAAGATAGCAATCCTGCCTTGCTTAGGAGAGGTAGTCCCTGTGGGGAGAAAGAATCATTCAATGGGAAAATCATATCTGAAACAGTTGATCCTTTGTTCAGGTGCTCTGGTTTAGAAGGAGTACTTTGATTCTGCACTTTGAGGTTCAATCACCTTCGGAGAAACTATCGATGTTCTGTTTTGATGTTCAAAGTCAAAAGGAATTGCCATCTTTATTTTAAAAGCAGAAAAATTTTGACAAGTAAATTCATTTTTGTTTTATTTCAAGAATCGTTTATCATGTTAAAAATGTCATTCTGTAAAGCTAAAACAAATTAGAATTTCAAACAAAAGCACTAGGGCTAAAATTTTATTGATAGAATGGAAATCAGCCAAGCGCGTGATCCCATAGAGTATTTACAAAGTTTAGAAAATGGTAATCTAAGGGAAAAGGGCTACATTGAAACATAACGACCGTTATCCTTCTACCAACTTTGAATTCTGGACATCTCGAGCTTCCGTCGAAGATGACCTTGACTGGAGTTTTCTTGATGGATGGTGTGACTGCTGAGGAGTTGAACTGATCAGACGTAGTTACTTTCCATTAATCCCTAACTTTTTCCTGGATTGTACTTTGAGATTTCCAATCCATCGGGATGATTTTTTTTTATTATGTCTCTAAATTTTGCCTGGACCGCCCTTTCGGGTTTTTAATCCACCGAGACATTTTTTTATTTAGGCGAAGTATTTTTTGACTACATCAACATTCGTGGGGTAGGCAAATTCCTCTTCATCCATGGTTGCGAGTCTCAAGGCGCCGCTTGAGAAGGATTTCTTGACCACATAAGGGCCGTCATAATTTGGAGTTCATTTGCCCCGGGAATCAGTGAGGAATGGTTATATCATTTTTAGCACAAGGTCTCTTTTCCTGAAGACACAGGGTTGGACCTTTTTGTCAAACGCTTTCTTCATTCTTTGCTGATATAACTGACCATGATATAGAGCCGTTATTCGCTTTTCTTCTATCAAATTTAGTTCATCGTGTCGACTTTGACACCATTCAACTTCTGTTAGCTTAGCTTCTATCAATACACTGATTGATGGTTTCTCTACTTCTATGGGAAGCACTGCTTCCATGCCATATACTAGAGAGAAAGGGGTTGCCCCTGTTGAAGTGCCGACAGATGTGCGATAACTGTGAAGAGCAAAGGGCAACATTTCATGCCAGTCTTTGTAGGTTACAACCATCTTTTGAACGATCTTCTTGATGTTCTTGTTAGCCACTTCTACCGCTTCGTTCATCTTGGGTCGGTAGAGAGATGAGTTATGGTGTTCGATCTTGAACTCAACACACAACTCTTTCATCATCTTATTGTTCGAGTTAGATCCATTATCTGTAATGATCTAGCTTGGAACACCATAACGGCAGATGAGATTATTTTTTATAAATCAGACCACCACTTGTCGGGTTACATTGGTGTGTGACGCTGCTTCGACCCATTTGGTGAAGTAGTCAATGGCTACCAGGAGAAGAAAGGCCATGGAGAAGAAAGAACTTTGAGATGCATTGGCGGTACATGGATTTTATCTGCGTATATCTAACACTTATGACACCTTCTCATGTACTTGTAGCAATCAGATTCCATCGTCAGCCAATAATATCCTGCTCTCATAGTTTTTCTCGACATTGTGTGTCCGTTGGCATGAGTGCCAAAGGATCCTTCGTGAACTTCTTTTATCAGCATATTAGCTTCTGGTCTGTCTATGCATCAGAGCAAGACCATGTCAAAGTTTCTCTTATAGAGTGTATCACCGCTCAGGAAGAAGTTGCCTACCAGTCTTCTGAGAGTTTTCTTGTCTTTTCTTGATGCCCTAGATGGGTATTCTAGTTTTTGAAGGAAGCATTCGATATCGTGATACCAAGGGTGGTCGTCTAGGACTACTTCAATCATGAAGATGTAGGCGGGCCGTTCTAGGCACATTATGTCAATCTTAGGTACTACGTTCCATTGACCTACACTAATCATGGAAGAGAGAGTGGTTAATGCATCAGCCATGTGATTCTCTTCACGAGGGAGATGGTGAAACTCGATTATGTTGAAGAATGGTAACAACCTTCTCGCGTAATCTTTATAAGGAATTAGTCCTGATTGGTATGTGTTCCAATCTCCTTTGATCTAATTGATAACCAAGGCTGAGTCTCCATACATATCCAAGTTCTTAATCCTCAAATCAATTGCTTCTTCGAGTCCCATGATACAAGCTTCGTATTCGGCCTATTTGTTTGTACACTTGAACGTTAGTCTGGCAGTGAAAGGAATGTGGGTACCCTAAGGCATCACGATGATTGCCCCAATTCCGTTTCCATAATTATTGACAGCTCCGTCAAATATTAGTCACCATTGGGAACCTGGTTCTGGCCCTTCACTGGGTAGAGGTTCATCGCAATCTTTCATTTTCAAGTACATGACATCTTTGTCTGGGAAGTCAAATCCGACTGATTCTTGATTGTCAATCGGTTGATGAGCCAAATGATCGGCTAAAATACTCCCTTTGACGGCTTTTTGAGCATGGTACTCTATGTCATATTCTGATAACAACATATGCCAACGGGCGATACTTCCCGTGAGAGCAGGTTTTTCAAAGACGTACTTGATCGGATCCATTTTGGAGATTAACCAAGTAGTGTGACAAATCATATACTGGCGAAGACGTTTGGCTGCCCAAGCCAGAGCACAACAAGTTTTCTCGAGCACAGTGTACCGAGTCTCACAGTCGGTAAATTTCTTGCTCAAGTAGTAGATGGCATACTCTTTTCTTTTGGTTTCGTCTTGTTGGCCAAGTACACAACCCATTGAGTCTTCCAAGACTGTTAGGTGGAAGATCAATGGTCTTCCCTCCACTGGAGGTGACAGGATTGGTGGATTCAACAGATATTCATTGATACTATCGAAAGCTTTTTGGCAATCTTCGGTCTATACGCAACTTTGATTCTTTATGAGTAGTTTGAAGATTGGCGCGCATGTCGCAGTCATGAGAGATATGAATCTGGAAATGTAATTCAGACATCCTAAAAATCCTCTGACCTATTTTTTAGTCTTTGGAGAAGGCATTTCTTGAATGTCCTTGACTTTGTCAGGATCAACCTCAATTCATTTCTGGCTAACGATGAACCCCAAGAGTTTTCCTGAGCAGACACCGAATGTCCATTTGTTGGGATTCAAGTAGAGTTTGTACTTCCTCAGACGCTCGAATAACTTTGACAAGTGTGTCACAGGCTCCTCTTCTATTTTAGATTTGGAAATCATGTCATCGACGTACACTTCGATTTCTTTGTGCATCATGTCGTGAAACAGAGTAGTCATGGGCCTTTGATAGGTTGCCCCGACGTTCTTCAGACCGAACAGCATTACCTTGTAACAAAAGGTGCCCCATGGGGTGATGAAGGAAGTTTTCTCCATATCTTCCGGTGCCATTTTGATTTGATTATAGCCCGAGAATCCATCCATGAAGGAGAAAACTTTGAACTTTGATGTACTGTCTACCAACATGTATATGTGTGGCAGGGGAAAGTCATCCTTTAGACTTGCTTTGTTCAGATCCCTGTAGTCTACACACATTCTGACTTTTCCGTCCTTTTTCGAAATTGGCACTATGTTGGCTAACCATTGAGGATAATCTGAGGTGGCGAGGAAACCCCTTGTCAATATGTTTATGCACTTCCTCTTTGATTTTGATGGCCATGTCTGGATGAGTCCGTCTCATTCTCTGTTTCACCGGAGGACATTCTGATCTTAACGGTAGGTGGTGTTCCAAGATGCTAGTATCCAACCCTGGCATGTCCTAATAAGACCAAGCAAATACATCTGGAAACTCTTTGAGAAGTCTTATGAAGCTTTTTTTGACAATCGGACTGAGCAGTGCCCCAATCTTAACTTCTTTTCTCTCTTTCTTCTGAACCCAAGTTGACCATTTCCAACGGCTCTTTGTGAGGCTCAATGGACCTCTCCTCTTGTCTGAGTAATCGGGAGATCTCCTCTGGAATTTCTGCATCTTCTTCTTCTTCAGCTTCAAATACTGGGAATCCAAAGTTGGGAGAAAGCATTGGATCGTATGTTTCAACAGGGTTTAAAACAAGCAATCTGCATGACATGGTGATTTGTTTTTTAGAAGAGATAGAGAGAAATGCAAGAGTGTGTGTAGTGTATTTTCTGAAAAATGCTTATTTTTATTTTTGAGTTATTTTTAAGATTACCATTTTCTGAAAAAGTGAAAAGTGAAAACAGTAGTAAATGCAGAAATTACAGAATAACGTTTATTTATTTATTTATGATTTTGTCGATTCTTGAAACTACAGCCCTATAAAACAAAACTTTGTCGCTTTGGACAAAGCGAAGAGGGACATTTACAGAAAAGTGGGCCCTATAAAAACATCTGTTTCACCTGGGCAGGGTGAAAGGTTAAAACAAAGACAGCAATTACTTAGACTTATGGACGACTTTTGGGACATCGACAGCAACCCATTGGCGATGAACTCCTCGATGAATCACAAAGTTTGGTATCTTTTTTCTTGGTTTGTCCTCAGAAATGACGCTGATTTCTGGTGGAGCAGGATCGTTGGAGTCTTCCTCCCATGCAGAGTTATCGTAAATGAACTCTTCTATTGTATCTTCTTTAGTGTTTTCACTCTCAGGCGGATCTCCCCATCCAGTTGGCTGGATGTCTTCGAGCCTGATGCGAGAGCTTTCAAGAGCAGTATACTTGACCAAAAAGTCGTACTTTCCACTTGGTTCTCCTAAGGTGTCCCATACTTTCGTGGGAATAGAGGTGTCATCTTCCTCGATGACGTTGACTTCAGGAAAAGCATAGTTGATGAACTTTTGTCCTGCAATCTTTGCAGATTCATTGTTGTGCGGATATCTTCGAAATGTCCTGAGTAATGATCCCATGATTTGGTGGGGACGCATGTATTCTTTTTAATATTTTGCTCAGCTGATATGCATCATCGGGCTGACTCTTTTTCCCTGAGTCTTCTGGGTACGGCTGCCAGATAGGCAAGTCATCCAGGGGATCAAAATAGTCATAGTCAAAGTTTTCTTTCATCAGAGTGCTCTCCTCTAATGAGTTTGGTGGATCATGGCATCCCTCAGGATCACAATCTCCGTATATCATTTTGACGTCTAATCTTGTTATATATCACGGATTCTGCGTAGGCAAGCAAAATGGCGTATGCATTTATCCCTGAGACATATAACCGTCCTCGTTGAGATAGGACTTCCACTCTTCATCTGTATCAGAGGAGTCACTCTCATTGATGATGTGTACTTCTTGAGACACTGGGTGGAAGAAGCCTTCACTACGGAAGAATTCCTGAATGGGATGAACATTTTCATCTTTCTTAGTCTGGGTACAGGCTGAAGAGAAACCAAGACCTTTCTTTTTCTTGTTATCAGCAGGAATGACAAGCTGTCCCCATCCTTTTGCGTTGTTACTCTCTATATCTTTGAGAACGTCTTTGTATGATGAAATCGACGTCCCTCTTTCTGGTCGATTCTAATCGTTCAGCGATAGTGCTTGAAACTGGATTCCAATGACCTCCTCAGGTTCTACACAGGAGAATGATGATAAGTTGCTCACTATTAATTGCATGCTCTCCACAGACTGTGACTAGTTTGTCATTCTTGACGAACTACAGCTTCTGGTGAAGTGTCGAAGTGACTGCCCCAGCTTCGTGTATCCAAGGTCTTCCTAATAAACAGCTGTATGCTGCCCGGATGTCCATGACCTGGAAAGTGACTTGGAAAGTGTGAGGACCGATAGTTATGGGAAGGTCAACTTCACCGATAACTGTTTTTCTGGATCCATCGAAGGCTTTGACGATGAACTCACTACCTCTCATCAGAGATTCTTGAAATGATAGTCGCATCAGAGTAGATTTTGGCACAACATTCAGAGCTGATCCTGTATCTACCAGTACGCTGGCTAAAGCATCGTCCTGGTAGTTGACTATAATGTTGAGCGCCATATTGTGATTTTTACCTTCTTCCGGAAGTTCTTCATCACTGAATCCTAAGTTGTTGCAGGAAGTTATGTTGGAGATGATGCTGTCAAATTGTCTTATCGTCACATCTTTTTCTATGAAAGCTTGCTCTAAGACTTTTTGTAGAGCTTCCCTGTGAGCTTTGGAACTGAGCAAGAGAGATAGCACAGAGATTCTTGATGGAGTTTGCAACAGTTGGTCTACAATGTTGTACTCGCTTTTCTGGATGAGCTTCAGCATCTCATCGTTGTTCTTTGAAAGATCGGGATTACTGGATTGCCCGACTGGTTGATTGGGAACTTCTGTTTGAGGTTCCTTTTCCTTGGCAGGTTCTCCAACTCCTCTGTTGAAGATCCAGCCGCTCCATGTTACTTGACTGATGTCGGCAATGTTTAAGATGAAGGGTAATGGAGTTTCCTTTCCATTTTCGATTGTTGTTGCACCGTACTTGTAAGGGATAGCTTTATCGGATTTGTACGGTATTGGTCTCGACAGATAGAGAACCACATGAGCCTTTTGATTCTTCTGACCGTTATAAGCAACCTCAATCAGTTCCTGGTTAAGAACCTTTCTACTGTCCAGAGGAATTCTCGATCATCGAGTAGGGGGATTATGGCACAAACGTCTTTGGCCATTTCATGATTGGAGATTAAGACAACGTCTTTGCTTTGATCAGGGAGATAGTTGGGTATCCCGTTGGTCGTCCCAAAACTTGAACATGGTCGGATCTCTTTGTGGTCCAACTGATTTTGAAGAGTCGCTCGTACGAGGTAGCATCCTTGGTTGTTCTCTAAGCAAACTCTACAGCGCTCATAATTGTGTGGTGGCACCCGGCCACGTCCGCTTTGTATGCAGTGCAACTTCACTAGATCGGTTTCCATCGAGCGGACATCTTGACTTTGATATCTATCAGGATTCTCGTTAGTCATATTGATCTATTTTATAGCTTCATCCAAGTAAATTGGAAGCCACCAGTGGTCTAACAAGTGTTGAAGTGTTCTTTGGACAAGTGCGCATCCTTGGTCATTTTTACAACACACTTTACAGTCTTGATAATCTTGTGAAGCCAGAAAGCCAAGCCTGGCCTGCTTAGCGTGTAATTCTACCAGACTGGTATTCATCAAGCGAATATCAAAGTTCTGAATCATATTGACTTGATCATTATTTCTCTCTTGATAGTCCTGAATCCATCCGAGATCTATCTGACGCTGGAGGGCCTCTTGTACAAAAGAGCATCCCTGATTGCTTATTGAGCAGATTGGACAAGCATTGTAATCATGTCGTGGCAGATCATGGTATTGACTTTGCCTTGAGTGCATTGCCACCAAGTTGACGTTCATCACCAGAATGTTGTGGTTCTGAATAGTGTTGGGATTTGCGTGAGCCATATTGACTTCACAGATTCGATGATCTTGAATCCATCCGAAATTCATTTTTTCCTATAGAGCTGATGGCACTATGGAACATCCTTGATTATTCTTTGAGCAGATATCACATTGATGATAATTGTGAGGCGGTACATGACCGTACCCGCTCTGTCTACAATGCATCCTGACCAGATTGGTTCCTAATAGGAGTACATCGTGAATCTGATAACTGCGGCTAATTTCTTCTTCTATTAACTTTACAGCACTCTTCTCGTGTTGAGGCAACGGGTTCGTCTGAACATTTGGATTAGTATCTTTGAAAGATAGGACCCCGTTCCTGACAAGCTTCTACACATCAGATTTGAAGCTGAGACAGTTTTCAATGTTGTTCCCCGATCCTTCTTGATGATAGGGGCAAGTTTGATCCGCTTTGAACCAGAAATGCGGATTTTCTGGTACTGTAAGAGGAGACCTGGTTTGGACATGCCCCTAGGCCAGTAGAAGTGTTAATAGTTCTACGTACGACATCAGTATAGGGTCAAACCCTGGTGGTCGTGTAGTACGATTATTGTTGTTGCACTGTGGATGAGCCTGTTGAAGAGGCTGTTGTATCCTTTGATGATACTGTTGTTGACTTGGTTGGCTCTGAGCAACCTGAGGTTGATACATCAGAACCGGCGTTGGGTTGATAGCAGGAGTTACTGCTGCTACTGGTAGATACCTTCACCTTTGCTTTTTGAGAGAGATATTACCAATATCTTGCTCTTTTTTCTTTTGGAAAGCACTACCGTATCTTTTGGTACCGCTTGATGATTCTGTATTTTTGACCAAACGTCTCTCTCAGACTGCCTCCTCAAGGCGCACTCCCATGTTCACCATCTCAGTAAAGTCGTTGGCCGCACTGGCGACCATTCGGTCGTAATAGAATGAGCTTAAGGTTTTCAAAAATATCTTTGTCATCTCTTTTTCCTCAAGACGGGGACAGATCTGGGCGGGAATTTAACGCCATCTCTGAGTATATTCCTTGAAAGTTTCCTTGTCCTTCTGCGACATTGCTCTGAGTTGATCTCTGTCCAGTGCCATGTCCAGGTTATACTTATACTGCTGAACAAAAGCTGCCCCAAGATCTTTAAAAGTAATGATCTTGGTACGGTTTGAGTGCGGCACCGGTTAAACTGTCCTGGAAATAATGGATCAGTAGCTGTTGATTTTCTGTCTGAGTTGACATCTTTCTAGCGTAAATCACCAAATGACTTTGAGGGCAAAAGTTGCCCTTGTATTTTTCAAAGTCAGGCACCTTGAATTTGTGAGGTATTTTCACGTTAGGGACCAGACAAAGGTCTGCGGCATCCTTTCCGAATAGATCCTGACCGCGAATGACATGCAGTTCCTTCTGCATCTCCAGGAATTTCTCCTGGGACTCATTAATTCTTTCATACATGTCTTTGTTTCCACCAGAAATTACTTGTGGAATCTGTCCTTCTGGAGCAGTGTGTACCACTGGTGGTGGTATAGTCATTACGGCGATGACTCTTGGTGCTACTATGCCCCAAAGTTTGTAACCTTCAGGAGTTGCCGTCATAACTCTTACGTCTTCGCTTTCCCAAAGCTTGTAACCTTGAGGCCCAGCGGTTCCTGCTGCAGTTTCTGGGTCTTCAGTGACCGGCGGGATGTATCCTTCAGTGACAAAGTTGATAGGCATGCCCCAGGGGCGATCTTTAGGCATGTTGTACCGAGGATCATATGTTTTCACTATGGGTGTAGATGTGATCTCTGAAATCACAGTCCTTTGTTGTTACCTCTGAGCTGTTGCCAGGGATTGCATGTCACTGTGAAGTTTTTTCAGATCTTCCTTCAGAGCATCGATTTCTTCTCTCAGCTCTCTGTTCTCTTCCTCGAGATCGTCCATTTTCTTTTGTCGATTGGCCCGAGTATTGTACGAATGAGACAGTTTGACTCTAGAATCGTGACACATACGTGAGACTCGAAGATAAGAAGAACGTGTTATGTGAGAATGGTGAATGATATGCAAAGTTATATATATTTATTATTTTTTTCTTTAATAAAAAAGAAACTTCAACAAATAGATTGCAAATATCATACAGTGGGGAGACCCCTTGTTTTATAGAATTTGAAAGATTGCAGAAAGGGAAAATACAGTATTTCACAAAGTGCTGTAAAAGGAAATGTCTAAAGTTATGGATCCTGAGTCCTCTCTGAAGAGAACTCAGATGCTGGTTCTGGTATTTTTCCTTTTCTTTGACCGGGGCTCTTCAGCCATTGTTGGGTTGTCAGTCATTTGCCAAGTGAAAAGGGCGAGCAGATTTCTTCGGTCTTCTTGATTCTCCACAACATGTTGTTCTAGTATCTTAATTAGAGCATCCTTTTCTTTTAACAGTTCCTGAATTTTGGTACACTCCACATTAAGGATTCGGTACTTATTTTTCCAAGTAATTTTCTCCCGTTGAACTTTGTTGAGGGCAACCTGGAGTTTTTCCATGTCAAACATGAAATAAATGACAAATTCCTTTAACGGAAAAACTTCTTGACGAGGGTAAGGCATCCTCAACTTGAGAGCTCTAGTTTGCACCCAGTGGAGATAAGGTTCCACTGAGGTACAATTTGGTCTTCCTAGAGACTCTCTTCCTTTCTTGTGAACATGTTTCCAGGCATGCACTATTTCCTTTTTTAGTGCCCTGTCATTTTCCCCTTCCTTGAAGAAAAGACCTTCCAGGTGTGCATTATGCGGGATATGCCTCATCGGGTATCCGAGTTGACGGTGAACTAAAATTGGATGATAGTTGATTCTTCCTTTAGTTCTTATGAGGGGTACATTAGGAAAATTTCCACAACTGTCGATGATCTCTACCCCTTCATAAATCCTATCATACCAATCTATGTCGGAGTTGGTATGAGACATGATTCTCTGTGACCAACGTAGAGTATTCTTGTGATCCCAAAAAGCAGCAGACTTGGGTAAATGGGAAATGAACCATTTGTAAAGCAAGGGTACACAGAATGTGATCATTCCTCCGCTGTACAGATTCCTTAAGTGTACAGAATGATAAGCATCTGCAAGCAGAGTTGGTACGGGGTTTCCAATCAGAAATATCTTAATAGTGTTGGTATCAACGAAGTTATCTATGTTAGGAAAGAGGAACAACCTGTATGTAAGTAGGACAAAGATATCCTCGAAAGCAGTAACGTTCCCTATACTGGCGAAGTACAGGGCTTTCTCCACCAAAAACTTGGCTGGTAAACCTTGGATTCCTCCTTTGGTAGTCATGTGAGTCCTGACTTCTGACTCGTCCAAACAAATGGCTCTTGCGATGACCCGATCCTTTGGAATTTCTTCCAGTCTAGAAAAGGAGCTTGATCAGTGATAGGTAGATCAGTCAGATGAGAGTATTCTTCTAATGCTGGTGCCAGTTGGTAATCTGGGAATGTGAAGTAGTGATAAACCAGATTGTAGAACTGGATTAGTGTAGACAAGATTCCTTCAACTACATGGACCATTAACAGAGATAACAACCCTCTGTACTTAGCTCTAAAAGCATCAGGGTTGGTGATCATCCTTGTCAACCCCCTTAAATCCTCTAGTTTTGGAGCCTTGAAGGTGTACTTGTGCGTCTTTCTTCTACCGAAATCCATAACGCAATCTTTCTCTCTAATATTTACAATCATTGTTTCAGTTTAATTTGAAAAAAAAGAGAGGAGAAAAGAAATTTTTTTTTATTTGTTTAAGAGTTTTTTAAATGAATGCATGAATGCAGCACACAAAAACATTGAAAAAACATGGGTTCAAGGGTTCAATGTCACGAGCATGGTGTCATGGCTCTACCCATCCCCAAATGTTGTATTCTGTTCAATTTTTGTACCAGTAGGCCGGATCCTAAGGTTCCCAAATTCATTGACCCCCCTAGAGATAACAACAGCGAGCTGGTTCACCCGAGCGAGCTGTAGCATCCTAGGGTAATCTCATTTGAGTGTAGTATCGCGTATCAACTATTTCTGATAGTCACCGCACTACCAAGTGGTCATAAGGTTAATGCCTACTAAATCCTCAGGTTCACAGGCGCCGCATTAGGAAAACTCTGCTTTCACAACGAATCCTATGGGCCCTCGCCTGATTTGGTGGTCTACCAGGTTCGCTTATTCGGGATTCACTCCCTATAAGACCCCCCCGTCTATACCACCCCTTATCTTAGGTTTCTCTCAAATTTTCCAGATGCGTATCAATCACATTCCCATTGACAGAAAAATTTCTATAATATGTAGAAAAATTTCTAACCTAGACCTCTTAGGAACTATAATCCTAGTCCTAGACAGACGGTCCCCAGCAGAGTCGCCATTTTCCTGTGGAAAATGGTGATGAATACCCTAAAGATAATCCTAGAGACTCCCCAGCAGAGCCGCCATTTTCCCGTGGCATGCGATTTTTGTCGGTGACGCGACCACCTTATCGCCATGGGTTTTCCTCACCACAATGGTAGGAGTTGGGTGCTACTTTCTGATTTCTTATTTATCATGTGAAGCTGGAAAGGAAAGGGAAGCTATCTCAAACGAACCTTGCACGCAAATGTTTAACTGAACAAATGCTTTAAAGAGATTGGGGAGTTCGGGGTCAGGTTATACAATGGGGAGTTGTCAATTACCCATCCAATATGTGGTTATCCACAGGTTGTTAGCAATTATCCTTACTGCTTTTTACTTACTGGTGTTTGGGAAAGTTTCTCCTTTGGGAGGTTTTTGAGAGAGAGAGAGAGAGAGAGAGAGAGAGGGGGGTTGTTTGATTTCGGGTATTCTGAGGTTTTTGATGAGTGAAGGTATTGGACCTAAAGTTTTTGATTTGGTGTGCTCGCTAAGATTTCACAATCTTATGCCTACGTATTCCCGTTAAAGATAAACAGGGAAATCAGAGCAATCGTAGTTCCTCCTATTCTGTGGGAGGAAATTTGTTTTTGTGTCTTGTTCAAAGCCCAAGATTGAAGCTAGATGAGTATTTGTGTCTTGTTCAAAGCCCAAGATTAAAGCTAAAGGTTTGACTGAGAGAGAATTTACCATCTCTAAAGGGAGACATCTAGTCTGTTTATCACAACTGTTGGATGACTAAGTATAAAGGAGGATTACTTTAACTAGGATATGTGAATCTAGCAATGCCATAATTTCCTTTATAGGGGATTTGTCCTGAAGGAGAAAACTTTAACTCAGTGTAGAGCAATGCCATTTTTCCTTAGGAGTCTTTCATGCTAAGAGATGGATAGTGGCGTGGATGTAAATAATCTGAGGCTTGCCACTTACAACAATTAGATGAAAGAAAGAAGTTTACTAGGATAAGAGATAGACTACAACTTGGATATTTGAATCAACAAGTGTGCCACTTATAGCAGTTATCTGGAATTAGGGCTTGTTTTGATTTATTTGTTTTGAAATTGTGATATACAAAGAATTGTCTTCCTGCAGAGAGTTTTTTATTTCCTCTGAGGGGATGTTGGTTTTTGTATGTGCCTTGATCAAAGCCCAAGGTTGAAGCTAAGAGATTTATTGACTCCTACTGGGGAAGTCTTTATACAAAGCCTAAGAGAAGGCTAGAAAATACTGACTCAACAAGAGAATGTTTAATCTGTCTTGTACAAAGCCCAAGATTGAGGCTAAAAAGAGACTGACTCTTTAAGGGATATCATTATACAAAGCCTAAGAGGAGGCTAAGAGTTTACTTTTCTGGGGAAATCTTTCGTCTGTCTTGTACAAAGCCCAAGATTGAGGCTAAAAAGGATTTTTTACTCTACTGGTGAGAGGTTTTATCTGTCTTGTACAAAGCCCAATATTGAGGCTAACTCTACTGAGGAAAATCATTATACAAAGGATTGACTTAGCTATAGAATATGATTTGTTTTGTACAAAGCCCAATATTGAGGCTAACTCTACTGAGGAAAATCATTATACAAAGCCTAAGAGGAGGTTGAAAAGAGAATTAACTCTGCTTAGGGAGATTTTATATGGTGTCTTGTACAAAGCCCAAGATTGAGGCTGAAAGTTATGTCTGACTCTACTGGAGAGATATTTATGTGGGTGTCTTATTCAAAGCCCAAGATTGAGGCTGAAAAGGTGGCTAACTCAACAAGAGAGTGTTTATATGGTGTCTTGTACAAAGCCCAAGATTGAGGCTGAAAAAGGGTTAACTCAACAAGAGAGTGCTTTTAGGAGACTGGCTCAACAAGAGAGTTCTTTTGAAAAGGGTGATTTACTCAACAAGAGAGTGTTTTTGAAGCTGAATCTGCTGAGGAAAATCATTATACAAAGCCTAAGAGGAGGCTGGCTTCTGCTGAGGATTATTGAGATCTAGAGGCAGGTCCAAAATGGGGAATCAACTCTTGCTGAGGATTTACAGAAGAGTCGAGGTATCAGATGCCTTAAGGTTCTGATTTGGGATAGTGTTATACTAATGATAAGCTGACATTAGCTAGGGGAATTTAGGATGAAAGACTGAGTTTTAGAACCCATGAGGGTTTTAACTCTACTGGAGATTGATTAAATGACCAGGGTTTTTTCCTATGTTTGTAGGGAACTTGAGAATGTATTTGAGATCCAAGAGGAGATTAGACTGTCCGAGTCTACTGGTATGAAAGAGTTTATCTTTGTATGATGCCTAAGAGGAGGCAGGTGCTTTAAGGCATGAGAATCAACCCTAAAATTGGTCTGAGGCTTTGACTCTTTAGAAAGATTGCTCTAACAAAGGATGACTAAGTTCTGTCCTATACCTTTTAAGAGGTCTTTGGTCCTTGTATTAAGCCCAAGTGAAGGCATGAGAACTTCTTAGAAGCCAGAGGGTCCTTGTATAAAGCCCAAGAGGAAGAGGGGATGCTTTTAGGAAGCTTGTGGGTCCAAACTTAAGAAAAGTTCAAGAAAGGTTTCACCGGGAATAATCTTTTCTTTAGTGAACAGTTCTAGGGTTTGAAGAAATTCAAGAGAGGTTTCACCGGGAATTAATCCTTTCTGGGGAAATGAACTTCTTTTGACAAATTTCTAATAGTGACAGTCTGAGAAAAATTTCACTGGGAATAATGCCTTTCTCTTTGTTCCATATTGTATAAGCCCAAGAGGAGGCAAAACTGTATCTGGAATTCCTATGGGGAACTAGTTTTGACTGTGTTGAAAGAGTGACCACTGGTTTTATCTAATCCTAGATCTAATTGTCTGGGAAAACTCTAAGCAGATAATATACAGGCATATATATACAGCTGAAATATATACTGTATGTAAAAAGAGGGTAGGAGGACTTACAGGTGAGCAAGCTTCCAGCACAAACAAATATATATATATATATGTGCAAGTATGTAAAAGAAAGTTGATAAAACTTACAGGCGAGCAAGCTTCCATTATAACCGCTGTTTGGTTAGTTGTTCAAGAAATTAAAGAAAGTTTTGATAACAATTATTAACTTGAACCTAAATCAAAAGGGAAAGTTGTTTTGAAAAGATTGGGGCTTATACTCAAGGAGAGGCCCAGATGAAAAGCAGTAATTGTACCGTTGGTCTGAAAATTGTATCGGGACTTATACAATGACTGATGCCCAAATTATTGTATTTACAAAGAGGTGGGGTCTTATACTCTATTAGAGGCCCAAAAGTGTTTAAAAAGGAAAAGAAATAAGACTTACAACATAAGGGTAGGCCCAGATGTTTTTTTTTTGTTTTGAATGGCGACGATTGCGCCGAGATTTTATCGTACAGGGACTTATACAATGACTAGGGCCCAAAAATGTTTATGTACAAAGGGATGGGACTTACACTCTATTAAGAGGCCCAAAAGTTTGAAAAAAGAAGGAGAAATGGGACTTACAACACAAGGGTAGGCCCTGATGATTTTGTTTGAAAACGGCGATCGCGCCGAGGTTTTGAAAACACAGTGGGACTTATACAATGACTGAGGCCCAGAAAAAAGGTTTTTATTCACAAGGGATGGGTCTTACACTCTATTAGAGGCCCAAAAGTGTTTAAAAATTTAAAATCGAGAGGAAACCCTAATTTTAAATTAAAATGTCATTTTTTCAAAGGAAATTTAAATAATAAATGATAAAATGTCATATATATTCAAAAACAAATTGTATACTTTGAAAAATATTTTGAAAAATCATGTTTAATCACATGACAGTTTGAAATTCAATTGGTTTTGAAAGATCAAAGTGGGAATTTCATTTAAAATGTTTTAAAACAAATAAAATGAAATTAATTACAAAAATTCTAACTATATTGAAAAATAATATAAATTGGATTTTTTTTGTAAAATAAAATATTTAAACATTTTTTTGAATTTTGAGAAAAAGAATGAATTCAAAAACACAAATATTCAGAGAGAAATTAATTTTTGAATCAATTAACAAAAATATCAAAATATTCAAAAATTCAAAAATTTGAAAAAGGGCGCCAAGAACACTAAGTTCTTGCCCGCGTGTCCTGTTTCTGCAGATTTGCATTTTCTCACTTTTCTCCATTATTTCTCAATGGTTTTGCACGATTCAAGTACTAATCTTGTTCGTTTTTGAACAAGGTTCACAACCATATAGTTTAATTGCATTTATATTAAGTATGGGGGAAGAAATCAACAGAAAACCTCAAGAACCCTAATTTCAGCATGAACACAATGAAATTCCATACACTATGGATTCATGGCAATTGATTGAGGGTTATTACTCTACATACATGCAAAAACAAGATGGTAACTCAAAAATTCATTTATGATGCATGGATCATAGAGTTTGAAGGGTTCAGGCCTACCTCTTGCAGCTGGTGATCGAGTTTGATGATGGAGGTGTTGCAGCTAGGTTCCAATGATCTGGACAGCTTCCTTAGGTGCCAAGGAGTGTGTTTGAATGCTTGGAGTGGATTGAAATGAGTTGGAACTGGTTGTGGTACCTCAACCACAACTCTGTCAAGAACTTGAGCAATTGGCTAGTGATTTTGTGAATTTGATGTTCCAGATATGATTGTGTTATGGATCACTCATACATGATGTTTATGAGGTGTGTGTGTGATTGGTTTGGTTGTAATCACTCTCAATCTCAAAACCCGATAGTGACTTGAGTTAGAAGGCAAAATTGGAGTGAAAGGGAGATTTTGAGGAAAACATTGAAATTCTAGTATCAGATGTGTGATGTTAAGTGTGATGTCACAACAACACAGTCTGCTAAATGAACAAGACAATAAAACAGTCAATCAACACAATGAATTGTTCACCCAGTTCGGCCTAACTACCTACATCTGGGGGCTACCAAGCCAGGGAGGAAATTCACTATTAATAGTATTAAATTACAGACTCAACAATCCCAGTTGACAATCTCCTAACATAATCACTACCCAATGGCACTTCAACCTAAGAACCTCTTAGATATGAGATACCACTCACTCCCCCTTAATCACCTCAGTGATACAACTCAAAGATTACAAAGTTCACAACTTGATCTTGCTTAAAAGCTTTGATCAAGAACAATACTCTCTTGCTTAAAAGCTTTAGAGAGGACAATTTCAACTCAAACAAACTATACCAAGTCAAGCATGAATGGCTTACAAAACACAAACGAAAACTCTAACAACTGATACTCAGTATACACTCTCTAGTCTTCGTGTCTTCCAAGTAGGGTTGTGGCTGCTTTAAATAGAAACTCAGACTTGGGCTTGGACTCCTCCAAATATCTGATTTGATTTGAATTTAAAACAGATTTTATCTTCAAATCTTTTCATATCTTTCAGCCCTAAAAAAATAACAAGATCTGCTCCATATCTGATTGCAACAGAAAGAATCTAATCCAAGATCTTCGCCTGCAATCTCTCAATCAGATCTTCTAATAACTAATTAAAACACACGCAGCCCTAAAAACACAACAACTGATGTTCTGTCACTCAATGTCAAGACATCGTTTTTGACATCAGTACACAAAACTGCAACCCTAACAAACTTAATGTTAGTAACTCATGTTAAGACATCAGACATATGACATCTTCAACAACAACATTGTTTTACCAAAATTCTAGCCAATAACAAGAACTAACAACATCAGTTTGGGTGCTTTGATGTACTCAAACTGATCACAAATGAGCTATATTTATAGTGTCTCAAGTTTGTTTTGGCAGCAATAGTGTGTGGCAACTACAACATGTCTGTGGCCAATGGTGATCAAATGGAATCTCAAGTCTCCTCTAGCCATTGACTTGAGGTTAGAGCACAGGCCTATGGTTTTTTGGTTCAGAGATAAGGCTTGACTCATTCATTTAATTTTGCCTCAGTTCATGCCACCTTGATGCATCCATTGAATGCATTGAAACAAAATTTGAGTCTTGGCACTTTTTAGCCTTTTTAGGTTTGTTATGGCTATATGTAGATTCTTGGACTTAGGAGGCTTGGGGATCAGATCATTCCCCTTTGATTTCATCCTATGATGTGTACAAATGGATGACAAGGCTTGAATTTGTCTGATTTTTCCAAATCGAGCAAAATACCAAATTCTGCCTTGTACAAGACAGTTGGAAATGGTGATTTTGAGAGGATCATATCTCCCTGCTCAGGTTGAGTTATGGGAGGCTCTTGTACTTTTTAAAGAGCGCTCATATGGTACAATCCATGTGTGATCATAGTTTATCTTGAAACTATTTGGATCCCATTGAAAAATCCTCATGAACATTTGTGTTCAAAGCTGATAACTTAGGCAGATTTTCACTAAGTGTTGAAAAAGTGTCATTTTCTTCATTTTTGTCATTTTATCACTCCATAACTTAAAATTCATGAAGAATTGGAGTTTGAGGTAGTTTAAGCTTTTGTAGAATGTAAGAAGACCTACAAATCAAGCTTTGGATCACTCAAAATGGTTGCTTGGATCCCAAGTTATGATCCTTGGAAGTTGGTACCAAAATCATTCAAATTTAGTAACTTAGAAAAAATTTCAAATTTTCAAGATTACCCCTTTTACTAGTTATCTTGGTTTCTTGATCAATTCTAGTTCAAATGACATTATAAATCATATTTTATAAAAATATGAGTCATAAGGATCATTTTTACCAAAAAAAATCATGTTTTGACTTTTGGCTCCAGAGCAGTTCGGCGCATTAACCCTTTATTCCCGACTTTTGAGGAATGCATCCTCTGAGGGCCATTCATCTTTAAAAATGGATCCCTAGGGTTATTTTGAGCATATTGAGTCATGTTTTGAATTCTTGGCTCATCCTCTTGTGAAAATCTCACTCTGGAGGTCTCAGTTGTCCAAAACCCTAATTTGGCGACATCGGGTGTTTCGAGGCTCAAAACACTTGGAATGTCACAATTGTGTGCTTGATTTTTAGATGTAAGGGTCCTCTTAATCCTTTTTGGATGTTTTAAGAGGTTAGACAAGTTGAAGATTATGTCATTTCTTGATTGATCTTTTGTCTAAATGCTTTGGGAGGGCTCAAAACCCTTAATTCTTGATTGTGGTGGATGCTCAACTATCTTTGGAAGATTGATGAGGCATGAAGCTACATCAATATTGTGGTAATGATCCTCAAAATGATGGGAAATATTGGTGGTCAAAATTTGGGGTATGACAGGGTGTCTAAAAGGTTCAAACACGGACGGGTGTCTAAAGGTTCAAACATGGACGGGTGCTGAAAGAACACAGACGGGTGTCTAAAGGTTCAAACACGGACGGGTGCTGAAAAAACATGGACGAACACGGACGGGTGTTTAAATCAATATGGTGACTTCACTGGGGAATGAAATGATGAATCGAACACAGACGAGTGTCGGAAGAACAAGGACGGGTGTCGAAAGAACACAGACGGATGTCGAAAGAACACGAACGGGTGTCTAAGGTATCAATACGGATGGGTATTGAAGTAAAAGAGATCCAACATGAACGGGTGTCGAAAGAACACGGACGGGTGTCTAAGGTATCAATACAGACGGGTATTGAAGCAAAAGAGATTCAACATGGACGGGTGTCGAAAGAACACGGACGGGTGTCTAAAAGGTCAATACGGACGGGTACTTAAAGAACACAGACGAGTGTCTAAAAGATCGAAAACTGACGGGTGTCGAAAGAACACAGACGAGTTTCTGAAGTCAATACGGATGAAGTATTGATGAAATGAATCAAACATGGACGGGTGTTGAAAGTACACGGACGGGTGTTTAACTAATGTTAACAACTCAGAAGGGATAAATCAAAAGACCTCCTGGACGAAGGGATGAAAAGAACAGAAACCACAGGCCGACAATCCCGACAAACAACTCTGCAGGGGAATACCAGATAGTCTCTCTGTAACGCCCCGGTTTTGTTAGATTTATTTAATAGAGTAGATTTAATTGGTTTTGGTTTTATATTATTTTATTATTGACTTTTATTTGACAAAATGTTATTTTTCATCATTGTTTATGTTTTATCGCATTTTGAGGGCGTTTGCGAGATATTTGAGTTTGAGGGGTAAAATAGTCTTTTAGGGGTTTAGATATTTTATATAAATAGGAAGTGGAAAGAAAAAGAGAGAAAAGAAAGAAAAAGGAAAGGAAGAGGAGAGAAAAGAGGAGAAGAGGAAAATCAAAGATTCTCCGTTTCGAGCTCGAATAATCGGGTAAGGGTGAGAAGTTTCAATTATATCTTGCTTGTGTATGTATATGTGTTGTTTGTTGTAAATGTTTTGATTGTTTCGTGACTTTTCGTATCGATTGGAATTAGGAGCGATTGATAGAAATCGATGTTTTCGCGGATGAAATTCGATATAAACCGCGTAGAATACTCGTTGATTATGTCTAAACATGTTTTGGTTGTTCTGGTATGAATTAGAAGGGTTTGGGTGATAAAAATGATGTATTTTGGTCCCATATGACCTAGGTTGACGCTGCTGCGATTTCTGGGTTTCGCAGGTTCGCCTAGCGAACCCCAGCGAAGGAACTGGCGAATGTTCGCTAGAAGGTTCGCCTAGCGAACTTTAGGTCTGTTTTCCACTGCCTTGGTTCGCTAGGGTTCGCCTAGCGAATACTGGAGCGAACATGATATTTTCCAATTTTGTTTTCGTCGTAATTTTCAAACCGTAAGTCCGTTTTGGTCGCCGTTCGAAGCGTTGGAAAGCCAATGAAAAGCTCTTTCTTTTTAAAATGGTTTGGAGGGCAGTAGATGAATTATTTAAGTTGTGATTTTGAAAAAGTGTTGGTTTGTCGGATTTTCACCGTCGTATTGGTGTGTGAATGATGTGTTATCATGCTATAGGCTTTTAATATGTATCATATGGCTTGTGTGCTGGTATATTATGTGAATATATGTGATAAGTGTTGGTGATGATGGTTTGTGGTGTTATGGAGGAATAAACGTGTGTTTTGGGTTTTGATTTCAATGTGCGATAATGATGTGTTGTGAGTAGCATTTGATATGTAAATCCCTTGTGTGTGAGGAACTATGATGTTGTTGTGATTTGTGGTATGTGATATGATTGTGGTATTTTATGGCTTGTGATGAAGTGCATTGTTTATGTGAAATTTCAATGTATGTTGTGTGGTGGCATTTAGGGTTTGAAATGCATTGTTTGAATTGCTTTGCGATGCATGAATGTGATGATGTGGAAGCATGTGATAAGTTGTTGTAATTGTTGTGGTTGTGAATTGTGGCCGAAAGGAAAGAAAATGCCAAGTGTTGTATTTGATGATTTATGCATGATTATGAATGTGTGCATGGATGCAATGTGAGTGTCATGAGTCATTGTATGCCAAGCATCATAATGTGCATTGTGAAAACGTCCTGAGTGACGGTTTGATTCCTGAGGGAATATGCTATACCATCGTGTGCCTCGAAAATATGAGGCGATGCCTGAGGACTTAAAGCGATGGGTATAGACGATTGTGGGCTCCTTTGGAGACTTAAAGCAATCCTTAACGTCGTGGGCCTCGAAAATATGAGGCGATGCCTGAGGACTTAAAGCGACGGGTGAACATCGTAGGCCCGACGGGGAGTTACTTGAGATTCTCAGTAACGAGCGATGGTTCCAATAGTTCCTGAGTGGACTAATGACGTGACAAATGACGTGACAATGGAAGTCGGTACCGCATGGCATGTGCATAGAGTCGTTGTGTCGATCTATGTGCATTTGCATAAATCATGAATTAATTGTGCATGGAAATGTGATTGTGATTGATGAGATGAAATATGTGCAATTGAATTGAATGGTATATGTTTGATTGGAATATGTGATTATGTGTGAGAAATGTGAATGGATGCATTATGTGTGAAAAATCATGATTTGATTGATTATGTGTGGAAATTGTGCATTGATTTGTTATGTGTTGAGATTGTAATAGCATTGGTAATTTGATGTGCATATGTGATAAATGCTATGACTTGGTATGCCTTATGTGCAAATGTGTAATTATGTTGGTATAATTGTTCTATGCTATGTGGTTGGATTGTTAGAAATATGTTATACATCTATGGCTTGCTACATGTATTGGTATGTGACGTGTGGGGTGAGAATAACTGTGTATGTGATTTTATGTGTTTTTGCATATTATTATGCAATCTCGGTTTAGTTGTTATTTCTCACCCTTCTGCTGGAATATGCTTTTTATGGCATAGTGCAGATTGTCAGCTTTAGAGGCGTGAAGGCAAGTGGAAGAGTTAGATCTTCGTTTGCTTAGGTCTTGGTGTCTGCTCTGATACGTAGCACGGGAGTCGGGGAACGCTTTAAGTTAATTGTATATAATTGTTGAATATGTTTTGTATGATCTTTGTATGTATATTTTGATGTTCTAAAACGATTCATTTTGTAAAACAAGTCGGTTATGGATCTTTCCGCTTTATTCCATAATTGACATTCATTTTATATGGAAAAAGGTTCCCTATGGGGTTATCCTGTTTTGTGCTATGTATCAAAATAATTGAGCAGGGTTTGTATTTTCTTTCTTTAAGTGTGACATCCCTGTTTCCTGTTGGAAAAATAAATTTTTAGTTACTCTGATTTATATTTGTATTATTTATTCGCGAGGGGAATTGGGGTGTTACACTCTCCGAATGGTCAAATCCATTGCTTGGGGAATAGAGTTGAACAATATCTCCCAAATTACTGTGCTTCCTACTGGGGAAACGCCTGGCAAATGAGAACTCAAACCTGGCCTATGCTTCGAATGCATATGTTTGAATTTTTCTATGGCGTAATGCTCCATACGAAATGGAAATGCTACGCGTTTGGGAGGATGCCATGCAAACGATGCTTATGCTATGCAAAAGAGGCCCCTCAGCAGAATAAATACTGAAGACGAAGGCAATTCCACCGGGGAAGACAAACTAAATTGTCCCTAGGGTCACGAACCATGCTGAGGAAGTCAAACTGAGCGACCTTCCTGAACAACAAACTCTGTTGAAGATGAAATCCAAAGATAACCTCCCGACTTCTGGGGATTATAAATACCCTTGTTGAAGATAGCACCCAAAATCTGATACTTCTTCTCTGCTAGGGGAATTAAGAATGATAACTGCTGAGGATGGAACCCAAAGATCTTGATACAGAAGAGTGCCAATGACAATTGGACTTAAAACCTGCTGGGGATATCAACCACCGTTGATCAAACCATTGCGAGGATTAACACCAAACTCTGCTTGGGGAGAGGAGTTAATAATACCAAACCTGTCGGGGGACTTATTGAACTTAACCTGCTGCTGGAGAGATGACTTTACCCTGTTGGGGATAAAATATATTGTTGTTGGGGAGACTACACTTCCGATTTGATGAGGACAGTAACATCAAGACTCTGTGGGGAAGATAAAATCTTCGTCGGGGACATCAAAAAAGTCTCATGTTGGAGATGCAGCACTATCCTGCCTGGGGCAATCACCTTCTGAATGCTTGTCGGGGAATAATAGACCGCCCATGACATCGGCTGGGGAAACAATCCTCTGCACTCTTGCTGGGGAGAGTACGCTCTGCTGAGGACGATGAATTTTTAGTGCTGGGGAGAGTAACTCCACTGGGGAGAAATAATCTTGCTACCTCGTAGGCATACGACAAAATGCATTGTCTCTATGGTCATAAACTCTGCTCGAGAACCCAACCAAACCTCTGTTCTGTAATAAACATTTGCTGAAAATGCCCCAGGGCTCTACTGAAGGGAAAAACCAACGGCAATTGGCCTCTGACCTGCTGAGGAAAACTAACCACCACCCACAAATCTGCTTGGGGAACGACCATTGACAATATCTGCTCTGCTATGGGACGACATTCTACCATTACTCCGTTGGGGAGACGGAAACCACCTTACCACAAACTCGAGAATCACCGACCCAACACTATGAATTCGTGCTGAAAAGCAAAAAACTTCGCTAACCCGGCCGGGGGAGAGCAAACTTCTGAACTTTTGTTGGGAAGGATAGTCAGAATTTTCATAATGCTCTGCCATAGACGATAGAACTTCAACTATCCTTACTGAGGATGAATGGCGATTCAAACGCCTCCCTTACTGGGAAAATATGCCTTTTGGCGCCTTGCTGAGGAAGAAAAATTCCATGATGGGAACTACTTTGGCGCTTCCTGCTTCTGTTGCTCGACTGCGTGTTGATTCACATATGTGACCAACGACCATTTGAACTCTCCACTTGCCCCAGACCATAAGGTCTAACGGAAGAAATCGTCTCAAGAGGATTTTACAGAAAACTTGGCTCTCACATGCCCCAAGGTCTTCAAACTCCTGCTGCCCCAGACTGCATAATCTATGAATTAAATTGCCTCGAAAGGATTTGTAATGACCTGAAATACTCTGCCTCAGTATTTTTAACCTTGAAGATGTGCTTTCGATTAATCATCTTCTGGAGAGGATATCTTCTTGTGCTCTTGAGGTGGTCTTCCTCGATACGAGCCTTGAAGTGAATTTGCCTCTGACCGACTGGTCTTCGAGAGATTTGCCGAATCTACTAAATAAAATGGAAGACTTCATCTTCACTAACCGCAACTCCACACTATCCTTGATTATCTGCACGTTACCCACGTAGAGGTAACATTCAAACAGAAGGGCTGAGATTCTAAAATCAACAAAAGAAATGCATAATATACATATAAAGGCATATAATTATTACACAATTCACCCTATCATCACAACATCGACACAATTACAATTTCATACGCAAGCAGCCAAACATATCATCCATGACACAACATAATGCAATGCAATGAGACTCTCAACATGACTCAAAGCATGTGGTACCAATTCGATCCCTTTTTCATGATCATAATTTCCGTCGGAATTTCTATATGTGTCGCTCACACCCCACATGGGCACACGAACGCCCATAATCGCTCACACCCCAAATGGGAACACGATTACCTCAACAGTAACAACAACAACAATAACACGATTCCATTTCAAGGAATCTGGATAAGACGCTCACACCCAACATGGGCACATGACTTATCATATAACTTATGCAACATGATATGCATTCAACGATAACATACAACAACGACCAATGTCTATGACTAACATACAGCCAATACATCGCACCACACTGCCTAACACGCAGCATATACCTGCCAAAACATGCAACAATTGCAATCTACAGCCAAAACACACACTCGCACAACCGAACTCAACATTTTAATGTTCTAAACACCACAACGTACACGGAAATACAATTAACACGTCGAATAGTTGGAATTCTGGCATTGAAAATAATTTTAACAGAAAGTACATGAAACCAGCGTTCCAACGATTCGTATGGTGATTGAAACGGACTTACAGATCAAAAGATATGAATTTTTGAAGTTTAAGAAAATTATGTCTGTAACAGCAGCAAGCAGAAATGTCATGTTCTCTACAAGTTCGCCCAGCGAACTGTCATTCGCTAGGAGTTCGCCTGGCGAAGTCGCCAGCGAAACACCTTCCCCATACAAAATCCAGAGACTCACCTATTTTCCTCTCCGTTTGCCTCAACATTCGCCCAACGAACTTTCATTCGCCAGGAGTTCGCCCAGCGAACCTGGGGCGAATCTCCCCAGAACTCACTCCAGTAACCCATTATGTTTCTCTTCTTTCGCTTCTTAGTTCGCCTAACAAACTGCCAGCGAACCCTCCTTCGCACGACGAAGTGCGTGAATCAGCAACACAGCAGTTGCGATTCAGCATGATTCCGGCCCCAAGCCTTCTCCGATTTCAACAGCAAATAACACGGAAATACACATAGAATCCACAGTTTTTACACAATCAATTAGAGTTACATAAACCACAATTTAATCGGTCAATTTACACTAACTACATGTTGTCATACCCCAAATTTTAACCACCAAGATTTCTCATCATTGTGAATATCATTACCACAATATGGATATACCTCCATGCCTCATCAATCTCCTCAAAGATGGTTGAGCATTCACCACAGTCAAGAATTAGGGTTTTAAGCCCCCTCAGAGCACTTAGACAAAGGATCAATCAAGAAATGACATGATCTTCAACTTGTCTAACCTTTCAAACACCTATAAAGGATCAAGAGGACTCCCATATCAAAAATCAAGCACAAAGTTGCAACATTCCAAGTGGATCAAGCCTCAAAATCGCCAGTGTCACCAAATTAGGGTTTTGGTCGACCAAGGCCTCCAGATGAAAATTTTCATCTAGGCATGAGCCAATGCTTCAAAGCACAACCCAAGATACTCCAAGGGACCTCATAAACCCAATCATCAAGTCAATTTAACCTCAGGGGATGCATTCACCAAAAATCAAGAATTAGGGTTTCTTGACCTAATTCACTCCTAAGTTGACTTTTGATGCAATACATGAGCCAAGACCTCAAGACATGATTTGAGTGCCTCAAATACACCACATTGATCCATTTACAACAATGGATTGATCCAAGAAGCTTGGTTCACAAGTTTCAATTTGATTTGGACCACAATTAGGGTTTCGAGGGAAAAGTCAACTGTACCTTTGAATTTTGATCAAGACATGCTCCCAAACCTTGGGACATGATTCAATATACCCTATAACACCTATGGAATCCCTAAATTAGGTTTGATTTAGGGAAAGGACTTGATTTCACAAAGGATCGCATATTTTAGATTTCATCCGATAAAAAGTCAACCGTGCACAAAATCAAGTTTGACTTTTTGGAATTTTACACAAATATGGTTCCCATAAGTCAAAAATAATGTTAATGTATGATATTGATCATCATCCATCAAGAAAAATCAAGAAAAGTTAGGTTTCTTGCAAAAGGGGCAACCTTGAGAAACCAAATTTTTTCTAAGTTATGGAATAAAAGTGGTTTTGGTACCAACTTCCAAGGACCATAACTTGAGATCCAAGTAACCATTTTGGATGATCCAAAGCTGGATTTGTAGGTATTGCTACACTCTACAAAAGCTTCAACTACCTCCAACTCCAATTCTTTATGGATTTTGAGTTATGGAGTGATCAAAATGACAAAAACATGAAAAAGACACTTTTTCCAACACTTAGTAAAAATCTGCCTAAGTTACCAGCCTTGAACAACAATGTTCATGATGATTTTTCAATGGGATCCAAATAGTTTCAAAATAAACTATGATCACACATGTTTTGTATCATATGAGGGCTTTCTAAAAAGCACAAGAGCCTCCCATAACTCAACCTAAGCAAGGAGATATGAATCCCTCAAAATCACCATTTCCAACTGTTCTAAGCAAGGCAGATTTTGTGCATTTGCTCGATTTTGCAAATTTGGACAACTCCAAGCCTTGTCATCCATTTGGACACATCTGAGGATAAAAAAAAGGAGAATGATCTGATCCCCAAGCCTCCCAAGTCCAAGAATCTACATATAGCCATGCCAAACCTAAAAGAGCTAAAAAGTGCCAAGACTCCAATTTTGTTTCAATGCATTCAATGGATACATCAAGGTAGCATAAACTGAGGCAAACTTAACTGAATGAGTCAAGCCTTATCTCAGAACCAAAAGACCATAGGCCTATGCTCTAACCTCAAGTTAATGGCTAGAGGAGACTAGAGATTCCATTTGATCCACATTGGCCACAGACCTGCTGCAGTTGCCACACACTATTGCTTGCAAAACAAACTTGCTCCACTATAAATAGAGCTCATTTGTGCTCAATTTGAGTGCTCAATTTGAGTACACCAAAGCACCCAAACTGATGCTTTCTTCAAAATCTCCCTTTCACTCCAATTTTTTCCTTCTAACTCAAGTCACTATCGGGTTTTGAGTTTGAGAGCAATTCCAACCAAACCAATCACCTACACACCTCATAAACATCATATGTGAGTGATCCATAACACAAAATCACATCTGGAACATCAGATTCTCAAAATCACCAGCCAATTGCTCAAGTTCTTGACAGAGTTGCAGTTGAGGTGCCATATCAAGTTCCAGCTCATTTCAATCCACTCCAAGATTCAAACACACTCCATGGCACCTAAGGAAGCTGTCCAGATCATTGGAACCTAGTTGTAACACGTCCATCACGAAACTCGATCACCAGCTGCACGAGGTAAGCATGAACCCATCAAACTCTAGATTTCATGCATCATAAATAAAATTTTTGAGTTACCATCTTGTTCGTACATGTATATAGAGTAATAACCCTCAATCAATTGCCATGAATCAATCGTGTATTGAATTTCATTGTGTTCATGCTGAAATTAGGGTTCTTGAGGTTTTCTGTTGATTTCTTTCTCCATACTTAATATAAATGTAATTAAACTATATGGTTGTGATCCTTGTTCAAAATCGAACAAGATTGGTACTTGAATCGTGCAAAACCATTGAGAAATCATGGAGAAAAGTGAGAAAACGCAAATCTGCAAAAAAAGAGGGCGAGGGCAAGAACCAAGTGTTCTTGGCGCCATAATTCAAATTTTTGAATTTTAGTTATTTTTGTTTAATTGATTCAAAAATTAATTTCTCTCTGAATATTTATGTTTTTGAATTGATTTTTTTTCTCAAAATTCACTAAAATGTTTAAATATTTTATTTTACAAAAAAAAATCCAATTTATATTATTTATTTAATATAGTTAGAATTTTTGTAATTCATTTCATTTTATTGTTATTTGACAATTTTTAAAATGAAATTCCCACTTTGATCTTTCAAAACCAATTGAATTTCAAGCTTTCATATGATTAAACATGATTTTTCAAAATATTTTTCAAAGTGTACAACTTGTTTTTGAATATATTTGACATTTTACCATTTATTATTTAAATTTCCTTTGAAAAATGACATTTGAATTTAAAATTAGGGTTTCCTCTCGATTTTAAATTTTCAAACTCTTTTGGGCCTCTAATAGAGTGTAAGACCCATTCCTTGTAAATATAAACCTTTTTTAGCCTCAGTCATTGTATAAGTCCCACTGTGTTTTCAAAATCTCGGCGCGATCGTCGTTTTTCAAAACAAAATCATTTGGGCCTCTCCCTGAGTTGTAAGCCACATTTCTTTTCCTTTTTAAACACTTTTGGGCTTCTATTAGAGTGTAAGACCCAAACCCCCTTTTTGTACATAAATAATTTTGGGCCTCACTCATTGTATAAACTGTATATATACTTGTATATTTGCTTAGAGTTTTCCCTGGTAACTAGGTCTAGAACTAGGTAAAGCCAGTTGGTCATTCTTTCAATACAATCAAAACTAGATCCCCATAGGATTTCCAGATACAATCTTTCCTTCTCTTGGGCTTAAACAATATGGAACAAAGAGAAAGGCATTATTCCCGGTGAAACTATTCTCAGACTGTCACTATTAGAAATTGTCAAAGAAGTTTATTTCCCCAGAGAGGATTAATTCCTGGTGAAACCTCTCTTGAATTTTTTTCAAACCCTATAACTGTGCATTAAAGAAAAGATTATTCCCGGTGAAACTTTTCTTGAACTCTTCTTAGGTTTGGACCCACAGGCTTCCTAAAAGCATCCCCGCCTCCTCTTGGGCTTTGTACAAGGACCCACCGGCATCTTAGAAGTTCTCATGCCTTCTCTTGGGCTTAATACAAGGACCCTGAAGGCCTCTTAAAGATATAGGACAGAACTTAGTCATCCTTTGCTAGAGCAGTCTTTCCAGAGTCAAAACCTCAGACCAATCTAAGGGTTGATACCCATCCCTTAAAACAACTGCCTCCTCTTGGGCATCATACAAAGATAAACTCTTCCATACCAGTAGACTTGGATAGTCTAATTCCCTCTTGAGTCTTAAAGACATTCTCAAGTTCCTTACCAACACAGGAAAAACCCTGGTCATTTAATTAATCTCCTGTAGAGTTAAAACCCATGGGTTCTAAAACCCAGTCTTTCTCCTAAAAATTCCCCAGCCAGGGTCAGTTTATCATCAGTATAACACTATCCCAAATCAGAACCTCAAGGCATCTGATATCTTAACTCTTCTGTAAACCCTCAACAAGAGTTGATTCCCCATTTGGACCTGCCTCTAGATCTCAATAATCCGCAGCAGAAGTTAGCCTCCTCTTAGGCTTTGTATAATGATCCTTCCTTTCCTCAGCATATTCAGCCTCCTTTTAGGCTTTGTATAATGATTTCATTCTTTGTTCTCCCCTAGCAAAGTCAGCCTCCTCTTGGGCTTTATACAATGATTTTCCCCAGCTGAGCTAACCTTTTCAGACTCTCTTGTTGAGTCAATCACCTTTCCACATTCTCTTGTTGAGTCAATGGTACAAAACAAAAACACTCTCTTGTTGAGTCAAACTCTTTCAGCCTCAATCTTAGGCTTTGTACAAGACACCATATAAATTTCCCTAAGCAGAGTCAATCCTTTTTTCAGCCTCAATCTTGGGCTTTGTACAAGACAGATAATACTCTCCAGCAGAGTCAAACTTCTTTCAGCCTCAATCTTGGGCTTTGTACAAGACACCTAAAATATCCTCAGCCGAGTCAGTAAAGTCTCATTTTAGCCTCAATCTTGGGCTTTGTACAAGACAGATAAAGATTTATTTCCCACAGAGTCAGTCTTCTTTTCAGCCTCAATCTTGGGCTTTGTACAAGACACATACAAACCCTCCCAAGCAGAGTCAAAATCCCTTTTAACCTCAATCTTGGGCTTTGTACAAGACAGACAAAATATTTTCCCCCGAAAAGTCAAACTTTTAGCCTCCTCTTAGGCTTTGTATAATGATACCCCAAAAAGAGTCAGTCTCTTTTAGCCTCGATCTTGGGCTTTGTACAAGACAGATAAACACTCTCTCGTTGAGTCAGTCTATTCCAGTCACCTCTTAGGCTTTGTATAAGGACTTCCCCAGTGGAGTCAATCAACCTGTTAGCTTCAACCTTGGGCTTTGATCAAGGCACACAAAAATCAACATCCCCTCAGAGGAAATCAAAATCTCTATGTAGGAATACATTTCTCTGTGTTATCACACATCAAAACAGACATTCAAAACAAACCTTAATCCCAAATAATTGCTGTAAGTGGCACACTTGTTGATTCAAACATCCAAGCTGTCGTCCATCTTTTAACCTGGAAAATTTCCTTTTTCATCTAATTGTTGTAAGTGGCAAGCCTCTGGATTATTTACATCCACACCATTGTCCCTCTCTTAGCATGAAAGGTTCCTAAGGAAAATGGCATTGCTCAACACTGAGTTAAAGTTTTCTCCTTCAGGACAAATCCCTCATAAAGGAAATTATGGCATTGCTGGATTCTCATATCCCAGTTAAAAGTAATCCTCCTTTATAAACAGTCACCCAACAGTTGTGATTAACAGACGAGATGTCTCCCTTTAGAGATGACGAATTCTCCCTCAGTCAAACCTTTTAGCTTCAATCTTGGGCTTTGAACAAGACACCAAAACAAATTTCCTCCCATAGAATATGAGGAACTACGATTGCTCTGATTTCCCTGTTTCTTTAAACGGAAATACGTAGGCATAAACTTGTGAAATCTTAGCGAGCATACCAATAAAAAACTCTAGGTCCAGTACATTCGCATACCAATCAAAACTCTAGGTCCAGTACCTTCACACATACCAATCAAAATTGAGGTCCGATACCTCACCAAAATCATCAAAAACTCTCTCTCACATCTCCCAAAGAAGAAACTTTCCCAACCCATCAACAGATAAACACCATCAAGTACAAAGCAGAACCTAAAACTAACTACCTATGGATAACCACATATAGGATGGGAAACTGACAACTCCCCATTGTATAACCTGACCCCGAACTCCCCGAATCTCTTTAAGCGTTTGTTCAATTAAACATTTGCATGCAAGGTTAGTTTTAGATAGCTTCCCTTTCCCTTCCAGCTTCATGGGATAAATAAGAAATCAGAAAGTAGCACCCCTCCTCCTCCTACCGTTGCGGTGAGGAGGAACACTATGTGCGATAAGGTGATCGCGTCACCGACAAAAATTGCATGCTACAGTAAAATAGCGACTATGCTGGGGAGGTCATTTTGTCTGTTTAGGATTATAGACTAGAATTCCTAAGAGGTCTAGGATGTTAGTTTTAGGAATGAATATATATATATATATATATATATATCGCTTTTCCTACTTGATAGCCATGTTTATTTTTCTGTTAATGGGAATGCAAGTGATATCGCATGTGGAAAGTATGAGTGATATCTAAGATAGGTGATGGCATAGACGGGCGGTCTTACAGGGAGTGAATCCCGAATAAGCTGTCCCGGTAGACCATCAAATCAGTGGAGATACCCTTTGCGGATTCAATGTCTAAGGACTTCGGTTGTGAAAGCAGATTGTTCGATTGTGGTATCTATGAAACTGAGGATTTAGAAGACAGTAACCATGTGGTTATTTGGTAGTCCGGTAGCTATCGAAAATAGTTGACACGTGATACTACACTCAATTGAGATTACCCTAGGATGCTACAGCTCGCTCGGGTGAACCAGCTTGTTGTTGTCATCCCAATGGGGGGTCAATGATTTTGAGAACAGGTACAAAAATTCACCATAGTACAACCTTTGGGGATGGGTAGAGCCATGACTCCATGCTCGTGACGCTGAACCTTTGAACCCATGTTTTTTCTATGTTTTTGTGTGCTGCATTCATACATTCATCTAATAAACTCTTAAACAAAGAAAAAATTTCTTTTCTCTTCTCTCTTTTTCAAAATAAACTAAAACAATGATTGCAAATATCAGAAAAGGATTGCATTATGGATTTTGGTAGAAGGAAGACGCACAAGTACACCTTCAAGACTCCGAAACTAGAGGATTTAAAAGGACTGGCAAGGATGATCACCAACCCTAATGCTTTCAAAGCTAAGTACGGAGGACTGCTGTCTCTGTTAAGGGTCCATGTAGTTGAAGGAATCCTGTCTACGTTGATTCAGTTCTACGATCCGGTCTATCAGTGTTTCATGTTCCCGGATTATCAACTGGTACCAACGCTAGAAGAGTACTCTCATCTGACTAATTTACCTATCACTGATCGAGCTCCATTTTCTGGACTGGAAGAAATTCCAAAGGATCAAACCATTACAAGAGCAATCTATTTAGACAAGTCAGAAGTTGGGACTCACATGACCACTAAGGATGGAATCCAAGGTTTACTGGCCAAATTTTTGGTAGAGAAAGCCCTGTACTTTGCCAGTATAGGAAATGTTACTGCTTTTGAAGATATCTTTGTGCTACTCACATACGGGTTGTTCCTTTTTCCCAACATCGATAACTTCGTCGATACCAATTCCATTAAGATATTTCTGATTGGAAACCCTGTACCAACCTTGCTCGCAGATGCTTATCATTTTGTACACTTAAGGAATTTGTATAGCGGAGGAATGATCACATGCTGTGTACCCCTGCTATACAAATGGTTCACTTCCCATTTACCTAAGTCTGCTATTTTTTGGGATCATAAGAGTACTCTACGTTGGTCACAGAGAATCATGTCTTTTACTTACTCTGACATAGACTGGTACAATCGGATCTATGACGGGATAATAATCATCGACCGTTGTGGAAACTTCCCTAATGTACCCCTCATAGGAACTAAAGGAGGAATCAACTGTCATCTAGTTTTAGTTCGTCGTCAACTCGGATACCCGATGAGAAATATCCAACGTAATGTTCATCTGGAAGGTCTTTTCTTCAAGGAAGGAGAAAATGAAAGGGCAATAAAGACAGAAATAGTGCATGCCTGGAAACATGTTCACAGGAAAGAAAGATAGTCTCTAGGAAAACCAGACTTTGTCTCTGTGGAACCTTATCTCGACTGGGTACAAACTAGAGCTCTCAAACTAAGGATGTCTTACCCTCATCAAGAATTTCTTCCGCTAAAGGAATCTGTCCTTTATTTTATGTCTGATGCGGAAAAACTCTAGGTCACTCTCAACAAAGTTTTCAACGGGAAAAGAAATCTTGGAAAAACAAATACCGCATCCTCAATGTGGAGTGTACCAAAATTTAGCAACTGTTAAAAGAAAAGGACACTCTGATTAGGATATTAGAGCAACATGTTGTAGAAAGTCAGGAAGACCGAAGAAATTTGCTCACTCCTTTCACTTGGAAAAGGAATGATAACCCGACAACGGCTCAAGGGCCCCGGTTAAAGAAAAGGAAAATACCAGAACCAGCACCTGAACTCTCCTCAGAGAGAACTCAGGATCCATAAGCTTAGACTTTTCCTTTTACAACACTTTGTAAAATACTGTATTTCCCTTTCTGCAATCTTCCAAATTCAATAAAATGGGGTCTCCCCACTGTATGATATTTGCAATCTATTTGTTGAAGTTTCTTTTTTATTAAAGCAAAAAACAAAAAAAAATATATCATTGCATTCATCATTCTCGCATAACATGTTCTTCTTACCTTCGAATCTCACGTATGTGTCACGATTCTAGAGTCAAACTGTCTCATTCGTACAATACTCGGGGCAATCGAAAAAAGAAAATGGACGATCTCGAGGAAGAGTTTATAGAGTTGAGAGAAGAAATCGACGCTCTGAAAGAAGATCTGAGAAAACTTCACAGTGACATGCAATCCCTGGCAACAGCTCAGAGGCAACAACAAAGGACTGTGATCTCAGAGATCACATCTACGCCCATAGTGGAGACGTACGATCCTCAGTACAACATGCCTAAAGATCGTCCCTGGGGCATGCCTATCAACTTTATCCCTGAAGGATATATTTCGTCGATCACGGAAGACCTGGAAACTGCAGCAGGAACCGCTGGGCCTGAAGGTTACAAACTTCGGGAAGGCGAAGATGCAAGAGTCATGACAGTAACTCCTGCAGGTTACAAACTTCAGGATAGGGAAGCACCAAGAGTCACCGCCGTAATGACTGTACCACAACCCGTGGTACACACTGTCCCGGAAGGATAGATTCCACAAATATCTTCTAGTGGAAACTAAAGTATGTACGACAGAATGAATGAGTTCCAGGAGCAATTCATAGAGATGCAGAAGGAACTGCATGCCATTCGCGGTGAGGATTTATTCGGAAAGGACGCCGCAGACCTTTGTTTGGTCCCTAATGTGAAAATCCCGCACAAATTCAAGGTGTTTGACTTTGAAAAATACAAGGGCAATTCTTGCCCTCAGAGTCATTTGGTGATGTACGCTCGAAAGATGTCAACTCAGACAGAGAATCAATTGCTATTGATCCATTACTTCCAAGACAGTTTAACCGGTGCCGCATTCAAATGGTACATAGGTTTAAACCGCACCAAGATCGTCACTTTCAGAGATCTTGGGGCTGCCTTCGTTCAGCAGTATAAGTATAACCTGGACATGGCACCAGACAGAGATTAACTCAGAGCATTGTCGCAGAAGGACAAGGAAACCTTTAAAGAATATGCTCAGAGATGGCGTGAAATTGCCCAGATCTGTCCCCCTCTTGAGGAAAAAGAGATGACAAAGATCTTTTTGAAAACCTTGAGCTCATTCTATTACGACCGAATGGTCGCCAGTGTGCCCAGTGACTTCACTGAGATGGTGAACATGGGAGTACGCCTTGAGGAAGCAGTCCGAGAAGGACGATTGGTCAAAGATACCGTACCATCAAGCAGTACCAAAAGATACGGTAGTACTTTCCCTAAGAAAAAAGAGAAAGATATTGGTAATAACTCTCTTGGAAAGCAAAGACGAAGGTATCAACCATTAGCAGCAGTAACTCCTGCTATCAACCCTACGCCTGCTCCAACGTATCAACCTTAGGTTGCTCAGAGCCAACTAAGTCAATAACAATATCAACAAATGACACAACAGCCTCTTCAGCAGGCTCGTGCACAGAACAACAACAACCGTACAACACGACCACCAAGGTTCGACCCTATACCAATGTTGTACGCAGAACTGTTTCCACTCTTACTGGTCAAGGGGCACGTCCAAACCAGGTCTCCTCTTACAGTACCCAAAAATCCTCCTTTCTGGTTTAAAGCGGATCAAACTTGACCCTTACCATCAAGGAGGACCGGGGCATAACATAGAAAACTGTCTCAGCTTCAAATCTGACGTGCATAAGCTTATCAGGAACGGGGTCTTATCTTTCAAAGATACTAATCCAAATGTTCAGAAGAACCCGTTGCCTCAACATGAGAAAACTGCAGTAAATTTGATAGAGGAAGAATCTAACCACAGCTATCAAATTCACGATGTACTCCTATTAGGAACCAATCTGGTCAAGATGCATTGCAGACAGAGCGGATACGGTCATGTACCGTCTCATGATTATCACCAGTGTGATATCTGCTCAAAGAATAATCAAGGATGTTCCGTAGTGCAATCGACTCTACAATAACAGATGGATCTCGGATGGATCCAAGATCATCAAATCTGTGAGGTCAATATGGCTCACGCAAATCCCAACATTATTCAGAACCACAACATTCTGATGATGAACATCAACTTGGTGGCAATGCACTCAAGGAAAAGCCAACATAATGATCTGCCATGGCACGATTACAATTCCTGTCCGATCTGCTCAATAAATAATCAGGGATGCTCTTTTGTACAAGAGGCCCTCCAGCGTCAGATGGATCAGGGATGGATTCAGGACTACCGTGATAGAAGTCATTATCAAGTTAATATGATTCAAATCTTTGATATTCTCCTGATGAATACCAGCCTGGTAGAATTACACGCTAAGCAAGTCCGGCTCGGTTTTCTGGCTTCACATGATTATCAGAACTGTAAAGTGTGTCGTAAGGACGACCAAGGATGTGCACTTGTCCAAAGAACACTTCAACACTTGTTAAACCACTGGTGGCTTCCGATCTACTTAGATGAAGACACACAACAAGTCAGTATGATTGACGGGAACCCTACTAGACATCAAAGTCTGGATGTTCGATCAATGGAAACAGATCTAGTAAAGTTACACTGCATACAAAGTGGACGGGGCCGGGTACCATCACAACTAAGAGCGCTGCAGAGTTTGCTTAGAGAACAACCAAGGATGCTACCTTGTACGGTCAGCTCTTCAAAATTAGTTGGACCGAAAGGAGATCCGACCATATTCAAGTTCTGGTTCAATTAACGTAATGCAAGTCTGTCTTCCTGATCAAGGCAAAGATGTTGTCTTAATCTCTAATCATGAAAGGACCAAAGACATATACGCTATAATCCCTCTACTCCATGAATCAAGAGCTCCTCTTGACAGTAGAAATATCCTCAACCTCGAACCAATTGAGGCCGGCTACGATGGTCAGAAAAGTCAAAAGGCTCATGTGGTTATCTATCTGCCAAGACCAATACCGTACCAATCTGATAAGGCGATCCCTTACAAGTACGGTGCAACAACAATAGAGAATAGAAAGGAAACTCCATTACCCTCCGTCGTGAATATTGCAGACATCAGTCGAGTAACACAGAGCGGTCGAATCTTCAACAGAGGAGTTAGAGAACCCACCAAGGAAAAGGAACCTTAAATAGAAGTTCCAAACCAACCAGTTGGGCAATCCAGTAATCCAGACCTTTCAAAGAACAACGATGAGATGCTGAAGCTCATCCACCAGAGCGAGTACAACATTGTAGACCAACTGTTGTAAACTCCTTCAAGAATCTCTGTGCTATCTCTCTTGCTCAGTTCCGAAGCTCACAGATAAGCTCTACAGAAAGTCTTAGAGAAAGCCTTTGTGGAACAAGATGTGACAATAAGATAATTCGACAGCATCATCTCCAACATCACTTCCTACAACAATTTAGGATTCAGTGATGAAGAACTGCCAGAAGAAGGAAAAAATCACAACACGGTGCTTAACATTACAGTCACTGCCAGGACGATGCTTTAGCCAGCGTACTGGTAGATACCGGATCAGCTCTAAATGTTATGCCAAAATCTACTCTGATGCGACTCTTATTTCAAGGATCTCCGATGAGAGGCAGTGAGGTCATCAAAGCCTTTGACGGATCCAAAAAACAGTTATCGGTGAAGTTGATCTTCCCATAACTATCGGTCCTCACACTTTCCAAGTCACTTTCCAGGTCATGGACATTCGGGCAGCATATAGCTGTTTGTTAGGAAGACCTTGGATACATGAGGCTGGGGCAGTCACTCCGACACTTGACCAGAAGCTGAAGTTCGTCAAGAATGATAAACTAGTCATACTCTATGGAGAGCAGACCTTAATCGTGAGCAACTTATCATCATTTTCCTGTGTAGAACCAGAGGAGGTTGTTAGAACTCAGTTTCAAGAACTCTCGGTGAGCAATGAGATTGACCGAAAAAAGGAACGTTGATTTCCTCATACAAAGATGCTCTCGAAGTGATCGAGAGTAACAACGCAAAAGGATGGGGATAGGTCATAATTCCTACTGATAACAAGACAAAGAAAGGTCTTGGTTTTTCCTCAACCTGTACCCAGACTGCTACTAACGATGAAAGTTTTCATCCCATTCAGGACTTCTTCCACAGTGGAGGTTTCCTTCACCCAGTGTCTCAAGAGCTACATACCATCAATGAGGGTGACTCCTCCGATACAGATGAAGAGTGGAAGTCCTATCTTAACAAGGACGGTTATATGTCTTCGGAAGAAACGCATACGCCATTTTGCTATCCCACGCAGAGTCCGAGATATATACCAAGATCAGATGTCAAGATGATGTACGGAGATTATGATCCGGAAGGATGTCGTGCTCCACCCAACTCATTAGAGGTGGACACTCTGATGAAAAACAACTTTGACTATGACTATTATGACTCAATGGATGACTTACCTATCTGGCAGCCGTACCCAGAAGACTTGGGGCAAAAGAGTCAGCCCAACGATGCATATCAGCTGAGCATCATTAAAAAGAATACTTGTGTCCCAATCAAATCATGGGATCATTACTCAGGACATTCTAAAGATATCCAGCACAATAATGAATCTGCAAAGACTGCAGGACAAGAGTTCATCAACTATGCTTTTCCACAAAAGTCATCGAGAAGGATAACTCCTTCAGTTCCACAGAAGTATGGGACACTTTAGGACAACCGAGTGGCAAGTATGACTTCTTGGTCAAGTACACCGCTCCTAAAAGCTCTCGTATCAGGCTCAAAGAAGTCCAGCCAACTGGATGGGGAGATCCGCCTGAGAGTGAAAACATTGTGCACGATATAACAGAAGAGTTCGTCTACAACAACTCTGCCTGGGATGAAGACTCCAATGATCCTGGTCCGCCAGAAATCAGCATCATTTTTTAGGACAAACCAAGAAAGAAGGTACCAGACTTTGTGATTCACCGAGGAGTTCGCCGCCAATGGGTTGATGTCGATGTCCCGAAAATCGTCCATAAGTCTAAGTAATTGCCGTCTTTGTTTTGACCTTTCACCCTGCCCAGGTGAAACGGATGTTTTGATAGGGCTCACTTTCTGTAAATGTCCCTCTTCGCTTCGCCCAAAGCGACAGAGTTTTGTTTTATAGGGCTGTAGTTTCAAGAGTCGACAAAATCATAAATAAATAACGTCGTTATGTAATTTCTGCATTTATTGCTGTTTTCACTTTTTCGCTTTTTCAGAAAATGGTAATCCTAAAAACAACTCAAAAATAACAAAAACAAGCATTTTTCAGAAAATACACTGCACACACTCTTGCATTTCTCTCTCTATCTCTTCTAAAATACAATCATCACGTCATGCAGATTGCTTGTTTTAAACCTTGTTGAAACATACGATCCGATGCCTTCTCTCAACTTTGAATTCCCGGTATTTGAGGCTGAAGAAGAAGAAGATGAAGAAATTCCAGAAGAGATATCCTGATTACTCAGACAAGAGGAAAGGTCCATTGAACCTCACAAAGAGCCGTTGGAAACAGTAAACTTGGTTTCAGAAGAAGAGAGAAAAAAAGTCAAGATTGGGGCACTGCTCAGTCTAACTGTCAAAGAAGACTTGATAAAACTTCTCAAAGAATTTCTCGATGTATTCGCTTGGTCTTATCAGGACATGCCAGGGTTGGATACCAGCATCGTGGAACATCATCTACCGTTAAGATCAGAATGTCCACCAGTGAAACAAAGACTAAGATGGACTCATCCAGACATAGCCATCAAAATCAAGGAGGAAGTACAGAAACAGATTGACGCGGGTTTCCTCGCCACCTCAGAATATCCTCAATGGTTAGCCAACATAGTGCCAGTTTTGAAAAAGGACGGAAAAGTCAGAATGTGTGTAGATTACAGGGATCTGAACAAAACCAGTCTGAAGGATAACTTTCCCTTACTGCACATTGACATGCTGGTAGATAGTACAGCAAAGTTCAAAGTATTCTCCTTCATGGATGGATTCTCAGGCTATAATCAAATCAAAATGGCCCTGGAAGATATGGAGAAAACTTCGTTCATCAGCGCATGGGGCACCTTTTGTTACAAGGTAATGTCGTTCGGTTTGAAGAACGTCGGGGCGACCTATCAAAGGGCCATGACTACTCTGTTTCACGACATGATGCACAAAGAAATCGAAGTGTACGTCGATGATATAATTGCCAAATCTAAAACAGAAGAGGAGCATGTGACCCACCTGTCCAAACTATTCAAGCGTCTGAGAAAATACAAACTCCACTTGAATCCTAACAAGTGCACGTTCGGTGTCCGCTCAAGAAAATTGCTAGGGTTCATCGTCAGCCAGAAAGGAATTGAGGTTGATCCTGACAAAGTCAAGGTCATTCAATAAATGCCTTCTCCAAAGACTAAAAAACAAGTCAGAGGATTCCTGGGACGTTTAAATTACATTTCCAGATTTATATTCCTCATGACCGCGACATGCGCGCCAATCTTCAAATTACTCAAAAAGAATCAGGACTGCATATGTACATAAGACAACCAAGACGTCTTCGACAGTATCAAGGAATACCTGTTGAACCCATCAATCCTATAACCTCCAGTGGAGGGAAGACCACTGATCATCTATTTAACAGTCTTGGATAACTCCATGGGTTGTGTACTTGGCCAACAAGACGAAACGAAAAGAAAAGAGTCTGCTATCTACTATCTGATCAAGAAGTTTACCGACTGTGAAACTCGGTATACTATGCTTGAGAAAACTTGTTGTGCTCTGGCTTGGGCAGCCAAACGTCTTTGCCAGTACATGATTTGTCACACTACTTAGTTAATCTCCAAAATGGATCCAATCAAGTACGTCTTTGAAAAGCCTGCTCTCACGGGAAGGATTGTCCGTTGGCAGATGTTGTTATCAGAATACGACATCGAGTACCATGCTCAGAAAGACATTAAAGGAAGTATTTTAGCCGATTATTTGGCTTATCAACCAATTGACGATCAATAATCAGTCCGGTTTGACTTCCCAGACGAAGATGTCATGTACTTGAAAATGAAAGATTGCGATGAACCGCTACCTAGTGAAGGGCCAGAACAAGGTTCCCAATGGGGACTAATCTTTGATGGAGCTGTCAACATTTATGGAAACGGAATTGGGGAAATCATCATAACACCTCAGGGTACCCACATTCCTTTCACCGCCCGACTGACTTTCAAATGCACAAACAACGAGGCCGAATACGAAGCTTGTATCATGGGTCTCGAAGAAGCAATTGACTTAAGGATTATGAACTTGGATGTATATGGAGACTCAGCCCTGGTTATCAATCAGATCAAAGGAGATTGGAACATATACCAATCAGGACTGATTCCTTACAAATATTACGTGAGAAGGTTGTTACCATTCTTCAACAGAATCAAGTTTCAGCATATCCCTTGTGAAGAGAATCACATGGCTAATGCATTAGCCACTCTCTCTTCCATAATTAGTGTAGGCCAATGGAACGACATACCTAAGATTAACATAATGCGCCTTGAACGGCCCGCCTACATCTTCACGATTGAAGCAGTCATAGACGACCAACCTTGGTATCACGATATCAAATGCTTCCTTCAGAAACAAGAGTGCCGGCCTGGGGCATCAAGAAAAGATAGGAAGACTCTCAGAAGACTTGCTGGCAGCTTCTTCCTAAGCGGTGATACACTCTATAAGAGAAACTTTGATATGGTCTTGCTCTGATGCGTAGACAGACCAAAAGTAAACATGCTGATAAAAGAAATTCATGAAGGATCCTTTGGCACTCATGCCAACGGACACACAATGGCGAGAAAAATTCTGAGAGCAGGGTACTACTGGTTGACCATGGAATCTGATTGCTATAAGTACATGAGGAGATGTCACAAGTTCCAGATATACTCAGACAAAATCCATGTACCGCCAACACATCTCAAAGTTCTCTCTTCCCCATAGACTTTTTCCTTATGGGGAATCGACATGATAGGCATGATTGAACCCAAGGCTTCAAACGGACACCGGTTTATCCTAGTAGCCATTGACTACTTCACCAAGTGGGTCAAAGCAGTGTCATACACTAATGTAACCCGACAAGTCGTGGTCCGCTTTATCAAAAAAAATCTCATCTGCCGTTATGGTGTTCCAAGCCAAATCATTACGGATAATGGATCTAACTTGAACAACAAAATGATGAAGGAGTGTATGCTGAATTTAAAATCGAACACCATAACTCATCTCCCTTCCAACCAAAGATGAACGGAGCGATATAAGCGGCTAACAATAACATCAAGAAGGTTGTTCAAAAGATGGTTGTAACCTTTAAAAACTGGCATGAAATGCTGCCTTTTGCTCTTCACGGTTATCGTACATCTGTCCGCACTTCAACAGGGGAAACCCCTTTCTCTCTAGTATATGGCATGGAGGCAGTGCTCCCCATAGAAGTAGAGATCCCATCAATCCGGGTATTGATGGAAGCTAAGCTAACAGAAGCTGAATGGTGTCAAAGTCGACACGATGAACTGAATCTGATCGAAGAAAAGCGAATAATGGCATTATGCCACGGTCAGTTATATCAGCAAAGAATGAAGAAAGCGTTTGAGGAAAAGGTCCGACCCCGTGTCTTCAGGAAAGGAGACCTCGTGCTCAAGAAGATACAATCATTCTTCACTGATTCCTGGGGCAAACGGACTCCGAATTACGATGGCCCCTATGTGGTCAAGAAAGCTTTCTCAGGCGGTGCCTTGAGACTCGCAACCATGGATGGAGAAGAATTTTCCTACCACACGAATGTTGACGTAGTCAAGAAATACTTCGCCTAAACAAAAAAACGTCTCGGTGGATTGAAAACCCGAAAGGGCGGTCCAGGCAAAAATTAGAGACACAAGCAAAAAATCATCCCGGTGGATTGGAAATCTCAAAGTACAATCCAGACAAAAGTTAGGGATTAATGGCAAGTAACTACGTCCGACGAGGTTAAATCCCCAGCGATAATACTTTCCATCAGAAAGACTTTAGTCAAGGTCATCTTCGACAGAAGCTCAGGACGTCCAGAATTTAAAGTTGGTAGAAGGATAACGGTCGTTATATTTTAATATAGACCTTTTCCCGTAAATTACCATTTTAAAATTTGTAAATACTCTATGGAATCACGCGCTTGGCTGATTTCCATCCTATCAATAAAATTTGAGCCCTAGTACTTTTGTTTGCAATTCTTATTTGTTTTAGCTTTACAGAATGACATTTTTAACATGATCAACGATTCTTGAAATAAAACAAAAATGAATTTACTTGTCAAAACTTTTCTGATTTTTAAATAAAGATGGCAATTCTTTTGACTGTTGAACATCGAAAGAACATCGACTGCTTCTCCGAAGGTGATTGAACCTCAAAGTGCAGAATCAAAGTACTCTTTCTAAACCAGTACGCCTGAATGAAGGATCAACTGTATCAGATGTGGTGCTCCCATCTGATATCCCCGACAGAGTTCGTACCTCTTAAGACCGATTGAATAATTTTTTCTCCCCACGGGGACCGTCTCTCCTGAGAAAGGATTGCTATCTTGGAACATTGGTATTTTTCATCCCCCGCAGTGGCCGAGTATCCAGTCGTGTTCATCTGTTAGTCTGTATGTCGCGTCAGTTTTGTCAGCATAAACATACATACATCATGCATTATTGATTCATAGTCATATTCATATTCATGTTGCATCACTATCACTCTGGTCAGTCTTATCCCCAAGTGATAAAAGTCCTCTCAATCGAGTTGTCAGTCCTTTACTTGTTAGGAAATGTAGTGTCTGAACAGTTTCTCCTCAGTTTATTTCTGGATTGGAGACGGTCCTCGACCACTTTGATAACTTGAACCTCTGAGAAATAAGAAGACGTCCAACGGACATCCTTGGAACATCACTCTTCACTATTGAAGATGATATTTTTGCTTTCCCGGATTAAGGAAAAATCCCAAAGAAAGCCTCTTAACAAAAAGACTCTCGACAATACATCGGTCTTTCTCCAAAGAAACTCGATGTTAATGAAGTCATCTGCACCTCAAAATTGGATTACATCACATGGTATTTCTCCAAGGAGACCTCGAAGAAAAGTATGATGTAATATCCCTAAGCAGGAAACAGCCTCTCAAGATACTCATTTTCCCCAATAGAGTCAACAAATGGCGTCTCTAACAGAGAAGTTTGAACACCTCTACAACTCAGACGAATGGGTTCCCCAGCAAGTCTGACATCAAAACTTTTTCCCATCAAATGGCATCGTTCCACGAAAATTCGGCGAGAATTTTGAGGAAAACCGCTACACATAGCGTCCCTTGTCAAGGAAGGAAATTGACAAAAAAAAATTGAGACCAGTTCCGTAGCTGAAGACTAGGATCAAGGGGAAGTTTATTGACAAAAGAAACTAAGACCGGTTCCGTGGCTGAAGACCCGGATCGAGGGGAAGTTTATATCAGAAACTAAGACCAGTTCCATGAGTAAAAACCAGGATCGAGGGGAAGTTTATTTCAGAAACTGAGGCCAGTTTCTTGGCTGAAGACCAGGATCGAGCGGAAGTTTATATAAGAAACTTAGACCAGTTCCTTGGGTAAAGACCAGGATCGAGGGGAAGTTTCACCCTTTTCTAAGCATTATTGCTTAGCAAAAGAAGATGGATGAGCAAACTGCCATTCATAACCACCATCAAAATTTCGGGTATTCCGATATTTAATCCTCTTGCACCCTGAATGCCCGAATACCTTCGCCATTCACACCTTCGGGTCCAAGAAGATTAAATACGGGCATCTGTCATACCCCAAATTTTGACCACCAAGATTTCCCATCATTGTGAAGATCATTACCACAATATGGATATACCTCCATGCCTTATCAATCTCCTCAAAGATGGTTGAGCATTCACCATAGTCAAGAATTAGGGTTTTAAGCCGTCCCAAAGTACTTACACAAAGGATCAATCAAGAAATGACATGATCTTCAACTTTTCTAACCTTTTAAACACCTATTAAGGATCAAGAGGACTCCAACATCAAGAATCAAGCACAAAGTTGCAACTTTCCAAGTGGATCGAGTCTCAAGATCGCCAGTGTCACCAAATTAGGGTTTTGGTCTACCAAGGCCTCCAGATGAAAATTTTCATCTAGGAATGAGCCAATGCTTCAAAGCACAACCCAAGATACTCCAAGGGACCTCATAAACCCAATCATCAAGTCAATTTAACCTCAGGGGATGCATTCACCAAAAATCAGGAATTAGGGTTTCTTGACCTAATTCACCCCTAAGTTGACTTTTGATGCAATACATGAGCCAAGACCTCAAGACATGATTTTAGAGCCTCAAATACACCACATTGATCCATTTACAACAATGGATTGATCCAAGAAGCTTGGTTCATAAGTTTCAATTTCATCTGGACCACAATTAGGGTTTCGAGGCAAAAGTCAACTGTACCTTTGACTTTTGACCAAGACATGCTCCCAAACCTTGGGACATGATTCAACATACCCTAGGAGTTAAAAAGTGCCAAGACTCCAATTTTGTTTCAATGTATTCAATGGATGCATCAAGGTGGCATGAACTGAGGCAAGCTTAACTGAGTGAGTCAAGCCTTATCTCTGAACCAAAAGACCATAGGCCTGTGCTCTAACCTCAAGTCAATGTCTAGAGGAGACTTGAGATTCCATTTGATCCACATTGGCCACATACCTGCTGCAGTTGCCACACACTATTGCTTGAAAAACAAACTTGCTCCACTATAAATAGAGCTCATTTGTGCTCAGTTTGAATACACCAAAGCACCCAAACTGATGCTTTCCTCAAAATCTCCCTTTCACTCCAATTGTTACCTTCTAACTCAAGTCACTATCGGGTTTTGAGTTTGAGAGCAATTCCAACCAAACCAATCACCCACACACCTCATAAACATCATATATGAGTGATCCATAACACAAAATCACATGTGGAACATCAGATTCTCAAAATCATCAGCCAATTGCTCAAGTTCTTGACATAGTTGCAGTTGAGGTGCCATATCAAGTTCCAGCTCATTTCAATCCACTCCAAGCATTCAAACACACTCCATGGCACCTAAGGAAGCTGTCCAGATCATTGGAACCTAGTTGTAACACCTCCATCACCAAACTCGATCACCAGCTGCAAGAGGTAAGCATGAACCCTTCAAACTCTATATTCCATGCATCATAAATAAATTTTTGAGTTACCATCTTGTTCCTACATGTATATAGAGTAATAACCCTCAATCAATTGCCATGAATCAATCATGTATGGAATTTCATTGTGTTCATGCTGAAATTAGGGTTCTTGAGGTTTTCTGTTGATTTCTTTCTCCATACTTATATAAATGCAATTAAACTATATGGTTGTGATCCTTGTTAAAAAACGAACAAGATTGGTATTTGAATCGTGCAAAACCATTGAGAAATCATGGAGAAAAGTGAGAAAACGAAAATTTGCAAAAACAGAGGGCGCGGGCAAGAACCAAGTGTTCTTGGCCCCATAATTCAAAATTTTGAATTTTAGTTATTTTTGTTTAATTGATTCAAAAATTAATTTCTCTCTAAATATTTATGTTTTTGAATTGATTCTTTTTCTCAAAATTCACTAAAATGTTTAAATATTTTATTTTACAAACAAAAACCAATTTATATTATTCATTTAATATAGGTAGATTTTTTTTAATTAATTTCATTTTATTGTTTTTTGACAATTTTTAAAATGAAATTCCCACTTTGATCTTTCAAAACCAATTGAATTTCAATCTTTCATATGATTAAACATGATTTTTTAAAATATTTTTCAAAGTGTACAACTTGTTTTTGAATATATTTGATATTTTATCATTTATTATTTAAATTTCCTTTGAAAAATGACATTTTAATTTAAAATTAGGGTTTCCTCTCGATTTTAAATTTTCAAACTCTTTTGGGCCTCTAATAGAGTGTAAGACTCATTCCTTGTAAATATAAACCTTTTTGGGCCTCAGTCATTGTATAAGTCCCACTGTGTTTTCGAAATCTCGGCGTGATCGTCGCTTTTCAAAACAAAATTATTTGGGCCTCTCCCTGAGTTGTAAGCCCCATTTCTTTTCCTTTTTAAACACTTTTGGGCCTCTATTAGAGTGTAAGACCCAAACCCCCTTTTTGTACATAAATTATTTTGGGTCTCACTCATTGTATAAGTCCCTGTACAATTTTCAAAATGACGGTACGATCACTGTTATTTTTGGGCCTCTCCTTGAATTGTAAGACTCATCTCTTGTACAAAAATAAAAACTTTTGGGCCTCTTGATAGAGTATAAGACCCGCCTCTTTATAAATAAACCTTTTGGGCCTCAGTCGTTGTATAAGTCCCGATACAATCTTCAAATCAACGGTTCGATTACTGTTTTTCATATGGACCTCTCTTTGAGTATAAGCCCCATTCTTTTCAAAACCAACTGCCTTTTTGATCTAGGGTCAAATTCACAGTTGTTATCAAAACTTTCTTTAATTTCTTGAATAACTAACCATACAACTGTTACAATGGATGCATGCTCACCTGTAAGTTTTTATCAGCTTTCTTTACATGCTTTCATATATATATAATTGTATTGTTGGAAGCTTGCTCACCTGTAAGTCCTTCTTTCATATCCTTTTAAATACTTGTCATATATCAACTGTATATATACTTGTATATTTGCTTAGAGTTTTCCCCGGCAACTAGGTCTAGAACTAGGTAAAGCCAGTTGGTCACTCTTTCAATACAATCAAAACTATATCCCCATAGGATTTCCAGATACAATCTTGCCTTCTCTTGGGCTTAAACAATATGGAACAAAGAGAAAGGCATTATTCCCGGTGAAACTTTTCTCAGACTGTCACTATTAAAAATTGTCAAAGAAGTTCATTTCTTCAGAGAGGATTAATTCCCGGTGAAACCTCTCTTGAATTTCTTCAAACCCTAGAACTGTTCATTAAAGAAAAGATTATTCCCGGTGAAACTTTTCTTGAACTCTTCTTAAGTTTGGACCCACAGGCTTCCTAGCTAAAAGCATCCCCGCCTCCTCTTGGGCTTTGTACAAGGACCCTCCGGCTTCTTAGAAGTTCTCATGCCTTCTCTTGAGCTTAATACAAGGACCCTGAAGACCTCTTAAAGGTATAGGACAGAACTTAGTCATCCTTTGCTAGAGCAGCCTTTCCAGAGTCAAAACCTCAGACCAATCTAAGGGTTGATACTCATCCCTTAAAACACCTGCCTCCTCTTGGGCATCATACAAAGATAAAATCTTCCATACTAGTAGACTTGGACAGTCTAATCCCCTCTTGAGTCTCAAAGACATTCTCAAGTTCCTTACCAACACGGGAAAAACCCTGGTTATTTAATCAATATCCTGTAGAGTTAAAGCCCATGGGTTCTAAAACCCAGTCTTTCTCCTAAAAATTCCCCAGCCGGGTCAGTTTATCATCAGTATAACACTATCCCAAATCAAAACCTCAAGGCATCTGATATCTCAACTCTTCTGTAAACCCTCAGCAAGAGTTGATTCCCTATTTGGACCTGCCTCTAGATCTCAATAATCCTCAGCAGAAGTTAGCCTCCTCTTAAGCTTTGTATAATGATCATTCCTTTCCTCAGCATATTTAGCCTCCTTTTAGGCTTTGTATAATGATTTCTTTATTTGTTCTCCCCTAGCAAAGTCAGCCTCCTCTTGGGCTTTATACAATGGTTTTCCCCAGCTGAGCTAACCTTTTCAGACTCTCTTGTTGAGTCAATCACCTTTCCACACTCTCTTGTTGAATCAATGGTACCAAACAAAAGCACTCTCTTGTTGAGTCAAACTCTTTCAGCCTCAATCTTGAGCTTTGTACAAGACACCATATAAATTTCCCTAAGCAGATTCAATCCTCTTTTCAGCCTCAATCTTGGGCTTTGTACAAGACAGATAATACTCTCCAGCAGAATCAAACTGCTTTCAGCCTCAATCTTGGGCTTTGTATAAGACACCTAAAATATCCTCAATCGAGTCAGTAAAGTCTCATTTTAGCCTCAATCTTGAGCTTTGTACAAGACAGATAAAGATTTCTTTCCCACAGAGTCAGTCTTCTTTTCAGCCTCAATCTTGGGCTTTGTAAAAGACACATACAAACCCTCCCCAGTGGAGTCAAAATCCCTTTTAGCCTCAATCTTGGGCTTTGTACAAGACAGACAAAATATTTTCCCCGGAAAAGTCAAACTTTTAGCCTCCTCTTAGGCTTTGTATAATGATACCCCCAAAAGAGTCAGTCTCTTTTAGCCTCAATCTTGGGATTTGTACAAGACAGATAAACTCTCTCTCGTTGAGTCAGTCTTTTCCAGCCTCCTCTTAAGCTTTGTATAAGGACTTCCCCAGTGGAGTCAATCAACCTCTTAGCTTCAACCTTGGGCTTTGATCAAGGTACACAAAAATCAACATCCCCTCAGAGGAAGTCAAAATCACTATGTAGGAAGACATTTCTCTGTGTTATCACACATTAAAATAGACATTCAAATAATTGATGTAAGTGGCACACTTGTTGATTCAAACATCCAAGCTGTCGTCCATCTTTTATCCTGGCAAATTTCCTCTTTCATATAATTGCTGTAAGTGGCAAGCCTCTGGATTATTTACATCCACGCCAATGTCCCTCTCTTAGCATGAAAGATTCCAAAGGAAAAATGGCATTGCTCAACACTGAGTTAAAGTTTTCTCCTTCAGGACAAATCCCCCGTAAAGGAAATTATGGCATTGTTGGATTCTCATATCCCAGTTAAAAGTAATCCTCCTTTATAAACAGTCACCCAACAGTTGTGATAAACAGACGAGATGCCTCCCTTTAGAGATGACAAATTCTCCCTCAGTCAAACCTTTTAGCTTCAATCTTGGGCTTTGAACAAGACACAAATACTCCTTTAGTTTCAATCTTGGGGTTTGAACAAGACACCAAAACAAATTTTCTCCCATAGAATAGGAGGAACTACGATTGCTCTGATTTCCCTGTTTCTTTAAACGGGAATACGTAGGCATAAGATTGTGAAATCTTAGCGAGCATACCAATCAAAAAATCTAGGTCCAATACCTTCGCATACCAATCAAAACTCTAGGTCCAGTACCTTCACACATACCAATCAAAACTGAGCTCCGATACCTCACCAAAATCATCAAAAACTCTCTCTCACATCTCCCAAAGAAGAAATTTTCCCAACCCATCAACAGATAAACACCATCAAGTACAAAGCAAAACCTAAAACTAACAATATGTGGATAACCACATATAGGATGGGAAACTGACAACTCCCCATTGTATAACCTGACCCCGAACTCCCCGAATCTCTTTAAGCGTTTGTTCAGTTAAACATTCGCGTGCAAGGTTAGTTTTAGATAGCTTCCCTTTCCCTTCCAGCTTCACGGGATAAATAAGAAATCAGAAAGTAGCACCCCTCCTCCTCCTACCGTTACGGTGAGGAGGAACACCATGTGCGATAAGGTGGTCGCGTCACCGACAAAAATCGCATGCTACACATGTTATTACGAATATTGACACGCGACCGACAACAACCAAATAATCAGAGATGCATAGAGATGAATCTAACAGATTACGCACCCTCATACATACATTGTTCATCCCTTAAGCGATCGAAGAACCCCACCCTTACCTTATTGATGATTCTTCGAAGGTTCTCTAAGCCCTAGCTCTGCTTCTCTCTTCCGTTCCTCTTTTCTCCAAAAATTGTGATCGTTCCCAAACTGATTCTCTTTCTCAATTTTCTCTTTTTCCTACTATAACCCTTAGACCCCTATTATGTTTTTCCTTCCTTACCCTTACTAATACTCACGAATAGTCCACTTTGCCCTCCTTATTCTTGTCAATATATTATATTATTATTATTATTAATATTATTATCAATATCCACTTATTAAAATAATAATAACAATAGTCAATATTTTAATTAATTTAATATTATTCAACTAATGTTAAGACCAACCGAATATTACTAATATAATTTAATTAGTACTACTCTCTACACCACCAAGTTCTACATAATTGGTCACACACCCCCAACACCTTAATCTCTATAATTCTAAGGTCACTACCCCATACTAAGGGCAACCCAAACACAACCAAAATACTCATAATCACACACATATACACAACATCATATAGTTTTAATTACGAAAAATAAATAAAATAAATCGGGGCGTTACAGTATGCGGGTGCATATCAAATTTAGTGATAGAAACGTATGGAACGTTATTCAAAATGGGCCTATTGAAATAACTATGACCAATGTGGATAACGTTGATGTGTCTAAGTCGGAAACACAATGGAACGAAGAAGATGAGAAAAAATATAATTACGATTGTAAAGCTAGAAAGCCGGAAGGACAATGGATCGAGGAAGATGAGAAAAAGTATAATTACTAAAATTCTAGCATAGTAGACAGCAGATGTCCTAACAGATGTCAAGACATTATTCTGCATAATTATTAAACAAGAATAGAATAAACAAACAGATATTTTGAATATCAGCAACAGCAGTAAGACAGACGTTTACAGATTGCAGAAAGTAAACGAACACACAACAATTGTTAACCCAATTCGGTGCAAATCACCTATGTCTGGGGGCTACTAAGCCAGGAATGAATTCACTATTAGTAGTATTAATTTAGAGCTAAACTCCCCTATTTACAACTCCTTACTTAATCCCTACCTAGTACAATTCTATCTAGAAATCACCATCTAGATAAGAGAAACCGTTCTCAATTCCTAAATCACCTCAGTGATATCTAACAGTTACAATCTCCAGCAACTGCATCAATCTGTTCAATTGAAAGAGATTTCTTCCAATAATAATATTCAGCCAAGACTCTTGACTAACAATAATACTCGGTTTTGCTTAAAAGCTTCAACCAAGAACAATACTCAACTCTTGCTTCAAAGCTTCAAGTGAGAACAATTTACAACAACCTATGTCGACCACATAGTATCAACAGATACATGGGTGACTTATAAACTACACAAGAGACTCTCAAAACCCTAAACCCTTATGTTGCACCAATAGCTTATTGTTGTGTGTGCTTGCTATTTTAGGTCTAGCAAGTCCTTATTTATAGACTCTTGTAGTATGGACTTGGACTCTTTAATCAGGTCCAATTTTCACTTTTTAATTCAGCTGCAAGATCTTCAACACAAAAATAGGAACAAATCTCCAAATAGTTTCCTAAAAAGTCTCCAAGATCCTTTTTATGAAATCCAATTAAATCTGCACTTTGTTCCTAATAAATCTCCTTGACCTGCGTATAATGATGAGACATATCCAAAATATTCTCATAAAAACAAAACAAATATGTCAAGAGATATACAACAGCAGCACCTGTTGTACCAGACAAAGATGTCGTGACGTCTCCTTCGACATCTTGATTAAAAGTCACAAGCCAGCAAAACAGCAACACCTATTATACCAGACTAAGATGTCATTACTGTCATGACAATTGATGAAGATGCTTCAACATCTTACTCAACATCTTGCTGTAAACTTGTTTTAGCCAAAATGTAGCCAATCAAAGACCTAACAATCTCCCCCTTTGGCAAATTTTGGCTAAAATAACCTTTGGATAACACATTCAGCTCCCCCTTATGGAAACAACCAAAGAACACTACTACTACTTACTTCTCCCCCTTTTTAGCCATAATATGCCAAACCAAGCAACTATGCATTTAAGGGCAATCAACTAAAAGCAAGCAAGTCAGTAGCAGTACCCCCCTGTCATGCACAACTAGTCCTCCCCCTCAAGGGAAAGCCCCCACACATCATAATACATGCAGCGGAACAAGAGAAGCAGCAGCAACACAAGCAGCACAAGCATGATAAACTATCATGCTCCCCCTAAGTAGTTGCATACAACAAGCAACCACAAATACTACTCTCCCTGCATTTAGAACCAGTGCTCCTTTGTAAGTAGAACACCTAAAATGAATGGAAAACATAAGACACATCTTCATGTCTTCAAGAGCGCACCCTTTGTTCAACACACCTACTGAACGCATTCACCTAATGCTTGACCCTCAAGAAATCAATGTACCACACCATTACATTTAACAGACAGAAGTCATCCCCCTATCTTTCTCAATTGATGCTTCTTCAGCAAGAAACACCTCAAAATCGCCATATGGTATCCCATGACCACTTCATGATCATACAGTGAGAGTACCAGAAACGCATCCTTGTACCATAACTAACAAACTCTTGGATTGAGACCAAAGCTCCATTGATCCCTCTAGTTCAAAAACCATCTATACACCACCGAATTCCTCATGAATTCTCATGTATAGATCTCCTTGTTCCCTAAGATATAACCCAATTGAATCTGGAATACTTCACATTCCTCAAAGAGACACACAGGGCCCCTTAGTTTGCTAGCTCGCCCAGATATTCTTCACACTTGAAGGACATCAAACACATGCTCCAGAAATCCTCAGCCCATTTGTTCCACAAGCACTAAACTGATCCACTTCTAGCATGTAACATTCACATCAGACTTCCAAGACAATCCTTTACGCATCATTCTCCCGTACGATAAGATAAATACCTCTTAGACAAGATGTGAACTCAGAATCCTACTCCAAGGATAACTAACCCAGAAGATGTTCTAACATCAGTTAGGACATCCTTCACATATCATAGACACCAAGCATAGTTCTTGATATGCTCTACCACTGGACTTACTATTTGCACAGTAATCCAACTGAAGATCTTCAAACAACACCGCGCCACCAGCTTGATCAATAAGAACTCCAGATAACCAAAGAGAGAAATAAACTCTCATCCACCAAAAGAAGGTAATCTTTCATCCACAACCTAGAACTTCTACCACCAGCTCCAAGATGAACCAGATCCTTCTTACATCTTCAACCAACTACCCTTCTGCCCAAGAGTAATTAGTTCCAAGCACCCTGCTTGAATGCACACTAAAGATCAACTGAATGCCACTTTTTGACTGATCTCATTCTTCTTCAGAACTCCCACAAGATACATTGATCCACCAATGAAATCTTATCTTTAAGTTACATGAACTACTCGCTCTATAGCAAGACATCTTGGATCCACCAAGCCTCTAGACATGTAACATCTTCTCAATCCACAGCTCCAGCAAACTGCTTGAGATGGACCTTTTTGAAGCATCAATAACTTCCATTATCCTGTAGATCACTTTACCTTAAGCTGATGTGCCACATCACCAGCTGAGATCCTAATGTTAAGCTTGATGTCAGAACATTCTGATACGACATCCAACTGCTGAATTCAGCTCCTCCTTCTGCCACTTAGAAGAACCTTCTCCCTTAAACAGAACAAGATTTCCATGCTCTCATAGACTTGATTCAACTACCAAGTTTGAGTAGACAACCTCCATCCTGCTTAAAACTTATCACATGCATTCCATACAAGCACACACCTTGATGAATAACTGCTTTGAAACTCCAAAGACTTCACACCTGCCATGTCTGAATCTTCAGAAGATAAAGTAGTCCTAGACTACACCATAGCCATACCAAAGATTGCCACTTTCCTTAGTAGAGCAGACTGTAGAAAGTCAGAGATAACTGCCACTTAACCTTGACCTTCAAAATGAGCAAGATCCCATGCTCTCAAGTACCTATATCAGAAATAAACTGATCCAAGTTGTGCCACCACCATCACTCCAAACTAGACAAGTCTCTTGCCAGGACACTTTCCAGATAAACACCAGATGCTTTTAGTAACAACTTGAACACACATGATGCACTCTAATACTCTTAGATCAGAAATAAACTGATCCAAGAACAATCCATCAAGATTATGATGTCTTCTTCTTCATCTTCCACATCACCATTGTCTAGACTAGTTTCTTTCCAGAAAACTATCCAGAGATCAGATGCTTCTGCCACACCACGCTGAGCAGATTATTAAGTCAACCCCCAAGAGAAATAGAACCAAAAGCTTATGCAGTACCCCTCTCATGATTCTGCACAAACCAGATGAAGAGATGTTCCAACATCGTGTTGAACATCAACAATCTTGAACTTCACATATAAGGATAATCAATTAAATACTTGTGGATATCACAAATAGCAATTGATCTTAAATCCTTGTTCAATAACCCTGCTTCACTGTTGAAGTCATACTCCAATAGATCACTCTATGAACACTTATCAAGTATTCAATCTTTTGTAAGTATCTTCTTTGACAAACAAAGTGTCGAGATACCAAGGTTGTCGCCCTTGACTCAAGTAACTAAGATTCTCTCTGAACAAACCCAATTTACCTCAACAATTCTGGAATCTCCATTCAGATTGGATCCACCCTTAGGATTAAGAGAGATGAATTCTTCCTTGCACTTTTGGATGGTAAAAATAAATCACCTCCACTTTCTTCAGGTTTGTGTTTCACAGAAACACCCTCTAGTCAGAAGAATAACTAGAAGACTCCAGACGCACGACTCATATGCTTTATGAGTGGACTTGAGAGATTTCTCAAGTATCTTTGACAACTTAGCCGATCAATAATTTATCAAATTCCTAGAGCAAGAACTTGATAAACCTAAACTCAACTCCCCTCCTCTTCAACTGACTTCAAGCTACACAATGAAACCAAGCTTCCACGTACCAAGTCACCATACTAGACATCTACTAACAAATCTCTCCACTTCATCGCTCCTGACTTTGGAATAAAAAGATACAGATATCTTCAAATATAGAGGCCGACGATTGAGATCTTCCACCATCTGTCTTCAGTAACAACTCCAGAACCCCATAAATTCCAGAGCTCTTCCATCAGAAACATATGCAGTAGAACCACCAAGGAACAAATTCAGCTTGACCTGATAAGATGTCAAAATATCTTATAAGACACCTCAACAAGAGAGCTACCCACTTCTCCTGCAGTTGTTGTAAAACTTCCTCAGTAACATGAACAACCACCAGGTTGTTACCTTCAATCCAGAACATTCATCCCATCCATTAATACCCTTGAGTATGTCTGAGTTGATGAACTGATCTCCAAAACTCGTCCTTGTTTAAACGCCAGAAAGTATCTCCCAAAGATCTCATCCAGAAACAGACAGGATTCCTGCTCTGATACCAATTAAAATTCTGGCATAGCAGACAGTAGATGTCCTAACACATGTCAAGACATTGTTCTACATAATTATTTAACAAGAACTGAATAAACAAACTGATATTTTGAATATCAGCAACAGCAGCAAGACAGATGTTTACAGATTGCAGAAAGTAAACAAACACACAATAATTGTTAACCCAGTTCGGTGTAAATCACCTACGTCTGGGGGCTACCAAGCTAGGAATGAATTCACTATTAGTAGTATTAATTTAGAGCTAAACTCCCCCGTTTACAACTCCTCACTTAACCCCTACCCAGTACAATTCTATCTAGAAATCACCATCTAGATAAGAGAAACCCATCTCAATTCCTAAATCACCTCAGTGATATCTAACAGATACAATCTCCAGCAACTGCATCAATATGTTCAATTGAAAGACATTCCTTCCAATAACAATATTCAGCCAAGACTCTTGACTAACAATAATACTCGGTTTTGCTTAAAAGCTTCAACGAAGAACAATACTCAACTCTTGCTTCAAAGCTTCGAGTGAGAACAATTTACAACAACCTATGTCGACCACATAGTATCAAAAGATACATAGGTGGCTTACAAACTACACAAGAGACTCTCAAAACTCTAAACCCTTATGTTGCACCGATGGCTTGTTGTTGTGTGTGTTTGCTATTTTAGGTCTAGCAAGTCCTTATTTATAGACTCTTGCAGTATGGACTTGGACTCTTCAATCAGGCCCAATCTTCACGTTTTAATTCAGCTGCAAGATCTTCTCCACAAAAATAGAAACAAATCTCCAAATAGTTTCCTAAAAAGTCTCCAAGATCCTTTTTATGAAATCCAATTAAATCTGCACTTTGTTCCTAATAAATCTCCTTGACCTACGTATAATGATGAGACATATCCATAATATTCTCATCAAAACAAAACAAATATGTCAAGAGATATACAACGGTAGCACCTGCTGTACCAGATAAAGATGTCGTGACATCTCCTTTGACATCTTGATCTACAACACAGTTGTTGTAGTGAAAACAATTTCTCCATCAAATAAAACACTTCAGAACAATAAATGACGAATCCAACATTTACTTTAACAAATACCAGAATCGAAATATATCATACAATGTTGAACTCGACGACGAACATTTAACCTAACACATTGCATGTGATGCACTTCAACATTCAAACAATATAAACAAAAAAAAAAGTATCATTATTGTTTGTAAATAAAATGAAGGAGGAAGAAGTAGAGGGAGAACGAAGAAGAGGAAGAAGGAAGAAGAAGAGAGAGTGGAGGAAGAAGAAGACGGAAGACGGTGAAGGAAGAAGAGGGAAGACGATGAAGGAAGAAGAGAGAGAGTGAAGGAGGAAGGTGTGTTGCATTGAAAAAAATAATTTGCACCCATGTGATTTCTCTGCAAAGCATGTTGCAGTTTCCAATACCCAATTTGAATTACATAAAGTTACAAATTGTAACTATTTGGTATTGTAAAGCAACTTGTTGGAAAAATAGTAGTGTTTTTAGTGTTAAAGTTGTAGTTCCGTTTCAATTAGCCCTTAATTTGGTTGGAAATAGTTGGTTTTAGACACTAAATACCCCCCAAATGTTGAGTTGGCTTGCTAATTGGAAGGGTTAGGAAGTGGATTTCCAGAGCCACTAATGTTCCTATATGATAATAATGTCAAAACAAAAATAATATTTATATATGAAAAAAAAATACATTGTTAATTCAAATATTTTTATAGATAATGTCAAAACAAAAATAATATTTATATACGAAAAAATATACATTGTTAATTCAAATATTTTTATCTACGATAAAAAACTATTGTTATAAACGGGCACAACTTTACTTTTTATTCAAATATTTTTATATACGAGAACAACTTTACTATTGATTCAATTTATTCCCCTAAAACAATCACGTTTTTTTATCCATTATCTAATTTAATTAAATGAAAACGACTTATATTTATTATGTACCAATTGATTGTTCCTTTGCAATATTTAAATTTAGCACTTTATGTGGCATACAAACAAATATGTTATACAAATTTATTTATTTAAAACATTTCTTAAATAACCTTTTTTTAACAAAATAAGAAATTAAATATTACAATTAATTTTCTTTTATTGTATTTTTTTTTTTTTGTCATTTCTTTCTGATCAACAATTTCTCTACAGGACCTGTACCCGTGCCCACTAGTTGAAGAAAACATGAGCGGCTATTAATACTCCCTCGGATCCTTCATTTTTTAAATAATTTTTTATTTCTTTTTAGGTGGCACTTGCAAAATCAAGACATCTACTCTGCAATTTTCATCATGGGCACCAAATTTCCGGCTGGAAAATTTAAAGATTACCAATGCTCATTTGTGGCTAAGAGATCATGGATTTCCTCTTGAATATTGGGAGCTTACTGTGGGGTCCAGCCATTTGGTGTTTTGCATGAAAGGAAAATAACACTTGGTGTTTTGCATGAAAGGCAAAGGACACTTGGTGTCTTGCATGAAAGGCAAAGAACAAGTGTCTTCATGCATGTAAGACCTTTTGGCTTGCTTCTCCTATAAATAGGACCAAGAGCAAGCATTCAAAATACAACCACAAGAGAAACAAGAAGCAAGAGAAATAGAGCCTTGCTCAAGAGAGAAAATTGTTTTAGAGAGTTTTTCCTTGTGAGAGAAATAGTGAGCCAATTTGTGAGAGTGTTCCTTACAAATTGAGAGATACTTTGTAGAGAGTTCCACCTAAGGGTGAAGTTGTTGTATTCCCATTTTTATTATAGTGGATGTTTTAAGAGGCCTAAGGGTCCCGTGGTTTTTCCCTTTCTCACATTGAGAAGGTTTTCCACGCTAAAATCTTTTTGTGTCATTTTTGCTTAATTTTTTTCACGTTTCCGCAAGTGCCTATTTTTGAGTTCACGGAGGAGGGAAATTATGGAAGGTTATTTCCCAACAGTGGTATCAGAGCTCTGTGTGAGTTCTGGGTAACTACGGTGTTGTACTCGTAAGAAAGTTCTTAGTATGCTATGTGGTTGCAACATTGTTTGATCTTCCACATCAGAAAAGAAATATTCTTGTTGGAATTAAATCGTAGTATTGTGAAAGTGTGTCTTTATAAGTTCTGGCTAAGGAAAGACTTGGTATTTAAGCGCGTCAATATTGACCCACCTCTCTTTCCTGGGAACTTCCTAGTTGCACTATTCATAAACCACGGTAACTTTTCCCGTGTACAACACTATTTACAAAATCTCCTAGCTAAAAGAACTACTTTCCCGTGTTCTCAAAAATGGATGGTTCTATCAGTTATGAAGGAGATATGTTCAAGCTGACCGCTGATAATTATACCTATTGGAAGCCGATGATGGAAGACCACCTATATTGCATGAGCCAATCTCTCAAAAGGATAAGCCAACGGAGAAGAAAGATAACGAGTGGGAGCTCCAAAATCGGAAGGCAGTTGCCATGATCAGAAAATACATAGATAGGAGTCTATTCGAGCATGTGTCAACTTATACAAATGCGTATGAGTTGTGGACCAAACTTGAATCCTTGATTCAAAAGAAGACACCGAGAAATAAAGCACACCTTGTCAGACGACTGGTGAAATTGGAGTACTCAGATGGCCAAAATATGATCGAGCACTTGAATACCTTCAAAGGTATCGTGAACCAGCTGACGAAAGCTGACATGAAGATAGATGATGAGTTGCAAACTCTTCTGCTCCTAAGTTCTCTACCTGAGAGTTGGGACACTCTAGTTGTCACTCTTAGTAACTCTGCTCCAGACGGAAAACTTGTCTTGGATTATGTCACAGATTCCTTGCTAAATGAAGAATCAAGACGGAGGGAAAGAGGCTTCAACAACCAGTTCGAAGCCAACATTGTTGATAACAGAGGAAGGAGTAAGAATCATGAAAGAGGAGGTCGTGGGAGATCACAAGCTAGATCCAAGTCTCGCACAAGAGTAAGTTGTTATTATTGTGGCAAATCGGGCCATAGAAGACCTGAGTGCAGATTCTTGAAGAGAGATCAACAGGCTGGAAAAGTCCGTCCAGATTTAATAAATCCAAAGAAGAATAAGGAAGAAGGAGCCACAACTGCAGTAGCCTCGAACAACGAGGATATTTTCCTTTTTGGAGATGTCAACTATCTAAATGTTGCATTCGATAATTGCACTTGGATAATTGACACCGGAGCATCTTTCCACGTTACACCTCATGAAGAATTATTCTCATCATACCAAAGAGGAGATTTTGGTATGGTGAAGATGGGAAACCACGTCACAAGCAAGATTGTTGGTATTGGTGAAGTGACTATGATCACAGACAATGGAAATAAGCTTGTGTTGAAGGAAGTAAGACATGTACCAGAGATGCGTCTAAACCTTATATCAGCAGGAAAGTTGGATAACCTAGGGATGATAAACCAGTTCGGCGATGGTAGATGGAAGCTTAGCAAAGGGAGCATGACACTTGCTCGTGGCAAAAAGGAAGGCTCCCTGTACATCATGCAGGGAAAGATAAACAAGGGAGAGACTAATGTTTCTCAAGATGCAACCAAAGAATTGTGGCATAAACGACTTGGCCACATGAGTGATAAAAGCTTAGAGAATCTTGCTAAAGATCATCTTTCAAATATCAAGGGACAACCACTTGAATCATGTGAAGACTGTCTAGCAGGCAAACAACACAGAGTATCTTTTCAAAGATCAGATGATGCAAGAAGACGAAAGAAAATCCTAGATCTTGTTCACTCAGATGTCTGCTCCACATCTGAAAGGTCTCTTGGTGGCGCACAATACTTTGTTACCTTCATTGATGATCACTCTAGAAAGGTGTGGGTGTATCCATTGAAGAAGAAAGATCAAGTTCTACAAGCTTTCAAGGAGTTTCACGCCTCTGTAGAGCGAGCATCTGGAAGAAAGTTGAAATGCTTAAGAAGTGACAATAGAGGTGAATACCTAGGTCCATTTGAAGCATATTGTAAAGCTCATGGGATAAGACATGAGAGGACACCTCCGAAGACTCCCCAAATGAATGGAGTAGCTGAAAGAATGAACAGAACGATTGCAGAGAAAGTCAGAAGCATGCTTTCTCATGCAAAACTTCCCAAATCATTTTGGGGTGAAGCAGTGAGAACTGCCATTGATCTAATAAACTTGTCTCCTTCAAGACCGTTAAATGGAGAGATACCGAATGAAGTATGGTATGGAAAGAAAGCCTCTTACGGTCAATTGAAAGTATTCGGGTGTAAGGCATTTGTTCATATTCCTAAAGATGAAAGAGCAAAACTCGATGCCAAGACGAAGGAGTGTATATACCTTGGTTCTCCAAGAGATGAACTTGGCTTTAGACTGTGGGATCCTGCAAACAAGAAGATTGTTCGAAGCAGAGATGTGGTATTTTATGAAGATCAAACAATCAATGATATTCAATCTAAGAAGTCAAAGACCATTGTGGTACAAAACTCAGGGGGAGAGATTCCTCAACGAGATATTGAACCTGATCAGACAGCACAACCCCATCATATGGAGCAACCTGACCAAACAGAAGAAGATCAGGAAATGCAGGAAGAACAAATGATAGATACTGATCAGAGAGACCAAGAACCTCAAGTGAGAAGATCCGTGCGAGTAAGACAACCATCAAGAAGATATTCCCCAGATGAGTATGTCACTCTCACCGATGAAGGAGAACCTCAAAACTTCATAGAAGCCATTGAGACGGATGACAAAGACAAATGGATGCAAGCCATGCAAGAAGAATTACAGTCACTGAATGAGAACCAGACATATGACTTGGTAAAATTACCAAAGGGAAGAAGGGCTTTGAAAAATAAGTGGGTGTTCAAACTCAAGTCTGAAGAGAACAACCCAAACCCCAGATACAAAGCACGAATTGTCGTGAAGGGGTGCCATCAGAAGAAAGGCATAGACTTCGAAGAGATATTCTCACCAGTGGTGAAGATGACATCCATAAGAGTAATCCTTGGTCTAGCTGCAACACTAGACTTGGAGATAGAGCAACTTGATGTTAAAACAGCATTCTTACATGGAGGCTTGGAGGAAGAGATATACATGGAGCAACCCGAAGGATTTGCAGAACCAGGCAAAGAACATCTTGTGTGTCGCTTGAAGAAAAGTCTATATGGGTTGAAGCAAGCTCCAAGGCAATGGTACAAAAAGTTTGAACTCTTCATGACCCAACATAAATTTGAAAAGACTTCTGCAGACCACTGTGTGTTTGTGAAGAAATATGATAATGGTGAATCCATCATACTTTTGTTGTATGTTGATGATATGCTTATTGTTGGGAAAGACAAGACAAAGATAGATGCTCTAAAGAATGCACTGAGCAAATCTTTTGCCATGAAAGATTTGGGTGCAGTAAAGAAGATTCTTGGAATGAAAATCATTCGAGATCGTCCCAAAAGAATGTTGTGGATGTCACAAGAAGATTATATCAAGAAAGTCCTTGAGAGGTTCAACATGCATAATGCTAAACCTGTACATGTCCCACTACCTGGTCATCTGAAACTCAGTAAGACACAGTGTCCAAGCAATGAAGAAGAAAAAGAAGAAATGAGCAAGGTGCCCTATTATTCAGCTGTGGGTAGCCTTATGTATGCAATGGTTTGCACAAGACCAGACATTGCTTATGCTGTTGGAGTAGTAAGTAGATTCCTGTCAAATCCAGGAAAGGAGCATTGGAATGCTGTGAAATGGATACTGAGGTATCTAAGAGGAACTGCCAAACAGTGTTTATGCTTTGGCAATGAAAAGCAATTACTCACTGGGTATGTAGATGCAGACATGGCAGGGGATGTAGATTCAAGAAAATCTATTTCCGGGTATTTGATTACTTTTGCAGGGGGAGCTATCTCATGGCAATCACGATTACAAAAGTGCATTGCTTTGAGTACCACAGAAGCTAAATACATAGCAATTACTGAAGGTTGTAAGGAGATCATGTGGATGAAGAAGTGCATGCAAGAGTTAGGTCAGAATCAAGAAACTTATGTTCTCTATTGTGACAATCAGAGCGCAATCCATCTCAGCAAGAACTCGACATACCATTCAAGGTCAAAACACATTGACGTAAGGTATCACTGGATCCGCGATGTGTTGGAGAGTAAATTGTTGAAAGTAGAGAAAATTCATACCAATGAGAATGGGGCAGACATAATGACAAAACCTCTTCCAAAAGAGAAGATAGAGCTCTGCAAACAAGTTGCTGGATTAGCAGCAACTCCAAACTAACCCAGAACATTCCCCTATGGCTGGAGGGGGAGAAATGTGGGGTCCAGCCATTTGGTGTTTTGCATGAAAGGAAAATAACACTTGGTGTTTTGCATGAAAGGCAAAGGACACTTGGTGTCTTGCATGAAAGGCAAAGAACAAGTGTCTTCATGCATGTAAGACCTTTTGGCTTGCTTCTCCTATAAATAGGACCAAGAGCAAGCATTCAAAATACAACCACAAGAGAAACAAGAAGCAAGAGAAATAGAGTCTTGCTCAAGAGAGAAAATTGTTTTAGAGAGTTTTTCCTTGTGAGAGAAATAGTGAGCCAATTTGTGAGAGTGTTCCTTACAAATTGAGAGATACTTTGTAGAGAGTTCCACCTAAGGGTGAAGTTGTTGTATTCCCATTTTTATTATAGTGGATGTTTTAAGAGGCCTAAGGGTCCCGTGGTTTTTCCCTTTCTCACATTGAGAAGGTTTTCCACGCTAAAATCTTTTTGTGTCATTTTTGCTTAATTTTTTTCACGTTTCCGCAAGTGCCTATTTTTGAGTTCACGGAGGAGGGAAATTATGGAAGGTTATTTCCCAACACTTACTACCGTCTTTGTTATTGCATCAGGCATTGGTACACCTTTATCGATTTATGAGAATATAAGAAGAAGGGCAATGAGACATTTTGCACGTGTCTTGATAGGATTAAACATGTCAGCGTTTCTGCATGATCGTACCTTGGTGGAATGAAAACGATATGTGTTTTTTTTGTTGAATTAGAATATGAAAGCTTGCCATCATTCCGTGATCATTGCAGGTGTGTGAATAATGTGGACTTCGTTAGGTATTTTAAGTTTTTGAAAATATGGACTATATATGAATCTTGCAAAAAAGGTAGTAGTTGATCACTAGAACAAAGTTGTGGGGTGCCCCATGTATCTGTTGGCTTCAAAGCTAAAATCTCTGAAGTAGAAAACCTACACCAGATAAAATCAAGGACATCGTCTTTAACATAGATGGAAGCTCATATCCAAGCCCTGATGGATATGGAGGTTTTTTTTCAAACATTTCGAGACATTGTTGGTATTGATATGATCAAATTAGTATCTCAATTTCTTTATCATAATTAGATATTGCATAATCTCAATTCCATTAGTGAGGCTTTAATTCCTAACCATGTTAGTGTTGATTATTTGGAAAACTTTAGAGCTTTGGAACTGGCCAATTTTCAATTCAAAATTACAACTAAGATTCTTGCTGACGAGTTGGCTTTTTTAGCACTTTATTATTTATGAGAATTATAGAGGCTTTATAGGAGAATGACACATTTATGAGTGCCTTGGTATCACCTTTGAAGTTAATAACTTGTTATGCAAGAAAACTTATGGAGGCAACATGACATTGGACCGGAGCTTCTCCATTCGGGTCCTTCTAAAGTTTGGCTTTAACAGTTAAATTTACAATTGGATGAAATCTACCGTTCATTCAGCAAGACTTTATGCGTTACTTGTACCCAGGGTTGTGAGACAAGGAGATCCACTCTCTCCGCTCCTCTTTTTCATTGTTGTGGAAGAATTGAGCAGGCAACTTACTCATTTGATGACCCATGGTAAGTTGAGTTGCATTACTTTAGGCAAAACATTTATTCCTAGTCGTGCTTTCTTTACAGATGATTTAATGGTCTTCTGGAAAGCCACAAAGAGTAATGCACATGCAATTTATTCTTAGTCTTTGCAAGTGCATAACTTCTGAAGAGGTCATTTGTTGTACAAGGTTCAAGAATATTGCTGACATATTGTGATATAATATTGGCCATGCCCTTTCTGAGTACTTGTTCCAATATTTAAGGGCAAGCTTAAAAGGTATCATTTGTAACATATAGCTGACGAAGTAATTGCCAAGCTCTCAACTTGGAAAGGCCTTTTGCTACCTATGATGAGGAGAATTAAGTTGGTGAAGTCAATTATTTATGGTATGCTCCTATATAGCCTGAGAATGTATGAATGTGGATTGCTTATCTTCACAGTAAGATCATGTCCGTCTTTGAATGCGTGCTACTGTACAAGGCATCCAATTTTTCAGTAGGGTCTCATAAAATATTTTTCAAGTTAAATCGTGATTAAAGGGCCTCTATTTTTTTGCCCATGTTAAACTGTTACTAACATATACAGAGCCTCCAAAGATATTTTATTTGGACAGACAACATAGATAAGAGGAAACTTGTTACTACCTCTTGGAATATTTGTTTGCTCTGCAGGTGGTCTGAGACTTAGAGATATTAAATCAATCAACAAAACAGGTTGCCTGACTTTAGGTTGGAAACTTTTCACCATTAAAAACCAATGGTCAAGTACATTAACCAGCGGACACTTCAGGGACAAAAAAATATTCAACACCATATCTCATCTTCCATCTGGTTTGGTGTTAAGCATCACTTTCAGTGCATTGAGGAACTTAGCAGATAGCACATAGAAAATGGTATGGACATCTCAACATGGAATGTAATTAGTTATGCTTCAAGATTGAGGACTAATATTTGCTGCTCCCATTTCTGCTTCAATTTATGCAAAATACTACATCTAATGCCTTTATCGACGAAAACTCTTGGAACATGCAACATGCATCCTTGAAAGTTCACTTCCTACCTTTGATTTTCCTTATTCTGACAAGCTCATTTAGACTGGCACAAGCAATGGTGAACTTAGTTTCAAAGATGCTTATAAACACTTCAGTGGAAACCACAGTGAGTCTAAGTGGGCTAAGGCTATATGGCATCTTTCTATACCACCTACTAAATCCATTGTCTCTTGGCTATTTATGCACATTTGCTAGGCACTGATGATCTATGAAGCACGGACACCAAAATATGACCCCGACACTGACACAGCGACACCGGTAATAATTTGAAAAAATGAATAAATTAAACGTAATTACAAATGTTAATGCAAATGTCCGACCCCAACATGGACACGGACACGCCGTTTTTCACAGGTGTCTGTGCTACATAGCTGATGATAACTTGTCAAACATAGGTGTACACTTGTCTCTATATTCCCTTTATAACATGGAAATATAAAATGTAGAGCACCTGATTTTACATTGTAGGCGCACCATGAAGTTTTGGAGATGGACGGTTTTGGTAGAATTTGAAGAAGAAATTGTGGTATGATCGTGAGTGAAGAAAACATGTAAGGTGGTGTTTTATTAAATTTCCTACTTGACGATTCTAGAAGTACCCTTTTTATTTGTCACTGATTTGTTAAATTAACTAAATCATTGTAGTGGTTTGTCCAGAGATACACTTCCAAACGAGTTTTTGAGAAAATAGAGATGTGTCTCACTTAAAGTGTTTTGGTATCTCACTGAGTTGTAAAATAATCAAAATCATTATAGTGGTTAGTTCAAAGATACATCTCCATACTAACTTTTGGAAAAATGAAAGTGTGTCTCTCTTACGCGTGAATCGTATATGATTGCGTTCCTACATGTACTTTAAAATTAATGAATAACCAATTTGAATTTATAAAAGGTAGCTCCTCACCATTGAGGTGGGAGAAGTAATGCTCCACTTAATTCCAATGATAAACTCCATTTATTATCAATGGGCCTAACTGTAGTATCTTTTGATCCAGCCCATTAAAGATAGTATGAATTTTTAGAAATTTTCAATCCACTTTTTAAATTTATTTTTAGAATTTTCAAAAATTTCATATTGACAAATGATTGTTTCAGACATATGGGTTCTGTTTCGTAAAAATAGCGGTTGACTGATAAGTTAGCTGATAGCTTATAGCGTATGACTGATAGCTGGTGACTGATAGCTTATAACTTATAGCTGATTGTTGATGACTTATAGCTGATAAGCTAATTGAAGTGTTTGGTAAAATTAGCAGTTTAATTATCTGATAAAATAAAATGACATAAAAGATATTTAATAATTATTATTTTATTTTAAATTATAATAAATTATAAAGGATAATGGTGGGTTTTAGTTAAAATAATAAGAGTAAAAATGGAAGAAAAAATGATAAGCTATAAGCCATAAGCTAAAACGCTATCTAAAATAGCGTCTGGAAAATAAGTTATAAGCTAATAAAATAAGCTATAAGCTCGTGATGAAAAGACTGTTACCAAACGGGTCTTTTATTGTCATACGAGCTTATAAACTATAAGACATAAGCTATAAGCTCAAAAATTGTCTTGCCAAATAGAGCCATAGTTTTTTAGAATGTCTTCAACATATATATATATATATATATATATATATATATATATATATATATATATATATATATATATTGTTGGAAAACTTTGTGTGAATTTGAAAATGTCAACCGATTAATTAATGGAAGTCAATTCTATTGATTACTTAGAAATTAAATAATTAATATTAATTAATTATTAATTAAATAATTATAATGAGTCACTCATCAAAACCTAGTCTTAACTTAGTTTTGATTGAATAACTCCCTCCCACTTTTTTCTCTCAACTCTCCCACTATTTTCTCTCCATCATATCAGATTCATGACTATAAATTGTATTGTGCGTATCAGTTGAGAAAATACTCCAGATTCTGAATTTTCCGGAATCTCTCTTCCCTCTCTCATTCACTTCATCTATAATTTTTCTTTTTTTGATTAACGAGTGGTTTATCGCACCATCATTGACTGGATTAATTCCAGATACTGCGACTGTTTTTTTAATAACCATCTGAAGGTGTATCTCTAGAGCGATTTATCACAGTGCAATTGATAATCGTATTTCTGAACGGGCTGTTTTATCCTGGAGACGTCGTCGAAACTCGGCTGCTTTGCATACTTATTGGCAGTTCGGCGAAACGTCTTAAAGAAAGCGACCTAGTACGCGACTCGTCCCGATAATTTTCTTTGTGGCAAGTTTATTTTTCAAAACCGAAAACAACAATTTTAAGACGTTTTCATAACTGCCATAACTACTGAGGAAATTATCGGTACTACTGCGGCCGCTTCTGTCTCTGACAAACCATTCAAGTTTGAGGGATCCAATTTCAAACGTTGGCAAGCTAAGATGAAATTTTTCTTAACTCTGAAGAAGGTTGCCCACGTCCTGATTGAGGATATCCCGGTTGTTCCTTCTAGATCAACTGAACTACCTAATGGTAAGTCACCTGCAGAATCAGACGGGACTTCCAAAATGTCTGAATCAGACTCTGCAAAAGCTAAGGCTGCAGCAGATGACTTACAGCTCAGGAAAGAAATCGCCCTATGGCAAGAGAATGACTATCTGTGCAAAAATCACATTCTGAACAGTCTTGCTGATGATCTGTACGACTACTACAGTAGTTACAAGACTGCTAAACAGGTATGAGAGGCTTTGCAAAGGAAATATGATACTGAAGAAGCAGGTGCGAAAAAATATGTTGTCAGCCACTACTTGAACTACAAGATGGTGGATGAAAAGTCTGTGGAAGCTCAAAGCCACGAAATTCAGAAAATTGCTCATGAAATTATTACAGAAGGTATGCCCCTCAATGAACAATTTCAGATTGTTGTAATCATTGACAAACTACCCCCTAGTTGGAAAGATTTCAAAAATGTGCTTCGCCACAAAACAAAAGAATTTTCAATCGAAAGTCTGATTACTCGCCTCCGAATTGAAGAGGAAGCTCGGAGATAAGATCAGAAAGATGAAGTCTTAGTTGTTTCTAACAACAAAAAGAGATTCGGTGCGGTTCTGAAGCTTATGGGCAAACCATTAAAGAATCAGAAGCGCAATGCTGTGAACCGAATTAAGAATGGGAATCCCTCTAAGGCCCCATCTGCTCCATTTGCTAGGCAACAGCCACCACCTCAAAGAAATGATGCTCCGGTTTTCTCTTGCTACAATTGTGGGAAACCGGGTCATATGGCAAAAAAAAATGTAAGAGCAGGCCTAAACCTATTGTTGGCTCAAGTGCTCAGGTTAACTTGACTGATGAGCAATTCATTGCTATGATCACTGAAGTCAACATGGTTGGTGGAAGTGATGGTTGGTGGATAGACACTGGCGCCACTCGTCATGTCTGTTACGATTGTGCTATGTTTAAGACATGCATGAATGCTGAAGATAAGAAAGTGATGTTGGGAGATGCTCACAGCACTAATGTTGCTGGAATTGGAGATGTTGAGCTGAAATTCACCTCAAGAAAGACTTTGATCTTAAAGGACATCATGCACGTTCCTGAAATTAGGAAGAATCTTGTTTCTGGTTTTCTTTTAAATAAGGATGGGTTTAGTCAAACTATAGGGGCAGATTTGTACACCATCACTAAGAATGGTATTTTTGTCGGGAAAGGGTACGCCACTGATGGCATGTTTAAGTTGAATGTTGATTTGAATAAAATTTCTCCTTCTTTTTACTCTTTGTGTGATTTTAATATTTGGCATGCTAGACTTTGTCACGTTAATAAACGAATTATTTCTAATGCAAGCAACTTAGGCCTAATCCCTAAATTAAATGCCAATGACTCTAATAAATGTGAATTTTGTAGTCAAGCTAAAATAACAAAGACTTCGCATAAATCTGTTATAAAAGAATCTGATCCCCTAGATCTTATACATTATGATATATGTGAATTAGATGGAAGTTTAACTAGAAATAGTAAACGTTATTTTATCACTTTTATTGACGATTGCTCTGATTATACTTATGTATACCTAATAAAGAATAAAAGTGAAGCACTTGACATGTTTAAGATGTTTGTAACTGAAATTGAGAATCAATTTAGCAAGAAGATTGAGAGACTTCGTAGTGATAGGGGAACTGAATATGACTCTGGGTTATTTAATGATTTTTATATTGAACATGGCATTGTACATGAAACGACTGCTCCATATTCTCCTGAAATGAATGGCAAAGCAGAAAGAAAGAATAGAACTCTTACTGAACTTGTTGTTGCAATTATGTTGAATTCTGGTGCTGCACCTCACTGGTGGGGGGAAATTTTATTGACTGTCTTCTATGTCCTGAATAGAGTTCCCAAGTCAAAAAGTAAGATCTCACCTTATGAGATATTAAAGAAAAGACAACCAAACTTGTCTTATTTGAGAACTTGGGGCTGTCTGGTTTATGTCAGGATTCCGGATCCGAAACGAGTTAAACTCGCTAGTAGAGCCTATGAATGCGTATTCATTGGGTATGCAGCAAACAGTAAAGCATATAGGTTTTATGACCTAAATGCAAAAGTGATCATAGAGTCAAACGATGTTGAATTCTATGAAGACTAATTTCCTTTCAAATCGAGAAATAGTGGGGGCACCCAATCGGGTCACATTCCTGTGATAAAAAGTACTGAAAGCAACGACAATGTAGAAACAGAACTTCGGAGAAGTAAAAGAGCAAGAGTTGCTAAAGACTATGGGCCCGATTATGCGGCTTATAATGTAGAAGAAGATCTAATAAATCTTCAAGAAGCACTGTCATCTCTGGATGCAGATTTATGGCATGAAGCTATTAATGATGAGATAGATTCTCTAGAGTCTAACAAGACCTGGCACTTAGTAGACTTACCTCCTGGTTGCAAACCAATTGGTTGTAAATGGGTTTTGAAAAAGAAACTAAAACCTGATGGAACTATTGATAAATACAAGGCTCGCCTTGTAGCTAAGGGTTTTAGACAAAGAGAAAATATAGATTTCTTTGACACATTTTCTCCAGTCACTAAAATTACATCCATTAGGGTACTCATTTCAATAGTTGCTATTTATAACTTAATAGTACACCAAATGGATGTTAAAACAGCTTTTTTAAACGGTGACTTAGAAGAAGAAATCTATATGGAACAACCAGAAGGGTTTGTGATCCATGGACAAGAAAATAAGGTATGTAAGTTAGATAAGTCTCTGTATGGACTAAAACAAGCTCCTAAACAATGACATGAAAAGTTTGATAACTTAATGATATCAAATGGGTACAAAGTGAATGAAAGTGACAAATGCGTTTATTATAAATCTGAGAATCGCATTTGCACTATCATATGTCTATATGTAGACGATCTACTCATATTTGGATCAAACATTCAGGCCATTAATGATATGAAATCATTATTGAGCAATAACTTTGATATGAAAGACCTCGGAGAAGCAAGCGTGATCCTGGGTATTAAGATCACGAGATCCAAACAAGGAATTTCTTTGGATCAATCTCACTATGTGGAGAAGATCTTAAAGAAATATAAATACTTTGATTGTAAACCTGCGTGCACACTGTATGATCCAAGTTTGAAACTGTTTAACAACACTGGAGAAAGTATCAGACAAACAGAATATGCGAGCATCATTGGCAGTCTTAGGTATGCCACTGATTGTACCTGACCCGACATTGCATATGTTGTAGGATTGCTATGCATATTTACGAGTAGGCCGAGTAATGAGCATTGGCAAGCTATTGAGCGAGTCATGAGGTACCTTAAAAGGACTATGGACCTCGGCCTACACTATCAGAAATTTCCTGCTGTACTAGAAGGGTATAGTGATGCAGATTGGAACACCTTATCGGATGATTCCAAAGCTACTAGTGGCTATATATTTAGTATAGCTGGAGGAGCTGTATCTTGGAAATCAAAGAAACAGACCATCCTGGCACAGTCCACAATGGAGTCTGAGATGATAGCACTAGCTACAGCTAGTGAAGAAGCAAGTTGGTTAAGATGCTTGCTAGCTGAGATTCCCTTATGGGAAAAACCTATGCCAGCTGTGTTGATCCACTACGATAGTACCGCGGCTATTGCAAAAATTAAGAACCGTTATTATAATGGTAAAAGACGTCAAATTAGAAGAAAGCACAGCACCGTTAGAGACTGTATCTCTAAAGGAGCTGTAAGAGTGGATCATGTACGCACTGATGAAAACTTAGCAGATCCTTTGACGAAAGGATTAGCTAGAGAGAAAGTCCATAATACATCCAAGAAGATGGGACTAATGCCTATAAAGAAATGAGTTACTCATGATGGTAACCCGACCTAAATGACTGGAGATCCCAAGAAATAGGTTCAATGGATAATAACAAGTTGTGAGTAATATGAGATGACCATGCAAGTGAAGCATGAATCCTGAAGTAATAAGAGGATGAGATAATAGAAACTCTTAATGATATCTATACTCTGTATGAGGGAGTACCTAGGCTACAGGAGTACTCTTGATAGACTCACCTACGTGATTGTGGAATTGAGGTTGGTTCATATGGAATTTCGAGGCAGAATTCCTAGAGCCTTCACTAAACCGGGATACACGTGCAGGGCCATTAAAGCACGGGCTATTAGAATACACCTTACGAAAAGGTTGTGTGCGGGTCTGATGTCTGAGATAGAGTTCAAGACAATAGTGTCACTCTTGTTGAATCAGAATCCTACTTGCTACGCTAAGGTTCAAGTCGTAAACACCTTTGCTTATGCACAATCTTAGATATATTTGACGTTACTTCTAAAATTATCTTTTAAATTCAAGTGGGGGATTGTTGGAAAACTTTGTGTGAATTTGAAAAGGTAAACCGATTAATTAATGGAAGTCAATTCTATTGATTACTTAGAAATTAAATAATTAATATTAATTAATTATTAATTAAATAATTATAATGAGTCACTCATCAAAACCTAGTCTTAACCTAGTTTTGATTGAATAACTCCCTCCCACTTTTTTCTCTCAACTCTCCCATTATTTTCTCCACTCTCCCACTATTTTTTCTCCATCATATCAGATTCATGACTATAAATTGTATTGTGCGTATCAGTTGAGAAAATACTCCAGATTCTGAATTTTTCGGAATCTCTCTTCCCTCTCTCATTCACTTCATCTATAATTTTTCTTTTTCTGATTAACGAGTGGTTTATCGCACCATCATCGACTGGATTAATTCCAGATACTGCGACTGGTTTTTTAATAACCATCTGAAGGTGTATCTCTAGAGCGATTTATCACAGTGCAATTGATAATCGTATTTCTGAATGAGCTGTTTTATCTTGGAGACGTCGTCGAAACTCGGCTGCTTTGCATACTTATTGGCAGTTCGGCGAAACGTCTTAAAGAAAGCGACCTAGTACGCGACTCGTCCCGATAATTTTCTTTGTGGCAAGTTTATTTTTCAAAACCGAAAACAACATATATATATATATATATATATATATATATATATATATATATATATATATATATATATATATATATGATGGAGGGAGATGGAAAACTACCGACACACACACACACACAGATATATATATATATATATATATATATATATATATATATATATATATATATATATATATATATATATATATATATATATATTTTTTTTTTTTTTTTTTTTTTTTTTTTTTTTTTTTTTTTTTTTTAATTTTATTTAACACTATATCATGGCACATAATTAATATGTTTTCCGATCATATCAAATTCATTATCATTCTAAATTATAAGTAATGTATTTCTATATCTCTTTCCATCCATTTATATTTAGTTTTTTTTTTCTTTTGTAATAGCAGTGTCGAAATTGTTTTGAAGAATCACTTATAAGTCTTTCAAATCACTTTTGAAAGGATTCTTCTGAAATAGTTTTAATATTTATTTGATTTTGTTTCTTTTACACTAAATAACTATAATTAATATTATACACTTCGATGTTGTCAACTTAGTCTCTAAGTAACATGATGTTGTTAGTTTGGATGCTAATTATCTAAAGGTTGGTCGATCAGATGTTTCTAAATCCAATGTTGCTAAAGTAGTTATTCATGAAATTGATGTTGGTAAATTTTTATCACTTACTAGTTTATATGCTTAAAAAGGTATGTGTTTAAGCTATTGAATTAAATTGTAGTTAAATTATTGAGAGGTTTGATTCACGTTCTTATAGAGGAAAAATAGCATTTGTTGTGGTAGGTCGATGTAACAGAAGACAATATTCCATGGTTGATCAGCTAGCACATTTTTGTATCACTTATGAACCAAATGCTTTTGGTAGTCGTCAAATGCTAAATCAACATTCATACGAGAGATAATATGAGGCACAACAATGGTAGGATCGCCGAAGACAATTTCCATAATCCCAAATTGTTTCAGTACACGCTCTGGTAGATGAGGGTACATGACACGAGTCCTAGAGACTGTCCATATTGAGTAGAAGTAGATATCTTTCAATGGTTGTGTCTGGCAATGAATGATGTATTAAGAGAAACATATGCCATCCACCATAACATGATCAGAGCGTGTGTATATGTTTAATAGGGGTTTGTACCCTATGTGGAGAAAGGTAATAGGCCCGAAGAAACTCTTTGTTGTATCTGGTTATAGTTTCCCACAAAGTCTTATATGAAAAATGTAGCAGTATCTTGGTCTGGAATAGGTTAAATGAAATAATATTAGGAATTATAAAGGAATTAATAAAAAATATTAGCTTACTCGATTATTATTAGAAAGAGACAAATGTTTCCTGCGAAATGTCTAATCTTCAACTTTTTGCTTAGTGTAGTTGGACGTATAAGTGGATTAGATATTCATCTCTCAAACAATGGTACTAATAGAATTTAAGATTAGTAACCTTGTTGATATTTAATTAATAATTAGTCATCTATCTAAATGATCTAACAAAATTATACACAAAATATATATATATATATATATATATATATATATATATATATATATATATATATATATATATATATATTCACATACATTTTAAAATTCACGTGGATTTATTATTTTTTCTTTTTAAAAATTTTTTAAAATATTTTTTTTTATTTTTTTATTTTTATTTTTTATTTTTTTTAATTTAACCCTAAAAAAACATATCTTTTACTGTTTCAACTCTACCAATTAAATTTATATCAAATTTATTTAATCAATCAAATATATTATTCATTTGATATTTTAGAAAAACTTAATATAACAATAATATCTATAATAAATTCACAATTATTATAAAAAAAACTTTCAAAAAAAATTGAAATTGTTTCTTCAGCCATTATAAGAAATAATACAGCATGGACTTTAAAAGTAAATATTTCATGCACACATTACAAGTTACATGGTAACTCAATAAAATACATTTTTCTTGATCCCATATCCTGCAACATAAACAATTAACCATCACACAATTAGTCTTTATAATAATTCAAATATATTATATTACCTTTAACTAGCTAGCAACATTGTTGCTTAAATTCGATTTTTTTTTTAATATAATCTAATTTTTCAACTAATTTAACAAAAAAACTAACTTTTTAAAAAATTTACCAAAATGGCGTAGTTTGAGAATGGGGTATAAGGGAGGCGCCATATGGAATGACGCCTCAGTTAGAGGCAAAATCCCAAACCATATGGCGCATCAGGCAATGGTGGGAATTTCCTGAGGAGTAGCCATATGAAATGGCGCCTCAGGTCATCTCTGTTTTTTTTTTTTAATGTTAAATTTATATTTAAATTTTTTTGTAATATATAAAAAATTATTTTATTTAATATGTTATGTTGTGCCTATAAATAAGGGCTCACCTTCACTTGTTTTTGCACAACAATTGTCACCCAAACCCTAATTTCCTCCCTTCCCTCACCAATATCCCAAACTCTCCCTTACTCAACACGATGTCTTCATCCTCAAATAGCCGGTCGTCGTCGTCATCAGCAACGGAGGAGGAAAAGTGGTCAGAGTTTCCACTGATGAAACGAAATGCCCTAGTTATATATTCAGCTGTCAAGCCTCCTTTGGAGATGCTACTCTGGAACACCCAGACGTTGGAGCATTTGCACAGGGAACTTCGCTGCTGGCTACCAGAAGAATTTTAGGCAGGTGAAAAGATCAGGAGGATAGAGAGACATGTTGCCATCCTGTGCCACGGCCATTAGTAGCGTGCCCTTATATTTTCCGTACAACCATGTTCCATCAATTTGAATTATAGGTTTACAAAACGTAAATCCTTTGATGCATGGTTCAAACGCCCAGAAGAGTCTGTGGAAAATGCCATTTCCACTTACACAATTCCCGTCAGGCGTATATGCCGGCAACGTCTATAACAAGACAACAGTACCTGGAGCATATTGTTTTAGGCCGATGAGGTATCTTGGGAGTTCTTTGTAAGAGTCCTCCCAATTTCCAAAAATCCTTTCAACCGCCTTCGTCCTAGCAATCCACGCCTTCCTGTACGAGGGAGTATAGTTGTATCTTTGCACCATATGAGTTATGATGGTACTGACTTTCACATAAGGGTTGTCGCTCACGATTGATAGAATTTCGTTGCAGATCATCTGAGAGCCGAGCTTGCGATGATCCTGACTTGGATTGGTTAGTATGCAAGTGTGCTCCAGACCCATTAACCTTATCTTCCAGGAATCGCTTCGCTTCCGGAAAGATGCTGTTAGTCTAAAGGGGCAGGCCTCGTTGCGGCAGTAGATCTTGTATAGAGTCGGATTTGTTCGATCGACTCTATAATCTACAGCTAAGTTTATATGGTATTGTTTAATTGCTCGAACACAATCTTCTTTTGTACGAAAATTGTCTCCAACTTTTAGTACTCCCTCCGTCTGTTTGTATGGGTCGTAAAAAATATCTGTTGATGGTTGATCGTCGCCTAGGCTTAGTGTTGTCATGTGTTGGGGTGGGCGATAAACATGACTGTCTGGCAATTGGTCTGCCTCGTCGCCGTTTATCATTTCGTCAACAAAATCCTCCGCTTCTTCTTCCTCCTCGTCAACTGCATCCACCTCAGCTTGTTCGTTGTCAGAATCGTTGAAAACCTGCGATACCTCAAGTTTTTGAGACAATGGTTGATTTTGTAACGTAACATATAACTCAACCTCATTGAAACCGGAATGCCCATGGCTGAGAAACATATTACGCACATCTTCATCATCCCGTATTTTCATCTGAAAAAATTTGCACACATCATGCCCCTAAAAAAGATAGGGTTTTTTTTATATAATTTGCTCAACTGGACCGCACTGCAATTTCTTCTCTAACCGGGCTTTCAAATGATAGAAATTTGTTCTTCTATCAATTAAAAACCTAGTCACTTCTGTATCCCTAAAATTGAAACCACTCATTGGACAATCAAATATCTCACCAAGGATATGTGCAGTTATCAAGTATTGTGGTCTTTGAGCCATATCTGAATTTGTGTTAGGAAGAAATGGGTTACAAACTTTAAAGTTTGGAAGAAAAATAGTTTGCAGACTAGAAATGGTTTGAATGTAAGTGATGATAGGATGTATATTTCATGTGTATTAATAGGCAGAAAAATATTACAAGAAACGTGTCTCTGTAGTCTAATTGCTTCAGAAAAGCATTGCCAAAGAGCCATGTGCTGCTCTGCATGCCTACACACTATCCTTGACATGACCACACAAGACTGCATGCCTACCCTAAGCTTGACAAGACATCACAACTCTGCATGGCTACACTATTGACAAGATCACACTCTGCATGACTCAACACTGCATGTCTACACTCTTTTTCTACTGTTCATAACCATGCCTCTGCACAAATTTAAAAACAAACATTTAAAAAAAATGACCTAAGGCGCCATTTCATATGGCTACTCCTCAAGAAATTTCTAGGGCACCCCACCATTGCCTGAGGCGCCATATGGTTTGGCATTTTGCCTCTAACTGAGGCGTCATCCTATATTGCGCCTCCCTTATACCACATTCCCAAACTACGCCATTTTGGTAAATTTTTTGAAAAGTTGATTTTTTTGGTAAATTAGTTGAAAAATTAGATTATATTAAAAAAAATTCCTTAAATTCAGCACATTTAGGTTATGTTACGAATAATCAAGGTGAAAGAAACCACTTGAGACTTACCAGCTTAAGGTCAAGAGCAGCAAATGCATCATCCATTTCAGTCTTGCTGGACATTGTAACAAAATCATAACCACGAATAGCAATGGTAAATTTTTAAATATTGACGGTTGAGTTGTCTGTAATTCACGGGTAAACGTGACATTCTTGTGTGTGTTGAATTTTTTTTAGTCACACATATACAGGAAACCTACATTGACATTGAACTTTTTATTGCCTTCTCAACTTCTTCAACAGTACTCATGGTTACTTTTCCAAACCTTAGGTATGTATTCTAAAGAGAAATTAACTTAAATCACCATAATAAATGTTTTAGTGGAATTTGTAACGGTAATTTTATCAAGTTTTGCATGGTAAATATTTTTCAAAAACATATATAATATAGGCTTAAATAATGATTTAGTCTCTGTAAGTTGGCGAGATTTTGGTTTTAGTCCCTGAATTTTTTTTTCGGTCCAAGTCCCTATATGTTCTATTCCTTTTGGAGTTAGTCCCTGCTGTTACTCTTCCGTTTAAAAAAGGTGACTTGGCAAACGGTGGTGATGTGTAATATTTTTTTTCATTTCTTTTATATATTTGTTTAACACGTGTGGCTATTAAACTTCCCCCCATAACATGTCATCTAATTCTCATTTCCATATTTTGTTTTAAGTCCCTGTAAATTAGGGCTTGACTTTTCCATTTCCAAGTTTGTCTCTTCCATTCATTGATAGCTCAGGTAAGCTCAACGGTGGTTGTACGTCTGCGTTTAAACTTCCAAGAAAGAATCTTCCAGGTATGTCGTTTACTGTGAACTTACATTATGGGGGAAAGTTTGTTAGGGATGGTGTCGTGTACTACCTAGGTGGGGATAAAGTTGAAGTAGACATTGACCCTGATAAGTGGAGCTTCTTTGAAGCAACCGGTATTGTTAATGATGTTTGTAAACTTGAAATCAATGATTTTTGGCTATGGTGGTATAACATTGTATCGGGTAAGCATGCAAGGGTAGTTAGTGATGTTGATGCTGGTAAGATTTATGAACACTATGTTGAAACTGGCGTTAGTGTAGACCTTTTTGTTGAGCACAGAATTACAGAAGATGTTGTTAATGATGTGGCAACTAACAATGTTATTGAGGATGATGCTGATAATGTTGAAGGTGACACAGTTGGTGAGGCAAATGTAAGTAAGGTTTAAAGTGATGCAGTTGGTGAGGAAAATGTAACTAATGCTGAAACTGAGACTGATATGGATCATGGCGTTTCTGATAATGTAGATGCTGACACAGTTTGTGAGGAAAATGTAACTAATGTTCAAGCTGAGACAGGTATTGATGATGGTCATGAAAGTGATAGTTTTGATAGTGATGATAGTGATTACACTGGTTTATCATTTGAGGATAGTGAGGATGAAAGGTGTAACACCCTTCTACCCCACATACAATTTTAGGAAAATATTTCATATTATCAGAGTAAAATCAACATGAAAGGTGTCACATATATTCAAAACACCAATTAACAATCATTTTCCTGTCTCGTAACGCGGGTTACCCATTCTTAATAATAAAATAAACAACTATGCAGCGGAAATCAACTTTTTATGTCATTTCAATAAAATAATTCATAATAAATATATCCAAATCAAACCATCACCAACAATGTAAAAATTCACATAAAACAAAAGAACGTGAGGTTCACAACAAATCCCAACCCGATATTACATGACACAGAGCAGGACACCTATAAACTAAACAGCGGTAAAGACACACTTCAAGGCTACATCCTCCATCATCGCGAATCTACTCTCAGTTATCTGCAAGTTACCCACATAAGAGGCAACATTTCCAAGCAGGCAGGGTGAGAAATCACAATTCATTATAGTAATATAAGTACATGGAAAATGAACAGGAAGGCAACAACAACATCATAGCATAGCTAACAACAGCGTCATAGCATAATCAATCAACAGCATCATAGCATAATCAACCACAACATCATAGTATAATCAACGTCAACCTCATAGCATAGTCAAACAACAACATCATAGTATACGCAACAACAACATCATGATATAATCAACAACAACATCATGATACAATCAACATCAACATCATAGTATAATCAACAATGACATCATGATACAATCAACATCAACATCATAGTATAATCAACAACAACATCATGATACAATCAACATCATGATATCCACAATAAAACATACATATTCTTCGACAATCAACTCATACACATTCAATGCCACTTAGAATGAAATGCAACTTTATAGGAAACATACATGTGGTACCAATTTTTCTCCACGTATCAACCCTCCACAAGGGAGCACAACATAACAACATATCACTTCAATCCGCACCATGGGATTGAAGCTACCAATAGGCCGAAGCCCCAACATAAAATGCCATGAAATGCAATGATGCTAAACTCCTTATTTCATTCAAATATCAACATGTGCATCATTCATTTCATTTTCAACAATATTCATCATGAAATCATGTTTTCATCATCCACATATCAACAACAACTATACAACAATGATTCAACACGAGAAAACATCAAAAACCTCATGAAAGAAACGACAAAACGACGAGACAGTAGCCTGACACGGTCGCCCGTGTCCTGTGACACGGCCCGTGTCAGCAGCACTGAACAACACTTCCAAAAACAGAAAAACGCATCAATGACAGTAGTCTGACACAGCCACCCGTGTCCTGTGACACGGCCCGTGTCAGGTAACCTGTTAACACAACATTCCAACTTTTCAACCAGAAAGCTGAAACGGGTGCTCGTGTTGTGGGACACGGCCCGTGTCAGGGTGCGACAAAAACCCACTTTTCCCAAAACGTGATTTTTCTGCATTTTTGATTCCCATTATGCTAAAATCAGTGTTCCACACGAAATTTGATCATAAACACTCCCAAAACACACATATAGCAATACATATCAATCAAATTCATCATACTTTCATCAAATTACTTATTCTACATCAACAATCATCAAAATCAACACAATTCATACAATCCTTAATCTATTCATTTCCAATTCCTATAAAACTATAAGAAATCATGAACTCTCCCCATACCTTAGAGTAATCTGAAGCTTTTTCCTTCTTTCTCCAAGATTCTCCTAGAAATCCTTCAAAACCCTAGGTTTTCTCCTCCTCTTCTCTTCTTCAGCGTTCTTCACAAAACACGATCAATTAGAAAATGATTGCTCCTTTCTTCTTTAGTTACATATCCCAGTTTATGAACTTCCAACTCTACCCTTACTCCTTTTCCTTTATGACCATCTTGCCCTTTTCTTAATATTTTTAAATAATAAATAATAATCTAAATAATACATGATTATTCACTCTATTAAAATTATTTAAAAATACTCTTTTAATCCAAAATTCTCCAAATTACCAAAAACCTCTTAATTCCTTCTAAATTAATTAAATACATAAATAAATGATTAATTTAGATTTCCGGGGTGTTACAACTCTCCCCTACTTTTAAGAATTTTCGTCCTCGAAAATTTACTCGATGCAGATCACTCCAGATACGTTATCACCTCCGACTAATCAACTCTCATGCCGCGTGTGGCAATACCACGAATAACGCAATACAACAATACACCTTATCAATGCCAATGACAACAAGATGAAATGCTCACGCGATGTACTCGACGACCGACTCAAAACACTGAGGATAGTCAGGTTAGGAACATACAGGTTCATTATGAACCAGAATACAACACGATCGTTACCATCGCCATAGGCAACGAGGCAACAACAAGGTAAGAACACAAAGGCCCAAAGCACAATTTCAACGTAACCAACTATCGACATCGTTGATACTCACATAAGAACCAACTGCGCTACCCACGCTTTCGCTGCACACTCTGGGTACTCGCAACTATCTAATCTACCAAGTTTACATCAACTTTCGACCATCAAAACAGACATAAGAAAAGACCTTTCAACTTAACTCATAGGAAATTCCATCCAAACAGGCATTATATACTCTTGTGATTACTGAATACTTCGAGTTTAGATCCGTAAACAATACCTCCGAATATCCAACACAACTACAACTGCAGCCAATTCCAAATCTTGAATAGGATAGATACTTTTAAGAATTCCTAATTATCGTCAACATAAGCTACAACTTCACCACCTTGTATTAACACATCATCAAAATTCATCTCAACGCCTAACAACCTCACCACAACATAAGGATACATGTGTCCAATTAATCTCAACAAGAAAAAAAATCATCTTCCAAACAGAGCTTAACACCCAATAGCCATAGATTTAGCCTCAATAACTTACACTTAACATAGCATATTAACCAAACCAATCAAACAAACTAATTCCTCAAGTCCTACTCATACTAGCACAATTCTCCAAAATCCCTCATCTAAATTAACACAACCACTCAACTTCATCTTTACAAATCATAATTCACACCTTGCTAACTCAGCATATAGCTTCACTTCTTTCAATACTTGCAAATCAACTCTCAAATACTCTACGCGCTCTTCTTCTGATTTTATAAAACATCAGAATATCCACAAGAACACCAGTTATAACTTATCCAAACAAGTATGGAAAATACCATTCGTATTTCCATATATACACTTTAAGGCATACCAGCCACTACCCTTCTCGATCCGACATCCTTGGTCAAATCATAGTCTTACATTACCGTTTACTTCCTACTTGGTTTATCTCTACAGTTCTTCAAGTCTCATGTCAGTCGAATTCTCGATCCACCACAAACCAAAACCCAAGTTATACGGAACACAACTGTGAGTTTCCAAACTACTCACTGATCAACTCGCAACCTCATACTAGCATCCTCAAGTACGCCTCATTTCCCTATATAGGAATCCGCATCGATAACTCAAACAATTCATAAGCACTTGGCTCAACCCCAAACAATTCACTGCGCATACTATTCTAGTTGGCAAGACACGTCTACTCCATCCAACATGATTCCGTCGACTATCAACAAGAGATTAAGGGTGACCAGTTCCTCAATTTGTCAATAGACAGCCGGCAACCATAATGGTGGCATAAATCATCATTACCCAACTACAATAGCGTCCTTTACCTTTTTCTTAAAGTTATCTAAGCATACTGCTCCACCATCTCTCTAAGGCTTATAAACATTTTCTTAATTTTCTTATTTTTCATCTTGCCAATGATACTAAAAGTCCAAAATCCAGTACATATTCTCCTATACAAGTTAGTTGCACCACACAATCATTATATATCCTTCTAATACCGAAAACGTTACCACATCACGTACAATCCAAATCGACCCACTTCAGTCGAAACATTTATCTAAGTTCAAACTTTTGGCGACCCTAACCAATTCTTCATCTTTCTTTTTAATCTCACAACTTCGATGATCCGTATAGTTCCACACTTGATTCTCATTCCAATCACAATCTCAACAATACCATCTCATCATCTGGTTGGTGATATAACTTCCAAAAAATTTTGACTCATGCCGACACATCTCGCCAACAACACACAATCCACTTTACTATTTAACATTCCTCAAATATTTCTATACTTTAATCATTCTCAACTATCATACGCCACACTTCCATGTGCTTCTCCGATATTCTTCTTCTTATTACTAAACATTTTATACTTGACTTCATCTTACTATTTCCAGCAAGAATTATCCAAATTCAAACACGATTATCTTCTTCAATACAAACCTCTCAGACACAAAATTATATTCCAAAATGAAGGGAATTTCATGTAGATTTCAGAACTTCAAGAATCGCTCAAATCTGAATTACGAGTAAAAAGTTATCGTCCTTGCAATGGGACTGGTCGAGAAATCCCGTATACAAACTTCCACCAAACAAAATCAGCATCAGACCCAACTATTCAAAAGCGTCTTTCTCTCTTCTAAAAAACATGCCGAATACAAAATTTATATACAAACTGTAGGAAATTTCGTAAACTTTCCAAAAAGTCCAGAATCGCTTTCATCGGAGTTACGAGTAGAAAGTTATGCCCCTTTTACTGAAGGTTGTTCCATAAATGTGAAAATAAAAACCGAAATTGGTGAACATGAGTTCTACCTCTTTCTCTTGCTTCCAAACTCTTCCAACTATCCTTGCTCTTCACCCAACTCTGAAAATCATCCGACTTCACTCCAGATATACTCCACTTGCATATCACTATTTGTCACATTGCCCTATCTTCTCCGAGAAGCAAACATCAATCATACTGACTCGTCCTCCTTCAAATGTCTCAACTGGACCGACATATAAAATCATGAGTCCATACTCTCGTTGATTCGCAACAACACATTTCTAACAACACTTGCACAAAATCAAATCAACTCCAACAACACTTGTACTCTTACCCTTAATATCACCTTGAGTTAACTCCTCACACCAGAAGCATCTCCGGGCAGCAACTTCTCCCTCACTTGTTTCAAACCAACACCGAAAGCCAACGGTTAGAAAAAAAACAAGTACCGACAGTGTTCCACACACTTGTCACGTACCAAGGGATAAACGACATTAGACAACTTGGCCAGACAGACCGACCTGCTCTGATACCACTAATGTAACACCCTTCTACCCCACATACAATTTTAGGAAAAGATTTCATATTATCAGAGTAAAATTAACATGAAAGGTGTCACATATATTCAAAACATCAATTAACAATCATTTTCCTGTCCCGTAACGCGGGCTACCCATTCTTAATAATAAAATCAACAACTACGCAGCGGAAATCAACTTTTTATGTCATTTCAATAAAATACTTCATACTAAATATATCCAAATCAAACCATCACCAACAATGTTAAAATTCACATAAAACAAAAGAACGCGAGGTTCACAACAAATCCCAACCCGATGTTACATGAAACAGAGCAGGACACCTATAAACTAAACAGCGGTAAAGACACACTTCAAGGCTACATCCTCCATCGTCGTGAATCTACTCTCGGTTATCTGCAAGTTACCCACATAAGAGGCAACATTTCCAAGCAGGCAGGGTGAGAAATCACAATTCATTATAGTAATATAAGTACATGGAAAATGAACAGGAAGGCAGCAACAACATCATAACATAGCTAACAATAGCGTCATAGCATAATCAATCAACAACATTATAGCATAATCAACCACAACATCATAGTATAATCAACATCAACCTCATAGCATAGTCAAACAACAACATCATAGTATACGCAACAACAACATCATGATATAATCAACAACAACATCATGATACAATCAACATCAACATCATAGTATAATCAACAACCACATCATGATACAATCAACATCAACATCATAGTATAATCAACAACAACGTCATGGTACAATCAACATCAACATCATAGTATAATCAACAACAACATCATGATACAATCAACATCATGATATCCACAATAAAACATACATATTCTTCGACAATCAACTCATACACATGCAATGCCACTTAGAATGAAATGCAACTTCATCAGAAACATGCATGTGGTACCAATTTTTCTCCACGTGATGGACACTGGCCATCAACCCTCCAAAAGGGAGCACAACATAACAACATATCACTTCAATCCACACCATGGAATTGAAGCTACCAATAGGCCGAAGCCCCAACATAAAATGCCATGAAATACAATGATGTTAAACTCCTCATTTCATCCAAATATCAACATGTGCATCATTCATTTCATTTTCAACAATATTCATCATGAAATCATGTTTTCATCATCCACATATCAACAACAACTATACAACAATGATTCAACACGAGAAAACATAAAAAACCTCATGAAAGAAACGACAAAACGACGAGACAGTAGCCTGACACGGTCGCCCGTGTCCTGTGACACGGCCCGTGTCAGCAGCACTGAACAACACTTCCAAAAACAGAAAAACGCATCAATGACAGTAGTCTGACACGGCCACCCGTGTCCTGTGACACGGCCCGTGTCAGGCAACCTGTTAACACAACATTCCAACTTTTCAACCAGAAAGCTGACACGGGTGCCCGTGTTGTGGGACACGGCCCGTGTCAGGGTGCGACAAAAACCCACTTTTCCCAAAACGTGATTTTTCTGCATTTTTTATTCCCATTACCCCAAAATCAGTGTTTCACACAAAATTTGATCAAAAACACTCCCAAAACACACATATAGCAATACATATCAATCCAATTCATCATACTTTCATCAAATTACTTATTCTACATCAACAATCATCAAAATCAACACAGTTCATACAATCCTTAATCTATTCATTTCCAATTCCTATAAAACTATAAGAAATCATGAACTCTCCCCATACCTTAGAGTAATCTGAAGCTTTTTCCTTCTTTCTCTAAGATTCTCCTAGAAATCCTTCAAAACCCTAGGTTTTCTCCTCCTCTTCTCTTCTTCAGCGTTCTTCACAAAACACGATCAATTAGAAAATGATCGCTCCTTTCTTCTTTAGTTACATATCCCAGTTTATGAACTTCCAACTCTACCCTTACTCCTTTTCCTTTATGACCATCTTGCCCTTTTCTTAATATTTTTAAATAATAAATAATAATCTAAATAATACATGATTATTCACTCTATTAAAATTATTTAAAAATACTCTTTTAATCCAAAATTCTCCAAATTACCAAAAACCTCTTAATTCCTTCTAAATTAATTAAATAAATAAATAAATGATTAATTTAGATTTCCGAGGTGTTACAAAAGGGCCCTTGGTTTGGATGATAGGTTTGATGTGGTAGAAAAAAACTCCTGCAAGAGTTAAGCAGATAGCAAGGAAACATAGGAAAACTCCAATAAAGATAAGAATTATTGATGCAGCTGGGGGTTCATCTAGTGGAAATAGAGTTGGTAATGAAGGGATTGAAACTAATTACTTAAGTGATGATCTTGGGAGTAGTGATCCAGATGCATCAGATGAAGAGAAAGGACCATCATATCCAAGGTTCAAGATGGAGGAATTAGACAAGGACTACAAGTTCAAAGTTGGGTTGGAGTTTGTTTCTTTGCATGAATTCAAGGAAGCAATAACTGAATGGTCAATCTTAAATGGTAAAGAGATAAAGTATGTGAAAAATGACAAGGTTAGAGTGAGAGTGGTGTGCAAGGGCAAATGTGGTTTTTTAGCTCTGGTTAGTAAAGTGGGGAATAAGCACACGTATAGAATGAAGAAATGGATTGGTACTCACACGTGTGGAAGGGTTTTGAATAATACAACTGCTAACTCAAAGTGGATTGCTAAAACTGTGGCGGCTAGGATGTCTTCTTCTGATGGTCGCAAACTTCGTGATATTGTGTCTGAGATTAGGACAACATATTCTGTAGGTATTACTATGAACAGGGCATGGAAGGCTAAACAAATAGCTTCGGCTTTGGTTGAAGGTGATTCAACAAAGCAGTATACACTTTTATGGAGGTATTCAGCTGAATTGAGGAGGGCCAATGCAAGTAATACTTGCAAAATTAATGTCACCAGAATTGCACCCACTATTCAACCAAGATTTGGTTGTTTTTACTTCTGATTTGATGGAATCAAGAAGGGATTCACCACTGCTTGTAGATCATTCATTGGTGTTGATGGCTGTCATCTAAAGACGAAATATGGAGGAACTTTGCTTGTTGCTGTTGGAAGGGATTCTAATGATCAATACTATCCATTGGCCTTTGGTGTATGTGAGACTGAGACTAAGGAGTCATGGAGGTGGTTCTTGACCTTGCTTTTGGAGGGCATTGGGCAAGATAAAAGATGGGTATTCATTTCAGACCAACAAAAGGTACTTGTCACATCTATGTTTTTTTGCTTTACATCCTTATGCAATGTTTGACTTTTTAAATTCATCCCTGTATTATTAGATTCATTTTTTATTTGGTCCCTAATTTTATTGTTTATTTTGTTTTCAAGGGGTTGATACCAGTATTTGAGGAGATGTTTGAGAGGGTAGAGCATAGGTTATGTCTTAGGCATTTATATGCCAATTACAAAAAGAAGTTTGGTGGTGGGACCAAAATCAGAGACTTGATGATGTCTGCAGCAAAGTCAACACATATACAAGCATGGAAGGAAAAGATGAAAGAGCTGAAGGCATTTAATCCTAAGGCTTAGGAATGGTTGGCCAAGATCCCAACAAAGTCATGGTGTAAGCATGCTTTTTCATTCTATCCCAAATGTGATGTGTTAATGAATAATGTATCTGAGGCTTTCAATAGCACAATACTTGTGGCTAGGGATAAACCAATATTAACAATGTGTGAATGGATAAGGAACTATCTGATGGATAGAAATTCTACATTAAGAGAGAAAGCTGATAGGTGGGAACATAGGATTATGCCAAGACCTAGAATTAGGCTAGATAACGAAGTTCAGCATGCTGGCAACTGGATACCTAGTTAGTCTGGTGATAGTATTTGGCAGGTTGAACATATTCATAGCAAACATATGTTCATTGTTGACACATCTAAGAAAACTTGCACTTGTAACTTTTGGGAGTTGGTAGGCATACCATGTAGACATGCAGTTGCTGCCCTAGGATATAGGAATCTTAAACCAGAAGACTATGTAGATGATTGCTATTCTAAGGAGACCTATGTGGCATGCTATGACTACAACATTAGACCAATTAATGGCCAAGACATGTGGCCTGAAGTTGACATTGAGGAAATGTTGCCTCCATCTTACAAGAGAGGGCCTGGTAGGCCAAAGAAGTTAAGGAGAAGAGAACCTGATGAGGATCCCAACAAAGTGAGGACATAAACTACTTATTGTTGTACCAAATGTGGAGTGCATGGACATAATTCCAGGAGTTGTTTGTTTCAGGTGCCATGCCCTGAAGCTCGGAAAAGAAAGGTACCATTTAAAATTAGTTATGTTTACAAATTTTGTTATTTTGTCATTGATATTGATTAAGACTTTGTTTCTGCAGAAAAATCTAAGAAAACTGCTACACAAGCATCACAGCCTGGGAATGAGCAATCAACTGAACAATAACCGGAACCAAGTAATACTGAGAATGAGCAACCAACTGAACAACAACAGAATCCAAGTAATGCTGAGAATGAGGCTCCAACTGAACAACAGCTGGGAACACAATGTGATGTGGATCCAGAATTTGAGATGCTTGCAGCTAATCTATATGCAGCTTTTGAATCAACACAAACCCAACCCAACATCAATGGCATCACAACAGAAATTCCAGATATTCCTCACGTTCCTATTAATATACAACTAACTGTTGAGGTTTCTAATGAACAGCCTGCACAGGCTTCACAAGGACTTGGTGGCTCTCAGCCAAATTGTATTTTGTCTGCACCTGTCAAAGAAGGTGGTGGCTCACAGTCAAGTGTTGAAGTTGGTATGGTCCCACCTCTGTCATCAGCTCCACCAAAACAACCTATTGCTAAGAATCCTAAACCAGTTGAGTGTAAAACTTAGTTGTTGTCTATGTTGTTTGGTCTGCTGATATTTCTCTGATTGTGTGTGTTTTTTAATGTGACTTTGTAGGCCAAACAACCCAGACAGAAGGTGGCAAGCAAGTTGGAACTGAGGAAAAGTGACAGAACAAGGGTATTACAATGCAAAAAGCTTAAGGGAGAGGGAAGTAGCAAAGACCAACCATGGAAGTTATAGACAAGCACCTGATTTGAATTATGTTGTACTGTTTTGGCTTACAACTTGCTGTTAAAGCCTTTATGTATTATGACTTAAGAATGTATTTTATTATGACTTTAAGTATGTATGGGCTTAAGATGGTATTTTGTTAAGACTTTAAGTATTTTGTAATGACTTAAAACATGTATTTTGTTATGCCTTTAAATCTAAAGCTATGGTTTAAGTAATACTGAAAAAGCACTTATCAACTTAATTGAATTCTTATACTGAACAATATAATCGCATAAAGTTTTATGAACAAAACAAAAACATGTTTTTAATTCAAAATATGGTACAGGGACCAATTCCAATATACATTAATGTTACAAGGACTTAAAAGTAAAATAACATCAAAAGCAGATACAACTGCATTCACCATTTCAGATAACCACAAAAAATCCCCCATGAAACAACCAAAATAATCTTCAACAGAGTCACTTTTCTCTTCTCCTTCTCCAGCTTGATCTTCATCTTCATTTTTTTACCAGCTTCAATCGCCTTGACCATGACCCCAATATCCTTCAATGCTTCAGAGCAGTTGCAACCACCAAAACATCTAACATCACTAGCTGGATTTTTTCAAGCTCGTCGTCCCAAATAAATAACTTGCAACCGGACATTAATCCTAAATTTTGACATTTCCAAAATCGTCTTTTAGGGTTTTCCATTGAATTTGACATAAACATTTTCATGCTTCTATTGCAACCACACACCGGTGCTTGGCCATGATGAGAATTCACAGAAGAAAAGGACGCCATGGATGTTGAAGGAAGTGGGTAGAAGAAGAACAGAAATGATACAAGGTAGAAGAAAGAAGAAGATAACTTCTAAAGTTTTTGGTTTTGGTCCCTCTTTATTTAAAGTTGAATTACCATTTCCACGTGCGTTACACAATTAAATAAAGAAATCATTAAACAATATTCCAACTCAGCACCGTTTGCCAACTAGGCATTTTTTTAACGTTCCATTGACGTGAGGGACTATTACCAAAAGGAATAGAACATATAGGGACTTGGACCAAAAAAAAAAGATTCAGGGACTAAAACCAAAAACTCGCCAACTTACAGGGACTAAATCACTATTTAAGCCTATAATATATTAAGAGACCAAATGGATAATAAGGACTCACCTCAGCCTTACTATATTCACTTCATAAATAAAAATTTAAAAAATAGAGTTTCTTAATGCACCACCCAACTTTCTTAGACACCGCGTGAAATTCCTCTTATGCCCCCTGATTCCGGATGTGCACATCCGGATGCACCGTGACCTTAAAAAAAAAATTTGTTCCGGATGTGCATATCCAGAATAATTGCAGATATATTTGAACCTGCATGATCACTTCTCCCTTCCCATTCTCAACCTTTCTTCTTCCATACTCACCCTCACCAACCCAAAAAACCCTACCTCGTCAATACCATTTCTCACTCAAAAACTTCAATTTTTTGGTGCAACAAATCAAAGGGAGCAATAGAAGATTGAATTTCAGGTAAATATTCAACTTCATCCACTACATTGCTCACATTATCAATCTATTTTTTTGGAAAAAACAAGTTACGCTACTTCTGGATGTGCACATCCGGAACGAATTGAGCATGAACATTTCCGGATGTGCACATCCGGAAAAGTTCCTGGAACTAATTAATTTTAATTTCGAGCAATTTTTAATATGTTTTATTTATACATACTTATTGTTCTATTATTGTTTATAAATAGATATGGTGCACCCCGATAACATGTCAAAAGAATTAGTTTCGCCGATTTCCCCGAAAGATGAAGGGATTATTGTTAAGCCGGTTGATGTCGGCGGTGACTTTAATAACAAGCAAGAGTTTGATGATCGTGAAATCATGCTTACATACATTCGTAGGACGGATATTGAGCTTGGCTTCGGTGTAAATATTGGAAGATCAGATAATGGTTAGGAAAGAAGAAAGGCTTTTGTAATTTTGGGGTGTGAAAGAAGCGGCAAATATCAAGTACCTCTACGGAAGTTAAAAAAAGACGAGTCTGGTACTAGCAAATGTGAGTTCCCTTTTAAGATTGGTGGTTACATGTTAGCTTCCAAGAAATGGAGATTTAGCATTCGTTGTGGTATACATAATCACGAAATATGCTCAAAGTTTCAAGGTCATCCAAGTGTATGTCGACTCAAGTGTATAACATTCGGTATCAAACGAACAAGGCAATTAGGAGAGATAGAAGTGAGATGCAACAACTGTTGAAATTGTTGGATGATAATGATTGCGTGTCTTGGTACATATATCGCGATGATGGAATTACGCTCCGAGATATTTTTTGGACTCATCCGGATTCCATAAAGTTGTTCAACACGTTTTCGACAGTGCTCATTCTCGATAGTACCTACAAGATGAACAAGTATCGACTTCCATTATTTGAGATGGTTGGTGTTACGTCTACAGATAAGACATATGCCGTTGGTTTTGCCTTTTTGGATTGCGAAAAAGAGGATAATTTTATGTGGGTATTGAAGACGTGTCGGTCACTTTTGAAGAAACATGTTCAAATGCCAAAAGCAATCGTTACGGACCGCGATAACGCTTTGATGAATGCGGTTGCAAAGGTCTTTCCTTCTTCCAATGCACTACTTTGTCGATTTCACATAACAAAGAATGTGCGAAGTCGAGTTAAGACCGCGGTGGGTGCGAAACAAGTGGAGTCGGAAGATGGAAAAGTGGTCAAGTCGGGTGTCATTGTAGAAAAAATAATGGATGCATGGACTCATATTCTAAATTCTTCCACAAAGGAATTATATGCCGATTCGATCATGAAATTCCGAAAAGTGTGCGAAAAGTACCTCGCTTTGTTGAAATATGTTGAGTCCACCATTCTTGATCAAATGAAAGAAAAGATTGTTTGTGCGTGGACCGATAATGTACGACATCTTGGAAACTCTACCACCAATAGAGTTGAGTCGGCACATGCTACTTTGAAGAATTGGTTGGGTAATAGCAAGGGGGATTTATGTCGAGATTGGGACTCTGTGCATCTCATGATTAAAAACCAACACAACGATATACAAACCACTTTTGGTCGGAGCATTACGGTTTTGGAACATCGGTTTAAAGGTAACTTTCTTCACTCTCAATTGATCGGCAACATGTCTCGGGCGGGGTTGGGCTATATTTTTCACGAGGCCAACCGAGCCGAAACGGTAGGTTCCGATAGCGCAAAATGTGGTTGCACTATTGTGAAAACCTACGGTCTTTCGTGTGCTTGTGCTATTGCGACAAAGTTGAAACTAGGTGAGCCAATACAAATTGACGAAGTTTGCCCTCATTGGATGAGACTTAGTTTTGATGATGATGGTTATAAGGAAGGAGATAAATCGGATATCTCTATTTTGGCCGAATTGGAAGCGATTCAAGCAAGATTCTCGAAGGCCGATGACAACATAAAGCTACACATCAAAGAAGAGTTGAGGAAGATTGCCTTCCCCGAAACAACCGCAATGACACCTCCGTCTCAACCGGTTAAGACAAAGGGTGCTCCGAAGAAGTTGAAGCCTATACCGAATGACAACTCGACAACTCGGTCTCCTTCATATTATGAGCACGTTGACAAACTCTTTCCGAACTCACCAATTCCTAAATCTATACAAAGTGTCATGAAAGGAGCTCACATTACCAAACCGGCTCCGACACCGGTTCCGACTCCGAATTCACCGCTTCCGACCCCGACTCCACGTATAATTTCCTTTATCAACGAGATACCGGTGTTTATGCACAAGCATATCGACGGTATCATCGGTGTTGTAGGGGAAGGTAATTGCGGTTACCGAGCCATGTCGGCTCTACTCGATAAAGGAGAGGAAGGTCATTCACTTGTCCGTCATTAACTTATGCTAGAGTTGGAGACGCATAAAGAAGCATACTTGCGTCTCTATGAAAATCAAGAAAAATACGACAAGGTTTACGAGTCACTTGTTCCGTGGTTGAGTGGTCCGGCCCCGGTATCGTAATGGATAAGCTTCCCCGAGATGGGTCATCTTATCGCATGCGCCTACGATATGGTGTGTATTGACTTGACGCGATACGGTTTTTTGGAAACCTTTTTTCCACTCCACACCGCACCACCGTCCAATCTGTCATACCCCAAATTTTGACCACTAAGATTTCCCATCATTGTACAAATCATCATCACAATATGGGTGTATCATTATGCATCATTAGTCTCCCCAAAGAGGGGTGAGCATACACTACAATCAAACTTAGGGTTTCAAGCCCTCTCAGAGTTCTTAGACAAAGGATCAATCAAGAAATGACATGATCTTCAACTTGTCTAGCCTCTCAAACATCACCAAAGGATCAAGAGGACTCCCACATTAAGGATTAAGCACGAGGCTTCTCCCTTCTAGGTGGATTAAGCCTCAAGATCACCAGTGTCACCAAATTAGGGTTTTGGTTGACCAGGGCCTCCAAATGGAAATTTTCCTCTGGGCATGAGACAATGCTTGAAAGCATAACCTAAAATACTCCATGGAACCTCATGGACCCAATCATCAATTCAATTTGGCCTCAGGGAATGCATTCATCAAAAATCAGAAATTAGGGTTTCTTGACCTAATTCACCCCTGAGTTGACTTTTGGGACAAATCATGAGCCAAGACCTCAAGAGAGAATTGGAGGGTCCCTAACACACTACATTGACCCATTTGCAACAATGTATTGATCCAAGAAGCTTGATTCCCAAGTTTCAAGTTCATCAGTACCATAGTTAGGGTTTCGCGGGAAAAAGTCAATTGTGCCTTTGACTTTTGACCTAGGCATGCTCCCAAACCTTGGGACATGATTCAATACACCCTATAACACCTATGAAATCAATCCATCAAGTTTGATTTAGGTCAAGGACTTGATTTCATAGAGGATCGCACAGTTTGGAATTCATCTGACAAAAAGTCAACTGTGCACAAAAGTCAACTTTGACTTTTTGAGATTTTTCACAATTATGATTCTTTGACCCTAAAATGATGTTAATGTGTGATTTGAATCAACATTCATCAAGGCAAATCAAGAAAAGTGGGATAACTTGTAAAAGGGGTAACCATAAAAAACTTAGAAATTTTCTAAGTTATGGAACAAAGTGGCTCGGGTACCAACTTTGGAGGATCATAACTCCTAAACCACAAAGCCATTTTTCCCCATTCAAAGCTGGATTTGTAACTCTCATTGCCCTCTACAAAAGATTCAAACAGAACTCATTCCAATTCCTCATGGATTTTAAGTTATGGAATGATCAAAATCACAAAAAGTGAAAATGTCAATTTTTTCCAACACTTAGTGAAATTTTCACTAAGTCAGAATCTACCTTCACTTTTTTCCAAATGTAAGGCCATTTTTCACTTGGATCCAAAAGGTATCAAAACCAACTATGATCAAACAGTTGTTGTATCATATGAGGGCTTTCCAAAATGTCCAAGAACTTCATCAAAATCCACTTGAGCCATGAGATATGACAATGGCAATATGCCTTGCTGAAAACTGTCATGGCAAGGGAGATTTGATAGTTTTGCTCGATTTGCTCAAATTTTGCAAAGGCCAAGCAACTTTATCCATTTGAATACCTCAAGGGGGGACCAAGGAGGAACCAACTCTGATCCCAAGCCTCCCAAGTCTTTGGAACCAAAAGTAGCATGCCAAACTTAGAAATGCCTAAAAGAGGGACAAGACTCCAATTTTGGATTGGAGCATTTAATGGATGCACCAAGGTGGCATGGACTGAACCATTCCCAACTGAATTCAGTCAAGACTTATCCAAGACCAAGGGGACCAGCAGCCTGTGCCCTAACCTCTAGTCAATGGCTAGAGGAGACTTGGATTCTCATTGCTCAACATTGGCCAAACCTATGCAGCAGTTGCCATTCACTATTCCTTACAAAACAAACTTGTTCTACTATAAATAGAGCTCATTTATGATTAGTTTGAGTACACCAAAGCCATCAAACAAATGTTTTCCTCAAAATCACCTTCTCACTTCCAAATTTGCCTTCCAAAGCAAGTCACTATCGGGTTTTGAGTTTGAGAGCAATTCCAACCAAACCAATCACACACGCACCTCATAAACATTATATAGAAGTAATCCAAACACTCACATAACATCTGAAACACCAAAATCATAAAATCACTAGCCAATCGCTCAAGTTCTTGACAGATTTGCAGTTGAGGTGCCAAATTAAGTTCCAGATCATTTCCATCCATCCCAAGCATCCAGACACACTCCATAGCGCCTAGGGAAGCTATCCATATCCTTGGAACCAAGTTGTAACACCTCTAACACAAAACACGATCACTAGCTGCAAGAGGTAAGCATGAGTTCTTCTAACTCTATGATCCATGCATTTTTTGCTGCACAATAATTTGGCCGTATGTTCATAATCATGCATAGAGTGTTTTCCCTCAATCAATTGGTTTGTTTGAATCGTGTGTGGAATTTCTGAACCTTCATGTAAATTTTAGGGTTCTTGAGGTTTCTCTTTGATTTCTTATTCCATGCTTAAAATAAATGAAATTAAAGACCATGGACATGATCGTGAGGTTGAAACGAGTAGATTGATATGTAGATTGCATGATATAATTAAGTATGCAGTGAGATTGTATAGAAAACGCAAATCTGCAGAAACAGAGGGTGGCGCGTGTTCTTGCCCTTGTTCTTGGCGCCCTTTTTGAAAATTCAAATATTTGAATTTTGTGATTTTATTTAATTGATTCAAAAATTAATTTCTCTCTGAGTTTTAATGATTTTGAGTTGATTCTTTTTTTAATAATTCACAAAAATGTTAAAATATTTTATTTTCCCAAAAAATCCCAAAAATATTATTTATTTCATGTACTTGATATTTTTGTAAAGAATTAATATTTTAATTGTTTTTGACATTTAAAATATTTTCTCCCTGTTGATTTTTCAAATTTTAGTGATTTCCAATCATTTTGTGGATCAAAACATGATTTTTGTAACATTAATCCAAGATCACAATTTTTTTTCCACATGTTAAACAATTTTGGTCATTTTAATTGAATTTTTTATTCAATTAAAATACATTTTGAAAACAAATTAGGGTTTTGATTAATTCAACCCTCATCAAAAACTTTGGGCCTCAATCATTGTATAAGACCCACGGTGTTTTCAAAGATCTCGACGCAATCGTCCTTTTCAAAAATAATCAACTGGGCCTCTCCTTGAGCTGTAAGCCCCATCACTTGTACAAAAACACCTTTGGGCCTCTATTAGAGTGTAAGACCCAATCTCTTTGTAAATACACCACTTTTGGGGCCTCAGTCATTGAATAAGTCCCACTATATTTTCAAAAACAACGGCGCGATCATCGCATCTTTTAAAAATCATATGGGCCTCTCCTTGAGCTGTAAGCCCCATTCCTTTTCAAAAACAAAAACTTTGGGCCACTAATAGAGTGTAAGACCCAATCCCCTTTTAACGAAAACCATTTTGGGCCTCAGACCCCCATGCATTAAAAGAAAATCTCGACGCGATCGCCAATTCAAAATCAAACCCTGGGCCTCTCCTTGAGCTGTAAGCCCCACCACTTGTATAAAAATAAACCTTTAGGCCTCTTGAGAGAGTGTAAGACCCATCCCTTTGTACAGAAAACCTTTTTGGGCCTCAGTCACTTGTATAAGTCCCTGTACAAATTCAAAATAATAGTGCAATCACTGATAAAACCTTGGGCCTCTCCTTGAGCTGTAAGCCCCAACAAACTGTTCAAAGCACTTTCTCCTTTGATTTTTAACATAATATTGTTATCAAAGCTTTCTTTGTTGAACAAACTAACAAAACAACATGGAAGCTCTACAACCGAGTAAGTGTTTACCCGCTTTCTTTATCCGCTTTCATATATATATATATAACTGTATTGTGGGGCTGCTCACTGTAAGTCTTCTTTCACAAACTTATATATACTTGTCAAATATCAACTGTGTAATACTAGTATAGTTATTTAGAGTTTTCCCCGGCAACTACGTCTAGCGCTAGGTAAAGCCCTGTTGGTCACTCTTAAATACAGTCAAAACTAGATCCCCATAGGATTACCAGACACAGTCTTCCCTCCTCTTGGGGTTAAACAATATGGAGACGTGAAAGGCAACATTCTCGGTGAACCCTTTCTCAGACTGTCACTTTTAGAAATTGTCAAAGAAACTCTAACTCCCCAGAGATTATCTTTTCTCCATGAATGGCATCTCTTGAGTTTTTTCCAAATTCTCGAACTTTCCTGGCTTGATCTATTCTCGGTGAATAACATGTCTTGAATTTCTCAGGGTTTGAGGACCCACAAGCTTCTTAAAAGCATCCTCGCCTCCTCTTGGGCATTGTACAAGGACCCTTCGGCTTCTTAAAAGCTCTCATGCCTTCTCTTGGGCTTAGTACAAGGACCCAGAGACCTCTAAGGTATAGGAACAGAACCTAGTCATCAATTTGCTAGAGCTGTTTTTCTGAGTCAAGTGTCAGACCAGTTAATGGGTTGACCTTCATCCCTTAACATACCAGCCTTCTCTTGGGCGTCATACAAAGATCATTCACTTATCTGAGAATCGATTTCTCAAAACACCAGTAGACTTGGACAGTCTCAATACCCTTTGGATTTCCCATTTCCTTAAAGAACAGGAGATAAACTCGATCTTCCGATCAGTACCAAAGTATAACATACCTTTAATCAGTCTCTTTATAAGAACTGATTTTCTCTTTTATCCATCATACTAGACCTGTCACTCAACTGAAACAGTCGCCAGCATAAACAGCCTCCTCTTGGGCTTTGTACAATGATTCTCTCCACACTCTCTTGTTGAGTATAAAAGACTCTCTTGTTGAGTCAAACACTTTCAGCCTCCATCTCGGGCTTCGTACGAGATACAAAACACTCTCTTGTTGAGTATAAAAGAATCTCTTGTTAAGTCAATCAACTTTTCAGCCTCCATCTCGGGCTTCGTATGAGATACAAAAACTCCCTTGTTGAGTATAAAAGACTCTCTTGTTGAGTCAAACCCCTTTAGCCTCCATCTCGGGCTTCGTACGAGATACAAAACACTCTCTTGTTGAGTATAAAAGACCCTCTTGTTGGGTCACAAACCTTTTAGCTTCCGTCTTGGGCTTCGTACAAGACACATATAAATTACTCTCTTGTTGAGTCAAAACCCTTTAGCCTCTATCTCGAGCTTCGTACGAGACATATAAAAAACACCCTCTTGTTGGGTCAATAGCCTCCTCTTAGGCTTTGTATAAAGAAAACCCTGGTTGAGTCAATCAACCTTTTAGCATCAAAGTTGTGCCTCGCCACAGTATACAAACATTAACAACTCCTCTTTAGAGATGACAAATTCTCTCTAAAAAACTCTTTAGCTTCACATATTGGGCTTTGAACAAGATACAAACCACCTTTAGCTTCACATCTTGGGCTTTGAACAAGATACATATACTCTCTTTAGCTTCACGTCTTGGGCTTTGAACAAGACACCAAAACAACATTTTTCCTCCCATAGAATAGGAGGAACTATTATTGCTCTGATTTCCCTGTTTCGTCAAACGGGAATACGTAGGCATAAGATTGAAAAATCTTAGCGAGCATACTCATCAAAAAACCAAAAATCCCATACCCCCATATACCAACCCAAAAGCACCAAATCCTAACATCTTACCAAAAACCTCGCAAATAGTCCAGACATTCTAAATTTAAACAAAATAAACTGAAGAAGGACCCACAATCTAAACCGCATCTGTAACCTAACAGACCGCTATTCAAACTCAGTATGCAAGCAGGGTTAATTGGAGACATCTATTTCCCTTCCTTAGTCAGCTTAATAGGATAAAAAATGAATCGACCTGTAGTACCCCAAAGCGGCAGTGCTTAAGAACCACGTCCCAAAATCGCTCGCTATAGAAAAATGGCGCCCACCGCGGGGCCTCCTTCTCTTACTTACAATCTTCGGTGGAAACCTTTAAATTCAACAAGTATCACAGAAATGGTAACTCTGGTGGGGAGTCATTGTCTGTATAGGATCATAAGACTAGAGGTCTAGGATGATTAAGACAAATATATATACTGCTTTTCCTAAATGATATCTGTGTTTATTTTTCTGCTAATGGGAATGCGTGTGATGCCGCATGTGGAAAGATTGAGTATACACCTAAGATAGGTGATGGCAATGTGGGTAATCTTACTGGGAGTGAATTCCAGTTAAGAGCCCCCGATCGACCATCAAACTCAGTGGAGACTCCCTTTGCAAATACATTGTCTATACGACTTTGGTTGTTGAAAGTAGTGTGGTCGACTGGGTTATCTGAGAAGTTGAGGTTTTTAGCAGACTTAAGCCATTTTGTAGTGCGGAAGCTATCGGAAATAGTTGTCACGCGATACCACCCTCATCTGAGATCACTCTAGAATACATCAGCTCACTGGTGATCCGCTTGCTGTTGTCATCCCAAGAGGGGTCAATGATTTTGTGGACATGTACAAAATATCACCAGTATAAACCTTTGGGGGGGTTGAGCCTTGACTTCATGACACCGACCCTTTAACCCCTTGTTTTTTCTATGTTTTTGTGTGCTGTATTCATACATTCATTTAAAAAACATTAAAACAGAAAAAATCTTCTCTTCTAGTCTCTCTTTTTCAAACTAAACTAAGACAATGATTGCAAATGTCAGAGAAAGGAGATTGCACTAATGGATTTCAGTAGAAGGAAAACTCATAAGTACACCTTCAAGGTTCCAAAATTAGAGGATTTAAGAGGTTTGGCGAGAATGATCACCAACCACGAGGCTTTCAGAGCTAAATATGGAGGACTACTGTCTCTATTTAGGGTCCATGTAATTGAAGGAATCCTATCTACACTAATCCAGTTCTACGATCTGGTCTATCACTATTTCACATTCCCGGATTATCAGCTAGCACCAACACTGGAGGAGTATTCTCACCTGACTGACCTGCATATCACTAATCAAGCTCCCTTTTCTGGACTGGAAGAAATTCCAAAGGATCAAACCATTGCACGAGCAATTTATTTGGACGAGTCAGAAGTCAGGACTCACATGACCACTAAGGGTGGCATCCAGGGTTTGCCAGCCCAGTTCTTGACAAAGAAATCCCTGTACTTTGCTAGTATAGGGAACGTGACCGCTTTCGAGAGCATCTTTGTTTTGCTCACCTACGGGTTATTTTTGTTTCCCAACATTGATAACTTCGTGGATATCAATGCCATTAAGATTTATCTGATTGGCAACCCTGTACCGACCCTGCTCGTAGATGCGTATCATTCAGTACACTTAAGGAATTTATACAGCGGAGGAATGATCACGTGATGTGTACCCTTGCTTTACAAATGGTTCACTTCCCATTTGCCCAAGTCTGTTGCATTTTGGGATCAAAAGAATACTTTACGTTGGTCGCGGAGAATCATGTCTCTTACCAACTCCGACATCGATTGGTACAATCGAATCTATGACGGGATCAGGATCATTGACCGTTGTGGAAATTTCCCAAATGTACCCCTTATAGGAACTAAGGGAGGAATCAACTATCATCCGGTGTTAGTTCATCATCAATTTGGATACCCGATGAGGCATGTCCCGCGGAATGCTCATCTGGAAGGTCTTTTCTTCAAGGAAGGAGAAAATGACTATGATCTCAGAGATCACATCAACGCCCATAGTGGAAAAGTATGATCCTAGGTACAAGATTCCGAAAGATTGTCCCTGGGGCATGCCACCCAACTATATCCCGGAAGGATACAAACTTTGGGAAAGCAAAGATGTCAGGGGCATGACAGCAACTCCTGAAGGTTACAAACTTCGGGAGGCACCGAGAGTCTCGGCCATAATGAATATACCACCACCCGTGGAACACACCGTCCCGGAAGGACAGATTCCACAGATACCTTCTGGTGGAAATGACATCATGTTCGATAGAATGAATGAATTCCAGGAACAGTTCCTGTAAATGCAGAAAGAACTGCAAGCCCTTCGCGGTCAGGATTTATTTAGAAAGGACGCCGCAGACCTTTGTTTGGTCCGCAATGTGAAAGTCCCGCACAAGTTCCAGGTACCCGACTTTGAAAAGTACAAGGGTAGCTCTTGCCCTCAGATCCATTTGGTGATGTACGCTCGGCGAATGTCAGCTCAGACAAAGAATCAGGATCTGCTCATTCACTACTTTCAGGATAGTTTAACCGGTGCCGCATTAAAATGGTACATGGGTTTAAACCGCGCTACGATCGGCACGTTCAGAGATCTTGGCGCTGCCTTTGTTCAACTATATAAATACAATTTGGACATGGCACCGGACAAAGATCAGCTCAGATCGATGTCACAAAAGGACAAGGAAACCTTTAAAGAATACGCTCAGAGATGGCGTGAAATTTCCGCTCAGATTTCTCCACCTCTGGAGGAAAAGGAGATGACAAATATCTTCTTAAAAACCTTGAGCTCATTTTACTACGACATAATGGTCGCCAGTGCGCCCAGTGACTTCACCGAGATGGTGGGTGTAACACCCCAATTCCCATCGCGAATACATGAATAAATCAGAGTAAATAAAAATTTATTATTCTTAGACAGAAACAAGGATGCCACATTTAAAGAAAGAAAACACAATCCCTGCTCATAAATTTGATACATAACACAAAATGAAATAAACATAAAAGGGAAACTTTTTCCAACAAAAGGAAAATTCAATTATGGAATAAAGCGGAAAGATCCATAACTGACTTGTTTTATAAAATAAATCATTTTATAACATCAAAATATTCATACAAAGGTAATACAAAATAGATCCTACAAATGTATACATATATAACAAAAGCGTTCTCCGACTCCCGTGTTACGTATCAGAGCAGACAGACTGACAAACGGATGGAGAACTAATCTTCACAAAAGCCTCCAAGACTACTAATCTGCAATTGCCTCATAGAGCAACAAACCACAGCAGAAGGGTGAGAAATAACAACTAAATCAAGATTGCATAATAATATGCAAACACATATAAATTCACATGATTAATTATTCTCACCACAAGCATCACATACTAATACATATACCATGCCACAAATACATAACATATTCGCACATAATGCATACTAAAGTTATGACATATGGAAACACACCTCCACATCACATATATTCATATATAGAATATCATAGATAATTAATACAATCATTGTAATGTACAACATCCCCACAAAACATAGCATATGTCTATACATAAAACATATCATCCATAACCAATGCATTTTTCACAAATGCATATCAAATCACCAATGTTATCACAAGCTCAACACATAATCAATCAATTCACAATTTCCATACATAATCAATTCATTCATGATTTTCCATACATAATCAATCCATTCATGATTTTCCACACATAATCAATCCATTCATGATTTTCCACACATAATCATCCATTCATGATTTATGCAAATGCAAAGAGACCGACACAACGACTCTATGCAAATGCGGTACCATCCATTAATCTTTCTCATCATCATTAATTCACTCAGGAATTATTGGAATCATCACTTGTTACTTAGTGTAACTCCCCGTCGGACAAACGGTGTTCTCCCGTCGCTCACACCTCTTTGTATAAGGCACACGACGTTTATGGATCACTCACACCTCTTTGTATAAGGCACACGACCCGATCGCTTTCGGTCCTCTTTGTATAAGGCACACGATTGTCCATAACGTCGCTTTCAGTCCTATTTGTATAAGGCACACAACTGTTACAGCAGGATTCCCTTGGGAATCGTTTCATCGTTCACATCCACTAGGGCACACGACATCACAAGAATGCATATCATGATGCTTGGCATACAAGGACTCATGACAATCAAATGCATCTTCACAAATCAACAATATGGATTATCTCATCATCGTTATTCATGCATTGGAAATTAATTCAAACAATACATTTACTTGCCATAAGGCCACCAATTAACACACATTGGATTTCATCATAATCCACAAACCACAACAATTAGCACTTTAGCATATACACTCATATCAATTCACATCAAGAATTACTCACCATCAACCACAACAATCATAACAACATACATTGATATTCAATCAAACAATGCATATTACCATACAACAACATCATTATCACATGCATCAACATCATATAGATAGCACAAAAACCCCACATTTATATGACGATAGCATATCGCATCGAACACCAACAAACACAACAAAACCTACAAACCACTAATCATCCTCTACCAAATATTCTTAGTTAACACATGATATCACATAACCATTTACTATCACGTTGGATTCTCTTTCCAAGGCTTCAAGTCCCATATCAATCGGATTCCCGATTCATGAATTTTGGTGGAAATGGGGACTACCGTATTCACACATACATCATTTTTCCATATTTTCTTATTAATCCATGGCATAAACATATGTTCCTATTCCACTATCATAAAGAGCATTGAAATAGCTTTCCAACACATCCGGTCGTGCCTCAATCCGAGTTACAGATCAAAAGTTATGAAGAAAACAAAATGGAAAATTTGTCACGTTCGCTTTCCTATTCGCAATGCGAACCCCCAGCGAACTGTGGCAGAGAAAAAACAGCATAAAGTTCGCAATATGAACTTCTGGGCGAACCTTCGCTTTCCCCTTTGCTGGGGTTCGCAAAGCGAACCTGCGAACCCAGAAATTCACAGCAACGTCAATATAGGTCATATGGGACCAAAATTCATCATTTCTTCCACCCAAACACTTCCAAATCACAATATATCAACCAAAACATGTTCCAACATAATCAACAAGTATTCTACGCAGTTTATATCGAAATTCATCCGTGAAAACATCGATTTCTATCAATTGTTCGTCAATTTATCAATAAGAAAAAGTTGTGAAAACAACCAAAACAATTACAACAAACAACACATATACATACACAAGCAATATATAATCAAAACTTCTCACCCTTACCCGATTAATCGCGATTGAAACGGAGGTTTCCTCGATTTTCCTCTTTCTCATCTTCTCTCTTTCTTTCTTCTCCTTTTCTTTCTCTTCTTTTCCTTTCCCTTTCTTTTCTCTCTTTTTCTCTCCACTTTCTATTTATTAAGACTATCTAATTTTACTAAAATATCTAACCTCTCAAAATGACCATTTTACCCCTCAGCTCAAATATATCGCAAACGCTCTCAAAATGCGATAAAACATAATAACGATGAAAAATAATATATTGTCAAATAAAAGTCAAGAATAAAATAATATAATAACGAAAATAATTAAATCGACTCGATTAAATAAATCGGACAAAATGGGGCGTTACAGTGGGCATGGGAGTTCGTCTTGAGGAAGCCGTCCGAGAAAGACGTTTAGTGAAAGACGCTGGATCATCAAGTAGTACAAAACGATACGGTAGTGCTCTCCCTAAGAAAAAAGAGCAGGATATTGGGAATATCTCTCTCGAAAAGCAAAGGCAACGTTACCAACCAGTAGCAGCTGTAACTCCTGCTATCAACCCTGCGCCTGTTTCTGCGTATCAACCTCAGGTTGCGCAAAGCCAACCTAATCAACAACAATATCAGCAAAGGACACAGCAGCCTCTTCAGCAGGCTCATCCTCAGTACAACAACAACCGTACAACACGACCTTCAGGGTTTGATCATATACCCATGTTGTACGCAGACCTGTTTCCATTACTACTGGTCAAGGGGCATGTCCAAACTAGGTCTCCTCTTACTGTACCGGAAAATCCGCCTTTCTGGTTCAAAGCGGATCCGACTTGTCCTTACCATCAAGGAGGACCAGGGCATAACATAGAAAACTGTCTCAGTTTCAAATCCGACGTATAAAAGCTTGTTAGGAGCGGGGTCTTATCTTTCAAAGATACGAATCCGAATGTTCTCACAAACCCACTGTCTCAACACGAGAAAGCTGCAATCAATTTGATAGAGGGAGAGTCTAGCGACAGCTATCAAATTCATGATGTACTCTTATTAATGGCCAACTTGGTCAAGATGCATTGTAGACAGAGTGCATATGGCCATGTGCCACCTCATAATTATCACCAGTGTGATATCTGCTCTAAAAATAATCAAGGATGTTCTGTGGTGTAATCAGCTCTACAGGAACAATTGGATCTCGGGTGGATCCAAGAGCATCGAGTTAGTGGAGTCAACATGACCTATACGAATTCCAACATCATTCAGAGCCAAGACATCTGTGCAATGAATGTCAACTTGGTGGCGATGCACTCAAGGATAAGCCAGTATCATAATCTGTCGCGACACGATTACAATTCCTGTCTGACTTGCTCGGTAAATAAATAGGGATGATCTTTTGTACAAGAGGCCCTCCAGCGTCAGATGGATCTTGGTTGGATCCAGGACTACCATGATAGAAATCCTTATCAGATCAACATGATTCAAATCTTTGATATTCGTCTGATGAATACCAGCTTGGTGGAGTTACACGCCAGGCAAGTCCAACTCGGTTTTCTCCCTTCTCACGATTATCTGAGCTGTAAAGTATGCAGTGAGAGTAACCAAGGGTGCGCTCTCGTTCAAAGAACTTTACAACACTTGTTAAACCACTGGTGGCTTCCGATCTATATGGATGAAGACACGCAATAAATCAGTGTGCTTAATGGAAACCCCACTCGGCGTCAAAATCAGGATGTCTGATCTATGGGAACTGACCTAGTGACGTTACACTGCATCCAAAGCGGGTGTAGCTAGGTGACACCACATAACTACGAACACTGTAGAGTCTGCTCAGAGAATAACCAAGGACGCTACCTTGTGCAGGCAGTTCTTCAAGGTCAGGTGGATCGTAGAGAGGTTCGCCCATGTCCGGGTTCCGAGCCTATCAACTGGACGTCGGACTACTTCGCTGATCAAATCAGAGACGTTGTCATAATCTCTGATCATCAACAGAATAAGGATGTTTGTACCATCACCCCTCTACTAGACGAATCAAAAGTCCCTAGCCAGGAGCCGATTGAAGTTACTTATGACAGTTAGAAAAATCAGAAGGCTCCTGTAGTTATTTATCTACCAGGACCATTACCGTATGAATCAGCTAAGGCGATCCCTTACAAATACGATGCGACAATAATCCAGAATGGAAAGGAAATTCCATTACCCTCCGTCATGAATATTGCAAACATCAGTCGAGTAACACGGAGCGGTCGAATCTTCAACCGAGGAGTTAGAGAACCTAACAAAGAAAAGGAACTTCCGTCAGAAGCTCCTGATCCACCAGTCGGTCAATCCAGTAATCCCAAACTTTCAAAAAACGACGATGAGATGCTGAGGCTCATCCAAAGGAGTGAATACAACATTGTTGATCAGCTGTTACAAACTCCTTCAAAGATCTTTGTGCTATCACTTTTACTCAGTTCTGAAGCCCACAGAGAGGCTCTACAGAAAGTCTTAGAGCAGGCCTTTGTGGAACAGGATGTGTCAATACGACAGTTCGATAGCATCATCTCTAACATCACTTCCTGCAACAACTTACGATTCAGTGATGAGTATTTGCCATAGGGAGGCAAAAGTCACAACATAGCGCTCAATATCACAGTCAACTGCTAGGACGATGCTTTAGCCAGCATACTGGTATACACAGGATCGACCATCAATATTATTGATAAGTGTAAATTGTACCTATTTTTGTATATATGTTTTATTGCACTTATCGATACTTTTTGTTAAATATCATACGAATAAACCCTGCTTTGTTTGTAAATACGTTTACTTTACTTTTTAGTGTATATATTTCGTATATTGTAAATAACATTGAGTTTAATTGATTTTATCTCATTCTTGCAAGTATCCAATCAAGGATGTCTGGACATATTCATAAAGAGCAATGAATAAGCTTTACAGCGCTTCAAACCATGCATCAAAAGGATTTACGGTGCGGAAGTTACGAATAAAACAGTGCAGGATTTTTACTGTTGCTGTCAGCTGCGCCTCTGCTGCGCCGGGCGGTGAGATTTGAGCGCCGGGCGGTGCTGCGGCGGAGGAAATAAGAGAATTGAAATAAGGGACTTACAGGAGCATGCCATATTTTTGGGCTAGCACCGGGCGGTTCATTCTAGCGTCGGGCGGTGGGTCTGAAACTGAATTTTGTATATTAGTTCATTTTACTTCATTTTTGGAAGTTATGTTGTTTGGAGGTGATTTTTGATCTTCCAACTTCATCAACCTCATTCTTTGATAGATTAGCTTAGAAAACAACATGGAAGCATGCATACCGATGAACCGGGGTGGATTGATCATCGATCGGCATTGACAAACTGTTGGTTGCGGTATAGGGCAAGCAAGCAAAAAGATTTGGAAGTATTTTTCCGGGAATTTATCGTGTCCACAGAGATCGGTGCTACTGAACTGCCGTTCGACAATTTAATTGTTAATGAGTTTGGGTTTAAAATGGTTTGAATTAAATGCGGAAAAGTAAATAAAAACATAAAAATAATTCATTCTTCAACAAGACGAACTTATCAAGCGTGTATATATTCCACTCGTCACAGACTTAAACTTATCGACCAGTTACACTCAACTTACAATACTCCTCAATATCACCCGGTATCGCCCACAACAATGTCCATCTCTGGCACACTGAGTTGAGAAATCACCCGTATCACTCTCTTCGTCACTCTCGCGCACGAAGCCTCGAGACACGGACGTCATTAAGTTTCGAAACCCTTACGGATTGTTAGCCCTAAATCTATCTCTAGCATCCAGAAACTAACAGATAATCACCCCTAATCGAAGTTTGTGACGTTTATCTCTAACACGACCCAAACCCCGCGCATAAAGCAAAAATCAGAGACAATCATCGATAAAGATTCATAAAGCAAATTAAATATAACACCATGATCAACAAATATACATGAGATCTAAGTACAAACATATACAAACCCAACAAAGAAGAAAGACAAGAAGAAAATCAGAAAATGAACCAAACACTTCACGGATTGTCAGCGCCGATCGATGAGAAATCCACCCCGGATCATCCAAAAGCAAGCTTCCATGATGTTTTCTAAGCTAATCTACAAGAAAAATGAAGTTTGATGGAGTTGGGAGCCAAAAATACCCAAAACCATCCCAAAAAATGTGTTTTTTCACTATATTTATTGCTGTCAAAGTCGCAGACCGCGCTCAGCGCGCTACGGGCGCTCAGCGCGGGTTTTTGAAGTTAAACCACCTTAAAAAGCGCGCTCAGCGGGCTTGGAGCGCGCTCAGCGCGCAACCTACTGTAAGTAGCTCTTTCTGGGGCTTGGAGCGCGCTCAAAGCATGCTTGAAAATCCAAACTTGTTTTCTTCATAACTTTTGAACTGTAATTCCGTTTTTTGCCCGGTTCGAAGCGTTGGAAAGCTTATTCAATGCTCTATACAACAATGGCAAAATCCCACTGCTTGAATACCTACAAAAATGAGATAAAATCAATTAAACTCAATGATATTTACACGAAACACAAATATACACTAAAATATAAACTATACGCATTTATAAACAAAACAGGGTTTATTCGTATGATATTTAACAAAAAGCAACGATAAGTGCAACAAAACATATATACACAAATAGCTACAATTTGCACTTATCAACTCTCCCCAACTTACATAATTGTTTGTCCTCAAACAAAGCCAACAACGAAAGGAACAAAAGTGAAATCCAAGAAATCACGCAACAGCAAGTTTTTACAAACAAAAACAAATGCAATGGTTCAATCGAAAATGGTACACACAAAGTAAATACTTACCACTAAACTACAACGACAACATAGTCACGAAACAAATGCTAAATACAATAGTCATGCCAAACATTCTAAAACAACACAAGTTCAAACGTGAATCACACCTAGCAAAAACAATCATCGGTAGATGAAAAACATAAAATGAGGTATTTTTCACTCACACAACAATCTTGCAAACAAAAGACTAAATTATGCATCCATCCAAAAATTCACATTGAACATACAAAGGCAAGAATCACAAGGACTTTTCAAGGTTGTAATGTGGTCGGGTAAACAAACAAGGGGAAATTCCTAAAGCTAATCGAAACAAAAACTTGCCTAAACCTAAGGGAGTGATCAACTCACAAAAGCTCAAGCACCAAAATTTCAATCAAACTTCTTCCACACACCCAAGTGTTACACAAAACACAATACTTATTTAGCACAATTATTGAAACTATTTTTGTTTCCTTTTTCAAGGATTTTCTTTTTCTCCCTTTTTTTTTCTTTTCTTTTCTTTTGTCATATTTTTCTCTTTTTTTCTTTTCTTTTTCTCTCCTCATAGAATCCAACCAATGAGTATACAATCATCCTCTCCCCAACTTGAATTCAACTGCACCATCATGTGAATACTCCCTACTTTCTAAGGCAAGGAAAAAAAATCCATACAACAACACAAAATTGAGGTCCAAGAAGAAACAAAATCCATCAAAAATAAGTGAACTAAATACTCATAGACAAGCATTAAGTTCAAATAAAACATGGATGAAAAAGCTCAAAGGGGTTACAAATTCTCACACACTCACAAGGTGAATTGACTATTTGGCTAAGGTGGTTGTGCTCAAAATGAAACAAATGCCTTGATCCTTTTCATGCATTCATATACACAACATAAACAACAGATTCCACATAATAAAATCCAGTAAAACAAAATTGTCGGTACTCCGAGCATATAACAATGGAAGGCTTCCTCACAAAAAGGGTGGGAACTAAAGTGATTCACATACGAACAAGTATATAAAAGAATAAATGGCATGAAAGTTGTAAAAAGCCTAAGTATCATGAATATGCTAAAGTATAGAAAGCGATAAACACATACCTTGAACGTGTACAAAACTTTAAACACTATCATTACCACGCATTCGCAAGTTAAAATGATCAAAAATGGAAAAACACCGAATGCGACTTTAAGCAATCGGGCAAAAATTTGAGTCCAAACAATCAACAAAAGAATTAGAAAAATTACTAATAAATACTAATAAATAAGGCCTTGGTGGAAGTGGGAAGAAGGGAGAGCAAGTGAACAATTAAAAAAATTCACTAGCTCAGTACAGCAGAGCGCACTCAGCGCACTACACCAGAACCAGAAAAATCAGTTCAGCAACAAGGTTCTGGTGTAGGCCTCCACTTAACACCTACACAATCTCATATACAATGAAAAAGTAATAACGGAACAAAAACGATAAAAAAATGCTTGTTTTACGTCGTAAGCTCGACGCCTATTATTTATACACACTTCTCCAAGTTGCCTCTTTACACGGTTAGCGCTCACCGACGACGAAACCTAACCAAACACTTAGCAAACGTGAAGAGAAACAAATATATACACTATATTTACAATTATGCAAAACATCTAAAATTCACAAATATGGTAAACATATACAAGTATCAATATAAACAAGTGAAAACAGACAATATATACGATATCTACAAAACTCAAAAACGAAGAAACAATCGCAATGCGATTCAATAAAAACACCAATCCCCGGCAACGGCGCCATTTTGTTGGTTGCGGTATAGGGCAAGCAAGCAAAAAGATTTGGAAGTATTTTTCCGGGAATTTATCGTGTCCACAGAGATCGGTGCTACTGAACTGCCGTTCGACAATTTAATTGTTAATGAGTTTGGGTTTAAAATGGTTTGAATTAAATGCGGAAAAGTAAATAAAAACATAAAAATAATTCATTCTTCAACAAGACGAACTTATCAAGCGTGTATATATTCCACTCGTCACAGACTTAAACTTATCGACCAGTTACACTCAACTTACAATACTCCTCAATATCACCCGGTATCGCCCACAACAATGTCCATCTCTGGCACACTGAGTTGAGAAATCACCCGTATCACTCTCTTCGTCACTCTCGCGCACGAAGCCTCGAGACACGGACGTCATTAAGTTTCGAAACCCTTACGGATTGTTAGCCCTAAATCTATCTCTAGCATCCAGAAACTAACAGATAATCACCCCTAATCGAAGTTTGTGACGTTTATCTCTAACACGACCCAAACCCCGCGCATAAAGCAAAAATCAGAGACAATCATCGATAAAGATTCATAAAGCAAATTAAATATAACACCATGATCAACAAATATACATGAGATCTAAGTACAAACATATACAAACCCAACAAAGAAGAAAGACAAGAAGAAAATCAGAAAATGAACCAAACACTTCACGGATTGTCGGCGCCGATCGATGAGAAATCCACCCCGGATCATCCAAAAGCAAGCTTCCATGATGTTTTCTAAGCTAATCTACAAGAAAAATGAAGTTTGATGGAGTTGGGAGCCAAAAATACCCAAAATCATCCCAAAAAATGTGTTTTTTCACTATATTTATTGCTGTCAAAGTCGCAGACCGCGCTCAGCGCGCTACGGGCGCTCAGCGCGGGTTTTTGAAGTTAAACCGCCTTAAAAAGCGCGCTCAGCGGGCTTGGAGCGCGCTCAGCGCGCAACCTACTGTAAGTAGCTCTTTCTGGGGCTTGGAGCGCGCTCAGCGCGCTCAAAGCATGCTTGAAAATCCAAACTTGTTTTCTTCATAACTTTTGAACCGTAATTCCGTTTTTTGCCCGGTTCGAAGCGTTGGAAAGCTTATTCAATGCTCTATACAACAATGGCAAAATCCCACTGCTTGAATACCTACAAAAATGAGATAAAATCAATTAAACTCAATGATATTTACACGAAACACAAATATACACTAAAATATAAACTATACGCATTTATAAACAAAACAGGGTTTATTCGTATGATATTTAACAAAAAGCAATGATAAGTGCAACAAAACATATATACACAAATAGCTACAATTTGCACTTATCACAAACCGCGAGATGTTTGGTTCATTTCTTTTCTTCTTTGTGTTTTTCTTCTATGTTGAGTTGTGTATATGTATTTATTCTGAACTCATGTATATTTGTCGCCCATGGCGTTATATGAAACTTGCTTTACAAATCTTTATTGGTGATTGTCTCTGATTTTTGCTTTATGCGCGGGGTTTGGGTTGCGTTAGACATAACCCTCACAAACTTTGATTAGGGATGGTTATCTGTTAGTTTCTGGACTCTAGAGATAGATTTAGGAGCTAACAATCTTCAATAGGCGTCGAATCTTAATGCCTTCGTGCCTTGAGCTAGCGTGCGAGAGTATCGGTGAGGGTAACACGGTTGTTTTCTCAACTTTACGTTAGACATAACCTTTGTTGTGAGCATAACCTTTGTTGTGAGCGTTGTTGGGTGATATTGAGGAGTATTGTAGATTGAGTATAACTGGTCGGTAAGTTTAAGTTTGTGAGGAGTGATTTATATGCATTGTCGGATAGGTTTTTCTCTCTGAAGAATGAGTTCTTTTTTTTTAATGTTTACTTTTCTATTTTCTTGTTTTAAACCATTTTAATCCAAACTCATTAACGCGAGAGATTGTCGAACGCCATTCTTTCCCTCGAACCGATCTCTGTGGACATGATATAAATCCCGGAGGGAATTCTTTCCGATAATAAATATTTTTGCTGCTTGTCGCTATTCTGCAATCAACAGTTATGCTGAAGTCCACCTTAATGCGACTATCATTCAAAGGATCCCCGATGAGGGGCAGTGAGGTCATTGTCAAAGCCTTTGACGGATCTCGGAAAGCAGTTATCGGCGAAGTCGACCTTCCCATAACTATCGGTCCTCACACTTTCCTAATCACTTTCCAGGTCATGGACGTCCGGGCAGCATACAATTGCTTATTAGGAAGACCTTGGATACACCAGGTTGGGGCAGTCACTTTGACGCTGCACCAAAAACTGAAGTTTGTCAAGAACGATCAACTCGTCACGGTTTGTGGAGAACAAGCCTTGATCATAAGTAACCTGTCATTATTTACTTGTATAGAACCTGAGGAGGTTATTGGAACTGAGTTCCAAGCACTTTCGGTGAGCAATGAGAATCAGTCAGAGAAAGGAACCTCGATTTCCTCATACAGAGATGCTCTCGAAGTGATCAAAAGTAACAATATGAAAGGATGGGGATAGCTTGTCATTCCTACCGATAACAAAGCAAAGAAGGGTCTCGGTTTCTCTTCAACCTGTACCCAGACCGCTGCTAACGATGAAAGTTTTCATCCCATTCAAGACTTCTTCCACAGTGGAGGTTTCCTTTACCCAGTGCCTCAAGCAGTCCATACTATCAACGAGGAGGATCCCTCTAACACAGATGAGGAGTGGAAGTCTTATCTTAACAAGGACGGTTATATGTCTCAGGAAGAGGTGCCTACGCCATTTTGCTATCCCGCACAGAGTCCGAGATTTATACCCAGGTCAGACGTTGAAATGATATACGGAGATTGTGATCCGGAAGGATGTCGTGCTCCCCCAAACTCATTAGAGGAAGACACTCTGATGAGGGACAACTTTGACCATGACTATTATGGCCCAATGGATGGCATGCCTATCTGGCATCCGTACCCAGGAGACTTGGGGCAAGAAAATCAGCCGAACAATGAAAATCAGCTGAGCATCATTGAACAGAATACATGTGTCCCTACCATGTCATGGGATCAACACTCAGGTCATTCAGAAAATATCCAGTATGACGATGAATTGACAAAGCTTTCTAGACTAGAATTCATCAACTACGCTTTTCCCGAGGTCAACATCATCGAGAGAAATGACTCCTCCAGTTCCAAAAAAGTATGGGACACCTTAGGACAACCAAGTGGAAAATGCGACTATATGGTCAAGTATACCGCTCCTGAGAGCTCTCGTATCAGGCTCGAAGACATCCAGCCAACTGGATGGGGAGATTTACCTGAAAACACAAATACTATGCAAAATACAACTGAGGAATCCTCGTACGACAACTCTTCCTGGGAGACAGATTCCAATGATCCTGCTCTACCAGAAATCAACGTTATTTCTGAAGACAAATCAAGGAAGGTGCCAGACTTTGTGATTCACCGAGGAGTTTGCCGCCAATGGGTTGTTGTCGATGTTCCGAAGATTGTTCATAAGTCAAAGTAATTGTCGTCTTTAACCTTTCACCCTGCCCAGGTGAAACGGATGTTTTGATAGGGCTCACTTTCTGTAATTATCCCTCTTCGCTTTGCCCAAAGCGACAAAGTTTTGTTTTATAGGGCTGTAGTTTCAAGAATCGACTTGTTCATAAATAAAATAATGTCGCTCTATAATTTCCGCGTTAATTGTTGTTTTCTCTTTTCGCTTTTTCAGAAAATGGTAATCCTAAAAAACAAATAATAATGAACAAGCAGTTTTTCAGAAATACACTGCACACACTCTTGCACTCTCTCTATCTCTTCTAAAAACAATCATCACGTCATGCAGATTGCTTGTTTTAAACCCCGTTGAAACATACGATCCGATGCCTTCTCCCAACATTGAGTTCCCGGTATTTGGGGCTGAAGAAGAAGTTGACGAGGAAATTCCAGAAGAGATCTCCCGACTACTCAGACAGGAAGAAAGGTCCATTGAACCTCACAAAGAGCCGTTGGAAATGGTAAACTTGGGTTCAGAAAAAGAGAGAAAAGAAATCAGGATTGGGGCACTGCTCAGTCCAACTGCCAAAGAGAGTTTGACAAAGCTTCTCAGAGAATTTCCCGATGTGTTTACTTGGTCCTATCAGGACATGCCTGGGTTGGATACCAGCATCGTGGAGCATCATTTACCGTTAAGATCGGAATGTTCGCCAGTAAAATAGAGGTTGAGACGGACTCACCCGGACATGGCCATCAAAATCAAAGAGGAGGTACAGAAACCGATTGACGCGGGTTTCCTCACCACATCAGAATATCCTCAATGGTTAGCCAACATCGTACCCGTCCCAAAATAGGACGGAAAGGTCAGAATATGTGTCGACTACAGAGATCTAAACAAGGCTAGTCCAAAGGATGACTTTCCTTTACCACACATTGACATGCTGGTTGACAGTACAGCAAAGTTCAAAGTTTTCTACTTCATGGATGGATTCTCGGGCTATAATCAGATAAAAATAGCACCGAAAGACATGGAGAAAACTTCATTTATTACCCCATGGGGTACCTTTTGTTACAAGGTAATGTCGTTCAGTTTGAAGAACGTCAGGGCAACCTATCAACGGGCCATGACTACTCTGTTTCATGACATGATACTGTCGCTCCTGGGATTTTCATCCAAGTACGAACGCAAAAGTGGCGCGGAAACAGAGTCGCCAACAATGTGTATTTATCCCAAGAGAGGGAAAGGAAACACTGCGTAAACTTGAGGGAAGGAAAGAACAAGGTCTCACGACCAAGAGAAATGGGTTTGGGAGTCGGTTACGCGAAGGGAAGGTGTTAGCACCCCCTCACGTCCATCGTACTCGATGGGATCCACGCTTGCTGTTTCGATCAAAGGGTGTAAAGAACTGGAAATGAACTGCTACTGGAAGGGAAGATGAACAGGAACGGAAAAGAACGAGGAAACGAGGAAGAAAAGAAGAAAGAAGTGACTCGATAGGACATTATCATTGTCCTAGGCCTACGTATTCCCTAGTGCACCCTCATTTTTCCCCATTTCTTTAGCCCTACAAAAAATTTTTTGCAAAAAGAAAACATTGTTGTTCTACACGTTTTTTGGGCTTTAAGACAGGTTTGGATTAGGATGTTGTGACTTAGGTGAACTTTTTGAAACATTAGTATCGTTTTAGCACCGTAGACTTCACGAATATAGGAATCATTCCAAAACCCCATGTACCATGGCCTTAATTATCATTTCCAAATTTGTCCTAAGTAGTTTATTTCAGCAGTCAGCTCCGGCCTAAGCATGTTCTACGTAGGGGACTGATGAACATAAGTGAATGATCCAGTAAAATAAATAAAGAAAAAGGCAAACTCCGGATAGATGACCCTCACAAGGTCGTTTAAACCAAAAAGTTGAATTGTTGCCACAAAAAAATAAAAAAAATAAAATATATATATATATATATATATATATATATATAATTTTAGCTCACCCATTGTTAGTTGGTTCAGAGGTATCTGGCGCTGAACTCGGTAGGGCGGATTACGATCCGATCCCCCACAACTGCATTTGGGTTAAATAAAAGGGTTTACACAGTCTTATGTGCCAGAAACCCTATGTTTTGGATCAGAATCACTAACAGGTCACTCTACTATGAAACATGTACGGATAACGGGCTTAATGTGATTGCGCCTGAATGAAAAGGACCCAAAAAGAGATGAAGAGGTAGGCCTAGTTATTGTGGGATGATACGGTTGATTAATATAAGAATGAAGTTTATGTCCGCCTCTGCGGATAAGTGTCATTATGATACCCTTGGTTCACTTAGTACCTGTCACTGCATCTTGACTTGAACTTAGAAGCCCTTTTTGCCCGAATCACGTGTAAGCACTAGTTTTCTTACTTTGAGCTTTAAATGTTTTGCTTGAGGACAAGCAAAGGTCTAAGTGTGGGAGAATTTGATGACACTGAATTTCACCGTATTTTTGACTCCGATTTTGCATGCATTCTTAGTCTTTTAATGTCATTTTATTATGTTTTTCTTTGTTTTCAGGTTTTTAGTCTAATCGGAGCCCCGAGCGAGAAAAGGAGCGAAAAAGGAGCCGAAATGAGCTAAAATAGAGAAAATCAGCATTTTGCACTTATGGCATCCACTCTGGCGGCCGCCACAGGGTCTTCCATGACGTGGCCATGTCTCAAACTCCTCCCAACTGTTTTTCCCCACGATCTCCAACTGCCCAAGCAATTTTACACTCATGGCGGGCGCCATGGTGTTGTGGCGGGCGCCACAAGAGCAAAACAAGTTCCCGCCCAAATTCAAATGCTAGGGGCATCCTTGTCTTTTCCACATGTTTCCTTGCCTATAAATAGGACTTTAGATTTTCGTTTTTCATCATCCAAGTTTAGTTGTTCATAAGCATATATCAGTGTAATAGTGGTAATCGCTTCACATCGAGGTGTTACTACATTCGAGAGATCGAGTCTGTAAGAGCCTGTGAGATTGAGTCTTGGAGCACTCTGGAAGGAAGTTAATCCTGCCGCCATTTTACTTTCAGTTCGCATTTTATTCAACCACTCCGATTGGAGCAGGTTTTTATTACTTTACCTTTTGTCAACTTTATTTCTTGCACTGTCTTTTAATTTCATTTATTTTCCGCACTGCTTTACTTTCATTTACTTTCCGCACTCGCACTACTTTCATTTACTTTCCGCACTCGCACTTAAATACTTTTTTTTATGAAAAATCTAAAAATGAACTTTTACTTTACCATGTCTGGCTAATTTTATAAAGGTTAGAGTGTGAAGGTCATAACTGAACCGATAATCTGTACAATTGTTAGTGGAAACACTTAAAGGCTATTTTAACTTTCAATATAAGTTTTCTTGTTCTTAAATTCCGTTGAGTAAGATCGAAAGCCGTCCAACGCCTATCTAAACTTAATTGTTTTTAAACTATTTCAAAAACAGCGAAAGCGCTTTGTTTAGTTTATTAGGAGTTTTTAATTTAAAAGGAAAAGAGATTTTAAAACCATTTTCGGACGCGTTAAGAAGTTTAAAGTCTGGTTCGTAAGAACCTCTTTTTTTTAGAAAATCCAGGTTAAAATACTTTTCAACTTGGTCAAGATACTATATTTCTTAAAAATAGGTTTACTACTCTAACGCAATGCGCGCCTTTTTATCCGTGACAATAAGAGGGTTTGATTAGGGGGTACAACTCGGTTCTGAATACGCGAAAGCGACAGTTCCTGTCAAATTAGTTCTTTTCAAAGTAGAAAACATTGCCCGTAAGTAGTTCTATTAGCAAGTACTTGGATTATCAATTGGTTGTGTGAATTGCATTCGAACCTGTCTTTATCAATTAATTTTAATTACTTTATTTACTACCGTGCACTCTTCAAAACTACTATTTTCAATCACCTTAGATACACACCTTAACAATAGATAGCGATAGATTGACACTTGGTCTCTGTGGATACGATAATCTTTTATATTACTCTGACGCGTTCGTACACTTGCGAAAAAACACGCATCAAGTTTTTGGCGCCGTTGCCGGGGACCAATTTCGTCAAATTTCGTACCCTGTTGTTATACCGTTTAGACTAAGGAAGTTACCCGCCGGTCAATGCGAAAAACTCGTAGTACCGGAAGTTTAGTAGACCCTCTAGCTGAACCAGAACGTTACGCTCGTGCACGTTTATATTTCCGTAAACTTAGGAAAGCTATGGCCGAAGATAAAAATCAAAGACCTCTTAAGGATTTCGCCCAACCATCCAACGAGGAACCTAGTTCTAGTATAGTAAATCCAGCCATACCAGCTAACAATTTTGAACTTAAACCATCCCTGCTGCAGTTAGTACAGCAGAGACAATTCGCAGGTCTTGCTACAGAGAACCCAAACCAACATTTGAAAAACTTTCTCCAACTAGCAGACACCTTTAAAACCAATGGAGCCCCTCCTGAGGCGGTTCGCTTAAGATTATTTCCTTTTTCCCTCAGAGATAAGGCCCTATCTTGGTTAGATTCCCTTCCACCAAATTCCATAACAAGTTGGGAAGACCTTAGAAAAGATTCCTTTCCAGATATTTTCCCCCGAGTAAGACCGTTGTTCTTCGAAACCAAATAACTAGATTTACCCAAAACCAAGGAGAATCGTTGTTCGAAGCCTGGGAGAGATATAAAGAGCTGTTAAGAGCATGCCCACATCATGGTTTAGAAAATTGGTTAATCATTCAAACCTTCTATAATGGACTTCATTATAACACTAAGATGACCATCGACGCCGCCGCAGGTGGCGCACTGATGAACAAACCTTACCCTGAAGCTAGTGCCCTTATCGAAGATATGGCCCAAAACCATCAATCATGGGGAGTCGAACGAGCGACAGTGGAAAAGAAGGAAGCCCAAGGAGGAATACATGAGTTAAGCTCTATAGACATGATTCAAGCTAAAATGGACGCATTAGCCCTAAGAGTTGAGCATATGTGTACAACCCCGAATACTGCAGCCGCAGTTTCGTCAGATTGTGAGATATGTGGGACGAAAGGACACCAATCCGCAGAATGCAGTCTGTTAAACGAGACCAGCTCTGAACAAGTGAACTACACCCAAGGGAACCCATTTTCAAATACCTATAACCCTGGATGGAGGAATCACCCAAACTTTTCCTATAAGAATAATAACCCTATCCAAAATACTGCCCCTCCGAGACAATCAAGTTATCAAGCCCCAAGATCAAATCAACCTATGCAACCTGTACCACCAAAACAGAGCCTTGAGAAAATCGTGGATAATTTTGTCGCTGCTCAAATCCAACAAAACAAGGAGTTCATGAACCAAAACATTCATGTTAACGAACTAATTACCCAGTTAGGAACCAAGGTTGACCAAATAATCACTCACAATAAGATGCTTGAAACCCAAATCTCGCAGGTAGCTTTAAACCAAGCCCCTCAGACCACACCTGGAGGACAATTCCCTGGACAACCTCAATAAAACCCGAAAGGACAAGCAAATGCCATTACCCTACGAAGTGGGACCGCTTATGACGAACCTTGTAACCCAAGGTTGAGTGATCCCAAAACTTCTAAGGAAGATGACAACATCCCAGATAAAAAGAAGAAACCAGAGGAATCTGTAAACCAGGAAAGTCAAGAAAAAGAGAAGAACCCAAAGACAAAACCTATATACCACCCCCGCCATACAAACCACCAATACCATATCCGCAAAGACTTAAACAAAACCAGATCAATAATCAGTATCAGAAATTCATTAAAGTTATAGAAAAACTTCACGTAGAAATCCCGTTCACAGAAGCCATTACCCAAATACCATCCTACGCAAAGTTTCTCAAAGACATCCTTACCAATAAACGTAGACTTGATGATCCGAAACCCTTGGAATGTAATTCTATTGCCGAAAATAAATTAGCAAAAAAGGATAAAGATCCTGGAAACTTTTCCATTCCTTGTATTTTGGGGATTCATGTCATCGAAAAAGCTTTTCTAGACTTAGGAGCTAGTGTGAGCTTAATGCCCTTAGCGGTTTGCGAAAGGTTAAACTTAGGAGAGTTGCAACCTACCAAGATGTCACTTCAATTAGCCGATAGATCTGTTAAATATCCGATAGGCATACTTGAAGACGTCCCTGTTAGGATAGGTCAGCTGTTTATCCCTACTGATTTTGTTGTCATGGACATTAAAGAAGATGATGACATACCAATTCTTCTAGGTAGACCATTCTTATCGACTGCTGGAGCCATAATAGATGTCAAAAAGGGGAAGCTAACCTTTGAGGTAGGGAACGAGAAGATAGAATTTATACTTTCAAAATTTCTTATGGCACCTGTGATAGGAGACGCGTGTTATACGATAGATATCATTGATGAATGTGTTAGGGAGTTAGAGCAAGAAGAAGTCATTGAAACAATTAAGCTGCCATCAACTCTTATTTTGGAAGATGACAATTATAAGAAACCCTACATCGATGATAACCTTTACGAATGTTTATCCGTTACCCCAGAGCCTATGCCTTGCCCTATTAAACCAGCCTTGGAACTTAAGGAACTGCCTAAGAACCTGAGATATGAGTTTCTTGATGAAGAAATGAATCGTCCGGTTATAGTTAGTGCTGCCTTGAGACAAAAAGAAACAGATCAACTCTTGGACGTTTTACGAAGATATCCCTCAGCCTTAGGATATAATATCTCTGATCTGAAAGGTATAAGTCCATCCGTATGCATGCATCGGATTTCGCTCGAAGTAGATTCAAAACCTTCCAGAGAACACCAGAGAAGGATAAACCCTATACTGAGTGATGTTGTCAAGAAGGAAGTTCTGAAGTTGCTAGAAGCAGGTATAATATATCAGATCTCGGACAGTAAGTGGGTGAGCCCTGTGCATGTGGTACCCAAGAAGGGAGGCATCACAGTTGTGCAAAATGAGAAAGGTGAACAAATAGCAAAGCGGATAGAAGGAGGTTGGCGTATGTGCATAGACTATAGAAAGTTAAATAAAGCAACTAGGAAGGATCATTTCCCTTTACCGTTCAATGACCAGATGTTAGAACGTCTTGCTAGACATTCTTACTTCTGCTATCTAGACGGGTATTCGGGATTCTTCCAAATACCTATACATCTAGAAGATCAAGAAAAAACTACCTTTACATGCCCTTTTGGAACTTTTGCCTACAGACGAATGCCTTTTGGACTCTGTAATGCCCCTGCTACTTTCCAACGTTGCATGATGTCAATCTTTGCAGATTATCTAGATGGAATCATGGAAGTATTTATGGATGATTTCTCGGTTTGCGGTTTTGATTTCCAAAATTGTCTTATCAACCTTGAGAAAATCCTGGAAAGATGTGTGGAGGTGAACCTTGTGCTGAATTGGGAAAAATGCCATTTCATGGTGACTGAAGGAATTGTTTTAGGACATATAATCTCCGAAAGAGGTATAGAGGTAGATAAAGCAAAAATAGAAGTTATAGAGAACCTAAAACCACCCAAGACTATCAGGGAAGTTAGAAGTTTCCTTGGACACGCTGGATTCTACCGCCGTTTCATCAAGGACTTCTCCAAAATAACAAAACCTTTAACTAGCCTGTTAATGAAAGATGCTGAATTCATCTTTGATGAAAAATGCAATGAAGCATTCAACCTTTTGAAGCAAGCATTGATTTCAGCACCCATTATGAAACCCCCTGATTGGTCTGAACCGTTTGAGATAATGTGTGACGCCAGTGATTATACTGTAGGAGCCGTTCTAGGTCAGAGAAAAGATAAAAGATTACATGTAATATATTATGCCAGTAGAACCCTAGACGCCGCCCAGCTCAATTACGCAACAACCGAGAAAGAACTCCTAGCGGTAGTTTTCGCTATAGACAAATTTAGATCATATCTAGTAGGAGCCAAAATTATAGTTTACACCGATCATGCTGCCATCCGTTACCTACTAAGTAAAAAAGATGCTAAACCCAGGTTACTTCAATGGATTTTGTTGCTACAAGAGTTCGACTTAGATATCCGAGATAAAAAAAAGGCACAGAAAATGTAGTAGCCGATCACCTATCTAGGCTAGAATACCTGAATCCTGAATTAGTACCCATAAATGATGATTTTGCCTATGATAGACTGATAGCCCAGTTGGAAACCATTGAAGATAAAAAAACCAGACCCTCATGAGCACTTTCAAAAATCCTTAGCTGTAAGTAACATGCCCTGGTACGCTGATTTTGTTAATTACCTAGCTGCTGATATCATACCCCCTGATCTCGATTACCACAAGAAGAAGAAGTTCTTAAGTGATGTTAGAAACTTCTATTGGGACGAGCCACTTCTTTTCAAGAGAGGTAAAGATGGCATTTTCCGCCATTGCGTTCCAGAAGACGAGGTAGAAAGTATAATTCAGCATTGTCACTCTGCGCCTTATGGTGGACATGCAAGCACCTCTAAGACCTACGCCAAGATTCTTCAAGTTGGCCTATTCTGGCCTACCATGTGGCGTGATGTCCATGCTTACATTTTCAAATGTGATAGATGCCAACGCACAGGAAATATTTCAAGACGCGACGAAATGCCTTTAAGAAACATCCAAGAAGTAGAACTCTTCGACGTATGGGGTATAGATTTCGTGGGACCATTCCCACCATCTTTAGGAAACAAGTATATCTTAGTTGCAGTAGACTACGTGTCTAAATGGATTGAAGCGATAGCTGCACCCACAAACGACACTAGAGTAGTGATTAAATTATTTAAAAATTATATATTCCCCAGATTTGGAACACCCCGTTTAGTTATAAGTGATGGAGGATCTCACTTCATATCAAGAATATTTGATAAGCTTTTAAGCAAGTATGGAGTTAAGCATAGAGTAGCAACACCATATCACCCACAGACTAGTGGCCAAGTGGAAGTATCTAATAGGGAGATTAAACAAATTTTAGAAAAAACTGTCTCTGTATCCAGAAAAGATTGGTCGCAAAAGCTTCAAGAGGCTTTATGGTCCTACAGAAGCGCTTTCAAAACCCCTATAGGAACAACCCCCTACCAACTAGTCTATGGAAAATCTTGTCATTTACCTTTTGAGTTAGAGCATAAGGCCTATTGGGCCATTAAAACTTTGAATTTGGATTACCTAACTGCTGGTGAGAAACGTATCCTTGACATCCACAAATTGGAAGAACTCAGACAGCAAGCCTACGAGAATTCCATAATATACAAAGAAAGAACAAAAGCTTGGCACGACAAAAGAATCGTAAGAAAAGACTTCAACCGCCGACATTACCAGCTTATGGAGGCCACTCAAGGTTCCGTTCTAGGTAACCTTCGACATGTCAGAGATGCCCAGGCGGCCTTATCAGCCCGATTGGACCGGAGAGACCAGCATCGTAGCAGATCCCGTCGTCCCAGGCATTCCCAGCAGGACGACGAGGGCACCAGTGGTCCACATCAGTAGTTTTACAGGTTACTCTCCTTATCTTATTTCGAAACATTGGGGACAATGTTCGATTTAAGTGTGGGAGGGGATTTTATTGCTTTCTATTTCCATTTTTAGTTAGTTGTTTATTTCTTGTTTTTGTCTATGTCTTTTTTCTAGAAAATGCATGAGTCTGACGAGTCACCAGTACAGTGTATCCCTAGTGCACCCTCATTTTTCCCCATTTCTTTAGCCCTACAAAAAAATTTTTGCAAAAAGAAAACATTGTTGTTCTACACGTTTTTTGGGCTTTAAGACAGGTTTGGATTAGGATGTGGTGACTTAGGTGAACTTTTTGAAACATTAGTATCGTTTTAGCACCGTAGACTTCACGAATATAGGAATCATTCCAAAACCCCATGTACCATGGCCTTAATTATCATTTCCAAATTTGTCCTAAGTAGTTTATTTCAGCAGTCAGCTCCGGCCTAAGCATGTTCTACGTAGGGGACTGATGAACATAAGTGAATGATCCAGTAAAATAAATAAAGAAAAAGGCAAACTCCGGATAGATGACCCTCACAAGGTCGTTTAAACCAAAAAGTTGAATTGTTGCCACAAAAAAAAAAAATATATATATATATATATATATATATATATATATATATATATATATAATTTTAGCTCACCCATTGTTAGTTGGTTCAGAGGTATCTGGCGCTGAACTCGGTAGGGCGGATTACGATCCGATCCCCCACAACTGCATTTGGGTTAAATAAAAGGGTTTACACAGTCTTATGTGCCAGAAACCCTATGTTTTGGATCAGAATCACTAACAGGTCACTCTATTATGAAACATGTATGGATAACGGGCATAATGTGATTGCGCCTGAATGAAAAGGACCCAAAAAGAGATAAAGAGGTAGGCCTAGTTATTGTGGGATGATATGGTTGATTAATATAAGAATGAAGTTTATGTCCGCCTCTGCGGATAAGTGTCATTACGATACCCTTGGTTCACTTAGTACCTGTCACTGCATCCTGACTTGAACTTAGAAGCCCTTTTTGCCCGAATCACGTGTAAGCACTAGTTTTCTTACTTTGAGCTTTAAATCTTTTGCTTGAGGACAAGCAAAGGTCTAAGTGTGGGAGAATTTGATGACACTGAATTTCACCGTATTTTTGACTCCGATTTCGCATGCATTCTTAGTCTTTTAATGTCATTTTATTATGTTATTATTATGTTTTTCTTTGTTTTCAGGTTTTTAGTCTAATCGGAGCCCCGAGCGAGAAAAGGAGCGAAAAAGGAGTCGAAATGAGCTAAAATAGAGAAAATCAGCATTTTGCACTTATGGCATCCACTCTGGCGGCCGCCACAGGGTCTTCCATGACGTGGCCATGTCTCAAACTCCTCCCAACTGTTTTTCCCCACGATCTCCAACTGCCCAAGCAATTTTACACTCATGGCGGGCGCCATGGTGTTGTGGCGGGCGCCACAAGAGCAAAACAAGTTCCCGCCCAAATTCAAATGCTAGGGGCATCCTTGTCATTTCCACATGTTTCCTTGCCTATAAATAGGACTTTAGATTTTCGTTTTTCATCATCCAAGTTTAGTTGTTCATAAGCATATATCAGTTTAATAGTGGTAATCGCTTCACATCGAGGTGTTACTACATTCGAGAGATCGAGTCTGTAAGAGCCTGTGAGATTGAGTCTTGGAGCACTCTGGAAGGAAGTTAATCCTGCCTCCATTTTACTTTCAGTTCGCATTTTATTCAACCACTCCGATTGGAGCAGGTTTTTATTACTTTACCTTTTGTCAACTTTATTTCTTGCACTGTCTTTTAATTTCATTTATTTTCCGCACTGCTTTACTTTCATTTACTTTCCGCACTCGCACTACTTTCATTTACTTTACGCACTCGCACTTAAATACTTTTTTTTATGAAAAATCTAAAAATGAACTTTTACTTTACCATGTCTGGCTAATTTTATAAAGGTTAGAGTGTGAAGATCATAACTGAACCGATAATCTGTACAATTGTTAGTGGAAACACTTAAAGGCTATTTTAACTTTCAATATAAGTTTTCTTGTTCTTAAATTCCGTTGAGTAAGATCGAAAGCCGTCCAACGCCTATCTAAACTTAATTGTTTTTAAACTATTTCAAAAACAGCGAAAGCGCTTTGTTTAGTTTATTAGGAGTTTTTAATTTAAAAGGAAAAGAGATTTTAAAACCATTTTCGGACGCGTTAAGAAGTTTAAAGTCTGGTTCGTAAGAACCTCTTTTTTTTAGAAAATCCAGGTTAAAATACTTTTCAACTTGGTCAAGATACTATATTTCTTAAAAATAGGTTTACTACTCTAACGCAATGCGCGCCTTTTTATCCGTGACAATAAGAGGGTTTGATTAGGGGGTATAACTCGGTTCTGAATACGCGAAAGCGACAGTTCCTGTCAAATTAGTTCTTTTCAAAGTAGAAAACATTGCCCGTAAGTAGTTCTATTAGCAAGTACTTGGATTATCAATTGGTTGTGTGAATTGCATTCGAACCTGTCTTTATCAATTAATTTTAATTACTTTATTTACTACTGTGCACTCTTCAAAACTATTATTTTCAATCACCTTAGATACACACCTTAACAATAGATAGCAATAGATTGACACTTGGTCTCTGTGGATACGATAATCTTTTATATTACTCTGACGCGTTCGTACACTTGCGAAAAAACACGCATCATTGAGGAACCATTGAATTTTAACAGTTTAAGCACCACTTAGTTTATTGGAGTAACAGTCATCCCTTTTCGTCTTTGTGTCTGTGTCACACGACTTTGTTCTTTCGGTTGAGGATCTTTCTTGGGTAATCTTGTTCACATTTCGCTTTCACATTCTTTTGCTTATCCCTAACTTTTGCCTGGACAGATTCTCTTGAATCTTTGATTTCGGAGTCCAGCGAGATGCCCTAACTTTTGCCTAAGTTGCTTGTTTTCAAGTTTCAACTTAGCGGGCTTTTTTATTTCTCTTTTTTTTATTCTCTTTTTTTCTTGAACACGTCGTGTGACACCGGCTGTCTTGATTTCTTTGGAAGGGTTGTGACTGTTTCACTTCTCAGTTGATGAGGGATAACCATTGTGGTTTCTGCTCTTTGGACCTCTTGATGCGGTAGAGTGAAAAGTAATGGATCCTCAGATGCACACTCCTTTTGAGGTTTGAACGCTTGGTCAAACTAACTGACGCCTACCCTGCCCCGGGGTTAAATGTTAGGGTTTTTTTTTACTAAAAGAAACTCGTACTTTAGGGCTCCTATTTGGACGAGGATCTATCTCCTTATATCTTCAGTGTTTGGGATTTGAAACAATGCCTTTACACATCGTCAACAGGGTTTTATCCCAAAAGCACACAATTAGAGATTTTTGCGTTTTCAACTCATCATCCTCCTTCAAGAGTTTAAGCACGACAGTTGGAATTGCAATGCACATATACAAACTTATGAGTGAATACGAATGGATTACTTCAGGAAAAACATGCGCGTTTTATTAGGATTAACATAAAAAGAAAAACAGATTTCATGCATGCATACAAATGTTTTGACAAACATAAAAAGCTACACATGAGAATGCAGTAAAGAAGCTAAATGATTGTCCTTGTTGAGGAGGCTTGACTCCGTCTGGACTTATTGATTCTGAAGATGTCTTTGCAAACTGGGTGCTCAATCTGATGAAGAAAGTTTAATTTATGGGCCACCCGTCTGGTGTGATAACCTTTGCGTTAATCAAGTCTTGCACCTTAAGTTTGAACACTCTCCAATTGTCAATTGTATGCCCAAACGTTCCCGAGTGAAACTCGCACCTGGCGTTCATGTCATAGTCCGGAGGAAAAGGAAACGGCACTGGCGCTACCTTGCCCAGCTGAATCAAAAAGCCTTGGAGAAGACGAGCAAGAAGCCGGCTATGAGAAATAGGAACTGGAGCAGGCACTCTTTCAGACCTCCTGAGTCCTTGTTGCCTCTGTTGCTGACGGTTTTGCTGCCAATGTTGATTAGGGTGCCTAGTCTGCCCTTGTACTTTTCTTTCCACATTTGGATGAGGAACAAACAAAGGTTGCTAACGTGATGACTTTGAAACCTGGAGCTGAGGAGTATACCCGTGACCTGAGGTAGACCCTAGAGAAGGGGAAGGAGTACTCACTTCCTTTGCAGCTAGTGGCGTAAGATCACCTGATACCTTCAAGCCAGTTGGTCCAAACTCGATTGCTTTAGAGTCAATCAAGTCTTGTACTTGGTGCTGAAATGCTCTACACCCCTCAATATCATGGCCTGGCGCCCCTGAGTGAAAATCACAATAAGCCTTGGCATCCCATCCTTTTGGAAGCTTTGCAGGAGGAGTCAACTTCCGGAGCTCAATCAATCTTAACTGAAGCAGTTGCTGAAGTAATTCGGTATGACACATCGGTAGAGGATCAAAAACCCTTTCTTGCTTCTATTGATGATGAAAGGATGCAACCGGGAGAGTCTCAGCTGTGATTTGCTGATGCGGTAATTTCGGAATCCAAGGTTTATGGATTAAGGAAGGTCCTTGAGAGGAGGGAGGAATATCCACCTCTTTAGCAGCAGTTAGAGGAACATCTCTTCGCTTGACAGTGCTGACGGGCGCAAACTTGATTTCCCCTGAATCAATAAGCCCTTGGACCTTATACTTGAGCATCTTACAATTTTCAACATCATGACCAGGTACCCCTGAATGGAATTCACACCTATCATGGACATTGGAACCCATACGAAACTTGGTGTGTGGAGGTCCCGCAGCAATCAATTCAATTAGCTAAAACTTGAGCAAGTACTAAAGCAACTAAGCATATGGCATTGGGATCGGATCAAACTTCTTTTCAGTCTTCTCTGGCTTAGGATCCTCAAGAAACAGTTGTTGATGAAAAAGCTCTGATGGTGGAGAGGATTCACGAGGCAAACCATGGTCTAGAGGAGACCCCAAAGAGACAGAAGGCGTGAGAACCTCTGCTGCGGAAGTGGACACCTGATTGTTTTCCTCTCTTAACACTTCATTCAGAATTTCCATAACCCGGCCCATCTGATTCTTTATCCAGTTGACTTCTTCTCTCAGCAGTTCCTGACCTCGTGACAACTCCTGAATGTCCCTCCACAAAATGCCCCAGTTGGACCTACATCTTAGTCAATTCAATTTGCACCGGCTCCATGATCTTCGGTCTGTTTCCGCGAGTTGCATACTGATGGACGTGGTTATCAGCTATAATGCCTGAAACCAAATAAAGGTTAGAGGACCTGCAACGAGTACCTGAAAAATAAACAACAAAATGCAAAATGATATGGAATGCAATGCCATGTTTTTTCATTTTGGGGCATTCCTTCCCTCGATTCCAGTTTAACTGCAATGGAGTAACACATATGTTGGTTCTTGGATTGGCTAGAATTTTGGTAAAACAAAGGTGTGCAATGTTGATGTCACATGGGTGATGTCTTAACATTGAGTCTTAACATTGGTTTATGTTAAGGATTTAAGTTACTGAAGTTGTGATGTCTGATGTCACATGTGATGTTGTGACATCAGGTCTGCAGAAGACTAATAACATCAGGTTTAGTGATGTTGTTAAGGTTTGCATTTTAGCTGGAATTGTGGAGAGCAGGTAGTCTCATTGGATGCGAATATTTTGGGTTAGATATTCTCTGTTGCATAGAGATTTGATGCAGGTTTGTAGGAGATTTAAAAGGTGAAGATTTAAAAAGATTTTGGGGGATAAAATCTATTTTAAAGATTCAGTTTTAAATAACAAATCAGATCAAATATTACAAGGAGTCCAAGCCCAATTCAGGTGGCTATATAAAGCGCATAGATCAAAGGAAGAAGGTACAGAAATACAGATTGAAGATCAAGAGCATAGGCTGAGGGTCTTGGATATTTGTACGAATTATGAGTGAACCATTATAGTGTGAATTGGTGATTTGTCCTCTCTAAAGCTGTGAAGCAAAGAGAGTTGTGTAACTTGATCAAAGTTGTGAAGCAGGATCAAGGTTTCTCAAAGAGGTTGTTCTTTGAGAGGGTTTAGGGATTGAGTAGTGTTCTCATATCTAAGTGGTTTCTTAGGTAGAAAGTCACTAGTAGGAATTAAGATTAGGAGATTGTCAACTAGGTTGTTGAGTCTGTAATTTAATTCTACAAGTAGTGAAATTCATCCCTGGCTTGGTAGCCCCCAGATTAAGTTGTTTAAACTGAACTGGGTAAACATATCTGTGTGTTATTCTATTGTGTTGTTTGTGTCCATTGTTCAGAGTGTGTTGTTGTGACATTGTGTGTGACATCACATATCTGGTACCAGAATTTCAACATACACCTGCAACTGCTAATATTGATAGCACATCAGAGGTGCACATTAATGAATCAGAATATCCATCATATACGGCCCAGTGAGTGTGTGAACCATTGTATAATCAGGTGAAGAATCCACCTCATAGAATCAATAATACCCAAAACGAAATACCCATAGCATAAATGAAAACCCACAACTAGGTGTGGAACTGTCAAATACAAATTTGTTCTGAACAAATACAATTGAAATCCTGAATACAAACAAAAGAAAACCCATCAACAAGCCTGATGGTGATTTCTAAGAACAATAACGAAAATGCTTCAGACACTAAGCCCATACAAGTCTTCTCGAACCTCCTTGAGAAGTGCTTCGGTGACGGGATCATTAGGGCGCTCTGTAAGACTCCTGATCAGTTGACTCCTTATCTTGACAGCTTCCTGATTTGATCTTTAACAACTAAATCTTTTACCTTCTTTACTCCAGTGCGAACTTTCAGATCTTCAATCTCTCGGTTAGCTGAACTAAGTTTCTTGAGAAATTCTCTTTTTTTATTCTTCAAATTCTTTTTCAACTCATCATTTTCAGCCTTGATTCCTGCTTCAATCTTCCTTCGGCATTCGGAGAACTCATCCAATCTCTGCTGCCCTTTGGAAAGTACATTTTTAGATTTCGCCAACTGCTCATTGATACGCTTGCACGCCTCATTTAATGCCATCTCATTTTGTTTAATCTTGCAAATATAGACAGTGTCCTCAGCAATTCGTTTCTCATTTTCCTCATGGCGCTCAATTAACTTTTGAACTTCATGCTCAACCTTACGCTTCTCACAAAGCATCTTTCGGAGTCCTTCGCTTAGCTTCTCATTCATCTTGACTGCCTTGTCCTTTTCCGCCTTAAGCTTGTTATATTCAACAACACTTATCATGGTCACAGGTTCAGTAGCAACTGGATCTGACGGACCTTCCATAGAGAACGGAAAAAGGGTGATTTGAACTCTTCTGTTCAACCATGCATCATACTGAGAAAAAGACACGTTATTGCACTTGCCAAAGACAACTTTACCTTTTGTTTGCAAATTGCCCCAGGCTCCGGCCGCTTGCCTTACCAACAAAAGATTATCTTTTACAGGGAAAAAGAAAGATTCTTCTAATTCGTTATCCCTCGGAGGATCTATTAAAGCAAATCCCAACTGTCTTCTAAAGATAACAGGATTGTAACTGATGCATCCCCTTATTCCCAAGAGTGGCACATTTGAATGTCTTCCGCAACTACTGATAAAATTCCCACCCATCGTTCTTTGATCAAACCAACGAATATCTTTTGCCGTCAACTTAATCATCTTTTTAGCCCAATTCATTGAAGGATGGGGATCCAAGAAAGCCTCATAATTAGGTAAGTGTCTCATGAGCCATTTATGAAACAAAGGTGCACAACATCTAACCAATCCCCCTCGTTTCTTCTCATTCTTATAATGCACAGAATAATACAAGACACCCAAGAGCGTAGGTATAGGATTCTTCAACACAAAGATATGGATGGCTCTTATGTCTACAAACTTGGACTCATCAGCAAACAGCATAATCCCATAAATGCTCAAGGCCAGAATAGCATAAACGGTTTCCCATTGAGCCTTAGCAGCACACTCTTCAACTTTAGTAACCAAGAAATCCAGATGAAAACCGGATAAACCTCCTTTGGTGGCGAGGTTATCTTTTACCACAGGTACACTCAGATGGAGAGCCTTAGCTATCTCCTCATGCATTGGAGGACGCATATCAGAGTTAAAAGGAATCTGGTGTTTTAGAGGCACACCTAGAAGAAGGGCATACTCTTCTAGCATCGGAGCCAACGCATATATTGCTGAACCCACTGAACTGCAGTCTGAATTTGGTGAAATACACAAAACCAAGATCAAAGGTCCGGTAATAAATCCAGAACGATAAGAAACCAGTCAGGATCAAAGATTCAGTAACAAATACATAACACATAAGGAAACCGAGTATGCTGAAGGTCAAAGGTTCCTGCACACCTGTAAACAATCCTCCCAATCTCATATGTATGTACTAGAAAGTGAGGATTCTCAAATTCGGATCTCGGAATGAGAGGTAATAGCACATTCAGCCTGAAGGATACAATGTTATCGCCATACGAAGAGATCATCCTCTGATTCACCTCAAAATAAAGAGGGGTCATCCTAAAAGGTCATCCAGACTTAACATCTCTTCCAGATAGCTCTACCATTGTGGCAGACCCACAATGCAGATTTCTCTAGAGAGAACCACATCCAGATTGTGTTTCATATTCCCTCCTGAAATTCTGGCACAGATATCAGATGTCCTACACAGATGTTAAGACACTGATATCCAACACAATGAACAAGATAACAATAAAACTAACAGTGCAGAAAGTAAATAACACAGTGATATGTTTACCCAGTTCGGATCAACAATCCTACTCTGGGGGCTACCAAGCCAGGGACGAAACCAATATACGATGGTATCAATTCACAGATCATACAAACACCAAATAATTTGCTCACTTAATCACTACCCTTCCTATGACTTCTACCTAAGACTCACCTAGGTATGAGGCCTTCTTCAAATCCCTCTACAACCGCAACCCGTGATTGGTACCTTTCCACACAAGTAACAAACCGAAAGTCACACTTTCAAAACACACAATTCTCAATACTTCACAGCTTATGAGAATTGACACACAAGAAACTCAATGCTTAAAAGCTTATGAGTAACTTGATAGAACTTACAACACAAAAACCAATCCTTATACTATTATCAGAATGATACCAGTTAGGCTCACAAAATACACTCGAAAACCCTAACAAAAACACAAGTAAGTTCCACACCTAAACTAGGTTTACATAATTCAATATATAGCAATTAATTTAGACTGAATTGGACTTCAAAAACGCAGCAAATAGACTGCTCACAAATCTGCAAAATTAACTCCAACAAAATAGGTCTTCAATCCAAAGTTTCCCATTATGTCTCCATAATTAGAAACAGCAGCAAATCCGAAAAACCAACAAATAATCACAATCCAAAAATGCTTTGGATGCCACATAGGATAACTAAATATTCCCAGAATATTCAGTAACAATTCATAGTAACATAATCTGCATTAAAACAGAATCCACAATGCGATGTCCTATGAGCTGGTATGGGACATCTTCATTCGACATGTTGAGTGCAGCAACTTAGAACTTCATGTTTTAACATCTTGTTGCTATAATAGTTTTAGCAAAATAAATACCAACCACAGAATCACAGAAATAACAATCTCCCCCTTTGGCTTATTTTGGCTAAAACTACACACACACACACAAAAACTTGTAAAGAAAAACAAAACAATATCCATATCAGACGGCAGCGAAAAAAAACAACAGCTCACAGCAAAACAAACTTCCAGCAGCTCACAGCAAGAAAACATCCAGCATAGCAGCACTCCCCTCCAGCTGCATACAACACTCAGTACAACAAATAAATCATCATAGCAGCCTAGCAAAACTCCCCCTCAACAGCAGCAACATTCCACATTCTCCCCCTCAACTACTGCAGCAGCACAAGCACACACGCACTCACCACACAAACATCCCACACAATCATACTACTCCCGCTTTTTAGCCATAAATATGACAAAGGCAAGTAGAACAAGTCAAAGTAAAAGTAAACCAGAGTATAGTTCAGAGGAGATACAAAGAAAAGCTACTCAGGTGTTTCATACTAAAATAACAAAAGCAACATAAAACTTCTGCATAAATTAAGCCATTATTCTGCAGCAGCAGCATCATTGTCAGATTCAGCAATGTCTTCACTCTCTCCATCAGCATCAGTATCACCACTCCTAGATCCAGAGTCATCTGAACTCTGCTCACATTCTCTATCAGACTCTATGGAAGCATCACCTTTAGCAGTTCCTTGGTCCTTACCAGTTGTCCCAGCAGAAGCATTCCTTTTCTCCATGAAGGTTTTGATCAACTGTTCAAGTTTGGCCTTCCGATCAGTGTCTCTTCTAATGGATTCTTCCATTTCCTTGCAAGTTTCTTGCAGCTGAGCAATGACTTCATCATCAAGATTAGCATGACTGGAAGTCTGTGAATATGTCCCAACAATGTCTGAGACATGTGCTCCACCCAGTAGCTTGTAATGAAGGGACAGAGGAGGTTTTCTTTTGAGCGCAGTGTCACCCCTCAACACAAGATTAGGACACTGTTCTAGAATAATACCACAGATCAAGGAAGGGAAACAGATAGGCATCTTGACAGCAGATGAGCTAGCTTGTTTCAAAATCTGCTCAAAGATGTATGATCCAAAATCAAAGGAAATCTTCTTCCCTATAGCATATATGAATCTGCCAAGTGTGGAGGAAATAGTAGATGTGTGATTTGTAGGAACCCAATTTACCACAACAATCCTGTGGAGGATGGCATATTTGACACTTAGTTTTCCAGACGACAACTTCTTTGCATTTGGCCAATGTCTCATACAGCCACCTGTAATCTCCTTGCAAACAGTGTTATCTGTAACCTCTAACTCAGGTTGAGGTTCCTTACTCCTGCCCAGATAGTGTTGATAATTTCAGGTGAAAAGGTGACAGCTTCTCCTCTCATAGATACTTTTCTGAGATTGTTGCCCCTGTTCTCATCACACTCTTCAGATATATTCACCACAAATTCTTTGACTAGATTTCTATAGCAGGGTCCTAACTTGGACACTGTTCTCATCAATCCAGCCGCGGCAATGAGCCCCATGATTTCTTTGTACTTTTTAAAATCCTTCCCCAACTCTCTCTCCAGAGCAATCCTCCTTTGATCTACAATTTTCCATCTATCTGTATTTCTCATAGAACTTTTAGTAGAAGCCTTCTTGCAGGTGGTGGTTTTCAAACCAATGATGTCCTAGACATCTGTTTCAACTTCATAGTCAGATTCACTGTGATCAGTGATTTTTCTCTTCTTAGTGGGCACTACAACCTTGCTCCAATGTTTAGGAGGTCCTGCATGAACTTTTCCTTCCCCTCCTTCAGATTTTCCATGCAGTTTCGAAGACTTGGAGCCTTCACTTATCACCATTTTTTCTCTTCTTCTCTTAATTTTTCTCAGCATTCAAGCAATAGGTTCCTCATCAGATGTGAGGTCATCAACATTAATAACATCATCAGTCCTTCTTACATCTGCTTTCTTCTTACTTCTTCTTTCACAGTCCACATGCATGGGAATACCACCATCAGTCCTATCAGTAGGACTGCTATTGATATCTTCTGTCACGGATGTTGGGACATCAGACCCGACATCTGCCTTAATTCCACTCAGAATCGTGGCAACAACCCTCCTAAGTTCCTTATCCTTTTTAACAGCATCATCATCAGTGGAGTTCTTGTTTAGATCTCGTGATTTAGAATCCTTCTTCTTCTCAACTAAGCCAGATTTAGACCCCTTTTCAGCCACGTTTTTCTTAGGGCTTACTTGGTCAGCATACAAACTAGTCATGGAGTGGACTTTCTTCCTAGGTGAGAAAGGTTTAGACTTCTTACCTGGAATGTTGACATTCATTGTGTGAGAAGCTTGTTGTTTGCCTTTAGGGTCAGCCGGCATAACATTCAACGGAGCAATATCGAGCACTAGGTCAGAGAGATTTATCATCCGCAGTGATTCTTCATCTCCAGCATTGATTCGTGGAGAACCAGTGTTATCAGGGGAGCCGTGCATGGATTCAGAGTTAGGATGTTGAGACATGTTTAATTGATCACACGGTACAGTCTTGAGAATGTTAGGAGAAAACCCTAAGACACGTGAGCTTTGAAGAGAAAGGGCAAGAGGAATTTGTGTGGGGTAAGTTTGCTGAAAATATGGTGTGTTTGCCTGCCTATTTATACTTTGAGGACTGGGCCCAGAGTAGAGCGGTATTCACAGAATTTGGTTACCCGACTCGCCTCAATTTCACATTTATCAAATTCTCCTTCTAAACTTACCTTGTTGGCATACTTACTAAGTTTAAGCTCATTATTACATTTCACCAAGCAAACATCATGAGTTGCTTTACAATTTATCAGCACCTGTTCTAACTTGATAGTCTTTCCAATATCTTTCTTAGTCTCCAAGCTTATTCCAGTGTTCTCAGAACTCCACAGATAACAATTATCTGACGCTCTCTTACCTCTCATGATAACCTTACCCTTCTTGTTTGTTATCAGACATTCAGAATTGGTAAAGTTGACCTTGAGACCTTGATCACATAATTGACTTATGCTGATCAAGTTTGCATCTAAACCTTCAACAAGTAATACCTCCTCCAGATTGGGTTGTCCTGCACAGTCCAGTTTTCCAACACCTACTACTCTCCCCTTTGATCCATTACCAAAGGTCACGTAGTTAACAGGATGAGACTTAACATCTGACAGACATCCCATGATACCAGTCATGTGCTTGGAACATCCACTGTCGAAGTACCACTTTTCCCTTGCAAAGACACTGAAAGACTTATGAGCTATGTGTTCCTCTGTAGTACTCTTGGGAGTCCACACTTTTGTTGCCCCAACCCACTCCTGTTTCCTACTAGACTGTAAGCCAGTCTTGGGGTAGCCATATAATCTGTAGCAGAAGGGTTTTATATGGCCAAGCCTTCCACAATAGTGACATTTCCATCTTTGATTCTTTCTTCTTGTGATATTCTTCTAATGTCTGTGAGGATGTTGCAACATGTTATACGACATCTTTGATTCTTTCTCAGGTTGAACAGGTGTCACTTCAGGCCATTTTCCCTTGTCCATCTCACTGGAACTTTCAAACCTGAGACCCCTAACATCTCCAACATCTCTCCCTGACTTTAGAATCTCATCAAGCACATCAGAGCTGCCATTAAGCATTCTGACTGTCTTGATGACATTATCCAGTTTAGAGTTCAGAATAACCACTTCACTTTTTAGATCAGAGATAGTAGCCAAATGCTCTACCTGTTTAGCTTTTAGATGAGCAATGATTTTCTTTTGTTCTTCTTTCTGCCGACACACTTCTTCACTTTTAATGCATAAGTTCTTATAGGAAGCAGCTAGCTCTTCAAAAGTAAGATCATCACTGACTGATTCTTCATCAGACTCACACACACCTGTTAATGTTGTGACCCTCTTTCCAGACTTCTCATTAATTTCAGTTTTAGAATCGTCTTCTGACCATGAGACTGATAGCCCCTTCTTTTGCCTCTTGAGATATGTGGGGCACTCAGACTTTATATGCCCAAAACCTTTACACTCATGACACTGAGCTCCTCTCTCTTGGTTAGAATTACCTTCAGTACTGGTATTTCTCCCAGCATTCTGATTTTTACTGATGTCAGATGACTTGTCCCTAACATTTGATCTTGACTTCCAATCCACCTTTCTGAGTACTTTGTTAAATTGTTTGCCTAGTAACACCAGATCTTCTGAGAGACCTTCATCTCTGTCCAGATTACTTTCCCTTTCTGAACCACTTGCCTTTGACACAAAAGCTATACTCTTCTTCTTTTCAGTCTTTTCACTGATCCCCAATTCAAATGTTTGAAGTGATCCCACAAGTTCATCCACTTTCATTTTATCTATGTCCTGAGCTTCCTCAATAGCAGTCACTTTCATGTCAAACCTCTTAGGTAGAGATCTGAGGATTTTTCTGACCAGTTTGCTGTCAGACATCTTCTTGCCTAGAGCATTTGAAGCATTATCTATCTCAATAATGTTCATGTGAAAATCATGAATGCTCTCATCTTCCTTCATCTTCAAATTTTCAAACCTGGTAGTGAGAATCTGAAGTTTTGACATCTTTACTTTAGAGGTCCCTTCATGAGCAATCTTCAAGACCTGCCAAGCCTCTTTAGTAATGGTGCAGTGTTCAATCAACCTGAAGATATTCTTGTTAACACCATTAAACAATGCATTCATGGCTTTGGAATTTCCCACGGACCCTTTGTAATCTGCATCATCCCAGTCTTCCTCTTCCTTCACCACATCAGTAGGGGTACCTTTTTCATCTTTAACCTTAGGGGGCTCCCATCCTTTTATAACAGCTTTCCATGCTTGATCATCCATGGATTTGATGAATGCTATCATCCTTGGTTTCCAATAGTCATAGTTGGAACCATCAAGCAGAGGTGGTTTGTTCAAAAATCCTTCATCCTTGTCCATTGTACCAGAAAGTACCTTCCCTGAATCTCACCCAGAACCAAATAAGGGTGCAAGATCTTGATGCCAATTGAAATTCTGGCACAGATATCAGATGTCCTACACAAATGTTGAGACACTGATATCCAACACAATGAACAAGATAACAATAAAACTAACAGTGTAGAAAGTAAATAACACAGTGATATGTTTACCCAGTTCGGATCAACAATCCTACTCTGGGGGCTACCAAGCCAGGGACGAAACCAATATACGATAGTATCAATTCACAGATCATACAAACACTGAATAATCTGCTCACTTAATCACTACCCTTCCTATGACTTCTACCTAAGACTCACCTAGGTGTGTGTAGCAAGCGATTTTGGACGCGGTTCTTAAGCGTTGGTCGCTCTCTGCGGTTTGAGCTTACTACAGGTCGATTCATTTTTTATCCTATTATGAGCTGAATAAGGAAGGGAAATAGATGTCTCCAATTAACCCTGCTTGCATACTGAGTTTAAACAGCGGTCTTTTAGGTTACGGATGCTATCAATGTGGGGGGGCCTTTGTACTGGTTATTTGTATTTTCGCCAATACTGGTTTCTCTCTTTTTATTTCGACAGAAGGCTTCTGGCGGGGAACAAGGATTAGGATGTTATGACTGATGTTTTTGAATTACTGCTTTTGATTGATGGAGATATGGGATTTAGGTTTTTTGTTGATTGTGCTCGCTAAGATTTTTCTTTCAATCTTATGCCTACGTATTCCCGTTCACCAAAATAGGGAAATCAGAGCGTTCATAGTTACTCCTATTCTATGGGAGGAAATGGGTTATTTTGGTGTCTTGTTCAAAGCCCAAGACGTGAAGCGAAAGGTGTTTGTATCTTGTTCAAAGCCAAAGATATGAAGCTAAAAAATCCATTTGTATCTTGTTTAAAGCCCAAGATGTGAAGCTGAAAAGTCTATTTGTACCTTGTTCAAAGCCCAAGATGTGAAGCTGAAAGGGTTTGACTTTAGAGAGAATTTGTCATCTCTAAAGAGGGGGTTGTATGTCACAACTGTTTATAAAGGAGAATTACTTTAACGGGGATTTGTGAATCTGGCAATGCCATAATTTCCTTTATAGGGGATTTTAACCTGAAGGAGAAGACTTTAACTCAGTGTAGAGCAATGGTATCTTCCCTTAGGAATTTCTCATGCTAAAAGAGGGACAGTGGCATGGATGTAGATGATCCAGAGGCTTGCCGCTTACAGCGATTAGATGAAAGGGAGAGAAGTTGTTGATGTTTGTGTACTGTGAATGAGGCACAACTTTGATGCTAAAAGGTTGATTAGATCAACCAGTGGTTTTCTTATACAAAGCCTAAGAGGAGGCTAGTATGTGTCTCATACAAAGCCCGAGAGAGAGGCTAAAAGGTTTTGACTCGACGATGGAGTCTTTTGGTATCTCGTATAAAGCTCGAGATGAAGGCTATTTGACTCAACAAGAGAGTTTTTGTATCTCGTACAAAGCCCGAGATGGAGGCGAAAGGGGTGATTGACTCAACGAGGGAGTCTCTTATGTGTCTCGTACAAAGCCCGAGAGAGAGGCTAAACGTAGTTTGACTCCGCTGGGGAGAATCATTGTACAAAGCCCAAGAGGAGACTATGGCACTGTTTCAGTTGAGTGACAGGTCCAGTATGCTGATTTAAAGAGAAAATCAGTTCTTATATGATTAATGTTGGCCCTCGGGGATTTTGATTCGAGGATCAGGGATATTTCCTATTCTTTAAGGAAGTGGGAAATCCGAAGGGTATTGAGACTGTCCGAGTCTACGGGTTTCCTTCCTATTTTTGAAGGGGTCACTTGAGAATGTCTTCGAGGCTTAAGGAAATTAGACTGTCCAAGTCTAGAGTTTCATCTTTTGTACTATGCTTTAAGAAACAGTAGTAGACTCTTTGAAAGGACTGTTCTATGTAGATGACTAAGTTCTGTTCCTATACCTCTAGGAGGTCATTGGGAAAATTTGTACGAAGCCCAAGGGGAGGCTGTAAGCTTTTAAGAAGCTGACGTGTCCTTGTACTAAGCCCAAGAGGAGGCTATCATTCCCGGAGGAAGAGATCATTATACGAAGCCTAAAAAGAGGCTGTGAATACTTCTAAGAAGCTGCGGGTCCTTGTACTAAGCCCAAGAGGAGGCGGGGTTGCTTTTAGGAAGCCTGTGGGTCCTTGTACGATGCCCAAGAGGAGGCCGATTGCTTTTAAGAAGCCGATGGGTCCCCAAACCCCGAGAAATTCAAGGCAGGCTATTCACAAGGAATAGATCAAGTCAGGAAAGTTCGAGAATTTGGAAGAAATTCAAGAGATGCCATTCACGGAGAAAAGATCATCTCTGGGGAATAGGGTTTCTTAACAAGTGATTTTAAGAAGCCTGTGGGTCCCTAAACCCCGAGAAGTTCAAGACATGTTATTCACCGAGAATAGATCAAGCCAGGAAAGTTCGAGAATTTGGAAGAAACTCAAGAGATGCCATTCACGGAGAAAAGATCATCTCTGGGGAGTAGAGTTTCTTTGACAACTTCTATGAGTGACAGTCTATGAAAGGGTTCACTGAGAATGCTGCCTTTCATGTCTCCATATTGTTTAACCCCAAGAGGAGGGAAGACTGTGTCTGATAATCCTATGGGGATCTAGTATAGACTATTTCTAAGAGTGATCAACAGGCTTAATGCTAGACGTAGTTGCCGGGGAAACTCTAAATATCTATACTATTATTACACAGTTGATATGAGTTTATGAAAGAAGACTTACAGTGAAACAGCCCCATAATACAATTATATGTATATGAAAGTGGTAAATGAAAGCAATAACCACTTACTCGGTTGTAGAGCTTCGATGTTGTTTGGTTAGTTGTTTCAACAAAGAAAGATTGAAAGCAATAGTATATTCAAAATAAAAGGAAAAAGTGCTTTGAAAAAGAAAGATTTGGGGCTTACAGCTCAAGGAGAGGCCCAAGGTTTTATCATTGAGCGCACTGTTTGAATTTGTACAGAGGGACTTATATAAGTGACTGAGGCCCAAAAAGGTTTTCTGTACAAAGGGATGGGTCTTACACTCTCTCAAGAGGCCCAAAGAATTTAAAGAAAAATAGTGGGGCTTATAACACGAGGGTAGGCCCAATTGATTCTTCGTTTAAAAATGGCGACCGCGCCGAGGTTTTCTTTTAACGCAGAGGGACTTATACAATAAGTGAGGCCCCAAAATTGTTTTAGTTAAAAGGGGATTGGGTCTTATACTCTATTAGAGGCCCAAAAGTTTTGAATGGGTCTTATAGCTCAAGGAGAGGCCCAGTTGATTTTTTTTAAACTGGCGACGATCGCGTCGTTTATTTGAAAATGTACAGAGGGACTTATACAACGAATGAGGCCCAAAAAGTTTTCTGTACAAGGGGGTTGGGTCTTACACTCTAATAGAGGCCCAAAAGTGTTTTGAAAATGATTTATAAGGGTTGAATTAATCCAAAACCCTAATTTGCTTTCAAAATGTGTTTTAATTGAATAAAAATTCAATTAAAAGGATCAAAATTGTTTAACACATGGAAAACAAATTGTGATATTGGATTAATGCTTCAAAAATTAAGTATTGACCTACAAAATAATTAGAAAGCATTAAAAGTTGCAAAATCAAGGTGGAAAAAATATTTTAAATGTTAAAAACAATTAAAACATTAATTCTTTGCAAAAATATCAATTATATGAAATAAATAATATTTTTTGGGATTTTTTGGGAAAATAAAATATTTTAACATTTTTGTGAATTATTAAAAAAAGAATCAACTCAAAATCATTAAAACTCAGAGAGAAATTAATTTTTGAATCAATTAAATAAAATCACAAAATTCAAATATTTGAATTTAGAAAAATGGCGCCAAGAACAATCTGAAGAACACGCGTGTGTTCTGAGATTCTCAGATTTGCATTTTTTCTCCAATCTCACTGAATACTTAATCATATCATGCAATCCACATATCATTATGCTCGTCTCAACCTCACGATCATGTCTATGTCAATTAATTTCATTTAAATTAAACATATAAAAAGAAATCATGAAACATCCTCAAGAACCCTAATTTCTGCATGAAGGCTAGGATTTTTTATACACGATTCAAACAATGCAATTAATTGAGGGGAAACATTCCATGTATGATTATGAACATATGGAAAAATTATTGTGCGAGGAAATATGCATAGATTGAGAGGTGACCAAGTTTATGCTTACCTCTAGGCCGTGACAGCAAGTGCAATGTGATTTCTGAGTTGGAGGTGTTACAGATGAGTTGTGATGATCTGAACAGCTTCCCTACACCCTATGGAGTGTGTTTGAATGCTTAGACTTGATGGAAATGGGCTAGATCACTTCATGGCATCTCAACTGCACCTTGGTTAAAACCTTGAGCAATTGACTGGTGATTCTGAGAAATCAGTGTTCCAGATGTTGTTTAAGTGTTTGATCAACTCATATATGATGTATGTGAGGTGTGTGGGTGATTGGTTTGAGTGGAATTGCTCTCTAGCTCAAAAACTCAAAGTTGCCTTGCTAAAGAAGGCATTTTTGGCAAGAGAAAGAGATTTTAAGGAAAGAATCTATTTGATGGCTTTGGTGTACTCAAACTGATCACAATTGAGCTCTATTTATAGTGAAGCAAGTTTGTTTTGGGATCCACAGTGAATGGCAACTGCAGCAGAGGTTTGGCCAATGTTGTCCAATGGAAATCCAAGTCTCCTCTAGCCATTGACTAGAGGTTAGGGCACAGGGTTATGGTTCTCTTGGTCTTGGATAAGTCTTGACTGAATTCAGTTGAGAATGGCTCAGTCCATGCCACCTTGATGCTTCCATTGAATGCCTCATTCCAAAATTGAAGTCTTGTCCCTATTTTGGCCATTCTAGGTTCAACATGCTATTTCTTGTTCCAAACACTTTGGAGGCTTGGCTCAGTGATTGTCCCCTTTAGATTTAATCCTCTGAGGTGTCCAAGTGGATAGGAGCATTTGGATTTGGCTGATTTTGGAAAATCGACCAAAAATGCAAAATTTGCCTTGCCTTGGCAGATTTCAGCAAGGCAACTTGCCAATGTCATATCTCATGGCTCAAATTGAATTTGGTATTGTTCTTGGCCATTTTGGAAAGCCCTTACATGATACAACAACTGTTTGAACATGTTTGGTTTTGACCTCTTTTGAATCCAAGTGAAAAATCCCCCTACATTTGGCAAAAAGTGAGGCAAAATCTGACTTAGTGAAATTTTCACTAAGTGTTGAAACAAAGTGACTTTTCTTGATTTTGATCACTCCATAACTCAAAATCCATGAGGAATTTGGACATAGATCAGTATGAAGCTTTTGTAGAGGGAAATGAGATCTACAAATCAAGCTTTTGATGGAAAAAATTGGCTTTGTGGTTTAGGAGTTATGGTCCTCCAAAGTTGGCACATTAGTGGTACTTTTTCATAACTTAGAAATTTTTCTAAGTTTTATGATTACCCCTTTTACAAGTTATCCAACTTTTCTTGATTTTTCTTTATGAATGATGATTCAAATCATACATAAACATCATTTTAGGGTTAAAAAACCATTTTGGTGAAAAATCTCAAAAAGTCAAAGTTGACTTTTGTGCACAGTTGATTTTTTATCAGATGAATTCCAAACTGTGCAATTCTTCAGGAAATCATGTCCTTGACCTAAATCAAACTTGATGGACATGTTCCATGGGTGTCATGGGGTATATTGAGGCATGTCCTAGGGTTTGGGAGCATGTCCTGGTCAAAAGTCAAAGTTACAGTTGACTTTTCTTGTGAAACCCTAATTGTGGTGCAGATGAAATTGAGACTTGTTGCTCAAGCTTCTTGGATTAATCCATTGTTCCAATGGATCAATATGGTATATTAAAGACCCTTAAATCATGTCTTGAGGTCTTGGTTCATGATTTGTCCCAAAAGTAAACTTAGGGGTGAATTAGGTCAAGAAACCCTAATTCCTGATTTTTAGTGAATGCATCCCCTGAGGCAAAATTGACTTGATGGTTGGGTCCATGAGGCTCCATGGAGTATATTAGGTTATGTTTTGGATCCTTGGCTTGTGCCTGGATGAAATTTTTCATCTGGAGGCCCTGGTCGACTAAAACCCTAATTTGATGACACTGTCGATCTTGAGACTTGATCCACCTAGAAGGGAGCAACCTTGTGCTTAATCCTTTAAGTGGGAGTCCTTTTGATCCATTGTGGATATTTTAGAGGCTATACAAGTTGAAGATAAATTCATTCCTTGATTGATCCTTTGTCTAAAGCTCTGAGAGGGCTTAAAACCCTAATTTTGATTGTAGTGAATGCTCAACAACCCTTGAGGCATTTGATGAGGCATGATGGTTCATCCATATTGTGATGATGATTTGCACAATGATCGGAAATCTTAGTGGTCAAAATTCGGGGTATGACAGATTCCCCTATTTAATCTTCTCGGGACCCGGAGGTGTGAATAACGAAGGTATTCGGGCATTCGGGGTGCAAGAGGATTAAATATCGGAATACCCGAAATTTTGATGGCTATGAATGGCAGCTTGCGCATTCATCTTCTTTTGTTAAGCAATGATGCTTGGAAAAGGTAGACTTCCCCTCGATCCTGGTCTTCAGCCAAGGGACTGGTCTTAGTTTTCTGATTTAAACTTCCCCTCGATCCTGGTTTCCTACCGAGGAACTGGTCTCAGTTTCTGAATTAAACTTCCCCTCGATCCTGGTTTCCTACCAAGGAACTGATCTCAGTTTCTGCATTAAACTTCCCCTCGATCCTGGTTTCCTACCAAGGAACTGGTCTCAGTTTCTGCATTAAACTTCCCCTCGATCCTGGTTTCCTACCAAGGAACTGGTCTCAGTTTCTGAATTAAACTTCCCCTCAATCCTGGTTTCTTACCAAGGAACTGGTCTCAGTTTCTGAAATAAACTTCCCCTCGATCCTGGTTTCCTACCAAGGAACTGGTCTAAGTTTCTTCCATCAAAAAACTTTATTGACAAGGGACACTATTTGTAGCGGTTTTCCTCAAACTTCTCGCCGAATTTTCCTGGGGAGATGTCATTTGAGTGGAAAAAATGATGTCAGACTTGCTGGGGAACCCAGTCATCTGAGTTGTAGAGGTGTTCAAACTTCTCTATTGGAGATGCCATTTATTGACTCTACTGGGGAAACTGAGTCTCTTGAGAGACTGCTTCCGCTTGGGGTCTTACATCATACTTTTCTCGGGATCTTCCCAGAGAAATGCCATATGACGGGATCCAATTTTGAGGTGCCGATGACCTTTTCATCAGCGGTCCTTCGGAGAAAGGCAGCTGTACTGCCAAATCTCTGCTTAGAAGGCTTTCTCTGGGGGGATTTTCCTTAATCCGGGAAAGCAAGGATATCATCTTCAATGGCGAAGAGTGACATTTGTTGAAAGTTTTCTCTGGATTTTCAGAGGTTCAAGTTATCAAAGTGGTCGAGTGCCGACTCCAATCCAAAGATACACTAGAGGAGAGATTGTTCAAACGCAACATTTCCTGACGAGGCAAGAACTGACAACTCGATTGAGAGGGTTATCACTAGGGGACAAGACCGATTAGAGTGATAGTATTGCAATATGATTATGAATGCAAATCAATAATGCATGATGTATGTATGTTTATGCTGACAACACTGACGCGACATACGGACTGACGAGTGAACATGACTGGATACTCGGCCATCGCGGGGCGAAGAAGTACCGCTGGTTCAAGATAGCAATTCCACCTTGCTTAGGAGAGATAGTCCCTGCGGGGAATACCGTTGATCGGGCTTAGGAGATAAGAACTCGGCCGAGGCGTGTCAGACGAAACAAGGTCTCTGACACAGTTGATCCCTTCATTCAGGCATACTGGCCTAGAAGGAGTACTTTGATTCTGCACTTTGAGGCTCGAACACCTTTGGAGACGCAATCAATGTTCTTTCGATGTTCAACAGTCAAAAGGATTGCCATCTTTATTTTAAAAGCAGAAAAAGTTTTAACAAGTAAATTCGTTTTTGTTTTATTTCAAGAATCGTTGATCATATTAAAATGTCGTTCTGTAAAGCTAAAACAAATAAGAATTACAAACAAAAGCACAAGGGCTCAAATTTTATTGATAGGATGGAGATCAGCCAAACGCGTGATTCCATAGAGTATTTACAAAGTTTGAAAATGGTAATTTACATGGAAAAGGGCTACGTTGAAACATAACGACCACTATCCTTATACCAACTTTGAATTCGGGGCATCCTGAGCTTTTGTCGAAGATGACCTTGACTGGAACTTTCCTCCGATGGATGATGTAACTGCTGCTGAGGGACTTGCCTCTGTTGAACATAGTTACTTGCCATTGTCCCTAATTTTTGCCTGGATTGTACTATGAGATTTTCAATCCATCGGGATGATTTTTTTCCATGTCTCTAACTTTTACCTGGACCGCCCTTTCGGGTTTTCAATCCACCGAGACGTTTTTTTTCTCTTTTTTTTAGGCGAAGTATTTCTTGACTACATCAACATTCGTGGGGTAGGAAAATTCCTCTTCGTCCATGGTTGTAAGTCTCAAGACGCCTCCTGAGAAAGCTTTCGTGACCACATAGGGGCCATCATAATTTGGGGTCCATTTGCCCCAAGAGTCAGTGATAAATGATTGTATCTTCTTGAGCACGAGGTCTCCTTTTCTGAAGACACGAGGTCAGACCTTTTTGTCGAAGGCTCTCTTCATTCTCTGTTGATACAACTGACCGTGGCATAGTGCCGTGATTCGCTTCTTTTCAATTAGGTTTAATTCGTCGTGTCGACTTTGACACCATTCAGCTTCTAAAAGCTTAGCTTCTATCAATACCCGGATTGATGGGATCTCTACTTCTATGGGGAGAACTGCTTCCATGCCATATACTAGAGAGAAAGGGGTAGCCCCTGTTGAAGTACGGACAGATGTGCGACAACCATGAAGAGCAAAGGGTAGCATTTCGTGCCAATCTTTGTAGGTTACAACCATCTTTTGAATGATCCTCTTGATGTTATTGTTAGCCGCTTCTACCACTCCGTTCATCTTGGGTCGGTAGGGAGATGAGTTATGGTGTTCGATCTTGAACTCAACGCACAACTCTTTCATCATTTTGTTGTTCAAGTTAGATCCATTATCTGTAATGATCTGGCTCGGAACACCATAACGGCAGATGATATTGTTTTTGATAAATCAGACCACCACTTGTCGGGTTACATTAGCGTACGACGTTGCTTCGACCCATTTGGTGAAGTAGTCAATGGCTACCAGGATGAACCGATGTCTGTTTGAAGCCTTAGGTTCGATCAAGCCAATCATGTCGATTCCCCATATGGAAAAAGGCCACGGGGAAGAAAGAACTTTGAGATGTGATGGCGGTACATGAATTTTGTCGGAGTATATCTGACATTTGTGACACCTCCTCATGTACTTGTAGTAGTAGGATTCCATTGTTAACCAGTAGTACCCTGCTCTTAGGATTTTTCTCGCCATTGTGTGTCCGTTGGCATGAGTTCCAAAGGATCATTCATGAATTTATTTCATAAGCATGTCTGCTTCTGGTCTGTCTATGCATCGGAGCAAGACCATGTCAAAATTTCTCTTATAGAGAGTGTCACCGCTCAGGAAGAAGTTACCAGCCAATCTTCTGAGGGTTTTCCTGTCTTTTCTGAGTGCCCCAGGTGGGTACTCTTGTTTCTGAAGGAAGCATTTAATATCGTGATACCAAGGTTTGTAATCTATGACGGCTTCGATCGTGAAGACATAGACAGGCCGTTCAAGGCATGTTATGTCGATCTTAGGTATGTCATTCCATTGACCTACACTAATCATAGAAGATAGAGTGGCTAATGCATCAGCCATGTTATTCTCATCACGAGGGATGTGATGAAACTCAACTCTGTTGAAGAAGGGTAACAACCTTCTTGCATAGTCTTTGTAAGGAATCAATCCTGATTGGTATGTGTTCCAATCTCCTTTTATCTGATTGATAACCAAGGCTGAGTCGCCGTATACGTCCAAGTTTTTTATCCTTAAATCAATCACTTCTTCGAGACCCATGATACAAGCTTCGTATTCGGCCTCATTGTTCGTACATTTGAACGTAAGTCTGGCAGTGAAAGGAATGTGGGTACCCTGAGGGGTAACAATGATTGCCCCAATTCCGTTTCCGTAATGATTAACTGCTCTGTCAAAGATTAATCCCCACTGGGAATCTGGTTTTGGGCCTTCACTGGGTAACGGTTCATCGCAGTCTTTCATCTTTAGATACATGACATCTTCGTCTGGGAAGTCAAACCCGATTGATTCTTGATCGTCAATCGATTGATGAGCCAAATGATCGGCTAAAATACTTCCCTTAACGGCTTTCTGAGCATGGTACTCTATGTCATATTCTGATAATAACATCTGCCAACGGGAAATTCTTCCCGTGAGAGCAGGTTTTTCGAAGACATACTTGATTGGATCCATTTCTGAGATAAACCAAGTAGTATGACGAATCATGTATTGGCAAAGACGTTTGGCTACCCAAGCCAAAGCACAGCAAGTTTTCTCGAGCATCGTGTACCGAGTCTCGCAGTCGATGAATTTCTTGCTTAGATATTAAATGGCAGACTTTTTCCTTTTAGTTTCGTCTTGTTGGCCAAGTACACATCCCATCGAGTCCTCTAGGACTTAAGGTAAATATCAGTGGTCTTCCTTCCACTGGAGGTGATAGAATCGGCGGATTCAACTGATATTCCTTAATACTGTCGAAGGCGGTTTGGCAATCTTCTGACCAAACGCAATCCTGGTTCTTTTTGAGTAATTTGAAGATCGGCGCACACGTCGCGGTCATGAGGAATATGAATCTGGAGATGTAGTTCAAACGTCCCAAGAATCCTCTGACTTGTTTTTCAGTTTTTGGAGAAGGCATTTCTTGAATGACCTTGACCTTGTCAGGATCAACTTCAATTCCTTTCTGGCTGACGATGAACCCTAAAAGTTTCCCTGAACGGACACCGAAGGTGCACTTGTTGGGATTTAAGTGGAGCTTGAATTTTCTTAGATGTTCGAACAATTTTGACAGATGTTCAACGTGCTCACTCTCTATTTTTGATTTTGCAATCATATCATCGACATATACCTCTATTTCTTTGTGTATCATGTCATGAAACAGAGTAGTCATGGCCCTTTGATAGGTTGCCCTAGCATTCTTCAAACTGAACGACATTACCTTGTAACAAAAGGTGCCCCATGGGGTGATGAACGAAGGTTTCTCCATGTCTTTCGGCGCCATTTTGATCTGGTTATAGCCCGAGAATCCATCCATGAAGGAGAAAACTTTGAACTTTGCTGTACTATCTACCAGCATGTCAATGTGTGGTAAAGGAAAGTCGTCCTTTGGACTTGCCTTGTTCAGATCCCTGTAATCAACACACATTCTGACCTTTCCGTCCTTTTTGGGAACGGGTACGATGTTGGCTAACCATTGAGGATATTCAGATGTAGCGAGGAAACCCGCGTAAATCTGTTTCTGTACCTCCTCTTTGATTTTGATGGCCATGTCCGGGTGAGTCCGTCTCAACCTTTGCTTTACTGGAGGACATTCCGATCTTAATGGTAAGTGATGTTCCACGATGCTGGTATCCAACCCTAGCATATCCTGATAGGACCAAGCGAATACATCGGGAAATTTTCTAAGAAGCTTTATCAAACCCTCTCTGGAAGTTGGACTGAGCAGTGCCCCAATCCTGATTTCTTTTCTCTCTTTTTCCGAACCCAAGTTTACCGTTTCCAACGGCTCTTTGTGAGGTTCAATGGACCTTTCCACTTGTCTGAGTAATCGGGAGATCTCTTCTGGAATTTTGTCGTCATCTTCTTCTTCAGCCCCAAATACCGGGAACTCAAAGTCTAGAGAAGGCACCGGATCGTATGTTTCAACTGGGTTTAAAATAATAAATCTGCATGACGTGATGATTCGTGTTTAGAAGAGATAGAGAAAATGCAAGTGTGTGCAGTGTATTTATTTTACTGCTTGTTGTTATTATTGAATTATTTTTTTAGGATTACCATTTTCTGAAAAAGTAAAAAGAGAAAACAACAATTAATGCGGAAATTACAGAACGACGTTATTTTATTAATGAACAAGTCGACTCTTGAAACTACAGCCCTATAAAACAAAACTCTGTCGCTTTGGGCGAAGCGAAGAGGGAAATTTACAGAAAGCGAGCCCTATCAAAACATCCGTTTCACCTGGGCAGGGTGAAAGGTTAAAGATGGCAATTACTTTGACTGGCGAACGACCTTCGGAACCTCGACGGCAACCCATTGGCGGCGAACTCCTCGGTGAATCACAAAGTCTGGCACCTTCCTTGATTTGTTTCCAGAAATGACGCTGATTTCTGGTGAAGCAGGATCGTTGGAATCTATCTCCCAGGCAAAGTTGTTGTAGGAGAATTCCTCTGTTGCATTTTGCATAGCATTTGTGCTCTCAGCTGTATCTCCCCATCCAGTTGGTTGGATGTCTTCGAGCCTGATACGAGAGCTTTAGGGAGCGGTGTACTTGACCATATAGTCAAATTTTCCACTCGGTTGTCCCAAGGTGTCCCACACTTCTTTCGAACTGGAGGAGTCATCCCTCTCGATGACGTTGACCTCGGGAAAAGCATAGTTGATGAATTCAAGTCCTGCAAACATTGCGAATTCATCTTCATGTTGAGTAGTTTCAGGATGACCTGAGTGTTGATCCCATGACATGGTGGGGACACAGGTATTATGTTCAATGACGGTCAGCTGATTGTTCGGCTGACTCTCTTGCCCCAAGTCTCCTGGATAAGGTTGCCACATTGGCAGACCATCCATTGGGCCATAGTAGGTGTAGTCAAAATTGTCTTTCATCGGAGTGTCTTCCTCTAATGAATTTGGTGGAGCACGGCATCCTTCCGGATCACAATCCCCGTATATCATTTCGACGTCTGATCGTGGTATAAATCTCGGACTCTCTGTAGGAAAGCAAAAAGGAGTTCGCGTTTCGTCCTGAGACATATAACCGTCCTTGTTAAGATAGGACTTCCATTCTTCATCTGTGTCAGAGGGATCTTCCTCATTGATAGCATGAACTCTCTGAGACACTGGGTGAAGGAAACCTCCACTATGGAAGAAGTTCTGAATAGGATGAAGACTTTCATAGCTGGCAGCTGTCTAGGTACAGGTTGCAGAAAAACCAAGACCCTTCTTTGTTTTATTATCAATAGGAATGACAAGTTGTCCCCATCCCGTTGTATCGGTACTCTCGACCGCTTTGATAGCATCTTTGTATGAGGAAATTGAGGTTCCTCCTTGGGATTGGTTATCCTTGCTCACTGACAGTGCTTGGAACTGAGTTCCAATAACCTCCTCGGGTTCTATACCAGTAGATGATGACAAGTTACTCACAAGCAAGGCTTGTTCCCCACAAACCGTGACAAGTTGATCGTTCTGGACGAACTTTAGCTTTTGGTGGAGGGTCGAAGTAACCGCTCCAGCCTGATGTATCCAAGGTCTTCCTAATAAGCAACTGTATGTTGCCTGGATGTCCATGACCTGGAAAGTGACTTGGAAAGTGTGAGGACCGATAGTTATGGGAAGATCAACTTTGCCGATAACTGTTTTTCTGGATCCGTCGAATGCTTTGACGACGACCTCGCTGACTCTCATTAGAGGGCCTTTGAATGATAATTACATCAAAGTAGACTTCGGCATAACATTCAGGGTTGACCCTGTGTCTACCAGTACCCTGGCTAAAGCATCGTCCTGGCAGTTAACTGTAATGTTGAGCGCCATGTTATGACGGCGACCCTCTTCAGGTAATTCCTCATCACTAAATCCCAAATGATTGCAGGAAGTGATGTTAGAGACAATACTATCGAACTGCCTGATTATTACATCCTGTTTCATAAAGGCTTGCTCCAAGACTTTCTGTAGAGCCTCCCTATGCGCTTCTGAACTGAGTAACAGTGATAATACTGAGATCTTTGAAGGAGTCTGTAACAGCTGATCAACAATGTTGTATTCACTCCTTTGGATGAGCTTCAGCATCTCATCATTATTTTTTGAAAGTTCGGGATTACTGGATTGACCGACTGATGGATCGGGAGCTTCTGTCTGAAGTTCTTTTTCCTTGTTAGGTTCTCTAACTCCTCGGTTGAAGATTCGATCGCTTCGTCTTACACGACTGATGTCTGCAATATTCACGACGGAGGGTAATGGAATTTCCTTTCCATTTTTAATTATCGTTGCACCGTATTTGTAAGGAATAACCTTAGTTGATTCATACGGTAGTGGTCCCGGTAGATAGATAACTATGGGAACTTTCTGATTTTTCTGACCATCATAAGTAATCTCGATCCGTTCCCGGTTGGGAATTCTTGATTCGTCAAGCAGAGGGATAATGGAAAAAATATTCCTGGTCCTCTGATGATCAGAGATGACGACAACGTCCTCGGTTTGATCGGCAAGGTAGTTCGGCGACCAATTGATGGGTCCGGAACCTGGATATGGGTGAATCTCTCCACGATCCACCTGACCCTGAAGAGCTGCTCTCACAAGGTAACACCCTTGGTTACTCTTAGAGCAGATATCACACTGATGATAGTTATGAGGTGGCACATGGCCATATCCACTCTGTCTACAATGCATCTTGACCAGATTGGTTCTCAACAAGAGTACATCGTGAATTTGATAGACGTTGTTAGTCTCTTTCTCAATCAGATTGACTGCGGCCTTCTCATGTTGAGGCAGCGGGTTCGTGAGAACATTAGGATTCGTATCTTTGAAAGATAAGAGCCCGCTCCTAACAAGCTTTTGCACGTCAGATTTGAAGTTAAGACAATTCTCTATGGTATGCCCTGATCCTCCTTGATGATAAGGGCATGTTTGATCCACCTTAAACCAAAAAGGCGGATTTTCCGGTACTGTAAGAGGAGATTTAGTCTGGATGTGCCCCTTAGCCAGTAGTAACAGAAATAGCTCTGCGTACAACATGGGTATAGGATCAAACCCTGATGGTCGTGTTGTGCGGTTGTTGTTATATGGAGGACGAGCCTGCTGAAGAGGATGTTATGTCCTTTGCTGATCAGGTTGGCTCTGCGCAACCTGAGGTTGGTACGTAGGAATAGGCGCAGGGCTGATAGCAAGAATTACAGCTGCTACCGACTGATAACGTTGCCTTTGCTTTCTGAGAGAGATATTCCCAATATCTTGCTCTTTTTTCTTAGGGAGAGCACTACCGTATTTTTTAGTACCGCTCGTCGATCCAGTGTCTTTTACCAAACGTCCTTCACGGACGGCTTCCTCAAGACGTACGCCCATGCCCACCATCTCGGTGAAATCATTGGGTGCACTAGCAACCATTCGGTCATAGTAAAATGAGCTTAAGGTTTTTAAGAAGATCTTTGTTATCTCTTTTTCCTCAGGTCGACAAATTTGAGCGGCAATTTCACGCCACCTTTGAGCATACTCCTTAAAGGTTTCCTTGCCCTTTTGCGACATTGATCTGAGTTGATCTTTGTCGGGTGCCATGTCTAAATTGTACTTATATTGTTGGACGAAGGCAGTACCAAGATCTCTGAATGTACTGATCGTAGTACGGTTTAAACCCATGTACCATTTGAGTGTGGCACCGGTTAAACTATCTTGAAAGTAGTGAATCAGCAGGTCCTGATTCTCCGTCTGAGCTGACATTCGCCGAGCGTACATCACCAAGTGGCTCTGAGGGCAAGAGTTACCCTTGTATTTTTCAAAGTCGGGCACTTGGAACTTGTGCGGGACTTTCACATTGGGGACCAGACAAAGGTCTGCGGCGTCCTTTCCAAATAGATCCTGACCGCGAATGGCTTGCAGTTCCTTCTACATTTCCAAGAACTATTCATGGAATTCAACCATTCGGTCAAACATAGTTTCCTTTTTACCAGAAGGTATCGGTGGAATCTGTCCTTCCGAGACAGTGTGCACCACAGGGGGTGGTACTGTGACTACGACAGTGAGTCTTGGCATTTCTCGAAGTGTGTAACCTTCAGGAGTCTTCAGTATGCCCCTGGCATCTTCGCTTTCCCGAAGTTTGTAACCTTTAGGCCCAGTGGCTTCTGTTGTGATTCCCTGATCTTCAGTGATCGGCGGAACATATCCTTCCGGGATATAGTTAACAGGCATGCCCCAAGGGCGATCTTTCAGTATTTGATACCTAGGATCATACTTCTCCACTATGGGCATTGAGGTGATCTCTGAGATCACAGTTCTTTGTAGCTGAGCTTCTGCCATGGCTTGCATGTTGTTACGAAGCTTTCTCATATCCTCTCTCAGAGCGTCGATCTCTTCTTTCAACTCTATGTTCTCTTCCTCGAGATCATCCATCTTTTTCTGACGATTGGCCCGAGTATTATACGAATGAGACAGTTTGACTCTAGAATCGAGACACAAACGTGAGATTCGTAGGTAAGGAGAATACGCGATGTGAGAATGATGAATGCAATTATTATATTAATTGTTTTTTGGGTTTAATCAAAATAAACTTCGACAATTAGATTGCAAATATCAAACAGTGGGGAAACCCCTTTTATTGAATTCAAAGGATTACAGAAACAGAAATACAGTAGATTACACGGTGCAGAAACAGAAACCTAAGCTAATGGGTCCCGAGTCCTCTCTGAAGAGAAATCGGGTGCTGATTCTGGTATCTTCCTTTTCTTTGACCGGGGCTCTTGAGCCGTTGTCGGGTTGTCATTCCTTTGCCAAGTGAAAGGAGCGAGCAAATTCCTTTGGTCATCTTGATTATCCACAGCATGTTGCTCTAAAATTTCGATCAGAACATCTTTCTCTTTCAATAACTGCTGTATTTTGATGCACTCTACGTCGAGGGTGCGGTACTTGTTCTTCCAAGACCTTCTCTCCCGTTGAACTTTGTTGAGAGTAACCCGAAGCTTTTCAGTTTCTGTCATGAAGTACATGACAGATTCCTTTGGCGGAAGAATTCCGTAACGAGGATAAGGCACCTTTAGCTTGAGAGCTCTAGTTTGTATCCAATGGAGATAAGGCTCCACCGAGACACTGTCTGATTTTCCCAGAGACTCTCATCCTTTCTTATGAACGTGTTTCCAAGCATGCACTATTTCCGTCTTTAGTGCTCTGTCACTTTCTCCTTCCTTGAAGAAAAGACGTTCCAGATGAACACCCAGTAGGATGTGCCTCATTGGGTATCCAAATTGACGAAGAACCAATATCGGATGGTAGTTGATTCCTCCCTTAGTTCCTATGAGGGGTACGTTGGGGAAGTTTCCACAACGATCAATGATTCTGATTCCCTCATAGATCTTGTTACACCAATCTATATTAGAGTTGGTAAGAGACATTATCTTCTGCGACCAACGTAAGGCACTCTTACAATCCCAAAAAGCAGCAGACTTGGGCAAGTGGGAGATAAACCATTTATAAAGCAGAGGTACACAACATGTGATCTCCCCTCTGCTGTACAAATTTCCCAAGTGCACAGAATGATACGCATCTGCGACCAAAGTCGGCACAGGGTTTCCAGTGAGAAAAACCTTAACAGCGTTGATATCGACGAAGTTATTGATGTTGGGAAACAAAAATAACCCGTAGGTGAGCAAGACAAAGATGCTTTCAAAAGCAGTCACGTTCCCTATACTGACAAAATATAGGGCTTTCTTCGTCAAGAACTGGGCTGGAAAACCTTGGATGCCACCCTTAGTGTTCATGTGAGTTCTGACTTCAGACTCGTCCAAATGAATTTCTCTTGCAATGGTCTGATTCTTTGGAATTTCTTCCAGTCCAGAAAATGGAGCTCGATCTGTAATGTGTAGATCGATCAGATGAGAATACTCCTCCAGCGTTGGTACGAGCTGGTAATCCGGGAATATGAAACAGTGATAAACTGGATCGTAGAATTGAATGAGCACATCCATGATTCCCTCAATCACATGGACTCTTAGCAGTGGTAGCAGACCTCTGTGTTTGGCTCTGAAAGCCTCAGGGTTAGTGATCATCCTCGCCAACCTTCTCAAATCCCCTAGTTTTGGAACCTTGAAGGTGTACGTATGAGTTCTCCTTCTACCGAAATCCATTAGCGTAATCCTCTTCTCTGATATTTACAATCACAGTCTTAGTTTAATTTGAAAAACAGAGAGACTAGAAGAGAAGTTTTTTGAATGTTTTAATGTTTTTTAAATGAATGTATGAATGCAGCACACAAAAACATAGAAAAAACATGGGGTCAAAGGGTCGTTGTCATGAAGTCAAGTCTCTACCCATCACCAAAGGTTTATACTAAGGTGATTTTTGTACCTATACTCATTATCATCAGCTCCTCCCAGGAAAGAAAAACAACAAGCGGATCGCCAGCGAGTTGTAGAGCAATCTTAGAGTAAGTGCCATTCACCAATAATAGATCACCAGCCTCAAATGAGGGTAGTATCGCGTAACAACTATTCCCGATAGTTTCCGCACTACGAAAGGGTTTGGCTCCTCAGCTTCTCAGACTTAACAATTAGCCCATTGTCTAGGTGAGAGAATGGGTTGCATTGGTCAGCCTCCACTGAGTTTGATGGTCAACCTCGTCGCCATCACTTATCTTAAGTGTATACTCAACCTTTCCACATGCGGTATCACACGCATTCCCATTAGCAGAAAAATAAACACGTATAGCAATTAGGAAAAGAAGTATATATATTTGTCCTAAACATCCTAGATATTTAAAGCTATGAATCCTAAGTTCCTGACAGAAAATGGCTTCCCCGGCGGAAGCCCCAATCTGTGGTATTCACACAAGAGGTGAAAAGAAAGAAGAAAAATAGAGACGGGCCCCACGGCGGGCGCCATTTTTCTGTAGCGAGCGATTTTGGACGCGGTTCTTAAGCGCTGGTCGCACTCTGCGGTTTGAGCTTACTACAGGTCGATTCATTTTTTATCCTATTGTGAGCTGAATAAGGAAGGGAAATAGATGTCTCCAATTAACCCTGCTTGCATACTGAGTTTAAACAGCGGTCTGTTAGGTTACAGATGCTATCAATGTGGGGGGGCCTTTGTAATGGTTATTTGTATTTTCGCCAATACTGGTTTCTCTCTTTTTATTTCGACAGAAGGCTTCTGGTAGGGAACAAGGATTAGGATGTTAGGACTGATGTTTTTGAATTACTGCTTTTGATTGATGGAGATATGGGATTTAGGTTTTTTGTTGATTGCGCTCGCTAAGATTTTTCTTTCAATCTTATGCCTACGTATTCCAGTTCACCGAAACAGGGAAATCAGAGCGTTCGTAGTTCCTCCTATTCTATGGGAGGAAATGGGTTGTTTTGGTGTCTTGTTCAAAGCCCAAGACGTGAAGCGAAAGGTGTTTGTATCTTGTTCAAAGCCCAAGATATGAAGCTAAAGAATCCATTTGTATCTTGTTCAAAGCCCAAGATGTGAAGATGAAAAGTCTATTTGTACCTTGTTCAAAGCCCAAGATGTGAAGCTGAAAGGGTTTGACTTTAGAGAGAATTTGTCATCCCTAAAGAGGGGGTTGTATGTCACAACTGTTTATAAAGGAGAATTACTTTAACCGGGATTTGTGAATCCGGCAATGCCATAATTTCCTTTATAGGGGATTTTAACCTGAAGGAGAAGACTTTAACTCAGTGTAGAGCAATGTTATCTTCCCATAGGAATTTCTCATGCTAAAAGAGGGACAGTGGCATGGATGTAGATGACCCAGAGGCTTGCCGCTTACAGCGATTAGATGAAAGGGAGGGGAGTTGTTGATGTTTGTATACTGTGAACGAGGCACAACTTTGATGCTAAAAGGTTGATTAGATCAACCAGTGGTTTTCTTATACAAAGCCTAAGAGAAGGCTAGTATGTGTCTAGTATAAAGCCCGAGAGAGAGGCTAAAAGGTTTTGACTCGACGATGGAGTATTTTGGTATCTCGTATAAAGCCCGAGATGAAGGCTATTTGACTCAACAAGAGAGTTTTTGTATCTCGTACAAAGCCCGAGATGGAGGCGAAAGGGATGATTGACTCAACGAGGGAGTCTCTTATGTGTCTCGTACAAAGCCCGAGAGAGAGGCTAAACGTTGTTTGACTCCGCTGGGGAGAATCATTGTACAAAGCCCAAGAGGAGACTATGGCGCTGTTTTAGTTGAGTGACAGGTCCAGTATGTTGATTTAAAGAGAAAATCGGTTCTTATATGAGTAATGTTGGCCCTCAGGGATTTTGATTCGAGGATCAGGGATATTTCCTATTCTTTAAGGAAGTGGGAAATCCGAAGGGTATTGAGACTGTCCGAGTCTACGGGTTTCCTTCCTAATTTTGAAGGGGTCACTTGAGAATGTCTTCGAGGCTTAAGGAAATTAGACTATCCAAGTCTAGAGTTTCATCTTTTGTACTATGCTTTGAGAAACAGTAGTAGACTCTTTGAAAGGACTGTTCTATGCAGATGACTAAGTTCTGTTCCTATACCTCTAGGAGGTCGTCGGGACAATTTGTACGAAGTCCAGGGGGAGGCTATAAGCTTTTAAGAAGCCGATGTGTCCTTGTACTAAGCCCAAAAGGAGGCTATCATTCTCGGAGGAAGAGGTCATTATACGAAGCCTAGGAGGAGGCTGTGAATACTTCTAAGAAGCCGGGGGTCCTTGTACTAAGCCCAAGAGGAGGCGGGGTTGCTTTTAGGAAGCCTGTGGGTCCTTGTACGATGCCCAAGAGGAGGCCGATTGCTTTTAAGAAGTCGATGGGTCCCCAAACCCCGAGAAATTCAAGGCAAGCTATTCACAAGGAATAGATCAAGTCAGGAAAGTTCGAGAATTTGGAAGAAACTCAAGAGATGCCATTCACGGAGAAAAGATCATCTCTGGGGAATAGGGTTTCTTGACAAGTGCTTTTAAGAAGCCTGTGGGTCCCCAAACCCCGAGAAGTTCAAGACATGTTATTCGCCGAGAATAGATCAAGCCAGGAAAGTTTGAGAATTTGGAATAAACTCAAGAGATGCCATTCACGGAGAAAATATCATCTCTGGGGAGTAGAGTTTCTTTGACAACTTCTATGAGTGACAGTCTATGAAAGGGTTCACTGAGAATGCTACCTTTCATGTCTCCATATTGTTTAACCCCAAGAGGAGGGAAGACTGTGTCTGGTAATCCTATGGGGATCTAGTATAGACTATTTCTAGGAGTGATCAACGGGCTTAATGCTAGACGTAGTTACCGGGGAAACTCTAAATATATTTACTATTATTACACAGTTGATATGAGTTTATGAAAGAAGACTTACAGTGAAACAGCCCCACAATACAGTTATATGTATATGAAAGCGGTAAATGAAAGCAATAACCACTTACTCGGTTGTAGAGCTTCCATGCTGTTTGGTTAGTTGTTTCAATAAAGAAAGATTGAAAGCAAAAGTATATTCAAAATCAAAGGAAAAAGTGCTTTGAAAAAGAAAGATTTGGGGCTTACAGCTCAAGGAGAGGCCCAGGGTTTTATCAGTGAGCGCACTGTTTGAATTTGTACAGATGGACTTATACAAGTGACTGAGGCCCAAAAAGGTTTTCTGTACAAAGGGATGGGTCTTACACTCTCTCAAGAGGCCCAAAGAGTTTAAAGAAAAATAGTGGGGCTTATAACACGAGGGTAGGCCCAATTGATTCTTCGTTTAAAAATGGTGATCGCGCCGAGGATTTCTTTTAACGCAGAGGGACTTATACAATAAGTGAGGCCCCAAAATTGTTTTGGTTAAAAGGGGATTGGGTCTTATACTCTATTAGAGGCCCAAAAGTTTTGAATGGGTCTTATAGCTCAAGGAGAGGCCCAGTTATTTTTTTTAAACTGGCAACGATCGCGTCGTTTATTTGAAAATGTACAAAGGGACTTATACAACGAATGAGGCCCAAAAAGTTTTCTGTACAAGGGGGTTGGGTCTTACACTCTAATAGAGGCCCAAAAGTGTTTTGAAAATGATTTATAAGGGTTGAATTAATCCAAAACCCTAATTTGCTTTCAAAATGTGTTTTAATTGAATAAAAATTCAATTAAAAGGATCAAAATTGTTTAACACATGGAAAACAAATTGTGATCTTGGATTAATGCTTCAAAAATTAAGTATTGGCCTACAAAATAATTAGAAAGCATTAAAAGTTGCAAAATCAAGGTGGAAAAAATATTTTAAATGTTAAAAACAATTAAAACATTAATTCTTTGCAAAAATATCAATTATATAAAATAAATAATATTTTTTGGGATTTTTTGGGAAAATAAAATATTTTAACATTTTTGTGAATTATTAAAAAAAGAATCAACTCAAAATCATTAAAACTCAGAGAGAAATTAATTTTTGAATCAATTAAATAAAATCACAAAATTCAAATATTTGAATTTAGAAAAATGGCGCCAAGAACAAGCAGAAGAACACGCGCGTGTTCTGAGATTCTCAGATTTGCATTTTCTCTCCAATCTCACTGAATACTAAACATATCATGCAATCCACATATCATTATGCTCGTCTCAACCTCACGATCATGTCTATGTCAATTAATTTCATTTAAATTAAACATATAACAAGAAATCATGAAAAATCCTCAAGAACCCTAATTTCTGCATGAAGGCTAGGATTTTTGATACACTATTCAAACAATGCAATTAATTGAGGGAAAACATTCCATGTATGATTATGAACATATGGCCAAATTATTGTGCGAGGAAATATGCATAGATTGAGAGGTGACCAAGTTTATGCTTACCTCTAGGCCGTGACAGCAAGTGCAATGTGATTTCTGAGTTGGAGGTGTTACTGATGAGTTGTGATGATCTGAACAGCTTCCCTACACCCTATAGAGTGCGTTTGAATGCTTAGACTTTATGGAAATTGGCTGGATCACTTCATGGCATCTCAACTGCACCTTGGTTAAAACCTTGAGCAATTGACTGGTGATTCTAAGAAATCAGTGTTCCAGATATTGTTTAAGTGTTTGATCAACTCATATATGATGTATGTGAGGTGTGTGGGTGATTGGTTTGAGTGGAATTGCTCTCTAGCTCAAAAACTCAAAGTTGCCTTGCTAAAGAAGGCATTTTTGCCAAGAGAAAGAGATTTTGAGGAAAGCATCTGTTTGATGGCTTTGGTGTACTCAAACTGATCACAATTGAGCTCTATTTATAGTGGAGCAAGTTTGTTTTGGGATCCACAGTGAATGGCAACTGCAGCAGACGTTTGGCCAATGTTGTCCAATGGAAATCCAAGTCTCCTCTAGCCATTGACTAGAGGTTAGGGCACAGGGTTGTGGTTCCCTTGGTCTTGGATAAGTCTTGACTGAATTCAGTTGAGAATGGCTCAGTCCATGCCACCTTGATGCTTCCATTGAATGCCTCATTCCAAAATTGAAGTCTTGTCCCTATTTTGGCCATTCTAGGTTCAACATGCTATTTCTTGTTCCAAAGACTTTGGAGGCTTGGCTCAGTGATTGTCCCCTTTAGATTCAATCCTCTGAGGTGTCCAAGTGGATAGGAGCATTTGGATTTGGCTGATTTTGGCAAATCGACCAAAAATGCAAAATCTGCCTTGCCTTGGCAGATTTCAGCAAGGCAACTTACCAATGTCATATCTCATGGCTCAAATTGAATTTCGTAATGTTCTTGGCCATTTTGGAAAGCCCTTACGTGATACAACAACTGTTTGAACATGTTTGGTTTTGATCTCTTTTGAATCCAAGTGAAAAATCCCCCTACATTTGGCAAAAAGAGAGGCAAAATCTGACTTAGTGAAATTTTCACTAAGTGTTGAAACAAAGTGACTTTTCTTGATTTTGATCACTCCATAACTCAAAATCCATGAGGAATTTGGACATAGGTCAGTATGAAGCTTTTGTAGATGGCAATGAGACCTACAAATCAAGCTTTGGATGGAAAAAATTGGCTTTGTGGTTTAGGAGTTATGGTCCTCCAAAGTTGGCACATTAGTGGTACTTTTTCATAACTTAGAAATTTTTCTAAGTTTTATGGTTACCCCTTTTACAAGTTATCCAACTTTTCTTGATTTTTCTTGATGAATGATGATTCAAATCATACATAAACATCATTTTAGGGTTAAAAAACCATTTTGGTGAAAAATCTCAAAAAGTCAAAGTTGACTTTTGTGCACAGTTGACTTTTTATCAGATGAATTCCAAACTGTGCAATTCTTCAGGAAATCATGTCCTTGACCTAAATCAAACTTGATGGACATGTTCCATGGGTGTCATGGGGTATATTGAGGCATGTCCTAGGTTTTGGGAGCATGTCCTGGTCAAAAGTCAAAGTTACAGATGACTTTTCTTGTGAAACCCTAATTGTGGTGCAGATGAAATTGAGACTTGTTGCTCAAGCTTCTTGAATTAGTCCGTTGTTCCAAATGGATCAATATGGTATATTAAAGACCCTTAAATCATGTCTTGAGGTCTTGGTTCATGATTTGTCCCAAAAGTCAACTTAGGGGTGAATTAGGTCAAGAAACCCTAATTCCTGGTTTTTAGTGAATGCATCCCCTGAGGCAAAATTGACTTAATGGTTGGGTCCATGAGGCTCCATGGAGTATATTAGGTTATGTTTTGGATCCTTGGCTTGTGCCCAGATGAAATTTTTCATCTGGATGCCCTGGTCGACCAAAACCCTAATTTGATGACACTGTCGATCTTGAGACTTGATCCACCTAGAAGGGAGCAACCTTGTGCGTAATCCTTTAAGTGGGAGTCCTTTAGATCCATTGTGGATATTTTAGAGGCTAGACAAGTTGAAGATCAAGTCATTCCTTGATTGATCCTTTGTCTAAAGCTCTGAGAGGGTTTAAAACCCTAATTTTGATTGTAGTGAATGCTCAACAACCCTTGAGGCATTTGATGAGGCATGATGGTTCATCCATATTGTGATGATGATTTGCACAATGATGGGAAATTTTAGTGGTCAAAATTTGGGGTATGACAGTATGAGGCCCTCCTCAAATCCCTCTACAACCATAACCCGTGATTGGTACCTTTCCACACAAGTAACAAACCGAAAGTCACACTTTCAAAACACACAATTCTCAATACTTCACAGCTTATGAGAATTGACACACAAGAAACTCAATGCTTAAAAGCTTATGAGTAACTTGATAGAACTTACAACATAAAAACCAGCCCTTATACTGTTATCAGAATGATACTAGTTAGGCTCACAAAATACACTCGAAAACCCTAACAAAAACACAAGTAAGTTCCACACCTAAACTAGGTTTACATCAGTCAATATATAGCAATTAATCTGGACTGAATTGGGCTTCAAAAACGCAGCAAATAGACTGCTCACAAATCTGCAAAATTAACTCCAACAAAATAGGTCTTCAATCCAAAGTTTCCTATTATGTCTCCATAATTAGAAACAGCTGCAAATCCGAAAAACCAACAAATAATCACAATCCAAAAATGCTTTGGATGCCACATAGGATAACTAAATATTCCCAGAATATTCAGTAACAATTCATAGTAACAGAATCTGCATTAAAACAGAAACCACAATGCGATGTCCTATGAGCTGGTATGGGACATCTTCATTCGACATGTTGAGTGCAGCAACTTAGAACTTCATGTTTCAACAACTTGTTGCTATAATAGTTTTATCAAAATAAATGCCAACCACAAAATCACAGAAATAACACCTCCTCACACTGAAATGGAGCGTGAGAGGACATGAAACATGCTAAACATAAGCGCACTCAGGCCTGTGTTCTGGGCCTATCTCTCAGAATACCCCATCCCGCCAAACAGACAAAGCAGCACAACACAGTATAGTATAATATAGTATATGAAATGAAAATGCTAAAATGCGGTAAATATAGTAATGTACAGTAAACCAGTAATACGGTAAACAGCAATACAGTAAAACAGTAAATATAGCAAAATACAGCTCCACAATAAACACCCAATGAAAGAAAACAAACAAGCGCTAGGATTGACTCGCTTAGGGAACCAGAGATTCTGGGTTCGGTCCCCAGCAGAGTCGCCAGCTATCGCTCCTGGGATTTTCATCCAAGTACGAACGCGAAAGTGGCGCGGAAACAGAGTCGCCAGCAATGTGTATTTATCCCAAGAGAGGGAAAGGAAACACTGCGTAAACCTGAGGAAAGGAAAGAACGAGGTCTCGCGACCAAGAGAAATGGGTTCGAGAGTCGGTTACACGAAGGGAAGGTGTTAGCACCCCCTCACGTCCATCGTACTCGATGGGATCCACGCTTGCTGTTTTGATCAAAGGGTGTAAAGAACTAGAAATGAACTGCTACTGGAAGGGAAGATGAACAGGAATGGAAAAGAATGAGGAAACGGGGAAGAAAAGAAGAAAGAAGTGACTTGATAGGACATTATCGTTGTCCTAGGCCTACGTATTCCTTCAGTGCAATGGGAAAGTCAGAGTCAACGTAGTTCGACAGACTACGGGGAAGGTTGCTCGTCGAGATATCGCATCTCGTGCCTACGTATCTTCAATCAGACGAGAAAGAAGAATCAGAGCAAACATAGTTGGCTCAATAAGGGTTGCTTTGTTTGTGTTTTTTAATGGAAGCGTCAGAGTGCGCATCCCAGCAGTGAGGTATTGCAGCTCGCTGTATGGAGACTTAGGCGTTACCTGTTTGCGGTGGAACAGACGTGACGAATCCTTAAGGAATAGAATGAAGGAGATGAGAAGAGAATTGTTAGTTTGTTTTTGTATTTTGAAAAGAAGTGTTTTGATTATTTTGTGTTTACAACGCATATTGTATTTAAGTCTTTCACGTAGGATCGAATGCCTCGTATATCGACCCAAGACGGGACGTACGCTAAACATTCTAAGAAAGTGAGAGAAGACCCCTCGCTATCTTATTCTCACATGAGAGGCTCAAATACAATATATGTTATGCCTTTATTAAGTGTTTTTACTTTGTTTTGAGATGAGAAGAAGAGAGACTCAAATGGTTAAGAAAGGTAAAATCTAATGAGGGAGACTAAGACTCAAACCCTAAAGTTATCATACATGGATGTTCCTATTGGTTAAGTGTAGTTTAGAAACCTAAGTCTAAAAGAAAAGAAAAGTGAGTTCTAACTTACTTCAAAGGTTGAAGTTAAGTTAAGAACTCAAAGGGAATGAAAGCAATTGAACAAAGAAAGCATAAGATGCTTATCACAATCACAATTTGAAAGCTTAAAAAGATAAGAGAAAATAATTTGAACAAAGATGCATAAGATGCTTTACACAAACAATGTTTTAACCATCCAAGAAATAGCACCATGAAATTAGTTGATAAAACATGAACAAAAATGTAAGATGAACATATATTTATGCTTAATGAAATACTAAGGTTAGAAGCATACATCATACTATAATTCATATGGATGTATATGAAAAATCATACAAGGCATGAATGGGATGATTCAAGTAGAAGAACAAGATGAAAAGAAATGACAAGGAGAGAAACAAGTTTCAATGTAGATGCACACATTACATGTTAAAGATGCATAACATATGAAAGGAGTATGAATTCATATAGACCAGTAGCATACAATTGATGATATGTAAATGACATGAGTGAAATGGCATACTCAATGCAAACACAAATCATGTAGAGCACAACAAGAAATTAGATGTGGAATTAGGACAAAAATGCAAGCTAAAATGCATAAACACACATTAAAGTAAACACAAATCAAAATGACCTATAAGGGAACCAAGAATGGCCTATAATCCTCTAGACAAACCACATAATCTCACACAAAATCAAGCATGGCAAGGTGGCACAAGTGCCTCATCAAAATCATATTAGATGGAAATAGAAGAATATGTACACAAGTTGCTTCAAATACAAGGTATCAAACAATTACCAAATCACATGAGAAAAAATAATGAACATAAGTTTCAACTATCCTAAGTCAGGGGCTAAACATGTATCAAAACTCAAGGCCAAACTCAAAAGGAAACATGATCAAAATATCTCACAAAGTCTCAATGAAACACATCCAAAGAAAACTCAAATATGCACATCAAAACATAAGATAAAATGACTTTAAAAATAAAATGGAAATGTTTTTATATGCTTTAAGATATTATTTAATCATAGCAAAAAGATTGGATGCAAAATGATTTTAGAACTATGCAAAATAAACGGATGAAATAGGCATGTGTCAAAGAAGAAACCACACAAAAATAAATTAAAAGAAAATTACGAAAATAAATGCAAAACTTAATAAAATCAGAAACAAAAAATATGAAAATTAGTTTAATAACTTATGATGCTTGGTGAATTTTTATAGAATTTTTATTATGTATTTACTATTTTTAATAAAAGAAAATCAAAGCAATATAACAAAAGAAATTAAAAAAGAATAAAAACATGTAGGGGGTGCGGATAAAGCAATTATCACATTGAAAATAATTGGGCTCACAATGTGGGGTATGTGAAAAGCAAACTGGTTCAGCCCAAAACAAGCGCGTGTGTGTGAGAGATAGGGTGCACTTCAGTCAAACAGTTGACTCATTAGTGGCCATTAGATCAAATCAACGCATGATGATCAAATAAACAAACAAATCTAACGCTTCAAGATGCACACACACAATAACAAACATGCATGCACACACACAATAGCATTCAGAGAGAGAAAAGAGGCACGTGAGAGAGATGTTGGCTCATTAATGCGTTGTCACATTATCAGGCGTTGGATGAAATAGATCAGACGGTTGGGATATGTTCTGGCCTTAAACCCTAGTTGAACCCCTCACCGGTCGGAGAAGGACCTCCGGTCATCTTCTCCGGCCACCTCCGGCGACTGTAATTGTTACATACTTCCAGAAATCAATAAATCATACACCAATCGAAAGAGGAAGTCACGTAGGTCAAGAATCTAACACTAAAATCACCAAACAATGAACACACAGCAAGAAATGATCACAAACATTTTACCCTAAGTTTAGATCTACACCTCTACAAGGTCTATCAACTAGCCAGATTACTCACTCTGCTTTTATTAAGCCATAATCAACAAAAAATAAGCTATAAACTGTTACTTATTGCAAGAACAAGTTGAGGAATAGGAACTTGAAACTTGAAGAACTCTTGGATCTACAAGAATACTAGAGGTGAGAACTTGATCTTTGTTAGTTCTTTATTTTTAAGGGTTGGCATTAATTTTGTAAAACAAATAATAACAGCAATATGTTAGATAGGATGGTTTATATTGCTGAAGAAGAACAGGTTGAGCAAGAAGTCCTAGTATGCAATGGAACATGTTGAGCTGAAGTAGTTTCAACATCTGGAACAACATGTCGTATCAAGATGTCCCATGCAGGACCATTCGACATCGCGACAGAACTGAAGTGAATCAAAGTTTCTGTTATGTGTTAATGGATGCAGAAGATTCAGGGAGTAATATGCAAATTCTATGTGGCGCTGAATTAAAAGGGTTAAAGATTCAAATTTGTAATTAAGAAGATTATTGGAAAATATACACTTTCTAAATATGGAGATATTTTAGGAAGTTATAGATTGAAGTCCTATTTTGTAGCAGAAGTTTTTGCTGACTTGCAGCAGCTCATTTGCTGGGTTTTTGTAGGCCCAAATCCAGTTGGGAATAGGTTATATATAGATGCATTGTAACCTAGTTTTAAAGCAAGAACCAAAGATGTAAAAGTTCTAGTATTAGGGTTGGTTCCTGTACCACTCGACATGTGAGTTGGACAGTTTGTAAGTGTGATCCTCGAAGCTGTTAAGTAAGAGGAGTATTGTTCTTGGAGGAAGCTTTTAAGTAACTCTAAGTTGTGTCTTGGAAGTGTGTCTTCCTTGTTGAATTGTTGTATAGGTAAAGAGCCGTTGATGCAGTGGCGGATTGTTGACTGCTAGACATCATTGCGATGATTGGGAGTGAGAAGTGGTTCTCATATCTAGAAAGGATCTAGGTAGAAGGGTCATTGGGTAGTGATTGAGTGATTAGCTGTAAACGGAGAGTTTAGCTTTGAATTGATACTACTGATAGTGGACTTCATCCCTGGCTTGGTAGCCCCCAGAGTAGGTGTGTTAAACCGAACTGGGTTAAAAATTCTGTGTGTCTCGCTTTTATCTTTTCAGTACCATGATTATTGTTATATACCTTGCCATTCGTGTTCATGTCAGATCAGATGTCGAATGGCATGTTCTAGGACATCTGAATTCTGCACATGTACCAGAATTTCAATTGGTATCAACCTTTGGGGGCTCCCATCCTTTTATAACAGCTTTCCATGCTTGATCATCCATGGATTTGATGAATGCTATCATCCTTGGTTTCCAATAGTCATAGTTGGAACTATCAAGCAAAGGTGGTTTGTTCAAAAATCCTCCATCCTTGTCCATTGTACCAGAAGGTACCTTCCCTGAATCTCACCCAAAACCAGTTAAGGGTGCAAGCTCTTGATGCCAATTGAAATTCTGGCACAGATATCAGATGTCCTACACAGATGTTGAGACACTGATATCCAACACAATGAACAAGATAACAATAAAAGTAATAGTGCAGAAGGTAAATAACACAGTGATATGTTTGGAGACTAAGAAAGCTATTGGCAAGACTATTGAGTTAGAACAGGTACTGATCAATTGTAAAGCTACTCATAATATGTGCATGGTGAACTGTAATAATAAGATTAAACTTGGTAAGTATGTCAGCCAGGTAAACTTAGAAGGAGAATTTGGTGAATGCACTCTTGAGGCAAATCGGGTGCTCAAAATCTGTGGATACCGCGCTTCTCTGGGCCCAGTCCACAAAAGTATAAATAGGCGGGCAAACATACTCTACCTACAGCAAACTCATTCTACAAAAATTTCTCTTGCCCCTTCTCTCCAAAGTTCACGAGTCTTAGGGTTTCCTCCTAACATTCTTAATATTGTATCGTGTGATCAATCAAAAATGTCTCAACATCATGGCGCCTCTGATAACTCGGGATCTCTACTAACCAATGCTGGAGATGATGAATCACTGCGAATGATCAACCTCTCTGATCTTGTACTTGATATTACACCTTTGAACATTGTACCGGCTGACCCTAAAGGAAAACGGCAAGCTTCTCACACAACGAATGTCAATATTCCTGGTAAGAAGTCTAAACCTTTTTCACCTAGGAAGAAAGTCCACTCCATGACTAGTTTGTATGCTGACCAAATAAGCCCTAGGAAATGCGTGTCTGAAAAGGGGTCTATGTCTGGTTTAGTTGAGAAGAAGAAAGATTCAAATCTGTTATTAAGAGGATTATTGGAAAATATACACTTTCTAAATATGGAGATATTTTAGGAAGTTATAGATTGAAGTCCTATTTTGTAGCAGAAGTTTCTGCTGACTTGCAGCAGCTCATTTGCTGGTTTTTTGTAGGCCCAAATCCAGTTGGGAATAGGTTATATATAGATGCATTGTAACCTAGTTTTAAAACAAAACCAAAGATGTAAAAGTTCTAGTATTAGGGTTGGTTCCTGTACCACTCGACATGTGAGTTGGACAGTTTGTAAGTGTGATCCTCGAAGCTGTTAAGTAAGAGGAGTATTGTTCTTGGAGGAAGCTTTTAAGTAACTCTAAATTGTGTCTTGGAAGTGTGTCTTCCTTGTTGAATTGTTGTATAGGTAAAGGGTCGTTGATGCAGTGGCGGATTGTTGACTGCTAGACATCATTGCGATGATTGGGAGTGAGAAGTGGTTCTCATATCTAGAGAGGATCTAGGTAGAAGGGTCATTGGGTAGTGATTGAGTGATTAGCTATAAACGGAGAGTTTAGCTTTGAATTGATACTACTGATAGTGGACTTCATCCCTGGCTTGGTAGCCCCCAGAGTAGGTGTGTTAAACTGAACTGGGTTAACAATTCTGTGTGTCTCGCTTTTATCTTTTCAGTACCATGATTATTGTTATATACCTTGCATTCGTGTTCATGTCAGATCAGATGTCGAATGGCATGTTCTAGGACATCTGAATTCTGCACATGTACTAGAATTTCAATTGGTATCAAAGCATGGTTCCTAGACCTCAATCTTGGATACACAACAAATAATGATGTTGTAACAATATGTAGGACATCAGCATAGGATAAAATCACACACCTTCTGTAGTTTATTCAGGTAGTCACATCCACCTGATCACAGCCAGCAGCTTTACCGAAGGCAAACTCAAAAGAATCACCTCAGACAACTAAACAAAAACTAGGCTCACTCTCTATCCTTTTAGTCACAATAGGACAACCCCTTAACCTACCAAGGCACCAAACACGAAGTTCTGACATCCAATGAGACATGGTTAAAAAAATGTTCCCAAGAAAACAAGTCCCCAAGCCAAAGACCACTTTGATTGGTCAGGCGATACAAACAAGGACTCTTTATGCAGTATAAAAACCAAGCCTCCTTGCTCCTAACCGCACATCACAGATAGAACCATGAGTCGATCTAACAAGGATGCAAAAAGGAGTCACATGCAAGAAGTCAAGAAACCAGATCCACAGAGGTTGAAGGACCAAACATTGTCCACAACTGGTACAACTTCAGGAGCAAAGAGAACAAGAAAGGCATCAGAGACAAGGATGAAAGCCCCCAAGAAAAGCCAAGTGCAACTGCAAGCTTCTGAAGATGAATTGGATGAATATTGGAAGACTTTTCTTGATTCGGGGGGTTGGGATAACCTATAGACCCTTTGTTTGTTGCTTTTACTAATCTTGTATGCTTTCAACAGTGCAATAAAGTTCAGTTTTAATTTTGTTCCATCTACACTAAACAAATGCAATAAGGATCACAACTGTACAAAACACATCCCAGCACTTTTAATGCAACTGCCTAAATTGCTTCTGGCCAAAGCACTTCATAAAAATGCATCAACAAGAAAAACGAAATCAGACCATCTCATATGGCAATCATGATAAGTACCAAAAACCAAACTCTCATCACACGTCCAGCTGCATAGAATTTTTGACACTCTCCCCCTATCAAGAATAACATGTGCTTCTTCGTACCTTGAAGAAAGGAAAATAGAAGGCGCATCTTCATGTCTTCAAGAGCTCACTCTTTGGTCAACTCACACGTTGACCACAATCATCCCTTGTACCAATACACACAAGATCCCAACTACCCGTTACCACCAGTACTCCTTTGCACAAAGAATACCATGCACACTTAATTCACTGCACCTGCTGAACACATATACCTACAGCTTGGCCTTCACAGCGGTAGAGGCTTGTGACCAAAAAAAACTCACAACCTTCTAAACACAGTTTTCTATCAATAGGTGTTTAAGACATCAGTCTTGACATCAAGAGTAAAGTCCAGCTGCACAAACAAAATTCCAACTACAGACTACCCCATCACATCATAAGAGAATATGAGCAGCATTCTCTCATCCAACTCTCCAAAGGTAATCCCCATCATACCAGTAGCACAGACTGTGATTTGATCACTCACAGTCACTGTTAATCTAGCTTCACACGATCATTCAGATGATGCTTCCAGAGAGAAATCATGCCTTTTTGACCTTCAAATCCAAGAGATCTGCAAGCAATAATACTTCTTGAATCTCATGTTCTCCACTCCTGCAGCAAGGACCAGAAATAAACTGGCCTCAGGAGCAAATAACATGTTGATCACACCTTGACCAACTCACACATCTAAGATAAGTTCCAGGGCCAGAAACTTCTTAGACAAGCCACCCAGATGCCTCCTCTTCTAGATCGGGAGTAGGTTCTAAACTCATGTGATCAAACCACATTAGTTTAGCACCCAGAGCATCTGCTATGCCATTCCTTTAGACCACAGAATTCTTCACAATTCTGACTTGATGTTCTCAGACCTCTTCCTTACACCTTCACTTATTAATGCCTTTATGAGTGGACTTGAACAATAGTCCTCAAGCATCGTTGACATATTAAGTCGAAGCAGTCTTGCACACCTCTCATCGCCATAGGGTATACATTCAGAGAAGAGTAATCTTCTCAGTTACACCCTGAGGAGTTCTCAGATAGATACGCAGCGGATTAAGACACAAACTCCTTAAAAACTTCAGATGTCACAAATCAGCCCAAGCAGCATAGTCCAGGTGACTCCACAATACCACAGGTTTGAAAACAAACCTAACATAACTACAGCACAGCAGCTTCTCCACCAAAACCCCAAGCCTTCAGCACATGCCACTGCCTGTCACGAACAGTCCATCCTCCACTTCTAGGGACCATTCTCACAACTTATATGAGCTTCTCCAAGTCCAAACAATTTTTCAGTAGAAATCTTCTACCTTGGCCATGAACCAGAAAGTATCTTCCCTTGGATCTTCTCCAGATACAGAACAGAATGACCTGCTCTGATACCAATTGAAATTCTGGTACATGTGCAGAATTCAGATGTCCTAGAACATGCCATTCGACATCTGGTCTGACATGAACACAAAGGGCAAGGTATATAACAATAATTAATGTACTGAAAAGATAAACGTAAGACACACAGAATTGTTTACCCAGTTTGGTTTAACACACCTACTATGGGGGCTACCAAGCCAGGGATGAAGTCCACTATCAGTAGTATCAATTCAAAGCTAAACTCTCCGTTTACAGCTTATCACTCAATCACTACCCAATGACCCTTCTATCTAGATCATCTCTAGCTATGAGAAACTCTTCTCACTCCCAATCATCGTAATGATGTCTAGCAGTCAATAATCCGCCACTGCATCAATGGCTTTTTACCTAAACAACAATTCAACAAGGAAGACACCCTTCCAAGACACAACATAGAGTTACTTAAAAGCTTCCTCCAAGAACAAAACTCCTCTTACTTAACAGCTTCGAGGATCACACTTATAAACTGTCCAACTCACATGTCGAGTGGTACAGGAACCAACCCTAATACTAGAACTTTTACATCTTTGGTTCAGTTACAAAACTAAGTTACAAAGCATCTATATATAACCTATTCCCAACTGGATTTGGGCCTACAAAAACCCAGCAAATGAGCTGCTGCAAGTCAGCAGAAACTTCTGCTACAAAATAGGACTTCAATCTATAACTTCCTAAAATATCTCCATATTTAGAAAGTGTATATTTTCCAATAATCTTCTTAATAACAGACTTGAATCTTCAGCCCTTTTAATTCAGCGCCACATAGAATTTGTATATTACTCCCTGAATCTTCTACATCTATTAACACATAACAGAATAGCAAAACTCCCCCTCAACTGCAGCAACATTTCATAATCTCCCCCTCAACAAATGCAGCAGCACAAACACACCACACACAAACTCTATGCAGCTGGACGTGTGTTGAGAGTTTAGTTTTTGGTACTTATCATGATTGACATATGAGATGGTCTGATTTCGTTTTTCTTGTTGATGCATTTTTATGAAGTGCTTTGGCCGGAAGCAATTTAGGCAGTTGCATTAAAAGTACTGGGATGTGTTTTGTACAGTTGTGATCCTTATTGCATTTGTTTAGTGTAGATGGGACAAAATTAAAACTGAACTTTTTTGCACTGTTGAAAGCATACAAGATTAGTAAAAGCAACAAACAAAGGGTCTATAGGTTATCCCAACCCCCCGAATCAAGAAAAGTCTTCCAATCTTCATCCCATTCATCTTCAGAAGCTTGCAGTTGCACTTGGCTTTTCCTGGGGGCTTTCATCCTTGTTTCTGATGCCTTTCTTGTTCTCTTTGCTCCTGAAGTTGAACCAGTTGTGGACAATGTTTGGTCCTTCAACCTCTGTGGATCTGGTTTCTTGACTTCTTGCATGTGACTCCTTTTTGCATCCTTGTTAGATCGACTCATGGTTCTATCTGTGATGTGCGGTTAGGAGCAAGGAGGCTTGGTTTTTATACTACATAAAGAGTCCTTGTTTGTATCGCCTGACCAATCAAAGTGGTCTTTGGCTTGGGGACTTGTTTTCTTGGGAACGTTTTTTTTAACCATGTCTCATTGGATGTCAGAACTTCGTGTTTGGTGCCTTGGTAGGTTAAGGGGTTGTCCTATTGTAACTAAAAGGATGGAGAGTGAGACTAGGTTTTATCTAGTTGTCTGAGGTGATTCTTTTGAGTTTGCCTTCGGTAAAGCTGCTGGCTGTGATCAGGTGGATGTGACTACCTGAATAAACTACAGAAGGTGTGTGATTTTATCCTATGCTGATGTCCTACATATTGTTACAACATCATTATTTGTTGTGTATCCTGGATTGAGGTCTAGGAACCATGCTTGTGGAGTTGGAGGAAGCAGCATTATCGTCTGAAGTGGCAGTTCTGACATAATGTGGATTAGAATGGGCAGATTCTGATCCTGATGTTAAGTAGTTTGGTCTGGCAATACATGACTTTTTTCATGATGAAGATTTCATTAGGTGCTTATGAATGTAAGGTGGTGTGATCTGATCAGACTGGTTTAAGAAAAGGAGGTTCCTTCTAATACAAGTAAAAGGGGGTGGCAGTCCTTATCTTGTGTTGCGAGTAATCTAAAGACATCTGTTATGGAGTTTGTGACAAACTCCAAATCAAGTGGGCTCTTCTATTGGACTTGGCAGACCATGTATCTGAAATTAACATGGTGAGATCTTACTCAACAATTACAAGTAGTGGCAGTACTTAAGTGTTAAGAACATGGAAAAACCGTTGTGCTAGCTTTGGTTGCTCATATCAGGGGGAGTTAAGGCTGATGTCTATGGTCTATGACTGTAAGTGTGCAGATGTTTGTGTAACAGTGTGATGTCAAACACCATGATGGGACATACCCTAGCTACGTGAAGCTAGTACTTATGCAGAAGGAGTCTGAAAAGCAGAATTGTTGTATCTGGGAGAATTTATTTTTCTCTGCTGTTTTGAAGGAATCTAGAAGGGATTGTGAGTTGTATTGATCGGTAGATGTTGTCTCAGTATCCATTAGATAAGAAGATGTACTTGCGTCTTGGAATGTATTAGTTTCTGTTGAGTCTTGGGTTGATAATTTTATGAGCAAGCAGACAAATTGTTTTTGGAAGATGTCAGAACATGGTACAGGACATGTTTCTTTTAAGCCAAACAAGGAATTATTCTGGTCGGTAGTGCAAGGATAAAGTGAAACACGTGTCTCTGCCTATGCATGGAACGTTATTGGCTTAATTTATGGTAAGATTCAGTTGAGAAACATTTAAGGCAGTCAAGGCTGTTTTGGAAGGTAGGCATTGAATTTGAATGCAGTTTTTGATGCCTAAAATAGCGTTTCTTTGACCAAGAACCTTGACATATTCAAGGCTCGTTAATTCCAAAGTTACTGGTCAGCTATTTATAGGGGTTGTTCTCTTCTCCTTCATCCAAGTGTGTGTTCTTGTTTCACAAGTATTATGGCATTTGTTTGTATTTGGGTAAGCATCACTTGGGTCTGGTTCTGTGAGGGCCTTCTTTACCAATTTTTGGCTAAAAAGGGGGAGAAAGGGTGTGTGAAATGGGTTGTACAGATGCCTTGTCTGGAGTCTGCAGTACCAATTGTGTGCAGTGATGTCGAAGAGGGTGTCCTTTCCTTGAGTTGGTGTTGAGTTCCTTGTGACTTGTGTCCTGAGTTATGAACACAGTTGTGACTTGTGTTCTGAGCTACCTGGGTTGATAGATTGATACTTCTTAAGTTTCATCTTATGCCGCAGGTCGACTGGGGGCGTCTGATCAAGTAAGGTGTACAGAAATCTCTTATGCCACCATTGGTCCTTTGTGTCAAGACAGACGTTTCTTTTCTGGAGGAGTCTTCTACAATTAATCCAGGTCTACGCTGGAAGGAAAAAGAAATGTGTTGTATTAAGGGGGAGTCAGATATCTTCTTCCTCATGTACACCAGATATCTTCTTCCTCATGTGCACCAAATGACTTCAGGACTTTCTACGTCTTAGGTCCTAATGTGCTGCCTGAAGTTATTATGCTGTGGTGCTCAAAAGTGATGATATGGAGCTCATAGAATTTGCTGAAAAGAGTTGTCAAACATGATGTCCTAACATCATTCAAGTATACCCAAGAAGATGATTCTCCATGATTGCTGTTCTCGGTAGCTACTGATGACTTCTGTTAGGTTCAGTAATTGCTGATGACTACTGACAGTAGTGTAGGGTTGTGATTGCTGCTGTAATCTGAGTTGTAATATTTATGTATTTGTTTTAGCCAAAATTTGTCAAAGGGGGAGAATGTTAGTTCTTTATTTTTAAGGGTTGGCATTAATTTTGTAAAACAAATAATAACAGCAATATGTTAGATAGGATGGTTTATATTGCTGAAGAAGAACAGGTTGAGCAAGAAGTCCTAGTGTGCAATGGAATATGTTGAGCTAAAGTAGTTTCAACATCTGGAACAACATGTCGTATCAAGATGTCCCATGTAGGACCATTCGACATCGCGCTAGAACTGAAGTGAATCAAAGTTTCTGTTATGTGTTAATAGATGCAAAAGATTCAGGGAGTAATATGCAAATTCTATGTAGAGCTAAATTAAAAGGGCTGAAGATTCAAATCTGTAATTAAGAAGATTATTGGAAAATATACACTTTCTAAATATGGAGATATTTTAGGAAGTTATAGATTGAAGTCCTATTTTGTAGCAGAAGTTTCTGCTGGCTTGCAGCAGCTCATTTGCTGGGTTTTTGTAGGCCCAAATCCAGTTGGGAATAGGTTATATATAGATGCATTGTAACCTAGTTTTAAAACAAAAACCAAATATGTAAAAGTTCTAGTATTAGGGTTGGTTCCTTTACCACTCGACATGTGAGTTGGACAGTTTGTAAGTGTGATCCTCGAAGCTGTTAAGTAAGAGGAGTATTGTTCTTGGAGGAAGCTTTTAAGTAACTCTAAGTTGTGTCTTGGAAGTGTGTCTTCCTTGTTGAATTGTTGTATAGTTAAAGAGTCGTTGATGCAGTGGCGGATTGTTGACTGCTAGACATCATTGCGATGATTGAGAGTGAGAAGTGGTTCTCATATCTAGAGAGGATCTAGGTAGAAGGGTCATTGTGTAGTGATTGAGTGATTATCTATAAACGGAGAGTTTAGCTTTGAATTGATACTACTGATAGTGGACTTCATCCCTGGCTTGGTAGCCCCCAGAGTAGGTGTGTTAAACCGAACTGGGTTAACAATTCTGTGTGTCTCGCTTTTATCTTTTTAGTACCATGATTATTGTTATATACCTTGTCATTCGTGTTCATGTCAGATCAGATGTCGAATGGCATGTTCTAGGACATCTGAATTCTGCACATGTACCAGAATTTCAATCTTTATCGTTCTAAGAGCAAAATAAATGCTCCAAATATTGAAATCTTGAAGAAAATAGGTGGAGATTCGAAAATGCAATGAAGCTACACTTGAGGAATTGATGTTGATTCTGCTTGTTCTTGCTTCATGATGAACTATTGGTGATGATGATGAAACAATGAAGAACTCGTGCAATGAGAGAGAGTGCAGAGAGAATTTTCAGAGAGAAGAGTGAGAATGATTTGTGAAATGTAGCAAAATGAGAGAGTCCCCAAAAATCTGTGTGAGTTTTGCTTATATAGGCTGAGTTAAGGTGTTAACTAGTGTGGTTGACAGTTGGAAATTAAGTTAAGTGAGTTGGTTAACTGAGTTGAGTTAACTAACTGAGTTGGGTTTGTTATGCACAACTTGGAAAGGTTTGGCTATGGTGAGGGTGAGTTCATGGCAGCTAGGGTGGTGATTAGAATGAAGGGTGATGAGGTTATGTTCTGTAGCATGAAACTTAGTGAACAAGTTTCATTGTTTTCCTCTTTAATGTATGATAGCATGGCATGTATGTATGTGTAGGATTATGTTGGTTCAAAAGAGGCAAAAGGTGGATGGTGAAGCATGCGTGTGAATTGAGTAATCAAACCATGAACAATGTACAACAATTCCACTTTTGGATTAGCAAAATCAGAATGAAATTAATGAACTTTAGGGAGGAATATCTTCATGGATAGCTCATGAAATTGAATGATTCCAAAGCCTATGGATCAAGGACCTATCAAGGAACATGTTTGATGTTTGGATCAAAGTGAATTTAAGTTTCTAAGGTGCATAAAATTGGTCATGAACTCAAGTGCAAAAAACTAGTTTATGGGCGTGGCAACCTGCATAGTGTGCATGACAATGGCCTTGTGGATTTTAAGAGTGAGACCCCTATGTTTGGACCATTATAACTCTTCCATAACTTGTTCAAACGGAAAAATGTCCAACATCAAAGTTGAAGAGGGCATTGAGATGAACAACTTTGGTGTTCAACATTTTTTCATTTGAAGCTTTATTCTAGGAGAAACGTGGCTTGACATTTGGCACACCAAGTGCTTGATGAAATTATGGCCTGGGGCCTGAACTTGCCTTGCCATGACTTGGTTTTTTGCCTTGATTTTACCAAACTTTGATTGATCATAACTCCCTCAATTTTGATCCAATGGATGAGTTATTTATATGGATTTGAAGCTTAGAATGTGATCTTTGATTGGCTCAACTTGGGCCTGAGGTTTGAAGCTTTTATCATGGAGAAAGAATGCCTTGAAGTGTAGTGCAAAATGGTCCCAAACTTGCCATTTTTGGAAACCCTAAGTTGCAAATTTTGGCAACTTTGTACAATTCTTGATTTTTGATGATTCCTCCATCATTCCTTGATCAAATCTTGTCCATTGAACATATGTAACTTGAATTTTAGGATTTTGACCTCAAAAAGTCAGGAGTTGACTTTTTCCTTTGCACAGTTGACTTTTTCCCCAATTTCTTGATTCTCAAGCAACTGACCAATTGAACCTCTTCTGAAATGAACCAATGAGGAATCGTTCATCCTTAGATACTTGATATCATGTAGAAAACATTGAGATCAAGTTTGAACCAAAATTTCATCAGGAGACTGCTTGAATCACAAACCCTAATTTGGGCTATTTTTGATAGGAGATGATGCACTGTCCAACTTCTTGGTGAACTCCCATCTTCCAATGACTTGTGGGATCAAATGATATGATATATGATGAAAGAGACCCTTGAGGCTTGTTGGGAGACCCTTGGCTTTAGCTCTATGGCTTTGAATAGTCAATCCTCTGCAATCCACTGATCACATGCCCTTATGCAACATGCATGATATATGAGATGAAATGAGGTCTAAATGCAATGCAATGAAACATAAGCTAGGCAACAACAAGAGGGAAAATTTTGGGGTGTTACAGATACATAAAGAAATTGAGGTATATGTCGATGATATGATTGCCAAATCTAAGACAGAGGAGGAGCATGTGACACACCTGTCAAAACTATTCGAGCGGCTGAGAAAGTACAAACTCCGCTTGAATCCCAACAAGTGCACCTTCGATGTCCGTTCAGGGAAACTCTTAGGGTTCATCGTCAGCCAGAAAGGAATTAAGGTTGATCCTGACAAGGTCAAGGCCATTCAAGAAATGCCTTCTCCAAAAACTGAAAAACAAGTCAGGGGATTCCTGGGACGTTTAAATTACATTTCCAGATTCATATTCCTCATGACCGAGACATGTGCGCCGATTTTCAAATTACTCAAAAAGAACCAGGATTGCGTTTGGACAGAAGACTGTCAAACCGCCTTCGACAGTATTAAGGAATACTTGTTGAACCCACCGATTCTATCACCTCTAGTGGAAGAAAGACCACTAATCATCTACCTCACAGTCCTAGAGGACTCAATGGGTTGTGTACTTGGCCAACAAGATGAAACAAAAAGGAAAGAGTCTGCCATTTACTATTTGAGCAAGAAATTCACCGACTGCGAGACTTGGTACACTATGCTTGAGAAAAATTGATGTGCTTTGGGTTGGGCAGCCAAATGTCTTCGCCAGTACATGATTCGTCACACTACTTGGTTGATCTCCAAAATGGATCCAATCAAGTATGTCTTTGAAAAACCTGCTCTTACGGGAAGGATTGCCCGTTGGCAGATGTTGTTATCAGAATATGACATAGAGTACCATGCTCAAAAAGCCGTTAAGGGAAGTATTTTAGCCGATCATTTGACTCATCAACCGATTGACGATCAGGAATCAATCGGGTTTGACTTCCCGGACGAAGATTTCATGTATTTAAAAATGAAATACTGGGATGAACCGCCACCCAGTGAAGGGCCAGAACCAGGTTCCCAATGGGGACTTATCTTTGACGGAGCTGTCAATCATTACGGAAATGGAATTAGGGCAATCATTGTTACCCCTCAGGGTACCCACATTCCTTTCACCGCCAGACTGACGTTCAAGTGCACAAATAACGAGGCCGAATACGAAGCTTGTATCATGGGTCTCGAAGAAGCGATCGACTTAAGGATCAAAAACTTGGACGTATATGGCGACTCAGCCTTGGTTATCAATCAGATCAAAGGAGATTGGAACACATACCAATCCGGATTGATTCCTTACAAAGATTACGCGAGAAGGTTGTTACCCTTCTTCAACAGAATTGAGTTTCATCACATCCCTCGTGATGAGAATCATATGGCTGATGCATTAGCCACCCTCTCTTCCATGATTAGCGTAGGTCAATGGAATGACTTACCTAAGATTGACATAATGCGCCTTGAAAGGCCCGCTTACATCTTCACTATTGAAGCAGTCATAGACGACAAACCTTGGTATCACGATATCAAATACATCCTTCAGAAACAAGAGTACCCACCTGGGGCACTAAGGAAAGACAGAAAGACCCTCAGAAGATTGGCTGGAAACTTCTTCCTGAGAGGTGATACCCTCTATAAGAGAAATTTCGACATGATCTTGCTCCGATGTGTAGACAGACCAGAGGCAAGCATGTTAATGAAAAAGATTCACGAAGGATCCTTTGGCACTCATGCCAATGGACACACAATGGCGAGAAAAATTCTAAGAGCAGTGTACTATTGGTTGACAATGGAATCCGATTGCTACAAGTACATGAGGAAGTGTCACAAGTGTCAGATATACTCAGACAAAATCCATGTACCGCCAACGCATCTCAAAGTTCTTTCTTCCCCATGGCCTTTTTCCATATGGGGAATCGACATAATTGGCATGATTGAACCCAAGGCTTCGAACGAACATCGATTCATCCTGGTAGCCATTGATTACCTCACCAAATGGGTCAAAGCAGCGTCATACGTCAATGTAACCCGACAAGTGGTGGTCCGATTTATCAAAAATAATATCATATGCTGTTATGGTGTTCCGAGCCAGATCATTACGGATAATGGATCCAACTTGAATAATAAGATGATGAAAGAGTTATGCGATGAATTCAATATCGAACACCATAACTCATCTCCCTACCGACCCAAGATGAACGGAGCGGTAGAAGCGGCTAACAAGAAAATAAAAAGGATCGTTCAAAAGATGGTTGTAACTTACAAAGACTGGCATGATATGCTACCATTTTCTCTTCACGGTTATCGAACATTTGTCTGCACTTCAACAGGGGCAACCCCTTTCTCTCTAGCATATGGCATGGAAGTAGTGCTCCCCATCGTAGTAGAGATCCCATCAATCCGGGTATTAATAGAAGCTAAGTTAACAGAAGCTGAATGGTGTCAAAGTCGACACAACGAATTGAATCTGATCGAAGAAAAATGAATGACGGCACTATGCCACGGTCAGTTGTATCAACAAAGAATGAAGAAGGTGTTCGACGAAAAAAGTTCGACCTCGCGTTTTCAGAAAGGGAGACCTCGTGCTCAAAAAGATACAATCATTTCTCACTGACTCCCGGGGCAAGTGGACCCTGAATTATGACGGCCCATATGTGGTCAAGAAAGCTTTCTCAGACGGTGCCCTGAGACTTGCAACCATGGACGGAGAGGAATTTGCCTACCCCACAAATGTTGATGTAGTCAAGAAATACTTTGCCTAAACTAAAAAAAAAGAAAAAAAACGTCTCGGTGGATTGAAAACCCGAAAGGGCGGTCCAGGCAAAAATTAGAGACATAATCAAAAATTATCCTGATGGATTGGAAATGTCACAGTACAATCCAGGCAAAAATTAGGGATAATGGCAAGTAACTACGTTCAACAGGGGCAAGTCCCTCAGCAGCAGTTACATCGTCCATCAGAAAGACTTCAGTCAAGGTCATCTTCGATAGAAGCTCAGGATGTCCCAAATTCAAAGTTTTTAGAAGGATAGAGGTCGTTATGTTTCAACGTAGCCCTTTTCCCTGTAAATTACCATTTTCTAACTTTGTAAATACTCTATGGGATCACGCGTTTGGTTGATTTCCATCCTATCAATAAAATTTGAGCCCTTGTGCTTTTGTTTGCAATTCTTATTTGTTTTAGCTTTACAGAACGACATTTTAATATGATCAACGATTCTTGAAATAAAACAAAAAATGAATTTACTTGTAAAACTTTTTCTGCTTTAAAAATAAAGTTGGCAATTTCTTTTTACTGTTGAACATCGAAAGAACATCGATCGCTTCTCCAGAAGTAAGCGAGCTTCAAAGTACAGAATCAAAGTACTCCTTCTAAACCAGTGCGCCCGAATAAAGGATCAGTTATGTCAGATGCGAATACTTCGCCTGACATCCTCGGCAGAGTTCTTACCTCCTAAGCCCGACCAACGGTGTTCCCCGCAGGGATTATTTCTCCTAAGCAAGGCAGAATTGCTATCATGAACCAGTGATACTTTTCATCTCCCATCGTGGCCGAGTATCCATTCGTGTTCATCTTTTAGTCGATATGTCGCATCAGTTTTGTCAGCATAAACATACATACGTCATGCATTATTGATTTACATTCACATTCATATTGCATCACTATCACTTTAGTCGGTCTTATCCCCTAGTGATAAAAGTCCTCTCAATCAAGTTGTCAGTTCTTTCCTCGTCAGGAAATGTTGCGTCTAAACGATCTCTCTCTCCTCCGGTTTATTCCTGGATTAGAGTTGACCTTTGACCACTTTGATAACTTGAACCTCTGAAAAACCAGAGAACCCTCGACAAATGTCACTCTTCGCCATTGAAGATGATATCTTCTCTTTCCCGGATTAAGGAAAATCCCCAGAGAAAGCCTCTTGGTTAGAGATTCGACAATGCAACCGTTTTTCTCCAAAAAATCCGCTGATGAAAAGGTCATCAGCACCTCAAAATTGGATCACATCATATGGCATTTCTCCGGGAAGATCCTGAGAAAAGTATGATGAAATACCCCAAGCAAGAAACAGTCTCTCAAAGAGACTCGTTTTCCCCAGTAGAATCGACAAATGGCGTCTCCAACAGAGAAGTTTGTGCACCTCTACAACTCAGACAACTGGGTTCCCCAGCGAGTCTGGCATCAAGTCTTTTTCCGTCAAATGGCATCTCCCTAGGAAAATTCGGCGGGAATTTTGAGGAAAAAATAGCTACAAACAGCGTCCCTAGTCAAGAAAGTTTATTGACAAAAGTAATTGAGACCAGTTCCTTGGTAGGAAACCAGGATCAAGGGGAAGTTTATTTCAGAAACTGAGACCAGTTCCTCGGTAGGAAACCAGGATCGAGGGGAAGTTTATTTCAAAAGAAAACTTAGACCAGTTCCTTGGTAGGAAACCAGGACTGAGGGGAAGTTTATATCAGAAACTTAGACCAGTTCCTTGGTAGGAAACCAGGACCGAGGGGAAGTTTATATCAGAAACTAAGACCAGTTCCTCAGTAGGAAACCAGGATCGAGGGGAGGTTTACTTCAGAAGCTGAGACCAGTTCCTTGGTAGGAAACCAGGACCGAGGGGAAGTTTTACCTTTTCTGAGCATCATTTCTTAGTAAAAGAATAAGGGTGCGTGAACTACCTTCGTCATTCACACCTTCGGGTCCAAGAAGATTAAATAAGGGCATATGTCATACCCCAAATTTTGACCACTAAGATTTCCCATCATTGTACAAATCATCATCACAATATGGGTGTATCATTATGCCTCATTAGTCTCCCCAAAGAGGGGTGAGCATACACTACAATCAAACTTAGGGTTTCAAGCCCTCTCAGAGTTCTTAGACAAAGGATCAATCAAGAAATGACATGATCTTCAACTTGTCTAGCCTCTCAAACATCCCCAAAGGATCAAGAGGACTCCCACATTAAGGATTAAGCACAAGGCTGCTCCCTTCTAGGTGGATTAAGCCTCAAGATCGTCAGTGTCACCAAATTAGGGTTTTGGTTGACCAGGGCCTCCAGATGGAAATTTTCCTCTGGGCATGAGCCAATGCTTGAAAGAATAACCTAAAATACTCCATGGAATCTCATGGACCCAATCATCAAGTCAATTTGGCCTCAGGGGATGCATTCATCAAAAATCAGGAATTAGGGTTTCTTGACCTAATTCACCCCTGAGTTGAATTTTGGGAAAAATCATGAGCCAAGACCTCAAGAGAGGATTGAAGGGTCCTTAACACACTACATTGACCCATTTGCAACAATGGATTGATCCAAGAAGCTTGATTCCCAATTTCAAGTTCATCAGTACCACAGTTATGGTTTTGTGGGAAAAAGTCAACTGTGCCTTTGACTTTTGACCCAGGCATGCTCCCAAACCTTGGGACATGATTCAATACACCCTATAACACCTATGAAATCAATCCATCAAGTTTGATTTAGGTCAAGGACTTGATTTCATAGAGGATCGCAGAGTTTGGAATTCATCTGACAAAAAGTCTACTGTGCACAAAAGTCAACTTTGACTTTTTGAGATTTTTCACAATTATGGTTCTTTGACCCTAAAATGATGTTAATGTGTGATTTGAATCAACATTCATCAAGAAAAATCAAGAAAAGTGGGATAACTTGTAAAAGGGGTAACCATAAAAAACTCAGAAATTTTCTAAGTTATGGAACAAAGTGGCTAGGGTACCAACTTTGGAGGATCATAACTCCTAAACCACAAGGCTATTTTTCCCCATTCAAAGTTGGATTTGTAGCTCTCATTTCCCTTTACAAAAGCTTCAAACAGAACTCATTCCAATTCCTCGTGGATTTTAAGTTATGGAATGATCAAAATCATAAAAAGTGAAAATGTCACTTTTTTCCAACACTTTGTGAAATTTTCACTAAGTCAGAATCTGCCTTCACTTTTTTCCAAATGTAGGGGCATTTTTCACTTGTATCCAAAAGGTATCAAAACCAACTATGATCAAACAGTTGTTGTATCATATGAGGGCTTTCCAAAATGTCCAAGAACTTCATCAAAATCCACTTGAGCCATGAGATATGACAATGGCAATATGCCTTGCTGAAAATTGTCATGGCAAGGCAGATTTGGGAGTTTTGCTCGATTTGCTCAAATTTTGCAAAGGGCAAGCAACTCTATCCATATGAACACCTCAAGGGGGCACCAAGGAGGAACCAACTCTGATCCCAAGCCTCCCAAGTCTTTGGAACCAAAAGTAGCATGCCAAACCTAGAAATGCCTAAAAGAGGGACAAGACTCCAATTTTGCATTGGAGCATTTAATGGATGCACCAAGGTGGCATAGATTGAGCCATTCCTAACTGAATTCAGTCAAGACTTATCCAAGACCAAGGGGACCAGCAACTGTGCCCTAACCTCTAGTCAATGGCTAGAGGAGACTTGGATTCTCATTGCTCAACATTGGCCAAACCTATGTAGCAGTTGCCATTCACTACTCCTTGCAAAACAAACTTGCTCTACTATAAATAGAGCTCATTTGTAATCAGTTTGAGTACATCAAAGCCATCAAACAGATGCTTTCCTCAAAATCACCTTCTCAATTCCAAATTTGCCTTCCAAAGCAAATCACTATCGGGTTTTGAGTTTGAGAGCAAGCGAAGGTTCGCGGGAGGTTCGCATTGCGAGGGGAAAGTGAAGGTTCGCGGGAGGTTCGCATTGCGAACTTTCTGCTGTTTTTTTCTCTACCACAGTTCGCAGGGAATTCGCATTGCGAAGGGGAAAGAGAAGGTTCGCTGGAGGTTCGCCTTGCAAACTTTATGTTGTTTTTTCTCTGCCATGGTTCGCTGGGGATTCGCATTGCGAATAGGAAAGCGAACATGACAGATTTTCCATTTTGTTCTTGTCATAACTTTTGGGTCGTGAGTCGGATTGAGGCGCGGTTGGATGCGTTGGAAAGCTAATAAAATTTTCTTTCTTATAAAATGGTTTTGGGGCTAGTGGCCGATTTAATTGTGTCGGGAAATGGAATAGTGTCGTTTTGTCAACTTTTACCGTCGTAATTGTGTACGATTGATGTGTTATCATGTGGTATGCTTTTGATATATATCGTACGACTTGTGTGCTGTTATATGATGTGAATGCATGTGATGAAATGTTGTGATGATGGATTGTGGCCTAAGGGCAAGTAAATGCATTGTGTCGTGTTTGATTGTATATGCATGATTATGGATGTTAGAATGGTTCACATGGTTGTATATGTGTATGCTTTTGATTGTCATGAGTCATTGTATGTCAAGCATCATGATATGTATTCTTGTGATGTCATGTGCCCTAGTGGGTGTGAGCGACGAAACAATTCCCGAGGGAATCTGCTATAATGGTCGTGAGCCTTATACAAAGAGGACCGAAAGTGACGTTATAGACGATCGTGAGCCTTATACAAAGAGGACCTAAAGCAATCAGATCGTGACCCTTATACAAAGAGGACCTAAAGCGATCCATAACGTCGTGAGCCTTATACCAAGAGGACCTAAAGCGACGGGGAACATCGTTTGCCCGACGGGGAGTTACCCTATGTAACAAGCGATGATTCCAATAATTCTTGAGTGAATTAATGATGAGAATGATGGATGGAACGGTACCGCATTGCATTTTCATAGACTCATTGTGTCAGTTTCTTTGCATTTGCATAAATCATGAATGGATTGATTATGTGTGGAAAATTGTGAATTGATTGATTATGTGTTGAGCTCGTGATAGCATTGGTGAATTGATATGCATTTGTGATAAATGTATTGGTTATGGATGATATGTTTTATGTATTAGACATATGCCATGTTTTGTGGGGATGTTGCACATTACAATGATTGTATTACTTGTCTATGATATGCTATATATGAATTATGAATTGTGTTGTTTTGTGTTTGAATTATGGTATATGTTGTGGTGAGAATGTTGTTGTGTGCGTATTTCCTGTTATTATATAATTGTATGCAACTATATTATAATTGTGTTTCTCACCCTTCTGCTGCGGTTTGTTACTCTATGAGGCAATTGCAGATTAGTAGTCTTCGAGGCTTTTGTGAAGATTAGTTCTCCATCCGTTTGTCAGTCTGTCTGCTCTGATACGTAACACGGGAGTTGGGGAACGCTTTTGTTATATATGTATACATTTGTTGGATCTATTTTGTATTACCTTTGTATAAATATTTTGATGTTATAAAATAATTTATTTTGTAAAACAAGTCGGTTATGGATCTTTCCGCTTTATTCCATAATTGAACTTTCCTTTTGTTGGAAAAAGTTTCCCTTTTATATATTTTCCATTTTGTGTTATGTATCAAATTTATGAGCAGGGATTGTGTTTGCTTTCTTTAAATGTGGCATCCTTGTTTCTGTCTAAGGATAAAATTTTTATTTACTCTGATTTATTTATGTATTATTTATTCGCGATGGGAATTGGGGTGTTACAAAAGTGGTATCAGAGCAAGTCGGTCCGTCCGGCCAAGTTGTTGAGTCAGTTGGTGTGATAGTTGAATACTGTTAATGTTGTTTGTTCCTTAATATGTGATATGTGTGTGAAACACTGTCAGTACTTTCTGGTTTTCTAGTCCTTTGTCTTCAGGATTGAGAATGAGATAAGTGGGGGAGAAGCTGGTGCTTCTCCAAGTTGCTTCAGTTGTGGAGCGTTGGTTGCAAGATTGTAAGTGTTGTTTGGACAATGTTGTTCCCGGTTCCAGAGGAAATGCGGAGGTAAGGTTTATGTCAACTAAGGATTTGTGCCTTAGGTAGTTGTGTGCACAAGATGCAAGAAATGTTATTATCGTTTGGTAAAGATGGTTTATGCCCCATCATGATTGTTGGATGTCTATTGACAAATTGAGGAACTGATCACCCTTAATCTCTTATTGATAGTAGACGGAATTATGTTGGATGGAATAGACATGTCTTTTCAGCTTTGATAGTGTGTGCAAAGAATTTTTTGGAATTAAGAAAATGGATACGGATTATTTTGTTGAGTCGATGAAGATTCTAACATTGGAAGATGAGACGGATTAGAGGTTTTGGTATGTTGGTCCAGTTAGGAAGTCATTGAGAGAGAACGATTGGGTATCGTTAATGGTTGTTCTCAGAGAGTAGAGTGTGAACTCAAATTTGACGAAGGTGAGGATTTGAGGTTTGGATCTGTTAAGTAAGTAGGAGAACTTTTAGGAAGTGAAACTCAGATGTTTGTCAGATTTGTGATGATAGTGTTCTGGAAATTGACAGGAAAACCACAGTGAAGGGCTGCCAGTTGTGCGTGATTTCCAGATGTGTTTTCGGATGGAATATTGGATGTTAGCATTAGAATTACTCAGATTGAAAGAGCGGTTGGAAGATTTACTGGAAAAAGGGATTTGTGAAACCAAGTGTGTCGTCTTAGAGAGCTCCAGCTTTGAAGGATGATTGAACGGAATAACAAGCATGATGTGTGTAAGGGTATTGAGACTATGGAAAGTAAAACTTAGAGTTTTGGTGAGTTTTGGAGTTTTTAAAGTTTTAGGGCATTAATGGAAATCTTGAGAAAACTCTAGGTGTGGATGTAATATTTGAGAGTTCTTTTTTGTTGGTTGTTGCTACATGTTGGGATTTATGGAATTTGGACTGTTAAGAGAAGAAATTGTGTATGGAATACTAACAGTTGAATAAGGTAACGATTGAGAACAAGTGTCCACTTTCATGAATAGATGACTGGAATGGTTTGGTTGAGTTTGAGTGAAATTGCAATTGTTTGGAATGTTTGATAAGAGTGGTGAATTGTGAGAGTTGAGGCTTTGATCAATTTCATGTGACTGGTTATGGTTGTTATTATCTGATTAGGGTGTTATTTACTCGGTTAAGCTTGTATGTGAGTAACCAGTTACCCAGTGAAAATTTTTGCAAAAACTTTAAGAATTTATATCTTTTGGAATTTGGTTGGGCATTATAATGTACAGTGATGTTGTTCGGTGATAGTGATGCGTCTAGAATGTTTGTGGAGTATATGAATCGTATCTTCCATATTTATTTGGATAAGTTCGTAATGGCTTCGACTGAGGATATTCGGATCTGTTATAAACTTAGAGGAAGAACAGGTAGAGTGTTGAGATTTGAATTACAAGTGTTGAAAAGAGACTAAGTTTTATGCTAGGTTATTCAAGTGAGAATTTGGGTTGAAAAAGGTTAGTTTTCTTGGATATGTTATTTCAGATGAAAGTATACTTATGGATCCATCGGAAGTAGATGCAGTTCTACAATGAGAGGCTCTGAAGTTGGTTAAGGAGATTAGAATCTTTTTGGACTTTAGTTGGTTATTACCGGAGGTTGTGGAAGGCTTTTCCAAGTTAGCGTTTTCATTACTTCGGTTGACTTGCAAAGGGTAAGTCATTTGTTTGGGATGTTCGTTGTAAGGAAAGTTTCAGAGAACTGAAGTAAAAGTGGTCTACGGCTCCACTTTTGATACTGTGTGATCCTAATAAACCGTTTGTGAGGTATTGTGATGTGTCTTTTATGAGTTTAGTCAGTGTGTTAATGCAAGAGGGTAAAGTCGTAGCTTATGCTTTACTATAATTGAGGATTCATAAAAGGATCTATACTATTCTGGATTTGGAATTGGTTGCGGTTGTATTGTGTTGGAAGGTCTGGAGGTATTATTTTTATGGTTCTAGGTTCTAAGTGTTTAGTAATCACAAGAATATTGAGTACCTATTTGGTCGGAAGGAATAGAGTATGAGACAACGAGGATGGTTGGAATTCCTGATGAGTTATGACTTTAGCTGGAATTATCCTATTGGTGAGGTTAGTGTCGTGCCTGATGAGATAAGTTGAAAGTTTGTACATATGTCTGCTTTGAGGGTTAAAGAGTGGGAACTTTTGGAAGAATTTAGGGATTTGAGTTTGGTGTGTGAATTGACATCTGATAGCGTGAGGCTTGGTATGTTAAAGGTCACTAATGATTTTCTGTTGACCGTTAGCGGGAAACAGAGGCTGGATGTGAAATTTGTTGATTTGATGACGGTTGGAGATAAAGGGGTGCATGGTGACTTTAAAGTGGATTATCAGGGTGTTTTGAGAGTCCACGGTAGAATTTGTATTCCTAATGGTTCGGAATTGAAAATGATGATTTTAGAGGAAGGACACCGGAGTAGTTTGAGTATACATCCGGGAGTTAATAAAATGTATCAAGATTTGAAGGACATCTTTTGATGGTCAGAGGATTAGAATTATTTGAGCAGTCAGAGACTTGTGTCTGGTGTGGGAGATAACTCAGTGGAGTGTAAGGTTGGGTCTTTTAGAAATGAACTATGCTTTTTCTGGTGAATATTAAGGAGAGTCAGAAGTTGGATACGGAATTGGTGGATTTGATAGTTTCGGGTAATCAGAGTGCGCATCGAAAGGGTGAGGTGGCACATTTCGTATAGGCATGTGTGACTTGTAAGGGTTCATAGGTTGAACATTGGAAACATGTAGGAATAAGGAGACCATTGGACGTTTCAGAATGGAAATGTTAGGTGAAAGGTTTAAATATTATTCATGGGCTACTATGTAGATGGATGTTTTGGTTATATGTTCGATTGAGGAATCGTAGCATTGTTGTCCTGATGTTGGGTGACAAGGATGTTGGTATTATGGTTATGTAGAGGTTATTGAAACGATGTTGGATCGTGGAACTTTATGTTCTTGTTTGTGTTGTTACGTCGCTTATGTAACGCCCCGGTTTTGGTTAGATTTATTTAATCGAGTCGATTTAATTATTTTGGTCTTTATATTATTTTATTCTTGGTTTTTATTTGCAAAATGTGTTATGTTTATCGTTATTATGTTTTATCGCGTTTTGGGAACGTTTGCGAGAAAATTGAGTGTAGGGGTATTTTGATCTTTTGCTTGGTTAGACATTATTGTTTTTATTAAAATAGAAAATAGAGGTTAGAAAGAGAGAAAATAGGAAGGGAAGAAAGAAAAGAAGGAAAAGAGAAAGAAAAGAAGAAAAAGAGGAAAAACTTGGAGTGTAAGAAACCGATTCAACCGACACTTCGGTGTGCGATTAATCAGGTAAGGGTGCGAAACTTGGTTATGATATACTTGTGTATGATTATGTATGTGTGTGTTGGAATGTTTGCTGGTTTTTCCTAACTTTTCAATTCTAGGTCAAAATGAGAGAAAACGATAGAAATCGATGTTTCTGTGGTTGAAATGCGGTATAAATATTGTAGAATACTTGTTGTTATGTTTGGGATATGTTCTGGTTGTTATGATATGGTTTGGAAGTGTTTTGGTGGGGGAAATGTTGGGTTGGAGTGAACAACAGCCCTGCTGGGATTTTTGAGTTCGCAGGTTCGCACTGCGAATAGGGCAGCGAGGGGAAAGCGAAGGTTCGCGGGAGGTTCGCATTGCGAACTTTCTGCTGTTTTTTTCTCTGCCACGGTTCGCAGGGAATTCGTATTGTGAAGGGGAAAGCGAAGGTTCGCTGGAGGTTCGCCTTGCAAACTTTATGTTGTTTTTTCTCTGCCATGGTTCGCTGGGGGTTCGCATTGCGAATAGGATAGCGAACATGAAAGATTTTCCATTTTGTTCTTGTCATAACTTTTGGGTCGTGAGTCGGATTGAGGCGCGGTTGGATACGTTGGAAAGCTAATAAAATGTTCTTTCTTATAAAATGGTTTTGGGGCTAGTGGCCGATTTAATTGTGTCGGGAATTGGAATAGTGTCGTTTGGTCGACTTTTACCGTCGTAATTATGTGTGATTGATGTGTTATCATGTGGTGTGCTTTTGATATATATCGTATGACTTGTGTACTGTTATATGATGTGAAAGCATGTGATGAAATGTTGTGATGATGGATTGTGGCATAAGGGAAAGTAAATGCATTGTGTTGTGTTTGATTATATATGCATGATTACGGATGTTGGAATGGTTCACATGGTTGTATATGTGTATGCATTTGATTGTCAAGAGTGATTGTATTCCAAGCATCATGATATGCATTCTTGTGATGTCGTGTGCCCTAGTGGGTGTGAGCGACGAAACAATTCCCGAGGGAATCTGCTATAACGGTCATGAGCCTTATACAAAGAGGACCGAAAGCGACGTTATAGACGATCGTGAGCCTTATACAAAGAGGACCTAAAGCGATCGGATCATGAGCCTTATACAAAGAGGACCTAAAGTGATCTATAACGTCGTGAGCCTTATACCAAGAGGACCTAAAGCGAAGGGGAACATCATTTTCCCGACGGGGAGTTACACTAAGTAACAAGCGATGATTCCAATAATTCCTGGGTGAATTAATGATGAGAATGATGGATGGAACGGTACCGCATTACATTTGCATAGAGTCGTTGTGTCGGTCTCTTTGCATTTGCATAAATCATGAATGGATTGATTATATGTGGAAAATTGTGAATTGATTGATTATGTGTTGAGCTCGTGATAGCATTGGTGAATTGATATGCATTTGTGATAAATGTATTGGTTATGGATGATATGTTTTATGTATAGACATATGCCATGTTTTATGGGAATGTTGCACATTACAATGATTGTATTACTTATCTATGATATGCTATATATGAATTATGAATTGTGTTGTTTTGTGTTTGAATTATGGTATATGTTGTGGTGAGAATGTTGTTGTGTGTGTATTTCCTGTTATTATATAATTGTATGCAACTATATTATAATTGTGTTTCTCACCCTTCTGCTATGGTTTGTTGCTCTATGAGGCAATTGCAGATTAGTAGTCTTGGAGGCTTTTGTGAAGATTAGTTCTCCATCCGTTTGTCAGTCTGTCTGCTCTAATACGTAACACGGGAGTCGGGGAGCGTTTTTGTTATATATGTATGCATTTGTTGGATCTATTTTGTATTACCTTTGTATGAATATTTTGATGTTATAAAATAATTTATTTTGTAAAACAAGTCGGTTATGGATCTTTCCGCTTTATTCCATAATTGAACTTTCCTTTTGTTGAAAAAAGTTTCCCTTTTATATATTTTCCATTTTGTGTTATGTATCAAATTTATGAGCATGGATTGTGTTTGCTTTCTTTAAATGTGGCATCCTTGTTTCTGTCTAAGGATAAAAAAATTATTTACTCTGATTTATTTATGTATTATTTATTCGCAATGGGAATTGGGGTGTTACAGCTTACAGCCTTGTTGAGCTTAAGAATCAAGAGGATGTTAGAGCGATGTGGCAAACTTTTTTCGGTTGCGAAGAACGATTCCTGCTCGAGTTCAAGGCGACCGTCAAAATTCGAAGAACGGTCGATGACATCTTAGAGATGTGCAAGCGTCCACCAGGCTATTGATCTTGTAATATTTAAATTTCTGTCGATGTAATGGCGATTTTCTGAATGTAATCCCGATTTTATTTTATGAATGTGAGAAACATTGCTGGATTTTTGGTGTTCTGTATCAGGATTTATTCCGGAATTGCAAATACGAATTTCTTCCAGATGTGCACATCCATAAAAACTGAAAAATTTTAAAAAAAGGGTGCATCCGAATTTGAACATCCGAAACGCATGGGTATTTTCGTCAGCGCGCATGGTGCCTAAGAAGGTTGGGTGGTGTGTTAAGAAATTCCCTTAAAAAATCATGCGGTCTGCCAGGTCAGCAACTATAAATCTATGTGAATTTTAAAAAAAATTATATGGTCGGTCAAGTCAGCAATTATAAAGATTCTATAATTGTCACCTCATCTAATAGGCTAAAGAAACAGAATTTAAACATTACAAATGAGATATAAAAAAACTTGCAAAGGGATAAACGGAAATTCGCTCACATTGTAGAGGGATAAAGTATATATAACCCTATAAATATTTACATCCACATATATAAAAAAAATCAACAAGATAAATTAATGATAAAAAAAACATTAAGGAGATTATAGCAATTTTTTTACAAATAATAATTGAAATAAAAAATAAAAGGGTTAAATATACAATATCCATCTACAATATTTCCCCTCTGTGATATAATAAACCAAAAAAAAGAAACAAAACAAACAAAAGAAAATAAATGTGATAAAAAAATGGAGAAAATGGACTAAGAATGCCAACTAGGAGGTGGTGTCAATAGTGAAAACGCGGGTCATGAGGCCTTAAAAATAAATGGGATGAACAAAAGAGCCCAAAAGCCCCTAAGGAGAGAGGCTTGGACCTGAGTCAATAGGTTTCACTCAACTGAAACCACATGATCTGAAAACAAGATCTGGTACGTTGGGTTTGAATACTCATAGGGAATCAAAATGAATCCAAAGGCTATGGATACAAGGGCATGCTAGGGTGCACACATGGGATAACATGTTGGCTGGATTGAGAAAATTGATCATATAACCAGGACTCACCCATGTGTCAACATCAGACGGAGAAGGGAGAAGCTACAAAAAGGGAACTCAGAGAGAGTTCATTTCCTCTCTCTTAACTTCAACTCTCTTTCTCACTCTCAAACTTTAAGAACAAACATAAAACACAACAAAAAAGTGGCCAGCCATGGATCCAAATCGGTGGTTCCTCAAGAACACCGCAGCGGCGCTCAAGAACACCACGACGGCGCTGATGAACGCCACAGAGGCGTTCATCTTGCATCCGTCGGACCTCCACCCCACCTCAAACATAACATCTCTCTCTAAGTAAAAAGACTCCCTGAGTCCAAATCAAACCACAGAAACAAAAAAAAAACTCAAAACCCCTAGATCGGGCGCACAGTGGAGAAACCCTAACTCCAAAAAACAACAAGTCATCCCAATCAACAAGAATACAATGAAATTAGCATGGGGAAGGGATTGAAGTGCACCATACAACAATAAACAAGCAAAACAAACACAAAAGAAATGAGGGAAGTACCTGATCAGAAAGTAGATTAGTGGTCAGCAAACGTCGTGAGCTCCGCTACTTCGGTGGTGATGAGACGGTGGGGGTGTACCTGCAAGGTACTTCGATGCCAAAGTCAGGACTGGAGCAAGCAAGTACAGAAAGTGAGAGTAAGAATCAGAATAGAGTACCTGACCCTCTCCTGAGAGAGGGTATTTATATTTCGCCCCCAGCGCTGGGCCAACGGTCGTCTGCACTAGGTTGGATTGCTAGGCTCAATGCAGATAACTGTTAGGGCTTACATGGCATAGGGAAGACCAGCACGTGGTCTTCGCCCTCGAGTAACTGTCCCGAGATCTCCGGAAAGTGGGTAGACCAACTCTTTCGGAGGTGGGTAGTTACCTGATGACGTGTCCCCGCGAGAGGAGCACGTGGAGAACGTTGGGAGAATGTTCGTTCTCTCCCCGGTTCTTATAGTGTTTGCTCGACGATGATGGGATCTGGTCGTGCCCGACGAGGTAGGGGATTGGGCCTTAATGGGCTGCGTAGCATGATATTGGGTTGGGCTTGCCCGACTGATGAGCAGACGCTGGCCCAGTCCAGAACAGTACCAATCTGGACGTTCCCGGAGTGAAGATTCACAAGGTAAGTTCCCATTTCCTCCTTTCTATGTATTTTCTTTCTTGAAACTTCTTTGACTCAATAATTCCTTCTTCTACTCCTTTCTTTGTTTTTTATTGTGGTTGTTGCTTATGTATCATTGTTGTTTATTAATCTAACTCACTTGTTTCAGAGCTTCTAATATGAATCTCTTAACAACTTAGGGAAAAATAGCTTTAGGAAATTTTTAGGTTAGGGATTTGATGCTTTAAGGGCTCTCTGATTATGGTTTCTCTCTGTCTTTTTTTGTGAAAACAAAAGACTCAATTCGTATCAATAGATGAGTGATGAAAAATGAAATCGTGTGAGCAGATATTTTCCTCTCTTAAACGTGTGTGTGTTTTTTTTTATTTTGGGAATAGGATAAGAATGAAATAAAAAGTTGTTATAAGGGATTTGAAATAATCCCTGATTATGTGGGATTTTGTGTGAGTGGAAGAAGAGATCGTGAGTGCTCATGTGATGATTTGTGAATGAATTCTCTTTCATTTCTCGCTGTGAAAAACAAAAATTACCATGGTTGAAACTTATTTCCAAATTCTCTTACTGCTTTCCTTTTACTGCAATTAAATGTCATGGTAATTCTTACTCAAATGGACTTGATGAAAACTGGAATTGGTCTTTGTCTTTGCTTCTTTATGCTCATCTTTATTTTCAAAATACCATGCCGTGTTTTCTAAATTAATGTGCATTGCTGCATAGTGAACTTGGCCTTGTATGTCATTTGATGAACATGTTGCATTATGATTCTCTTGCATTGCCTTGTGTTATGTTTGATGAACATGCTTACTTGGTACTAATTTCTCTTCTTTTTTTTTTCACTGGGTCTCTATGCATCATGGCTTGAAAGATGGTTCAGAAATGGGATGGTTGGAAGCAACTTTTTGGTGATAGATCAATGGAGAAAGGTTTATGCTTTGTGGAGTGTTGAATTGCTTGGACACCAAGTTTTAAAATTTGGTAGCATTAGGTTTTGTTTAGAACAATCTTGTACTTAGGTTCAATACAAGAGAAATGGATCAAAATGTAACCTTGTGACATTATAACTTGAATTATGCAATATGGAATCTTTGTACTTCATGATAAGGTAATGTGTGGATTCTTGTAATATTTGAAAACATTTGAAATGAAATGAGAATGTATTGCTTTATATTCAAATTTTAGACTTTTGAAATTTATTATCATTACTTGAATGTGAGTTTGGAATTGGAATTGCTTTAGCAATAAGACCCCAAAACAGATGATATGAAATTAAAAATGAATGATTACCAATGGCTCATGAAGAGTGTATGTATGGATCAAACTTATGTGATGCCAATCATTTTAAAATTACACCTAATACTTCAAATGAAAACCCATAGGTCTTAAATCAATGAGCACATAATAAAATGCAAATACAAATGAGGCAACACATGTTTGGAAATGGATGTATGAACTAATTATGTACATGACCAGATTAATAAGTCAAATTGTTGACTTTTTCTCTATTGACCCCTATCTATATGATGTCTTGGACTTTTGACTGATGCATGTAAATAAGACTTAATGACCAAATAAAATGGTAGTCATGTGATGATGCAAATGAGATACAGTTAAAACGGTGAAAAATTCTTGGGGGTAATTTTAGGGTGTGACAATATCCAAGGTATATGAGACAAAACTATGGCACCAAATACTTGATCATCTCAATCTCAAGAGTATGAAAAGATCATATCTAAAGATGTTATTAAGGGATTTCCAAAGCTCGAGATTCAATAAGGAAAAATCTGTGGAGAGTGTCAAATAGACAATCAGGCCAAGATGTCCCACAAGAAGCTTCAGCATCATACCACCTTAAAAGATATAGAGTTATTCATATGAATCTGATAGGGCACATGCAAGTAGAAATCCTGGGTGGGAAAAGATATGTCTTTATGTGTGTGCATGATTTTTCAAGATACACTTGGATCAATTTTATTAAAGAAAAATTTGATACATTTGATGCTTCCAAGATGGTGGAACATTGTGTTTATCAAATACAATCTGAATTTGAGATGAGTCTTGTAGGAAGTCTCACCTACTTTCTTCTTCTACAAGTAATGAAACTAAGAGACATTTTCACTAAAGCTTTAGATACAACTCAGATTGAAAAACTGGGTGGTGATATTGGTACTTGCATGTGTGAAGTCTTATGGAAACTAATACAAGGGAGACATGCAAGAATAAAAGTAAAGTTTCTCTCTCTTATGATCATTGTAGCACTTAAAATAATGGAAATCTCTTCCAATTCAAATTTTTCTCATATCTACTCCATCCTCACACGCAAAAACAGTATGTCGCTCTTTCTCTCTATTGTTCAACCGGTATAAGTTAAGATATGTGGAATGGTGCTTTGATGATATGTATGGAAAAGATTCAGACACTAAGAAATCTGTATTAAAAGATATCAATAACAATATTTCAAAAATGTTCGATCTTTACAAACAAGCCTATGGCATTAATGGAGGCTCAGTCACATCTGTTGCAGCCGCTGTTTCTCATGGTGAAACAGCTGCCAACGACGAATTACCCACATATATAGCTAGAGAAAATGCTTTTCAGGAACATGTGATTTCTATTGATTCAGTGGAAGAAGAAACTGAGCTTCAGAGTTATATTGCAGAAAAATGTTTAACTTTTAATGAAAAAGATAAAGAAAAGTTTGACATTCTTTGTTAGTGGAAACATAATGCTGGTCAATACTCAGTTCTGTCCCAAATAGTTAAAGATATCATGCCCATGCCAGTTTCAACTATGGCTTCTGAGAGTGTATTTAGCACAAGTGAGAGGGTTTTAAAGGTATATAGATAGAGCTGTCAAAATGGGCTAGCCGTCCCTAAACGGGCTGGCCCTGATGGGCTCGGGCTTTTTAGGGCTGGGCCAAAAAAGCTAATTTCTAATATGGGCTTGAAAATTACTACCCGGGTCCGGCCCTAGATGGGCTTCAGCTACCCAACCCTAAATGGGCTTTTTTTAATAAAAAAATTAAAATAAAAATACCATAATATTTATCATAAAGAAAATTAAAAATTATATTATTTTAAACATAATACATTTTTATAATACATTTTTAAATACTATATTATCTTTTATCAATAATATAATGTGTTTTTAAATACAATACATGTCTAAATTATATAAAATAATACTCGGATATTTAACATAAGGGAAACTAATAGAATACGAGAAAAGAATGTTGATTTAAAAGAGAAATATTGAATAGAATATATATAAAATTTAGTGAGGTGAGAAAAATCAATGTGTTCTTTTGGAGTAAGATAATATAAGTATTAGTATATTTTTTTAAAATTTATAGTGATTTGGGCCTAATGGGCTTGCCACGGTCCATATGGGCTAGCCCTAATGGGTAGTGGACTTTTTAGGGCTGGGCTAAAAAGTCCCTGAAAAATATGGGCTTTAATTTTAAAGTCCAAGCCCTATGATTCTTCGGGTCTGGTGGGCCGGCCCATGTTGGTTAGCCCATTTTGACGGCTCTATATATAGAAGCTCTCTCGAATCAGAAATGGTCTAGGCTTTAATTTGTACTTAGAACTGGTTGAGACCTTCCTTTTACCAATTCAAAGACATAGAATTCAATGAGGAGTATGAGATATCTGAAGATGCTTTACTAGGTATTGTGTCTATTTTTCTTTAAGTGTAATTTTTTATTCTGTTTGTAAAATGTTAAAGTGGAGGTTTTCTTATTATGTTTGTAATTTATGTTTTTAATAACTTATTATGTTTTAAATATATTTTAGAATTTACTTAAACTTCAGTCGGAAGTGGAGCACCATCTTCTTCTCATACACGGTCACAGCCTTCGAGTTGTGCTTGAAACATATTCAGGTTAAATTCCCTTGTATTTTTGTTCATGTGTTTTTGTCACATAAAGCATGTATTTTTATGTTTTTCTATTGTATTTGCAACATACACTTTTTGAATTTTTTGAAGTCATGAATGACTTGTATTTTGAATCCATGTATAACCAACCAAACACTTTTTGAAAGAATATCTAGAAACGTTTGTTCCAAGACACTTTTGAAAGATGCTATTATAGATACCACTTTTATCTGTTTTTATGCTGATCTTTTGATATCCAGTTTGACTAGAGATGTGTATGTGAAAACTTATGCTGGTTTTGATGTTAGATGCAGATGAGAAGTTTGAAATTGAACTGCTTTTGATACAATCAAATGGCTTATGAGTTCATGAAAATTAGCTGGATACATCAGGTATGAAGTTTAAATGAATAATCATGTTTGGTTGTGGAATGTATGAGAAAGTATAAATGAATAATCATGTTTGGTTATAGGCTATATCAATTAATTCCAACAACAGAAGTGTTGGACATGTGTTTTCAAACCCTGCTGAGCTCCTTGATAACATCCCTTTTTCACTGCAGCAGTATGTTCCATCTAATGAAGTTAATGTTCTTCCTAATTCTTTTGTTGTGTTTATCTAGTATAGGTTTTTAGTAGTCTTTTAAGTCTGGTTAATATGAGTCATCTTTGATAGGAGTTTCATCTTGAAGCTGCATTTTGTTTGATAAATCAATCTGAAAGAGATGTAGTATCATTGAATAAAGATTTCTTTGTTTCCAGAATTTAAACATTTTGTTGTTATTGGTTGAGGGCTTACATATTTTATTCATATTAACATGATTTAGATATGAAATTTCTTCGTTTATAGAAGTATAAAAGAGTGGAAATACTAATTAAAGTGGAAGTTTTGTCAATTGTTGGATTCAATACAATTCAAATTGTTGAATCAGCTCTATGTAAATGTTAGGTAACACAGCAGTAGCTCTATAACATTTGGCTTCCCTTAGCTTTAATACCTAGGCATAAGGAGCTATTTTGAAATTGTGAATAATATTGCAGAAACTTGTAAAACGTTTTATAAACGATGTTCATGACACAGGTACTGCGGATGTATAGAGAATTTTGGCATTGAATGAAGCTGGCTGGTGGAAAAACAGGACCACAGTGGAAGGTATGGACCTAGCTGTACGCACAAGTCTCAAGATATGGACCTAGCTGTTATGGTACTTAAGAAAGATAACTCATGTTTTAAATTGACTGTATTAACAAATTTGTGATTGGTTGTGTTGCTATTAAATTTATACTGGTTGTATTAAATTTATATTGATTGTATTAAATTTGAGTAAACTCCATTTGGTTGTTTGGCTGTATAAATGTTAATTTCTGAAGTTAATTTTTGCAAAGCTAGTATGAGGCCCATATTCTAATAAATCATAAAACAGTAGATATGTAAAAAAAAAAAAAGTATTTGAATTTTTTTAAAACTGGCCCAATATTGGTAATTGATTTTTTTAAATGGGCCCAAAGTAGTGATAAAACCGAAAGAAAAAGAAAACCTAAATTCAAATCAGAACCCAAAAAAAACCGACGGTTGAACCGGACAGAATTGGGCCAGATTTTTCACCCGAGGGTTGGACCGGTTTAGGGTTTTAGAACCGAACCCAAACCAGCCAGGATGCGTTAAATATTTTCATTACTGCCTCCCAAAGAGCCCAACAACAAATAGTAAACAGATTATACTTTAATCTTTAACTGTTCATTCACATGAAAATTTCAACATGCTGCTCAGTGCTCACAGATAGGAAAAAAAAAAAAACACAGTTAACATTGAAAAAGTAACAAAGATGCCTTCCTCAAACAAAACAAAAATAAAAATATTAAAAATGTATAAAATATAAAGTACAAAAAAGTACACATTAAAATAAACAACAAAAATACAGATAATATCCTTATGAAACAAACTAAGTTCAAACTAAAAAACAAATTCTACTAATCTGTTTATAAAGGGTAAATAACAAAACCCAAGTTGAAGCTGTCTGTAATCTGGAAAGACATTTTTCCAACCAATGGAATAGCAATGCATGTGCTCTTCCACTATAATTTCTTTGTGCCATGTTACAATACATGTGATATCATTGTCCTTGCCTTTAATTAATCCTTTGACTTCATGTCCTCATAGCACATGCAGCAAGTAATGCAAACGATTCCTGTCTCTACTTCAGCCATACATACATATACATACCTTTCTCAACCTCTTCAACTGAAAACACATTGTTTCCTCAATGCCTAACAAAAGCACTAATAACTGATCTGCTGCAACTACTACCTTTCTTATTTCAAGATTCAATTTACATTAATTAAACAAATGATGCTAAGTAATACAACATGAGACTAAATTATGACAATAGACTGAATTTCCGGGAGGGTCATGTCTGGGACTAGTGTACCGTTTGGTTTTTCAATAAGTTCCGTGATAACGCTGTCCTACCGAATTTCCGGGAAGAGATGATGGCAGCGATGTAGAACAGCTTCTAGCACCTCCTTTGATGACACCGCCTCCTCGCATCTCGAGAACCTTTTTGTGACAGTTTGAGTGAATTGATTCGACAAAAGTGGGGCTGTTTGCTGGACGGTATTCCGGATAGAGGCGGCCAGACCTGTACCGAACGCCACAAGCATTGCAGAGCGTTTTGGGGCCGTTAGGTCCCTCTCTCCATTGTGGAGTCTTTGTGATCTCGCAATGCGTGCATTTTCGGAAGATAACTGAGTCTTGAGATCCCGTCTCAGCTTCAGCTGGGATCACGTAGAGGTCCTTTTTTCTCTGTTTCTTCGCAGGTGTTTTATAATAATTTTGCAATGCCGGTGAAATAGGGATGAAAGAAAATGAAAATACAGGATTTGAGTTTGAGGGACGCCGGCGTTTACTTCGAGCACGCTTTACTGGGACAACAACGGGCAGGTCAAAGGTGGAATTCTCAACGGAGGAAGCACCACTACTGCCTTCGAAAACAGAAACAGGGCTGTATTGACGCACGGCTTTCTTTTCATAGAAAGAGGGATCCTGGTCAGGAATAGTGTTTACATATGTTGGTCCAGCAGTCTCTGCCACTTCTTTTATTGAGGATATTTCATTACACTGCAATGTCAAGTTATCATTAAACCAACGAAAAAGGAAATACAAAAATCGGATGCAATATCAATGGATAGGATTATTTTCTATACTTATCATATACTATACTTAACAATTATCAGATGCTGTCGAGTCAAATCATCGTAATCAGACCAAATCTAGACTCAGACACCTTACCAGACGGAAGATGTTGCTTCAACTTAGATTTGAGCAGAAACAGAAATTGTTTGGTGCAAGGGACCAGTTATTTATTACAGGATCCCACCATTTACCCAAGACTATCACGCAAGACATGTTCCTCTAATCTAATCGTCTACTGCTTAATGAAGCAAATTTTACATATTTTCTACACATGCACACCCTCTCCTCTATTCATCATCCAAAATAACCAAACATTAGCAAACTTCAAGATTCTTCAAATATATATGGTATGAGTATAAAGGTGTTGCTAGGACCTGAGACTTAGAACTTCACACGGTGAAATACAAGACATGTTCATGTTATTAGACCTCTTTAAAAAATACAAATTAATTGAATAAAATTTATGAGTCGTAATGAAAACAATTTTAAATTTGAGAACCAAACAACTAAAAATTAACCAAATGACTCATTTCCGAACATATATCTTTTTATTTCTGTTATTGTGTTTTCTGTCATTTTTTTCTTTTTCAAATCCTCCAAATGTGATCCAAAAATGTATACCATGAGAAGAAGTTTCTGCAATATGAAAGGGGAGGAAAGGGATAACTCAAAGTTTCCTCCCTTTGTCATGAAACCCCTGAAAATTTTCAACTTTAGGTGCATAAAAGCTGCAAAGTATAAACAGAATAATAACAGCATCTCCAGGACAGTTTAGGTCAGTAGCAGATGAAACAAGTGAACCTTACAGTTTTTCCAACTTATGTTCTATGGTGATTTCCTGTTACTGCCGATAACGAGTAAACAATATCGGTGGCACACTTCCGAGGGAATTTTCAGTACCACCACAGTCAGTGTGTTACTACACGCGGAATAGGCTCGGCGGGTATACATTAAAGCATCAGAGGAGGATCTGTTTATGCGTGAACAGGTTCATAAATTAAAAACTACACACGCTATTACAAATCTTTTTTTCCCCCTTTTTATTATATTTGAACCCTCTGCACTGTTATGATTTTTTTTTAATACTATAACTAAGGTTTTCCAACTTCTAGACCAAAACCATCTTGTATTTCCAATTGTGTTTTGCTGAAACCCCTTACCGCAGCTCTCAATTTCCAATCCCTTTGGATCTCTCACCGTGAGCAATCAAGGCACCATCACATCGTACATCTTGCATCGTAAATTCCCTGTTGTCTTCCTGAAACCCCTTACAACTGCCGCTGTTCTCTATTGGAAAAACCAAGTCTCATATATCGATAATTCGGGTCACCCATCGTTTATATCCACGCACCAAGCCCAATAGTGTTGGGTCCCACATTGATTAAAGATACAATCTACAAAGGATTTATATAGAGTGGCACACCTCACCTTATCGACCAGTTTTGTAAGGTTGAGTTAGGCCAAACTCTAATATTATCATGGTATCACGAGCCTATCGATTTAGGTCACCCACCATTTATATATGCGCACCAAGCCAACCCACCGTTTATATCAACACAACAAACCCAATAGTGCAGGGTCACACATTGGTTAAAGATACAATCTACAAAGAATTTATATAGAGTGGCACCCCTCACCTTACCAACCGGTTTTGTAGGGTTGAGTTAGGCCAAACTCTAATTCTATCATTCTCAATTTCCAATCTCATTGCATCTCTCACCGCGCGCAATCGAGGCACTTACCCATCATACATCTCGCATCGCAATTTTTAATTTGATCAGAACAGGTATCTTATCTTTTCCTTTACGGCTTGATTTCAACAATATACTATGTTTTATTAATTAGAAAAACAATTTACTTATAGTTTTTTTGCAATGGTTCTTGCGTTGTGAAGACCAGTGTTGTCAATGACGGACGGAAGGTTTATGGTGGAGAGCCAAAATCCCGCCATACTGCCCAAAAAACGCCATGTATATCCGCCATAGCGCCACAATGGCGGATATTTGATAATAGTAGTGAAGACCATTATGGATTTGATTTGACTTCCTGTAATATGATTTGTTATTATTAATTTATTACTGATATGGTTTGAAAAATAAAATCATAAAGAGAACAATTATAATTAAGCAGATTCCATGCCTTTTTTCCGCGAAAGGCACAGATCATTTAGGCTATAAACAAGAGAGAATGATGATGAAAAATAGGGAGAGAAGGATGAGACAGAATTGATCAAAGAGATAGAGAAAAAGGTAGGCGACCCATATCTTCATGTGTATGATACCAAGTATTATATTCTAATAAAATGACCCCACCTACTCAGGATTTTGGATCCGCCATTGGTTAGGCAATTAAATTTGCTGTAATTTTTTCTATTAGGCGGTAGGGGTGAAAACTGAATCTCTAAAACACAAAACATCCATTTCTTTCACTCACATTCTCCTAAATCATACCATATTCATTCTACAATAGTGTTGTTGATGGCGGATGGCGGTCCATAGCGGTTAGCCAAAATCCTGTCATACCGGCTGCTTTGTGGCGCTGTTATAGCAGATTATTGCGGAAAAACCTGCAATATCAGACGATATTTACCATCGCGGCGAGCCCAAAAACTGCCATGTATGGTGTTGCTATTTGATAGCACTATATGTCCCTTCTTTTATCCATAAAGTAGTTTGGTTATGATATTTTTCTGTCCCCTCGACAAATTTCCATGCTGACACCATTCAAATTTACTTTAGTAAGTCACTAGTCGTGCAAAAACTGTAATTGTGAAAACTCATAGTTGCCCAACTACCAAAAGAACAGATGCGGAAAATCTAACTACAAATTTCTAGCAGTCTAAGTGACAACATTAGCATTTCCTACCAAAGGCTTGAAACAATTCATTCATTAAGCATAGATAATCTCGAAGAAAACAGCCATGGTCAAAAACTGAACTTCAAAACTGTGGATAAATCATAATTTTTCTCTTAATGCCGACAAATTCATGTTGTTTCAGCTTCACGTATCTAGTTAAGTCATTAATATACGAATACTGCATTTAAGTATAATCAGCTAGTCGCAACTTCTAATGTATACAATACAACTACTAACATAAGCGAAATACATCAGAAAATAAGTTAAGTATATAAAAGACATTAAAATATAAATTCCAATTCAGCAAAACTATACTCACAGGAGGAGCAGCAGAGAAGCCATTCCCAAATTGCGGATTTTCACTTTTGGTTTTACCACACAATCCTACTGGTGTCACTGAAAAAGCATCAAAACATGGCTCATCTATGCTTTGAAATTGAGCACTCCAATCATCCTCGATAGGATTAGTTTCAACATCTTCTAACGGAAAATCGAAAAAATGAAGCTCATCGAAAATCTCATCCGACAATCCATTAAAATTCTTGTCGAAAAACCAAGAGTCCTTCATGTTAGGAATATCCTGTTTCAAATGTCATCAAATTCACACATTATCAGATACCCTTTACTACAATTCATTGGTTCAAAACTCAAATCACCTAAAAATTCAAACTTTATGCTATAAAAACACTACCCAAATTGTATAACCATGTAAAACAAGGTTAATTACATGTTACAGTTATATTCAGCACATTGTAATTTTAGGGAAAAACAATAAATAAAAAAATCACCCATTTTTTTATCAATTTGCAACCTTTTTTAGATTAAAAAAATACCCAGAAGAAATAAATTAAAGAAAAATGCATGCAATATCTATATAATAATTTAAAAGATAAGGGAAATAAAAGGGGTTGAAATTAACCTCGGGCATAATTCTAGATGAGTGATGAAATTGAGTACATTGCAGTGAATTGAGAATGAAGAGAGAGGAAAGAGAATCTGGATTTGAAATTGGGAGAAGAAAGAGGAAAGATGTGAGAAATGAAGAAAGGAAAATGTTAGTTTGTGAGTTTGGTAAATTAGGTTTTGTTTTTCTCCATGGCTGGCGCTGCTACTATGCGGAAGACCTCACTCTACTCTCGTGACTTAAATAAATATTTTTCTTTCAACTTTTAATCTCTATATATAATATTTCCTTTTAGTTTCTTAACTAAAAACGTTATAATTTGGTCTCTTAACTTTATTTAAATTTCGATGATGTGACGATAAAAAAATCATTAATACAAATTTAAATGAATATAAATTACATTAATTTTTTATATTTGATAATTAAATTCAAAACATTTTTATTGATTTGGAAGAAAAGGAAAAAAAAAAATTAAGAAGGTTGGTCAAATGTGAAGGTGGAAACGGTGATGGGGCATGAGATATGGATCTAAAAGGAATAGTTTAAAAGAAAAATAGGTGGATCTAAAAAATTTTAATATTTATTTGAATAATTGTATCCTATGTAGATTTGATACATGAAAACAAAAATCATTCAGCGATCACCGACGGTCGACAAGGGACCAATCACAATTATTGAACCATTTATTAATTATCTTTTTTATTTTTATTTTTTAAATGTACTGTCTATATCCTTGTTACTAGGAAACATGGACACATTGTCATATCTTGTTTAAATTTGCTTATTACAATTATTTACGGTTAAAAGTAATTAAAATGTGAGGAGAAGCATGTAGACAATTTTATTATGTTTAGTTCAATGTTATTAGGTTGGTAAAACACAGTTAAATATATAGTTAATTGAATCTTTATGGTGTATAATAGGTTTATTGTGGTTATTAAAGTGAATAATTAGACTATGTGTTTTTTTTTAATATTAATTGAATATGACAAAAATTAAGGAAACAAAAGTTGAACAAAATATGCACGCGAGGATAGAGTCGACAATAAATGGCAAAAACAAGAAGAAAGTAAACGTTTAATGGGGAACACCACGTATTCTAAAGTAGTGAGAACATTCACACATTTCCAACATAAATAGTTGAATACAGCATATTTTTGTTGGTCACGATTCTATAGCCAATATGAGATTTTCCTCTATAAATATCACATATCGTAGTTTATTAGACACATTCAATCATGTTGTTTCACGTAATTTATCTTATTTATTTTATTTTTATGCATTTCTTAGGCTAGTAGTTAAATATTTCTACATTCAAACTTAATGCTCTTTAAAGTTGTTAAAGAATCCATAATTGAGGGACTTGTTCATTCTTCAGTTGCTTAAAGGAAATGGAATCACTATTGAGAGCTACCAGTCGATTCTCTGTCAAACTTTCATAGTTCGACAACATATTTGACACGCCCGGTGGGACACTACAACCATTGACACTAAAAAATTTCAATCACAAGATCTTCACTACATTTGGCCTTTGCAACATAGATCAACCATCACCATCATCTACAATGAGGTAAGATCAACAACGATCAGATGAACCTTCACATATAATGAGAATGACAATGATTATACCTCTTCTCACTTGAGGAACTGGTGGTAATGATAATGTCTTTTATTATATAATGTTTAGAGTTAGGATATATGACTTCATGTATTAAGTCTCTAAAGAACTTGTTGACAATGTAAGACAAATGATTTATAACAAGGTCTAACAAGTCAGGGAGTTAGAGACCAGGCGAGCTAATTTATTTGACATTTATGTTACTTATGTTACTCAAGGAGTTAGAAGGAACCAAATTCAAATGCACATTTCTACCAAAATCAAATCGATAAATACAAAAATAAGGTCTTCCTAGATTCAGTTGATTCCCGAATACAATAGGTACCTCGTACTCCTTATAATTCTTAGCCTAGTAATTTTATCCCAGCTAACATTGAGGGGGAATCAAGTGGAAAAGGATACATACAATCAAACTGATTTTCAATTTGGACACCTAGATACAAATAAGTGTCATCTTACATGGGAATATATGTTTATGCCCTAACAAAAAAAATCAAAAACCATGATGTACATGCCACCACTTCATGTACCAGTATTATCCTCAATGGGTTTAAAGACACCCAGACTAGTTTTTTTATGTTGGTGAAATGGTATTAATTGAAAATCCAGTCCACCAATTTAATACATTATCAGTATTTGGAATTCATGCGATAAACAATGTAGTGGTGAACTAATAGAAGTCGTGAAGGAAACCTATACCTCATGTTCAATCATAACAAGGTTTTTTAAACCCCCCAGATAATATATGGAGCCAACTAGCCACAACTGGGGCTAGATCTCCTAAACAACATATGTTAGATCTCATTCTCATAGCCAATATAGTTAATAGGTGTAGTGATATATTTGTGAGATTCCACAAATAGGGCGACATATTTTCACAAATGTGGGCAATAGCGTTTACTCAACCCATGATTATAGGTGCAGAGTCATGCCCATGACTTCCTAGGAAATAGGTGGTGAGAAAAGCACAAGAAGGGGGTTGAATTGTATTGGCTTTTTCTCTTCTAATATTTTTCTTCTTCTGCTTCTAATGATTTTCAATCAGATTCTGAACACTTGGTTCAGAGTCTGACTCAAAAAAACTTGGTTTACTTCTGAAAGTCCTTATTAGATTCTGATCCAGAATCTGACTTAAAGTATCAGAGTTAACAAAAGCGGAATGTAGTTCAGAAGCAAGTAAAGTAAAGCAGATTTAACAGAAAAGGTTTTGATCTCACGGGTGCGAGAAAATATAGGATTGATTAGTTGAATCTTTTGTTGGATGAAGATTGCTCGAATGGTCGAGTTAGGCAACTCGTATCCAAACAATCGAGGAGGGGAATAAAAGGCTCTATATCATCTTCCTTTTCATCATTAATTGTAAAAAGGATTGGATATTGTTAATGTATTTTGGATGGATGACGAATACTCGAATGGTCGAGTAAGGCAACTCATATCCAAGTACTCGGGGAAGGTAATAAAAAGCTCTATATCACCTCCTTTTTCGTCCAAGTTATTACAAAAATGAGTTCACATAAGATCTTATTAAGGAAAAGGTTTGAGGTGAACAAGATTGGAAGTTTTAATGGATGATAATTGCTCGAACAATCGATTAAGGCAACTCGTATCCAAACAATCAAAAAGAGGAATATAAGGCTCTAGATCATCTCCCTTTTCATCCTTAATGGTTAAATAATGTTTAATAGTAGTTGAGTATTTTATTTTTAATTGGAAAGTGGCTCGATGTTGATTGAGTTTAGATTTGCATTTGCGGAAAGAAACTAGAAATGATTTGGAATGACTTGAATCAAAGAAAAATGGTGATATCTTTTGAAAACTAACTTGATGTTGATCAAGTGTTTGAAACTTGTTTTGAAAGATTGATTTTATTATGCATCCACTTTTGTCATCTTATTTAACAATCAATAGTCCAAATGCAAGATGAAATAAATCATGGATACACACATACAAGCAAGTATTCACACAAATACCAAAAATCAAACAATTCATTCAAACCATGAGTCAAAATTATTTCTAAATAGATTTGAAATATTATTTGGTAAGAGACCTAAATCATCCATATAACAATATTTGATATTTTATCTTTTTCTCAAAAAAAAGTAATCAAATATTCATGATAAAAAAACTCTAACTTCCTTTTTAATTTTTGAAAGTATTTAGCATTTTTTAATATGGTGTTGCTTGAACAGAGCAAATTGATATGGTGTGAACAATGTTTAGTAGGTGTTCAAGGATGGTTGAACGGCATTTAAGGATGGTGGTGATGATTCGGTGGTTGTTGGAGTGGTGTGACAGATCGATTAAAGTGGGTGGCTGCAAGGGTGTTTTAAGGTGGTGGTTTCGGTCGGAGAAAATGAGTGGAAAAGGAAGGAGACGAACGGGGAATGTGGAGTAAGGTGATTTTGTGTGTTGATTTGTGGTGGAGCTCGACGGGAATATGTGGTTGTTTTTAAGTGGAAGTTTGGGTAGAAACTGGCCGGAAAAACGGATGTGCGGCTGTTGTTGTTATTTTTGGTTGTGCGTTAGGGTGGAGCAAGAGTGACACAATTGGAGTTGTTTTGGTTGGGTTGAGGTGTGGGGGAAGAGGAAATGAAAATGGAGTGTGTTCAGAGATTGTTGTAAGGAAGAAAGACAGATGTGGCTGATGAGGATTTTACCACATGAAGAAAAGGTACCAAGAAAAATTACGTGTTTGATCCTTTGTCATGAGAGAGACGTTATAAGATCCTTTGTCTTTTGTGGAAAATTTGATGGCCTTTTCCAAAAAATTCAAATGAGTCACGTGGTCCTTTCCAATTTGAGAGAGAGAGAGAGAGAGAGAGAGAGAGAGAGAGAGAGAAAAAGACTCGGTTAATGGGCAGCGTGACATATTTTCATTGGTGAGCAAGATTATCATCACCAACTAACATGTTTTCCTTTTTTTTATTGGTTTGGTAGAATAGACATGGATAGCAATTGTGAGCCCTTGATTAATTGGATTCAATGGCCAGGATTTGAACAAACAAACACACATTGTCAATCAATTTAAGACGTCCACATTGTCCCTTCTAGATGTTTTAAGAGATTAAAATCAATTTAAATCAGTTAAAACAAATAAAATTCACACATTCTTAAACAACCACTATAAAATTAAAATGAAAATATGGATAGTTCTATTTATTTTTCTAAACAATTTGACAATAGAATAAAAAATAAAAGGACTCAAAATGAATAAAAACCAAGCACGAAAGTGCGTAGAAAATTAAAATGAATGCACTAAAATGATCAACACGAAATAAACTTCTGGAAAACAGACAAGTTTTGATCAAATTTTGAAGTAAAAAATGTCCGGCTGAAGAGGCACAGGCTGATCAAAATGCGATCGAGAATGGAGTCGAAAAAAATTAAACGGGCGCGCTAGGTTAAACTACGCGAATCGGAGACTAACAAGACTGAAAGTTGCAAGCCCGATCTTAAAAATATTCGCCCGTTAATTTTACATACATTTGAAAATTAATTAAAATGGTCTCTCTGTAGATCCGAAAATTTATTCTGGTCGACATTTTAGGCATTATGCGAGACGAAATGCATGTTATGCTATGCAGATTATGCGAACATAGTGATGAATGCATCGATTTATTGAATGAGGGGCAAAATTGGGGTGTGACACAAGGGATTCACGTGTTCTTTGTTTACCTTTGTTAAACTTCACCCTTTAGGATTTACCAAATAGACAAGGTTCACAATACTCCAGTTTTTCGACCTTGTCACCACATAGCAGATTTTGTTTCGACAATTCGGCAAGGCCTATTTCATCGACATGGCCAAGTCTCTTGTTCCATAGCTCAGTCTTCGACACATGTTTTATGGATGCCACATCAGCTGACCCACTTACAACCTCAGCCTCAAGGATATACAAGCCTTACCTCTTAATACATTTCAAGATTTCCTTCAACCCCTTCATTACCCTTAGGATACTTTGCTATCCTTTGAAAACATATCCTTTCTTGTCTAGTTTACCAAGATAAATCAAATTCCTCTTAAGTTCAATTACATACCTAACATTTGTCTATAGCCTTATTGACTCATCATGGAGTTTAAATCTGACAAATCTAATTCCTGCAATCTTGCAGGCTTTGTGTTTTTCCTTACAATAATGATCCACCATCTTGATCACATAATCCCTCAAACATATCTTTGTTTGGAGTCATGTGCCATGTACACCCTAAATTCATAATTCAGTCCTTGCTAGAGTCGCTGCATGAAACCACCAGGATATCAGATGATTCATAATCATCTTGCACAATAGTTGCATTACCATTACTCTTTCCACCATGATTATTCAGATCTTCAGGACACACCTTTCTTATATGACCCTCCTTTTTCCTCCCATACTTACCATCTTTCTTTTGACGAACAATCCTTCACCAACAGAAGATAATTTATGCTCATTTCTTTCATTCAGGTCCTTCGAATACAAGGTTGATTGAACTTCTTCAAAGGTCAGGGACTTTCTTTTGTATAAGAGAGTTTCTTTGAAGTGAGCATGAGATCTTGGTAAAGCACACAACAACAGGAATGCTTGATCTTCATCATCAATCTTGACCTCGATATTTTCAAGATCAAGAATCAACTTGTTGAACATATCCAATTGCTCAGTCATGATTTTGTCTTCACTCATCTTGAATTAATACAAAGCTTAATTCAGGTAGAGATGATTGACCAAAGATTTGGTCATATACAAACCCTCGAGTTTGCTTTACACACCCGCTACAGTTTTCTCCTTTGAAACTTGACTCAGAACCTTATCACCAAGGCTTAAGATGATTGTGGTGTGGGTTTTCTCATCATCGCCGTCTTCTCCTTCTCCGTTAGGGAAGCATCCATCTTCTTTGGTCCTTTCAATGCTTCTGACAAACCTTGTTGAACCAGTAAGACTTGCATCTTTAAGCGCCACAAATCGAAATCATTCACACCAATAAATTTCTCAATCTCATTACCACATTTTCTCCTCCACGCTCACTGCACCAATTTGTTGTGAAACGATGCCTAGAGTATGATTGATTTCTTGATTAACAAGAAAACCACAAAGTAAAAAAAAATACAATTCAAAGTGGTTAAAAAATGGATTCTTGATTCAATTACACATTAAGGAACAATTAGGGGTGGAAAACGGGTCGGATCCGCCGGGTCGGCCCGTTTGACCCGTCATTTTTAGCAGGCTGAGCTGAGGTTTTCGGCTCGGTACTTTAAGTTTACCCGCCCCGCCTAACCCGCTTGAAAAAGCGGGTCGGGGCAGGTTTTGCTCACGAGCTTTTTGTTAAAAAATTTTATTTTTTTACTTAGAATTAAAACAACTTTAACTATAAAAACAACACTCTTCTCTTAGGATTATGTTGATTGAATTATATTATAAATTATTATACAAACAAATTGAATTATAATTGTAACGTTCTTTCTATAACTTTCTAATACATGTGTTGATTGAAAAAACTTGATATAAAAGAACAATTGTATGGCATGCTAAATTATTAAGTTGTCAAACATTAGCTCACATGTTTTCTTTAGAAATAGATGTTGATTTTAAGAAAAGAAAGGATTTGATTAGTGTATACGTGTGACAAATTTAGGATTTAACTATTAAGGAATCAGTCAATATAATAGTCTATATGATGTAAACAGTGAGAAAGTCAGATGTTGATATTTTATGTACTGATGTTTTATGCAGTGTAATTGTTATCATTGTTTGTCTTTTGTAAATTCTTAATTGGGTTCTTTTAGTAGTTAGTTTTTAAATAGGATTAAGATGATATTATTTATTTATTTATTTATTTTGATATGTTTTTTATTGTGCTTGAGTTTATTTCGTTATTTTTTTTGTTGTAATTGGTCTTTATTTATTTTATTTTTTGAACTGTTTGGACTTAAGACATGTTGAAGTTCTATTATGCGTTGTTAAAAAAATCTTTTGTCGACCTCTTTGGTAATAAATAAATAAAATTTAAATTATGTAGTAAATCAAATTGTAAAATAAAAAAATAAAAAATTAGCGGGTCGGCCCGCCAACTCGTTAGTAAACGGGGCGGGCTTAGCTTTGAGCTCAGACACCTAAGTTGGTCCGTCCACCCCGCTTTTGGACGGACTTAAATGAGGCGGGTCTAAACGGGACGGGTCATCCACTTTGCCACCCCTAGGAACAATGTTTACAATTGAATCTCAACCACACAACTTTCTTCCTCTGATTAGGATTATCAGATAGTGATTGAGAAGTGAGAAATGATATGTTATTTATAAGAAAATTAAATTCTAACTTTCAACTAACATATTAAACAATTGGTTCAACAAACTGGTTTAATTCAACATGCTAACTTAAACAACAAACTAACATATTTCGACAGGTATACTAGCTCTTAGATAGGGGTGACAAAGCGGGCGCCCACCCTGTTTAAACCCGCCTCATTTAAGCTCATCCAAAGCGAGGTGGGGCGGACCAACTTGGGCGTTCGAGCTCAAAAGTCAAATCTGCCATGTTTACTAACGAGTTTACGGGTTTGCGGGTCGGTCCACCAATTTTTTATTTTACAATTTAATTTGCTACATAATTTACAAAATTGTTAATCATTACCAAAGAGATCGATAAATCTTAACAATGCAAAATAAAACTTTAACAAGTCTTAATGTAAATGTCATACTCTTCAACATAAACAAAAAAACGTAACTATAATACCAAAAACTTAAAACAAACACATTAAAATATCAAAATAATCATTTTGGTTCAAAAAATCAACAAGCACAACCTAGTTAAGGATATCTAGGGACACAAATCAAGAAAAAAAACTAGCACAAGTTAAACAAAGACAACTAAGTAGATTTATCAATATTTAATAAATGAAGCATCTAAAAAATAAACAATCCAAGAAAAATCAAAGCTTCATTATTTAAAAATTATCAATACAAATAATAGTTGAGCATTTTGGTTTCAAAAAATAAATAAAATAAGAACTCAAATAAAATAAAATACAAATCAAAATTTTATTATCATAACGAGAAACAAACTCGTTTGTGCAAAACTTATCTTATAACTTTAGAATATGGCTCAATTGACAACGAGTAATATAAAATAGAAAAGAATGTATTCTCTATGTTTTACAATAAATACTATTCATACTATGAGTGAAAATAAATAAAAAAATAGAGACAAATTAATGTCTTCAACATAAGGTGTTTGTGGTTATGTGAAAAATGAATATTAGAGTTTGGAAAAATGAGGGTTGTTTTAAAGTATGTCTACTACAGACCATGTTTCAAGTTAAAAATAATTCTTTTAACAAAATTGAGACGGATCAACTTAAGACATTGAGCCGAAAATCTCATCCCTTCCTATAAAAAATGATAGATTAAACGGACAGATCCGACAAACTTAACTCGTTTTGTCACCCATACTCTTAAAAACTACCGTTAACATTTCTTGTGCTAGGATAAACACTTATATTTTAATATATAATTTTCTTTGCCTTAAAAAAACTATTAATCTGGTTGGAGAAAAGGTTTTACAATATATACGAACACCTTGAACCATATAAAGGGGGACTAACTCCCTTGGGTCCTCCCTTTGGTAAGATGTATCTATTTTTAAGTGGTGTATCAGATTCATGTGTTTAAGTCAGTGGATTGGTAGGTATGCAAGTACACTCACGTTTAATAATTGGATACAAGTGCAATATCATACAATGCTGCGACCGACGTGACTTGAATTTCACTCTCACTGCTCCTATCAGCACCCTTTTTATGACACTATTATTAAGAGCCACCTAAATTATAAATAATAGTTTGGATTTCCATATTTAGATTATTTAAAAATAATTAAACTATAACTAAAATTAAATAATAATAATAATAATAATCAATGTTTCGACTGTGTTAGTGTTCACTATTTATGTTTTAATTCAATCACAACTTAATGTTTTTTTATATATTTTAGTTTATTAACTTAATTAAAGGCAATAAAACATGAATTGAAAAAACAGAAACAGGTTGCCATGCATGTGCGTTTGCTCTCTCCGAGTAACTTACATCCAACGAAAAGATTTTGGGAGAAAATACCGTTTGTATACCTTCTATGGAATAAATTCAACACTATAATTTAATCTAAAATAATGTATATTTTGCATTGAGTTATTTAGTTATTTTACAAAAGATGCATGAAATGAATTGAGAAATTTTCTCCCCAAAAAATAACCGCCAAGATTTCCTTGCCTAGATTTAGGGGAGTGAAAAAAAATCAATCAATTTTAATGAACAAATGCAACTTCTTTTACAAAGATTCATTCTAGTCCTACCAGAACCCATCCATCCTAACATTGCCCACGGCACGATAAACTGCGGCATAATTCAAATAATCGATTGAACAAATGATGATTTCTGAAAGCAGGTATATGGAGACAGGAATCTAGAATTTCAATTTCAATTATCTACATTTGCAACTTGGATTTCCCTTTTCCAAATCAAGGCTTTAGACAGACTGATTTGGAGGCATCAAGATGGTTAAGGCGGCAGGTTCCAAGAAGAAACTCAGGGAGCTCTTCACGTGTGTTTCCCTGAATATATATTTCAATTATTACTACATAAATCAGCATATAATAATAATAATTATGATAATAGTAACTATAACAGAATCCTTCAGAAGACAATTGGCATTTGTCATCATAAGATCATGCATATATATCAGTATAATGCATTCTACAGCTTAGTGTGAATCTACCCCCATGTGAATTTTCAGAAATATATAATATCCCCAATTTTAGCTCAAAACTTAATTAAAAGGAAAAAAAAAATACAAAATTATCTTACCTGGATTAGAAATGCCATCTCAATAACCAGATGGTTGAGGTAACCAAGGACAAGATTCACAACACCTCTTGCAACAGTTGATGATCCAATATCAATTCCAAGCTGAAATGGATGCCACAATTCCAAGTTAAGTATTACACAAAAGATGAGACTCATTCTCCTTCACTTCAATATTTTTTTTGGCAGACCACAATACTCACCAATTAATATGAACATAGTTTCAAATGCACCAACTTAAAATCACAAAATTAATACATGTATGCAAATTATCCTGATTTTTCTAAAAAGTTAATTTTTAAAAGATAGTCATGAACTTACTTCCAAATAGTTCTTTCCCTGGAAATAGTTTATTTCCAAAGCTTGTCCAACTAAACAAGCCTTCTTTCCCACACTTTGTTTTACTATCCATGAACCCTGAAACAGCAATGTCAACACTCAATCCAAATATTCCACGGGCTAAATAAAATAAGAGCAGAAATTTTTCCTTCTATATGCATACAATTTTGGGGATCATTTATTCTATGGTAGAATTTTTTCCCCAGAATTGAGAGATTAGTAAAATCAAGCCAAACACTGAAAAAAACATGTTCTAATTTTCATATGTTTTCAACAGAATACAAGTGAGGTCAGAGAAAGTTAAAGATAATGCAAGGAAACAAGAGATTATTCTACCAAGTGAATGACTTTTTACAACTGAGAAAAGGGATTGATATATGACATTGTTTGTCTTGCATATTTTGTAATGAAAGAAACAAAATAGAGGAAAATAAGTTCTAAGCCAATATACAGAGCTATTTAGACACAGCAGATTGCGTCCATGATAACTTCACAAACCTTAGATATGTATGGTATGAGTTTAAATCTCGAATTTCTGAAGGCATTGTCACCCTTGATAAAACTCTCGAGCAATGGAGCATCTTCCACAGGGGTGTTCATCATATAGTATAGTGCTAGGCTGTATGTTGTAGAACCTGGAACCTGGTTCAAAGAAACACCTAAATTAGTGGCGTGCTAAACATTATGAAGGAACAACCTGAAAGGGGGCTATTGATTAACCTGGATGTTTATAATGAAGAAGAACTCAGGCCCACCCTGTGCTGCATATTTCTACAAGGTTTAAAAAATTCATCAAATTGATTTTTCTTTATAATATAGAGCATAAGTAGTTACTTGATGGCTAAATATACTCAAAGTTAAGAACCAAAACACCAAACAACCTGCACAATGCTCCCAGGACGGCCACCAAGATCATCTTCCCTTTTTTCAGATCTCAACCAATCTGCAGCAACCATTTGCATCAAGGTCCCCTTTGCTTTAACCTGGTATAATCAGCACTCCAGACATTTGAGATCAGTGACAAAGTTAATGGCTAAACTAAATAACAAAAAACGATAATTGTGTATAATACAGTTAACCTTTAGTTAGCATCTTTAATCAAAGAATTTATTTAGTAATATAGAAGGAAAAGACAAAAATTTGCGTTTGATCAGCTCATATTAAATTAATGAAATAACAGAGAATGGAGAAAGGTAAAACAAATGCATACACAAGAGGGAACAATGGAAACAAAAATAGATTTGTCCCTGTATTTTTTCAAATAAAAAGTGATAATGTGCTGCTGCTTCTTATACCTTGAGGCGGTCTTCAAGATAATTTTCTCCACGAATCAGAAAAGTAGAAGGATCTGCTTCTGTCAAACTGCAAGGTAACGTACAAGTAGGATCTTTTGGAAGAGTGGATCCATACGGGCATGTAGTACTCTCTTCTCCAACCATTTCTTGCAAATCCACATAACCTCTTTTATGAACTGCACAAATAGTCCTAGGCATTTTTAATCAAAGAGAAAGTAAAATAACTGATAATTACCATATGCTATCATCAGAGAGTTTTCAAATGACCTGCAAGATCGTGCAATTTTCTCACAAAATTAGCAGCAGATGATAACTTTTGGTGGCGAGCGTCCTGAAATTCTCAAATTCACAGGAGGGTAAGGGAATGCCAAGTCAATCAAAATAGAAGTTTAACAACATTTCCAATGCAAAATAATAATAAAAATAAGAGTACGAATGTGCGGTCAAGCAATGAAAATGCCTTATGTGGTATGCAGTATAAATAAATTCTAGCACCAATTGGGATGTCATGAAAAGCTAAAATGCTTAAGTATAAAAAATGCATAGAGCTAAGATATGTTTAAATACATCCCTGACATTGAGTGCGTCTACGGCAATGTCATCAGCAGTGAACATATTTTGCACTAAGCACTCGGTGAGTTTTGAGAAGATGAAATGCTAAATTGTTAAGCTGTTAGAAAAATACATTACTATTTATAAGCTATCGACACAGATTAAAGGGAAGAGAATGAAGTGCATAGAAAATCAGAGCATAGATTAAAGGGAAGAGAATGAAGTGCACAACTTAGCAACCTCAAAATATAAGCATTTGATGGGAAGTCTTTCTAATATGAATAACTATTTAATAAATTAATAAACATGATCCAACATCAAAATGATTATGAATTAAGGACTATCTCTAATAGTTGAAAGTTTAAAACGATAGTCAAAATTGAGTGAACCTATCTTTTATTTGCGAAGGCGAATGAAATTTTTACCTCATGGGATGTAAAATGGGTAGGAACTAATAAGACCCAAACGCTTAAACCAATAAGGTCATACACCACCAAATGACCACAACACAAGACAAAGAAGAAGACCAAAACAGAGAACAGATTCAAGCACCAAAACACTTAAATCAATAAGTTCATACAATAATCATAAGGTCATAAACCAACAACTGAGAAAAACACAGGATGCAGAAGACCAAAACTGAGAACAGATTTAAACATCGAATCAGTGCACCCAGTGAACCAACAGCTTAAACTAGTCTTTTGATGCTGCTCCGCACACAAGGAACACTGAAGAAGATGAGCACATGATAAAAAAATAAAAATAAAAAATATGAAAGTGTTGTTTTCAGTTGGGACAAAATGCTGAAAATAGGGTTAGAGGGGCTGAAAACAGATTCAGGGTTGAGAGAAACATTGTGCATTTGGGTTTCAGAAAGTTAAGCAGTTGAAACTTGCTTTTGGTTTGGCAGGGAGTGATTGCAAGATCTCACCAATCTTATGTGCAAACTTGGAGATCCTACGCAAACTGGTGAGATAGCACTCTAGAGTATGATTGGGATCGCCCAGTGCTCTAAATCATAGAATTACGAGATTAAGTTCGTGATTTTGATTAACTTTTACTTTTTTCTTTTAAAAGCTGAGATTCAATTGTTACACACAAATTTTACATAATCTCAGGCATAGATTTCTAGAGAAGTCAGCCTCCTTCTATGATAAAACTTGTATTTTCTCCCTAACACTAAACATTTAGAGTCATATCAGAGACCCAGTGAACATAAAGCTAGTTGTTTTGATTCTTTATTTCATTTATGGAGTTAAAAACACCATTTATACAAGCTCAGATTCTGCGAATTGAGATATAATGAAGTTTTTATCGACTAATACAATAGGAATGGAAAAGTAAATCTGTGTTTAACAAACAGATATAAAGAACTAAGAACAACCTATGATATTATATTTGAAAGCCTATTGGTAGCATTGACTGATCATTATCAGAGAAATCTGCTTATAAAAAAAACATTGAAATTTAAAGCAATCACTCAGTATTAAATTTCAAGACACAAACTGCATTTTGAATAACTTTGCACTCTTCATTTCTTTCAAGTGCAATAAAAGCAATTATTCAAATGTTTACCTGAGACTTCTGGTGACTACATTCTGTCATCCATCCATTTTCTGACTCATCACAGTTTGATGGTTCCATAACATCATAAAACTCATCATCGGCATCATTTAGACTAACAAGGCCCGCATGCTCAGATTGTGTTGGATCTACTTCTCCAGTTGGGTTATCAGGATTGCTCTCATCTGCCTGTACTTGGGTATCGGAATTGGCATATTCTTCCATCAGACTATTCCTTTTGTTTCTTGTCAACTCTCCAGATGAATAATCAGACAAAGTGCAATTCCCTAGTCTAGCTCTAAATAACTCTCGTAATGCTGCACATGCAAGAGAAATCAATAAGTAAAATATAAACTAGAACAAGAAACTTCCGATTCAGTATATATGAATCCAGTGATATAAAATAGTTGTTGGCCAGTAACCATATAACAGTCATGTCCAATAATATAAAAATTGTAACAAAAAAAAAAAAAAAAAAAAAAGACTACCAGCAACTCTCCCAAGCATTTGAATGGTTATGGAGTATGCCGATGAGGATTTAAGATAAGATCTCCAGCATTTCCAATCAATAGCAAGCATGTGCTTTACAACTGATTGCTTTCCCATGTTCGCCGGTGATATAACATACCCTCCACCTACAAAAGAATGTAAGTTGTCATACTTCAACACCTATCATTCATGAATTTCCTCTAAACTATATATCAATCAACTTTCTGAGGAACTAGAGCATCTATAAAAACAAATTTGGAAATCCTGAAATATAGATAAATTGGATATTATGATGACAATAGTGATTAAGTGAAGGAAAATGATTCAAGAATTGGCAAACTAATCTTAAAGTTCAGAATGAGTATGATTGAAAGCAAGATCATGATAAAATTATTTACTAGGTAGTATGAGACCAGCCAATAGAAGGGAATAAAAATGTCTACTATTTCTACAGTTTCAGCATACATTACTTTTAAGGCAGGCGCGGACATAGCCTTTTTGGCGAGGACACTTTTTGTGAAACACGGAATGGTAAAGAATAACTGTGACAAGGAAAACCAAATTAGTTACTTTCATTCAGAATAAGTGTGTATGTACAAATACTTCGTTTTACAATTTGTTACTACCATAGGTTCCATCATCTTCTCTCCTCCAATAACGCCGTAGCAACAGATCTCTTCGTTTCATTCCCCTGTAAAAAACATGATATGAAACTAATAAAATTATCACCGGAAAAAGACCAGTAGGTACGGCCTCAAAACACTAGGTGATACATGATAAGCATTAAAGAATTGGGTCTTACCAAGGCAACCAATCACTATATAGCTGCTTGTGAATAATGTCGGTGTGACCATCTAGGTGCTCAACTACACTCCCCTTGGAAAAACAGAAATCCCATCTGCAAACCAATAGTTTGTAACAAAGCAAAAAACACTTGAAAACCTTGGTTTATAGAATTTCGGCATGATTGTACTGCTTACCTATCCATTGCTATAACATAACCTATATATGACTAAACTTTTTCTTTGCAGTTAATTGAAATATTAAATGTAACTCTACAGCCCAGATTCCTACACACTATTATTTCAACAAAGCACTCATGTTTACCTTGGTTCATGGGCATGATTGTTGACGGTATAGTAATAGATCATTTATCAATGTCCATTGTCCAGTTAAAAGTTCCACATAATCTTGATGTTGGTTTTGGTTGATGGTAGACTTGTTAATATGATCCAGAGCCTTTTTATTACACATATCATTTCGCAGATTTGGGGGAGACTAAACTAAGAAAGGAACTTAGGTGATGTTCGATTACGCTGTCCTTTTATTTTTGCAAATGATGATGGGCTAATGACTCTCTTAGATGGAATGCAAGGAGACCATTTGCCAATGGTTTTCGAAGATGGAGCATAAGAAGACTGTAAGGTTTATTCGGATTATTTTCATTTCTTCAGAACTTTGGTTTAGTTTGTTTTGCTCTTATACTTCCAACAATGTCTTGTACAGGAATAATTCATCATATACCAAACAAAAAATAATATAGTAAAATTGCATAGATATAATATGCGGTGACGTTGTAACTCCGACAATCACAGTGGGTTATAAGGTGGATGGGTTGGTTTCAGGGGATGGACAAAAGGATTGAACTTGGAATGAAAAGGAGGGCATAGGTTAAACTTCCCTACTAACATTTGCTGTTAGAAAAAGCTACAATATGCAAAGTGCCATAACACACTAAAAGCCCACATCAATAATAAAAAAAATGACAAATAAGATAACGTTTTCTTGTTAATCTAGCAGTGCCATTGAGCAAGATTACATCCACTTAATGGACTTACTCGGATCTTGAAGGACCAAGTGCCATAAGAGTCTGGAAAATGGCTTCTGAAGTTCCATCTACCACACCAACAGCCATTATTGCGGGATGATCATTTCGTTTCTGGAGATTGGACGGGGTATTCAAGAATTAGTTGTTTCCATTTTAAATTAAATATAAACAACCTTTTACTGAAAAGAAATTTTGCCAACCTTCCCACCAGAATCCCTATCTTTTGCTTCCTTGAACAGTCGTAAACCTTCGTTACACCCATAAAAACATTAGTGCAAGTTTTAGCTAGGTTTGGAATATGTGAACTAACAAAAACTATTTTTGAATTAAAAAAACAGCAACAACCCAAACAGAAGAATGAAATAAATTCTCACCGTTTTGACAGCCAAAGATTGTCCAAGGTGATGGGGCAATAACATCAGAAGAAGAAACTGTCCAGTCTATAGAATTTTGGTGATTTCTACTGGAAGATCCACTTAAGCTGTAAGCATCGCACCAAAAAAGAAACAAAAGATCATACAACAAATACATACAAAAAAATATAGCTCAAGACAGCTTCAAATACCTATTAATTCAGTCAACATAGGACTTTTTGTTGCAGTAAAAATCATTTGAAAGAAAGATAAAAATACCTAAAGGACTGCCATCTCCTCTTGGAACATCCTATATCTTCCGGGGCACCCTGCACATATTAACAACAATAGCTTCATCCATCATTCAAACAGTTCACCGCAAGCTAAAAAAAAGCTCCACATCATGCATAAACTATATATACATATATACCTTCAACGACGCTTCATGAAAGCATTGAATCCATCTCGCTGCTTCTTCAGGACAGCTCGCTCCTAACTACAACACTCAGTTTTGTAATTCCAAATTGAAACATAATTTCAAATTAACAAAAACCTATATTTCAATTTAAACTTAATACTCTAATAATCACCTCACCTTTAATTGATCATTATGATTCGAAGTGTTATATAATGTGAAAATGAAAAACACCTACAAAATTCATGCAATTAAACAAACATTAAGGAACACTAATTTAAAATATGAACACAAAAACCAATAATAATTTTTTAAAAACAAATAAAAAATTAGAGATTAAGTTAAGCATATACTTTTCTGTTAATACTCTCCCTTCCATTATCCATTACACGAATACACGAATCCACAATAGCACTTCTAACAGGATCCTGAAAAAGAAAGTTTCCGTTTCCGTTTCCGTTTCAGTTACAGTTTCACAGAATCTAATCTAACAAACTCAATACAGTAAGATTTCTAACTTCGTAATCAACCGAACCGATTCAATTGATAAAAAAATGGGCGAAATGAAATTGAACAAAAAAGGAAAAAGATGAACCTGATCGTCGGAATTGGGAACGGATTTGAAGCTACGAAGAAGGTGATGATCGAGAACGAAGTAACGCTTACGCGAAAACTGAAGTCCAAAACGGTTACAGCGGATAAGGTATAACCATCCTTCCATTGATGATGATGAAGATGAAGTAACAGTTGTTCCATTTCCATTACTACTACTCATTCTGTTTTCAAATTCACCTTTCACTTTTTTTATTTATTTATCAAAATGATTCCAACTCAATCATTGAGCTGAGTAATTACTCAATCAAATTAAAATAAAATAAAATACAAAATTGATTTTGTGTTTGAAGTGCAAAGTGCAAAACTCTTTGGAATTGCAGTTTGCAGTTGGAAGTGAACGAACAAATCAATGTAACGAAAGTGTTTGGATTGCCTCGCGTGCCTTTACGCATGAGACAAACATTGCTATTACTCGCTGACGAGTAAATGCAAACTCTCGCTACTGGAAATTACTTTATTATCCCTGATCTTTTCTTTTCTTTTCTCATACGTCTATAATTTTATTTTATTTTATTATTAAATTAATCTATTTTTTTAGTTGGCTTTAGGAAGAAGCTTGAGCCTACTTGATGAAGAAGTTTCTTACTAACCAATTGTTTTGATTTCTTCACCTAAAACTTTTTAAACAGCTGTAATATGTAGTGAATAAATTATTAATATTATTAATATATTATGATTGAGGATAGCTTGATTTACGGCTATAGGAATATCTTTGGTAGCGAATCCACAACAATAACTTGTCCCATATATCTCTATCTTCTTTTTTGGGTTACATCTTAATCTCTAATCTTGAAATTTATGAAATATTAAATTGTTTATTTAGGGGTTTATTAGATTAACATGATAATTTGTGTATGATAAAGTTTTGTAAATTTTTTTTTTTTAAAAAAGACTATAAGATTTTAATGCTTTTAAACAGAGTCGTCTCAAACTTTTGAGAGGCCTTGTGTAAAAAATTGAAGTTAGCTTTATTTTAGTCGTGAATTTTTTTTATAGGGCCCTATTTAACCAAGAAATATATGTATGGAGGCTCTTTTTTCCCTAGCTTAATCATGAAAATTTTGTGAGACCCTGTGTTATAGACCGCCTTGCACGTCCCCAAAGACGGCCCTGCTTTTAAAAGACAACTAAGATTTATTGTTTAAATTTCTAAGGATTGTATCATAAGACTTTGTAAGATTTAAAATGATTTTATGGATTTATAATTATTAAAATTTTAAATAAATATTAGGATCATATCATAAAAGTTTGTAAGATTTAAAATAATTTTAGGGGTTTATAATTATTAAAAATTTAAATAAATATTACATATAAATTATTACAACACAATATTCTCAATATATGCTATTTTATTTGTTTAAATTTACATTCTTTTTACAAATTTAATTTTATATATAAAAATTATGAACTCTAATTACTCTATCAACTTAAGTTTCAATGATAAAACATCATTTTTATTTGGAGAATACTTTTTTTCATCTGTAGGATGCTTCCCCACCACCGTGAAAAGTCACAACTATCTTTAACATCTGGAGATGCATCATTTCTAGACACAGTTTTTTACACATTCCTCAACGAAAACTATTAGGCACTTTTGTCAAAATTTAATCCAGTGATACATCTTCGTATACTATAAAGGTGACTGTAGAGATACATCTTCGTAAACACTATTAATTCAAAATTCAGTTGGTGGTTCGAAGATGCATTTCGTGACGCTTTTATTTCATATACTTGCGCCAGATCCTTCCCTCTTATTCCTTTAGTTTCTAAAAAGTCACTCAACATCAAAAAATACCCAAATAGGACTTTAACCATTCAAGTTTCTCAACCAATCAAGCTTCTCACACCATTCTACTTCATTTGTTGCAAAGTTACTCACTTCATTCAAGCTTCTCGTCCATAACTTTGATTTGATAAGTTTTTCAAATTTTTTTTTTTTTTGTATTTTGAATGGTGTTTTAGGTAACATAAGTTGTGTAAGCTACATTAGGTAGTAGTGAAATAAAAAATAGGTAGCCTAAATGGACATACATTTACATTTGTTTGGAGGTTAGGGCAACAATGGTGTTATTGTGATACTTGAGAAAATCGCAAGTTCGTCTGGAGATGCACCTCTGAATTTTCTATGTGTTGTGTTTTGGAGATGTATCTCCAGATTTGTGTCTGACTGAATTTTGGTTGAATCTGTGACATGTCTTACTGGTTTTAGCCCAAGTGCAATGGCTGAAAACAACACTACAATATTAGGCTCGACCTTGTGTCCTAAATTGCGTCTGTACGGCGTGAGAAGGTCGCAGCCAAAACCATGAGGCCACGAGTCGATGATAACTCGTTTGATGGTTCGCAACGTCGAGGTTCACAACCATCTAGTTCTACTTCTCAAAGTAGTATGTCTCAAGCCTCTATTTCATGGGGTCACGAGTCCCTAGATGATGAAGTAGCCCCTGAAGCTCATGAGGAACATGTTGTTGATGTCTCTTTAGAGAGTTATCCATGAGGCCCATTTGACACCTCCTTACTTCATATCCATGTAGACCATCATGCTAGTCATGTATGGGGATAAAAGGTATATTTATTTACTTTTGCATTACATATGTTTTAAACAAATTAAATTGTGACTGATGGTGATATATTTTTTACATGAGCAGTCATGTTTAAAATCGGTAAACCACGAAAGAAATATATTGGATTTGGAACAACCCGACGCTTATTGGTTTAGGAATTTCATATGGCATTATGGTCATGCTGGTTTATGTTCTACTTCGTACATGGCGATAAACCATGGCATGCAGACGACATGTACAAAGAGATGGTATTCATAGATGTTGTCTTTTCACCTTCTTATTGGTGAGATAACCATTATCATGGATGACGTCTCACGCATCCTGCATCTTCTCATAAGAGGAAAATTACTATACCACATAAGGCTCGGCCGAGAGGAAGCCAGTGAGATACTGGTTACATATTTGGGGACTGACTCAACTAAGGCCGAAAATGAGGAAGATTACATTAAATGTGCTTATGCTACACTTAAATTTTTGGAAGACCTCTATGAATACCATATGCATATGACTGTGGATGCCGACAATGATGATATGCAGGTTTAATACCACCGACAATGTGCATTAAGGTATTACCTCTTGCTCTTGGTTGGCGCGTTCGTTTTTGTGGACAAAAGTGCAGCCTATATCAATGTGGTCTACCTTTGGTACTTCATCAACTTGACGGCGATTCACGAGTACAATTTGAGGGTCGCCTGTTTGGTTTACCTATACTCGAAGTTGGGTGGGGTTGTCTTTAGAAGACAGAGTATATGACAGAAAGATGCACACATCCTATGGTAATTTATTGTTACCAAAATTTCATAATTATTTTGTTATATTTATTATTATTATTTTATCATAACCATTTTTAGAGATGGATCATCTCTCACTTTCCTCGCATCTCTAGGTGGGAATTGTGCCTACCTATATTGAGGAATGACCACGTGTTTCCGCCTTTGCGTCGTATAGAGGGAATAATGAAATCGATCCATTTCAAGTGTATCTTAACTGTCATGTAGCAAATGACATTGTCTTCTGCCCATACGACGATCGTCGGGAGACGCGTCAGTTGGACATCATTTCTTTATACTCTGGATGACTGACGTGTGGGTCAAGTCTGATGTATCCTTATCTTCCCTAGAGAGTGATGCACCAATTTAGGTATTTGTAAATTATTCCAAGACCCCCCTCAGAGTTCGCTCCTCCCACCATCCGTTGCAAAGATCTTGATGCGATACTGAAGGATTTCGAGAGACATTTTGTACCATAAAAGTATCGCATGGAGCCAGCTCATTTACAGTCGGCTTATGTTAACGGCTACATGACATGGTTATATAGAGCAGACAAGGTAAAATGCAATAAATGATATTAAACAAAACAATAGTAAAATTAAATGTTTTATTTAAGGAAATAAAAAACTGATGAAAAGATTGGACGTAGACACATACATGTTTCTCGCTCAACTGTTTCGCTCTTTGACTCGGGTACTCCGGTGGTATGGAGAGTATGTATGAAATTTTGCAACCTTTGATCCCGTGTATGATTCTAATATTTATTTTATTTTTAAAGTAATTATCGACGTCAATTATGACCACTAGGGAACTACTGCATTCACTCCACATTCAATCTTCAGGCTCTCACTAGCGTGCTTACATGTTATCCACGACTCTATCTGCTTAAAACCCACGTTAAGTTGTAACTACTTTTAACTCCCTCACGAACCCCTGATGGTAACCACTCCAACACGCTGTCGATGTTTCCTAACAAGGACTATAGACTTTTAAATTTACTAAGTCTTTCAACCTTACATGGTTCAGTCAACTGATCTTCTTGCTGAAATAAAGGCCCCTATTGACTAAACTTTTCGAGATTCTGGACATGTTTTCCAGCGATCCTGGTCTTGTGGATTTATCCTTGAGATTCCTCAAAACCAAGTTTCCCTGTGTCGATATCTTGGTCGATCCCTCATTATTAGTCTATTAACGCATCATCATTAATACTCTTCAAAATACTTCATTAATGCTTTCTCACAGCAAATGTCTTTTCATTGACATTCTTTGTTGACTTTCTACTAGCTGAAAAATTCAAGTGTAACAACAGTGTGACTTCCTCTTTATGTCATATTCATAATCATGTCACGAATGTAATATTCCAAGTTGTGTCATATTTGCTTCACAAACACCACATCCATGAGTCGTTGGTAGGTGGCTTCAGCATTCTTGGGCCCAAAAGGCACGATGTTGTAGTACTAATTACCTTGGTTGGGCATGAACACCGTCTTGGGAGCATCTCTGGGATCCATTTAATTTGTCTATACCCCGAATATGCATCCATGAAA